>CP099853.1:771878-1971878 GCA_030062745.1 Capitulum mitella | reverse complement strand
ACACATTGTTTGGGGAGCACGGCCCCTCCAAAAGAATACAGATCGACGTCCCTACTTAGAAATCCGTTATCTATGCATTTTAAAGGCCGTATAACATGGCCATTGCTTATGAAAAAATCAACTTCGTGTGATCTATACATATTCGCTTGTTTCTCCTAAGATCTTTCCTTGTCTAAAGCGAGAGACCGAAACAGCTGAGCTAAAACAACTTTTAAAGCCATGCTCCAAATCACAGGCGCAGCCAAAGAGGGGCCGTGGGGTCCTGCCCTTTAGGCTCGCAATTTTGTGGAAACCATTGTACTCGTATATCGTCTTCCCAGCAGGCGGTTTTCTACGATTTCAATTCACACTGAGCTCCGGCCCTCACCCTTTAACAAAATCCTGACTGCGCACCTGCTGCAAATAACTTATGCGAACTCAAGCCAACAGTGATGTCTTGTGCGATACACAAATTAATGAAGATAATTATCTAGGTCAAGGTCAAAAACTCAACTGCCTCCATGTTCTCAGCTGTTATTTCAAACCGTCGGAAAGGGGCAGCCGGGACTCATTTCTTGGACGTATAAAAGACGACATACTGAGCGTTCTGCATCAGGCCGCCCCCGGTTTCCGGACCTCAGTCTGGTTCTGAAGAGGACCGATCGGGGTGAGGGCTTCAGCCTGGCTCGATTCCGACCTTAGGTGGAAATAAAGGGGTCAACAAACGAGGATAACATCGGAAAATCCAATTGGTTCGTGTGAGACAACCCAGTGTGGTTTGTGCACAGTCGGTCTGGAATTTTCCTACAGATTTAATCCGAATGGTTTCGCGGAGTGATGTCTGGGGCCAGAGCTCCGTGTTGTTTGCACAGTCTCTGAGCCTTACAACCGATCGCGCAATGTCAGGCAAAGGTTAATTTGTGGCGAAACTTTAACGTATCGCACAGCTGAGCGGGCGGTATTAATCAGCTCTACTGGCCAGCTGCCAGCGGACTGCCAGGCCAAATATGAGAGTTCGAGGCTCCTCCCGCCCGCCTTGCCTTGACGGGGAGACCGCTGTTAGAACACCGGCGGAAGATTGGCAGGATGGCCACGCTGGTTCTGTGCTGGGCTCTCCGAGGTCAGACTGTCCCTGCGCCCTTCTCGGGTCCACGTCTGCCAGCGCGGTTTACAAACGGAGTCGGCGCCATGCGTGTTGCAGCCAGCAGCACAGGATTTCCGCAGATGAGGGCAGGGGTCAAGGCGAAAACGAAAATGCTGGATATCATTCTTACCATTAAACTGTAAATATGGGAAAAATTGGTGAACTGATCCGATCATATAGCACATCTAGAACGTTTGAAAATAGAAGTGCATTACTTTTCAGTTTGCCGCCTTTTAAATAAATCATTTTGACAATAATCAATTTTTTGGAGACCGCTGACCTAAGGGAGAGATGGAAATGGTCTCTCTGACCTCCTCTGGAGAAGCTGCTAGTTGCAACCCACAGGCCCCGTAGAGCCCTACCAAGTTGGTAGGGCTACCTACCTACCTACCTACGAAATCTGAAAAATTTTAGCACTAGCTCACTGGCGTTGCGTGAAAAAATATATCTCTGGCACATCTTTGAAAACTATCCTGCACCCATGATCAGTGGACGCAGACTTCGTCGGGCAGCCGTCTTAGTGTCTTTGGCCGCCGAGCTAAAGCCTCCCCGGCCACGCCGCCGAGCTAAAGCTTTCCCCGGCTACGCCGCCGAGCTAAAGCTGCACCTGGTTACGCCGCCGAGCTAAAGCTTCCTCAGCCACGCCGCCGGACTACAGCTTGTCCGGCAACGCTGCCGAGCTAAAGCTTTCCCCTGCTACGCCGCCGAGCTAAAGCTGCACCTGGTTACGCCGCCGAGCTAAAGCTTCCTCGGCCACGCCACCGGACTAAAACTTCCCTCTGCCACGCCCCCGAGCTCCGTTCACAGCCAACCAACCCGGTTCGTATGTAGCTCAGCGGGGTGTGATCGGGAGCAAAGAGCTTCTCCGCTGGACTGTTGCCCGGCCGCTGCACTCGCTGCCTTGGGCTGCCATTGACTGTTCACTGAGGAATCCAGAGCACGTGCAGTGACGAGGGCGAAATCGGCATCGATGTAGTCTAACCCACTCGCATCTGCTAATTTCTTCTCGGAATTCGACCCCTTTGTTTCGATATATATGTACATATATATATATATATATATATATATATCATTATTTTATGCCCGTCATTTTATTTCCAAACTAAAATCATTATATGATCCGCCACTGGTGTCACACCACGCGGGTCTGTCACGATAGTCTAGAATGGCCGTCGGCAGGAATTGAGGAGTTCGCCATTTCAGTCCGAAGTCCAGTCAAAACGGACCCTCCGCGCGTCGGCCCCATCATCGTCCAGTCAAAACGCTGATAGGAAGAGACATCGAGTGTCGCCAGCTTGCGATCTCAGGAATCACGTTTTCATTGATGATGTAGATATAACAGACAAGGCTACCAGAAGCCGTTTAACATTGATACGTGTAGCTGGTTAAACCGATTACAACTGACTGGCTGAAACCAGCTGTGGAAGGAAGACAGAAACAAAAACATCAGTTTCCCAAGTCTGAATTACGAGAAAAATATCAAATCATATTAGACCAACAGACACCATGGTGCAACAAACCTTATGGGTAGATGGCCGAAAAAATGTGTACATGTGTTACCTCGTCAAATTAGCACTCGGCACTTATTTACCTTGAAAATGATCTCCGTAAAACACATGTCTCAACCGGACGTCTCCAGCCTAATTCAGTAGCGTGACCAGGGTGGATGGGAAGTAGAAAATACTTGACCCCTCCCCGCCCCCCACCTTTTTAGCCATGGGTTTCCGAGAAATGGCGTTTTGAACAGCCATTAGACGAAAAACCCTTTTAAAATGTAAAATCATTGCAATGCTATTTCCAGAATATCTAGCTGCTTCATTTCCAAAATCCCTGGGTAACTGATATAACCATTTCCTCATTTTTTTTTTAGAAATGAGAGTAATATTCAGCTTTCTATTTGGCCTTTTACTTGGTCCTTACGAAAACTCTAGATACGCCACTGTTCTTTGTATCTTTGTATCCTTCTCGCCTACCAACCGCACGACTGTGTCCTCAAGAATGTCCCATTCACCAGCCAGCTGATAACGACAAACCCGCATGCATTACCCGAAACTTTGTCCATTGCTCAGTCCACAGGACCGATGTACATTTGCGGTGTTTATGATTGCTGTTCAGGCCCGTTTGACTTCTTGCTTGTATTGTGCTTTATTCCACCTATTTGTTGCGCATTCATGTGACGTCGTGTTTGTTCGAAATCTGCCGGAGTCGCTCTGTACACCAGCGTTTAATCATTTTCTTCTCGAGATGGGTTGTTGTTTGGGGAGTAGAAAAGGGAAGGGGTTGGGCGGCAGCTGCTCCCCATCCCCCAGTTTCGGGCAACATTTAACATTAAGCCTATGGCGCTGCATGGAACAAAACGAGATAGAAAACAAGTTTGCCCGACTATCCACAAGGGCTCTGGAGTTGCTGTTTGTTTCATTTTAAAATGAGCGTCTTAGTAGTGACACTTTACGTTCCACTGCGACTTTCCTGCATTTCGGGACGGAGGAAGGCCCAAGGACGGGTAGAATTAGGTCCTATTTGTTTCAGCCAAAAGACATTTTTTCATAATTTGATCCTAGCGGAGCTCCTGCTATGCATGGCTCGTTGCATAGACTGACCCCTACACCCTATCGCGCAATTCCAGATAACGGATGGTTTTGTGATGAAAATTTTACGCCACGCCAATGGTGGGACACGGCAGTGAGGAATTCAGCTTGCCCTTTTATTGGTTAGCTGCTAGTAGGCTTGGGGGGCCATCCCATCTTGTCAGGATGGAGACCCCGGCGGTCTGTCAATTGAGCTACCCGTCAGGGTACCATTGACCAAAGAACATAAGCCATATGTCTTAAATCATAAATCATGCCAAGTTAAGATAGGCCACATTTGCTCAACAAGGAACGGTTCAAGCTTTGCATGAGCCTCTCGAGTGGTACACAGGGAGAGGGTTTGTTCTTGAGGGGGGGGGGGAATCTCCGTCGTTTGAACTTACCCTACCCTGAAATGATGGTTTCCCGCGGATTTTGGCCACTTTATTCGGCCATTCTCGAACATCAGCAGGTATTCTAGAAAGGTGTGGAGAAAAATACACCTTCCCCCCAAAAAGGGGCGGAGCCAAAAGAAGTGCTGCCCTTTTTCCAACAAAAGGGGGCCCTGTCCCCAACGCCTCCTCCCCCGGATCTGTGAATGGTGCTGCGACATTTTGCCTGACGCTTTTTGTTCAAAACAGAGTCCAGTAATTGATGGTTGCGCGCACCCTGATGCCAAAGGTATGAAAACAGGACCGTTCCGCATTTTTCGTTATACTGCAATAAAGGCAAGCGTTTGCCCAAGAACGCGGGAAGTGAGGGAGCAGGAGGCAGCGTCCTCCCAACTTTTTGGAGTTAAACATTGACCCTGTGGGCGTTGACTGGAAAAAATTGCTTGTGCCCAAATGCTTTTTTGACTCCCCAGCTGTCGTGGAGTTCCCGCGCCTCTGCTTGTGCCTGACTCTGAATGGAATCGAATCAGTACTGAATCGATCCAGGAATTGAAAACTTTTTTTCGTGAAATGCAATCTAAATGTATTCAGTAAAAATTGCAGCAAATCGAAACCGAATTGAATGGCATAATTCTCCGAAGAATTGGCCGCGAATCGATTCACCAAAAACTTCACAGAGCACAATGACGTACAAAAGAAAACACATTTTTCAATATTTTTTTATTCTCAATTTTTTCTGTTTTTTCATTTCAACATGGAGCAAAAGTGAATATCTGTTATATCCATATATATATATATATATATATATATATATATATATATATATATTTGCCTAGAAATATCATCCATATGGCAAAGTGAATCGATCCATCTGAATCAATTCATCTCAGGCGAATGAGACACAACCTAGAATAAATGCTGACCGTGCAGGCGCATGAAATGCTTTTTTGGACGGTCTGTGACTAAGAATTTGAATCGGTTACCTGCCAATTTGCTATAGCAAGAAATGAGACGCAATGAAATGCACATCGAAATTAAGAAAACGCCATTGTGAAATACTTGTAAGGTGAACGTTAAATAGAGACAATTTACCCATCACTATATTGGCCTAGTCCATTTTACGCACAGGGGAGGAACCTATATTGAAGGTTTTCGTTGGTTCATGATGACGTTGACAAACATGGCCACAATGCAACTGAAGATGGCATTTGGACCAAAATATAATAAGTTTGAAAAGCGTAGGAATGTGAATGATTTCCGAAAATACATAGCAATTTCATTCCTGCACCAATAAATTACCATTTGCCAAAGGTGACCACACGTGCTAAGTGGAGCTGAGAGGTCGGTAAGAACAGGAAGATTGCTTATGTGATAAGATGTGATATGTTCTTTTCATTTTTACCGAATTCCATGACGGAAAAATCGTACGGACAAAGGGACTCCAGGAGTACAATAGAATTTACTATACACTCAATATTTCCCGTCCAAGAAATATCGTTCGCAATAAATTTGTTGTGGTGTCATGGAAAAGGCGGACGTCGGAACTGCAAAATTGACAACACCGTCAATCTTGGGCCACTCTTTCATGCAATATCATATGTCACTATAATCGGATTATGATGACAACTTGAGCAAAAATGACGGTCCATTCCTTTGACTACGCCTGAGCCAGCAAGCAGTCTGCTCTGTTGACAATGTGTTGCAAACAGACGTGTAAACATCGCCCCTGACCGGTTACAGGACTGTCGGACTCAGCCGTGCACAGGCGACCGATAAGCCTGTGACTGCACCCGCCCGTATCTCCCTCACCCCTCAAAGTCCGAGCGGCAACAAGGCGCCGCCCAGACACGAACCGAGCCGGAAAACACGAAACGCAGCCGAAAACTGCGCTTTCCTTCCATCGCTCAGCGTCGACCGCCGGCTACCAGCGTCGTCGTCGCCCGCCCCGGCTCCACGTGTCCGGCGGCGGAGCGAGCTTCCGGGCCGCAGCCGCCGCCGCCGCCGCCGCCGCGCAGGCAGCGGGACCGGTCCTTCACCCTTGCCGGGCCTATCGACCGGCGGCGGGCGGCGGCCGCCCAGTGGGCCGCCGCCGAGGGGTGCAGGTGTACAGTGGTGCTGCCGGCGGCCGAGCGCACGGAGCCAGCCAGCGCGCGCGCGCCGCACCAGGTACGGCGGGGAGACGAGCGGCGGCCGGCGGCGCGGGGAGGTGCCGGGTGCAGGCGCGGGTACGCTGGGGCGCTGTGGTGTGCGGTGTGACGGTGCAGGGTGTTTATTTTAGCTGCGTGGGCTCCGGTCTCAGGAACCTGAAGCGAGCCGCGCGCCGTTGACCACCTCCGGTTTGTGAGGGCTCAGAGGTCTCTCGGAGAAATTTCGCGGGTGGACTGCCTTCACTGAGAGACTTATGACGATTGTTTCAACGTCGTTTTAGTTTGCATCCATGTTTTCGTCAGCTGCCAGCGCTCAGAAGTGCTCAGGTGGCTGACTGTCTCTGGACAGCTGTGCGCTTTTTCAACAAGCCACTTCAGTTGGAATATCCTGAGCTCATTCGTAGTTATTTTTACCGTCTTTAAAATTCAAATGGCTGCTTAAATAGCCAGAAATATCAGGAAAAGCGAAAGATGGAAATAACAATTTCCGTGTGTAGTGAAAAAGTTCGGATGATCTCAGCATGCAAACTTGTTCCCTAAAGATGCATGTGTTCCTTGTGCAGTTAATTCTACATCGATGTAAGTTCTCTAGAAACAATACTGGAATTTATGAGTTAGAAAATCTTGTTTTTTAGCAAACAGTTCTAAGATCCTGCACACATTTAGTGTGAGTGATTGTGATACAGCGTACCAAGTAATTTGTTTAACTGAATCTTACATCCAGCTGCGTGTTAACTAAAATCTTTTTTTGAGAACGAACAAATGTACTTTGATCCTGTAACATGACTGATTACGATGGTTACATAGTTCTATATAATTCCTCACATCTGCTACTCTTGTTTTGAAAATTGTCACCGTGTCTGGCCGACGAAAGAAATCATGTTCCCATTTCTTAACGTGGTGGACTTCGCGTATTAAGTGTAGGTGACTGACACGTTTGCGAACAAGTGTCCTGCAAACAAAAAAATCCTCGTGAAACATCTACTCTTATGCATTGCCTTGACATAGCTCCTCTCCGAAATAAAACTCCTACGCGTCTAAATCGACGACTGCTTTTTAGATCACGTTGAGAACTCTTATCCCAACACGTACACTCGAAAACCATTCCTGCACTTCTCCTGTGGTTGCATGAACTCTGTAAGATCATGCTAAATCTCGTAGGATTTTGTGGAGGGCTCTCAACACAGTTGCTCAAGACAGAGCTGGTGCCATTTTGCTGTAATGCTGAGCTGGTTAGGCAGAGAGAGCCTCCAAAAATTGTTAAATGTTTTTTTCGGCCAAATTCGATCTACAGCTTAGCTCTTATTACTCATTTCTTGCATTTTCCTGCTACACCAGGTTGTTGGTTTCCTGGGATCCTCGTGGCGCAAAAGTTTCCAACAACAAAAAACGCTGCACCCAAGGCTGCATTCAGAAACCAGCAACGCTCAAGCATTCAGCGGTTGTGGACGACTACTTTGCCAGCTCATGCCTACCAAGAATCTCGCCCGCAGTCAGTCCACGCCCTCTGCCGCCGGGTTCGTCCCGTCACTTGACCATGGCCATGTTGGACGCCTTCGCAGGCCCTACAGGCCGGCTGCCTTCGCCAAGGGCTCATCACTGCCTCTCAAAAACCTTATCCTCTACCTTCCCTCTCTCTCTCCCCCTCTCCCTCCCCCTCCACCACTCTCTCCCTCTTTCTCTCCTTCTCTCTCCTCTCTCCTTCCCTCCCTCTCCCTCTCTTTCTCTCCCTCTCTCTCTCTCTCTCTCTCTGTCCGCGTTTGTTAATTCAGACTCCCAAACGGTGTGCCATAAAACCAAACTAATCAAACAATCAGATCCCTCGCGCAACGTCCGCCAGCGGCAGATCCTCACGCCGTCCTCCGCTGCCGCTGCCGCAGGTCCCTCGAAGGATGCGCCAGGGCCGCTGAGCTGAGCCGAGCTGAGCCGAGCCGAGCCGAGCCGAGCACGCCGCAGCCGCCGCCATGGAGAACTCGCAGTTCCTGCTCAAGTGGAACAACCACCAGCCGACGGTGGTGTCCGTGCTGGACCACCTGCTGAACCAGGAGGCCTTTATCGACGTCACGCTCGCCTGCGAGGGCCAGAGTTTCTCGGCGCACAAGGTCATCCTGTCGGCCTGCAGCCCCTACTTCCAGGAGCTGCTCATGAAGAACCCCTGCAAGCACCCGATCGTCTTCCTGAAGGACGTGCGCAGCTGCGACATGGAGTCGCTGCTGCAGTTCATGTACCGCGGGGAGATCAACGTCCAGCAGGACGACTTGGCGCAGTTCCTCAAAACGGCCGAGAGCCTGCAGATCAAGGGCCTCGCCGACAACGCCATGAAGGAGGACGCCTCGGCGGGCGGCGCCGACTCGGACTGCGACACGCGCGAGTCGGCGGCGGCGGCCGAGGCGCGGCCGCGCGCGTCGCGCGCCTCGCCCGAGCCGGCCGCCGAGCCGGCCGAGCGGCCCAACCCAAACCGCAGCCTGCTGGCCACGGCGCTGGGCAAGCTGGGGGCCGGCTGGCCGCCGGGCGGCGAGCCGGTCGAAGAGGCGACGCCGCCGGCCTCGCTCTACCCGGCCGTCTCCATGGACTACGAACAAGCCGGCCCGTCTCGGCTGGCCCTCGCCACGGTGAGTGGCCGCCGCCGCGCGCGGTGCCGGGTTGCCCGTCTCGCGTCGAGTCCGTGTCGAGGTCGGCGTCCCGCTCTGCCGCGGTCTTCTGCCGCGCGTTGTCGTGCTCTCTGTCTTCGTTTTTTCCCGCTCCTCGCCTCGCCTGTTCCGTCCCTTCCCGTCTCCATCTCTGTTTGCCGCTCTGACTTCCTTTCTGCTTCCCTCTCTGTTGTCCCTCAGCTTCACTCTCCGCCTTCCTGTCCACCACCGTCTTCAGCTTCGTCTCCGTCGCGCTCTCCGCTCCTCTCTCCGCTTCCGTCCCCGATTTTCTGGCGGACGCCGTCTATGTCCTCCGGTCCCGCCGCCCCAGGTCCGCCCCTCCCGCGCCTCGCTGCCCGGGCTCGCGTGAGCGCGCACCTCCCTCGGGCGCCACAGCTCCTGCCGGCCCTGAACACCGCGCGTGCCGGCGCTCGGGCTGTCCGTCAACTGGCCCTTACCGCTCTCCGCGCCACTCTTCGACTCTTTCGCTCCCCCTGCCGTTCGCTCGTGACCCCCCGGTCGTAAATGCGCACCCGCGGCACACGGCTAGGAGGTTAAGGACGACGGCGACGACGTGGCGAAGTTCGCGTGCAAGCGACGACGACGCTGGCCGCATCGCTTTCCATTTTACGAGCGTCTCGCCGTACGGACGCCACTTTGCCGCGTCCCGAAAGTTAAGCGCGAAAACGAGCGAAAGCTTCGTCGACGTCCTTCGCCTGGCGTTCGCACGGCGCCTGCGCAGAGTCCGCGCCGCCAGAGAAGTGTGATTCAAGGACGCGTTCCTCAGCCTTGCATCGTTACATGGCGACGGCCCGCTGACGACTTCTTGCCCTGCCCTCTCACCTGGCCAGATTCGTGCAACGGGGCCATATCTCGTTTGTTTTGCGTCGCTGCCGGCATTCGGCTGGGCTTTTTCTGCTCTGATAACTGGCTTTTTGCGCTGGCGAAGCACAAAGCGGAGCTCACGACCTCTGCGCATTACCCCAGTACCAGTTTCGATAGGTGAGGTGGCCGCATAACCTGGCGGCTGACGTGATCGTCACGGCCGGTCGGCTTGTCGTTTTACGCCGCCCCGCCGGAGGTGACAGGAGGTTCAGCTCAGAACGATCTCGTTCGTTTGCCTGCGGCTTTTTCTTGGAGCGCCGGGGACAGCGAGAATGACGTGTTCATGGATGAGAGTCGGAACGAACCAGTGGGGCGGTAACATCAAGTCTCTAACGTTGTCGCCAAGGTGAAGTAGTCCTAGACCAACCAATGGGTCTCATAGCAAACGGTAAAATGGAAATTTCGTGTATACCTTCATAGTCGTACTACGGAAAACCAGGAAAATTTATTCGGTGGCACATTGAATATAGGATGCTATCAAAACAATTCCCTGCCTCATTCCCACTCTCGCCCCAGAATTCCTCGCACATATATCGCGCCCGTATATCTTCATTCATTCTCTGTTACTCTGTTTGGGAGTTGTTGACCCGCGAGGAGCCATTCCCATCTACGACGTCGGTTTGGTGGCCACATTTCAAATCCTAATGGGAAAACAGTTCCGTTGTTTGCTCTGAAGACACAGGCTTGTCTTGTTACGCCTCGGCAGATGTTTTTCAGTCTCGATTCACGATTTAAGGAATTTCTCTCGAAGCCCGACTCGTGCTCTCGCTTACAGCGCACCCCGGCCGCAGCGATAGATAACCGGTTAATCTCTTTAATGGCGGACTTTTAACCCGTTTTTGGAGGCTGCCCGGCGGGCCCGTTCCGTTATTGTTTGTTGCCGCGGCGGCGGAGGGCGTGGTTGACCCACTCCGAGTCCCGCGCAGCGTTCGTCGGCCCCGCTGGGCTGCCTTTGTAACAGCCGTCGAAGGAGAACACCACAGGGTGGACTGGGACAGTGGAGAACCGGCGCGCATGCGCAGTCGGGGCCTGTCGGGCGCGGCAGTCCGTGGCCTGTCTCCTAGAGCCGCTCACTTTTTTGCGACGCAGATTTCTCGAGGCTGCCGGAAACCAGCGTGGACATGAATAGAAAGCGTTTGTCTCGCCAAAGTATATAAACCAACGTCGTCTCCCTAACCTGAAACACACCAAATAGGCGAAAAATAGGTTAACGTCACGTTAAGCATTGGTGCTGTCCATTACTTCACGCTTAGTAGGATACTGGTGGCCGTTTTTACGTTTTTCAATAGACATTTCAGTCTCTTAATCCCTCAGTTGTCACGGTGCATTGCTGTCCCAAACATTAAAAAGGACGACCGTCGAAAGTTTCCCGGCCGCGGCAAGATCTGGTTGTCGCTATGTTGTGCCCTGGAGAATCATTCTCCGTCCACCAGGGCTGTCGTCCTCCATACCTCGCCCAGATCACCGCAGATCTGTCGGCACCCTCTCCTGTCGACATCTGGGGCCAATCACTTGCCACCCGAACGTTAGCAATGGCCTATCGCGCCCTTCACTCCCTCGCTGCCGAGTGCACCCGCTACTGTCGGACGCAGCCTGCACTGTCGTCGAACGTAGTCCACGCTGTCGAGCGTACCCTGCGATGTCGAACGTACCCTCGGACGCTGTCGAACTTGCCCTCTTCTGTCGAACGTACCCTCCGCAGTCCAGCGTGCCCAGTGCCTTCCGTTGCCGAAGACGTACCCTTAGTCGTATCGTACCCTTACCCCTCTTAGTCTTCCGTACCCTTGGACGCTGTCGAACGTGCCATTCTCTGTCGTCGAACGTAGCCTGCACTGTCGTCGAGCGCAGCCCTCCGCTTCCGAGCGTACCCTGCGATGTCGAACGTACCCTCAGACGCAGTCGAACGTGCCCTCGTCTGTCGAGCGCTCCCCCGCCGCTGAGCGGGGTCGCTGTCCGGCCCCGGCCAGGCCCGCCGAGCCGGCCGCCGCCGAAACAGGGTCAGCTCGGGTGGCCGCCGGCCGCCGCGCCGAGGCCACCGCTGCGCAGCAGCCCGGGGGAGGCCGGTTCGACGCCGGAACCGTCCCCAATCCGGCGGTCATTCGGGTTCCGGCGTGACCTCCAGGCAAGACGCGGCGCCGCCGCCGTTCCTGCCGCGGAGTTCGTCGTGAATTCGCCGTGCAACCAGCCCCCGCCATGCTGCAGGGAGCGTGGCTTTTAAATGGATCGAGGGTGTCCGCACATGCATTGTATTGGGGCGCCAGATCATGTTGGGTGCTCACTCCATAGGGTCGCATGATGCCCCACGTTAAAATTCTCATCTTTTTGAGCGCCCGGCCAACATTGGGGTCCAAATCGCCCACAAAAGAACAGGAAAGCACACCCATGCTGTGGGTGCGGGTCTCGGGACCAGTCGGCGTCGGAGCTGGGTATGGCGCAGTTTGGGGGCGGTATCTCAGCGAGATGACCACGGAAGAGCGCCCAGGGGCTGCTCAGGGTCTCTAACGGTCGACAGGCCCAGATTCCTGATACGCTGGGGCCGCAGTCTGCGCCAACGCAACCGCAGCGCGTGTTGCGATTCGGTCTGAAGCCTGTGAAGCCCACATAGCGGGGATCGATCAACGTCAAGTGCCGACGGGAGAAATGATTGGGTCGAAGTTCGAACTTGACCAAATATCGTTCCTTCCTTGTCCGCCGCCTTCGCACGAACGCGTCCGGCGTGAATTTGCACGTCTTGCTTGCACGTCTTTCGGTAAGCTGAAGCCCGTTAGTCCCGGTTTTCCGAGATGGGCTGGCTGAGCTCACGGGCGGCGTATTCGGAGGCAGGGGGGAGGGGGCAGTTGCTTCCCATCTCCGGTCGGAATCTGACATTAACTCTACGGCGTTGCATGGAAAGAAACAAGTTGAAAAATTGGCCTGCACCCCTCCTCTGGGGAAGCTCCACCGTCTACGGAATCCCTCCTCAGGTGGTTCCTCCAACCCATTTAGTGTCCTGACGTCATTGTTCCACGGCCCCGCACGTCCGTTCATTCACAGTCGATGCCCGAACACGTTTGGTCACTCAGAGGCGACACGGACAACAGGCGGCGTTCCGCGGGAGTCTCCCCCTCGCCTCCCCTCGCCTCCCTATTGATCGCCGGGACTGGGACGAACCACCTGTTCCAGGCGGCAGAGGCGAGTCTAGGGAACGGAATTTGGGGGGGGGGGCTTCACAGAAAACGGTCGCGGACACTCACAGTTAGAAAAAATGACCTTTCCTCGGCCAGATTCTGTAGTGCGCTGCTCATGACGTCCTAAATCCTGGAATATTTGGATTTCCACATGCCAACAAATCGCCTCAAACCGAAATGCGCCTCAGAGTCGTCCCGTGCCGCCGCGCTGTCCCAGGTCAGCGGCCCGGGTTTCTGCCTCGCGGCTCCGCTCTGCCGCCACGCAGTCTGTCTGCCACGCAGTCTGCCGCCATCGATCAGCGGCGGGGCCTCCGCCACCGCGCGGTTTCGCCCATTTCCCGCCACGTGATCGCGCCGCCGGCCGCGGCGCCGGCTGCGGCTGCTATGACGCGTCCGAGGTGTCGGCGGCAAGGGTGGGGGGGGAAGGGGGGAGGGCGGCAGGTGACGTGCGAAGGTCGCGGCTCGAACTACTGACTGATTTGCGTCAGCGCTCCGACAGCAGGGCGAATCGCGTTCGTCCACGCGACCGCCGCGCTTGTCTCGAGCACGCCTCGGCTGCTGACTGGCTCGGTCCACACGGCGCGGGGCGCGTCGTCGGGGCCACGTCAGGCGGCCGAGCGCTTCCTGCCCGGCCCGGGTGACCTCACATTCCCGGGCGCCGTCCTGTTTATCTCGGGGCGCCGTTTTCCGCCGCCCCCGCTTTTCTCCGCGCCAGCCGCGCGCGTTTTTTTTTTGCGCGCGCGCCGCGGCCGACGGAACGGGACGGCCTAACGGCGCGTTTCTGGAATTCCCACCCGGGCCGGCGGCCGCCGGGAGAAACGAGGGCGGCGGCGGCGGCGGCGAAAGAGACGCGGCGGCGCCGACGCGACGGGCGGCGCGCGCGCGGATACCGCGAGCACCCTCTCAGCGAAACGGATTTCCCCTTGCTGACCGCGATCCACTATTTCCCCTCCTTTTTCACTGAGGCGGACCGTTGGGATGACTTCATTTCTGCCCGCATCACCCTTACGGGCTGTCCTGCCACCGGATCTCTTGGCCGTCACCCTCGTAATCGTTCCGTTTCCGCTGTCGGTGGCTGGATGAGGTCACTTTTGTGGGGTGCCGCCGGGTCACATTGCCAGCAGGGCGGCGGAACAGCGCTGAAATTGGATGTGTGAGCGCGAGTCCTCTGCCGAGCATGTTTTCCAGACTTCGAACAAATGGAAGCGAAAAAGCAATTTTGGTTTTTGGGGACCTCTTACATTAAGCCACATCACGGATCAATTTGGTGATACGGAGTTCATGATAGGGGAAAAGCAAATCGTGCTACAAAAAGCCTTTGACGATTCATGCGCGATTTTCTAAATGCTCCCCTTTTCATCCCGACCCGAGTCAAAATTTAGCGGAGAACTGGATACAATAACCATGTGACACATAACGTTAAAAAACCTCGTGTTAAAATCTGAAAACAATGGCAGACGAGGCCAAACGTGCGTGATGTCACTGCCCTGGCCGGCGGTCGCGCTGCGAGAACGGGAGCGCCGGAAGATCGCTTCCCGTCGTCCGCACCCTTACCGACACGTCGGATCGTGACGTCACGTCAGCCGCGACGATGCCTTATCGTCGGTGTATCTGGCCTCGCGGGGACGGGGTGTGTACAGGCTTATCGGGACTGTCATGCACCAGCTCACCCGCGGATCGTTCGCGGGGCAGGTGGTTATCATGCAACGGTGCACCGGGGTGTGGACTGAACGTCAGTTGGGTGGAAGCACGTCCATCCTTCGGATGCAGTCAAATAGTTGGAAAGTAAAAAAATGATCCTTTTCCAACGACGTTAGATACGACCCGTAGAACAATGGGATGTACGGGGTTCAAAAAGAACCTAAATATTTCGTCTGTCTTTAAGGTGCTTTGAGCCATTTTCCTATGGTTATGCATACTTTTGTAATTATATACACGATAGTCGTTCGCGTTTTTGCAAGCATGACCGACATGCGTTCCAACGAGCACCACAGTCAAGCCCCAAACAAAACACGGGCTGAAACAAACAAAACAAAACAAACAAAACAATGCTGCTTTCGCCTGCAGAGGTTTCTGGGAGGAGGCTCGCATTCCCCAAACGTTTAGCCACTCTGTCGCCGCTGTCAGAAAGGGACGCGAGCGGCGGACTGGCTTTGATCTCGCCGATGATTTCTCGAACAAGCACACAAGAGAGGCATCTTTTATGGGTGCCCTCCCATTTTGAAGGCAGTAAAAGGTTAGCACAGAGATCACGCCCTTTTTGGCGTGCTCTCCCGTTTCGCCTGCTGGGCCGATATAATGACGATGGCGGCATCCCTTTCTCCACGGTACGGCCGCCGTCGTGCATCACAATTCGTCGGACGACGTCCCGGCTCTTCCGAGGCATTTCGTCTCGCTCGGCGCCATCACGAATCCCCCGTGATACCACGGTCCGCTCCGTGATAAGGCAGCAGAGGGCGCTGCACCCAGCGGCCGAGCGCCGCGAGGTGTGACCGCGTCGTGACGCGTCCGCGTCACGTGACGAACTGACATCGTGACGGCAATAACGCCGCGGCGCAGCGCCAATTTCGCCGCCGAACGCCGCCGTGACGGCGGGCCGCTCCGGCGCGCCGCAATTGCCCCGGGTCGCGTTCTGTCATCTGGCGCCGACTGCCCTGCACGTGGCAGGCGGGCGGCGCGCGCACAGCGAATGACGTCATGCCTCGCCCGTCATCTGCGGCGGCCGAGCGCCCGCTCCCGTTAGCAAACGCCCCGCGGCGGCGCCGGCCGCGCCCGGAGTGAGGCGCCATTTGGCCGGCGAGCGCGGGCTGAGAGCGTGCCCTTTTCGCGGCGGCTCCTCCGGCCGATGACGTCATTGTCGACCGAGGCGCGGCTGGCGACAAACTCTCCATCAAGTTTAAAGCCCGCGCGGCGGCTTTCACGGTGGCGTCCTCTCCCGCGCGCGGGGCGCCGCCGCCCCGACGCGGCTCCGTTGTTCTCGCTCGCTTTTTTGCTGCCGCCGGGCCGTGTCGGCGCCGTTTTCACCTCTCTCCTCTCGGCTGTCTCCCCGATGTGCCGCCCGCCGTTCCTGTCGCTGTCATGTCGGCCTCCGCCGCGCCAGCCACCCCTTCCTTCTCTCCGCCGCTCCGGCGGCGGCGGCGGGGGAAACGGGAGGCTTGAGAGCCGCTCGCGCTCTGGGCAGCTCGCGCTCGAGCAGCACGCTGCGCTATGACTACGGCAAATGTCAGCTCACTCCCTTCGATGTCCGTAGACGAGGACGCATAATCTCAGGGCTGCTGCTAAGGCTTTGTTCCAAACGCGGAGATAACCGCTGAACTGAAAATACCAGCACCGTCTCGATCACCCTCGTGGTCTGTGCGGTCGTTTCCGAAGGGGCATGGCGCGGTGGGGAGACGGTGACGGCCGCGGGAAGTGCGCGCGAGAAGGCCGTGCCCCTCGATCGCTGTCCGGTCTCCCCACCTTGCCGTGCCCTCAGCAGCCGCCTGTCGGCGTTCCCGCCGCTGGGGAAACCACGCGCTTTCACGCGCGGTCTGGGGCGCCTGCCCGTCTCCCCGGCCGGGCCGGGCCGCCGCCGCCGCCGCCGCTTTCTACTGGCCGTCCCCGCCCCGCCCCCACCCCCTCCCGCCGACGGCCGACGGCGCGGCGGCTCGTCAGCTGTCTGGCAGGGTACCTCCGGCTCCGGAGATGCGGCGGCTGAGAGCGTGGCCGACCATCTGGCCCGTCCTGGAGAGCCTCTAGATGAGTTCTAGAGAGTGTGGGTCGGGCCTGTGGGCGACTGATGCTCTTTATCGAAGAGCGATTCGTCGCATATGTGAAACGGTGATTTCTATAGAAGAGCATCGAATGCTTTTTGTGGTACGTGGATGAGATATTATAACGATGGGCAAAGTTGGTTTTGTCACCGAGGTTTGTTTCTACATGCGCCTTCCGCTCCGTAGTTTGAAGCATACATGTTCTTGGCCCATTTGTTCCGCCAAGAGGATAATTTTCCTGAAAAAGAGTTAGTTCGCTGTGTCGTGGCGATAAGATGTTTGTTGTGGTCAAAAGATGAGGTTCCAGTCGGAACACTGTTGATCTGGGAATGATCATAAAACCCCTTGACAGACTGTTTGCGGCATACCTGGCCATCCAAAGCACCTCAGTGAGCAGAATAACGGCTTGGAGACATCTCAGGCACTCGTAGCAAGCCACGCTATTATCTGTTTTTAGAAACTTGTGTTTGGAGTATTTGGCTTTTATGAGACCTCATCCCCTTCGGCAACTAGAATTTCAGCATTTCTAGACACGCTGTACCCCGTATCACTGTTGTTCGGTTTGCAGTCGTTACCGAATCCATCTGCGCCGAGGTTAGCAGAACATCTTGCGAGAGCTTCGTGTCACGCGTAACTTACGAACACTGGATGTTAGTTGGAGCAACTAATTAACATCTCTTAGCATATTCCATGCGTATGGCGTAGGTAGGCGAGGGGGAGACCCAGACGTCATAACAGATGATTTTGTATCATCAACACGAGACGGTGGACCACAGTTTGTCACCAACGCAAGTCATAGCCATTGCTTCGGTTTCGTCGAGTCAAACGCCGTTTCTGCCTCTGTTCCTCCCAATCTGACGCAGTCTCTGCTTCTGTTCCGCCCAGTCTGACGAAGTCTCTGCCTCTGTACCGCCCAGTCCGACGCAGTCCCTGCCCCTGTGTCTGACGTGGTCTCTGTCTGTTCCTCCCAGTCTGACGCCGTCTCTGTTTGTGTTCTACCCAGTCTGATGCCGTCTCTGCCCGGTCTGACGCGCCTCTGCCCGTCTGACGCGCCTCTGCCCGTCTGACGTCGCCTCTGGCCGTTTTCAGCCGCCGCCGGCCGGCCTGTTCCCGTACGCGCTGACGCCGTCGCCGGGCGCCGTGACGCCGGCCGCCAGCGTCAAGGAGGAGCCGAGCGCGGGCCAGCCGGGCGACCCGGACTGGGCGTCGGGCGCGTCCGGCGCCGGCTCCACGGTCGCCGACAGCCCCGAGCGCGGCAGCGAGAACGGCGACGTGCGCGACCCGCTCGACAGCCCCGAGAAGGGGGTGAGTACTGAGCGCTGGCGCTGAGGACTGCCGCGGCCGGCGCCGGTGTGGCTCTGTCGAGGCTGGCGCTGAGGACGGGCCGCGGCCGGCGCCGGTGTGGCTCTGGCGAGGCTGGCGCTGAGAACGGCCGCGGCCGGCGCCGGTGTGGCTCTGTCGAGGCTGGCGCTGAGGACGGCCGCGGCCGGCGCCGGTGTGGCTCTGTGAGGACGGCCGCGGCCGGCGCCGGTGTGGCTCTGGCGAGGCTGGACGCTGCTGACGATTTGCTGAAGATGGAGAAATGGGACGCTTTTGGAGCGTCGCTATCCGCGCATCACGTGGGCGCAGAATCATCCAGTGTGGATGCGCTCTAAAGCCCCAATAACTATCGTCTGAAGGAACTCAAGAACATTTCACAAAATGTAAAAAAATGTAAAGAGGAGCCTGAGAAAGCAGACTTTTTCAGTACCCCTTCTGTTGCTTGCAGGACATACGCTGTTGTGAAAGAGATATCCTCGCAATGAGCTGAAAGCGGCTTTCTCCGAAAATTTCCCTTTGTAAGCGTTGCAGCGTCCGTAAATCACCAGTCTCGCGGAGGAAGCCACATCGGTGCCGGCCAGAGTGTGTAATGTGGACAGAGGTCGACGGAACGGACGGGGTCGGCGGCCACCGACGGCAGGTCGGCCGCCGACGCTCCGCCGCCCGCCCGCCGTCGGCGCCTGTCGACGCCGACGCTACGCCCGAGCGGCGCGGAGCGCCTGTCGGCGGCAGGTGCCACGCCGACCCCGCTGAGATCAAAGCACGGGACACGGGACACCACCACCTGCCACACGCGGCGGCCGCCGCCTCCCGCCCGGCGGCCGGCGGCCGGCCGTTTCACACGCAGGCCCAGGAACACGCACGCGGCACTGGGCGGAGGTAGCGGGTCTAACACGGCGTGTAGCGCACCCAGCCAGCCCTCCCCGCACCGGCGGCTCACGATTTCGCCGTTGAGCCGGGCGCTGCAGCGCGCTGCCCCGAGCCTTGTTTACGGTAACGGAACGAACGGCTGTTTTGATGGCAGATTTGTCTAGCATCTTCTGGGCGCGACGACCCGGGTTCCGTTAGCGGCTCGGTGGCTGGTTCTAGCGTCGCGTGCCGCTTCATGGCTGGCTAAAAAAAATCTCACGCGATACATGCCATGCCAGAGTTCTTGCATCGTAACGTTCAATGACTGATGCTTCCGGAATGAGAGGAGTGTTGAGCAAGTTGTTATAGATCATGGTTTAGCGTGATCGGAAATTTCTTCGCGTAAATTAACAACAAAAGCAAGGAATTATTCAACAAAGGCAATAGGCAGCCCTTTTTCTCCGTCCGTGTCGCCATCTGCAATCGGCCCTGGAAATCTCTGCCGCACACGCGACATGTACCAGGGCACCTCCACTGCGGAGATTCGCTCAGTAGTGACCGGGCGCCGATTTACCGTTCGGCCCCGTCAGGCGGGGTAGCTAACGGGCGTCGGCCGTTCGCGGTACTGGCGGCCGTCGGGGCCGGCGGCGCCGCATGCCTTCTTTCCGCCTCGTCGGCGGCGCGTGGGAGGCGGCGGCCGTCTGTCCCTGCCCTCGATGGGCGCCCGGTCGTTGTCCGGCCGCCTGCACGGCTGGCCGGCGGCGCCGCCGGCGCGCGCGCCCGCCGCTGCACGACGCGCGAAAAAAGCGGCCCGTTAGGGCCGGCTGACGTCATCGGAGGCGCCAGCGAGGCTTTTACGAGCGGTCAGCCGCCGCGCAAACTATCGATGAGGTGATCGGTCAGATGCCGATGTCCTGCGACCTCTGTGTCAGTCTTCACGGGGTGGTCACACCGCTGTCTGTGCGCTGGCCCTGGGCTGAGTTCAACAGCATCGCGAGAATAACTTTCGAAATGTCTTTCTTTCTGGCACTTCTAATGTAGCAGTCGACACTCGTTGACAGCGATTTGTGTTCACGCCCAAATCTGTTTGTCTTCGCCAATGGCTGCAGAAAAAATGGCGTCCTGAGACGAAAGACAAAATGGATTTTGGGTTGTTGTCAGCTGAAGTCCACGCCCATCCGTCTCGGTATTTCGTGCCCCAGCGACAAATTCTTGAGCGGGTTGAACGCCTTTCGGTCGACCTTTGTGCGATTCGAGCGCGAGCTGAACCGGTCGGAGGAATCCGAGGCCCAGCTGTTACCTCGCCCGAGGCGTAACAGCGGCCGAGCTTTTATCGCTTCGTCTCCGGCTTGATTGTCTTCCTCGGAATCCAAAAACTCCGAGGAATGGCGGGGCACGTGCGCCAAGAAGTTAAATCTGGTAGCTCTGCGCCAATTTTAAATCAAAACAGACTTAGCCCAGTTAGTAGCATTTGTTCTTCAGAAATAATATATTGACCTGTACACTGCGTCACCTTTGCTATAGTAAGTTAATTTTCTCTCCAAAGTCTGCACATTTTGTTATCTTTTTTTGGATTAAAACTCAACAGTAGTTAAATTTGATTATAGGGAGATTTAAATCGAACGCAAGGCGAACCGTTGTGGGATCCACTAATATGCAGATGAGTCCGTATGGCTTCTTGGTATATGACAAACGCCAAGTATATGAAACGTCCTCACAACCAAGCAGTTACAATTTCCCGTAGTGCCTAGAGCAAAATCAACCCTGCATGCGTATCGGGTGCTTAGTCACACACCACAATGACCTCCACACGTAGATAGAATGCTTTGAACACCGTGTGTGTGCGTGTGTATGTTCCCAGTGACCACAGGACCGGGACAGCGCGCATGCGCACCAGCGCTGCAGGCCACGCGGCTCATCTCGGCCGGACGCCGGGCTGCGCATGCGCGCTGCCCCGACACAACACGGCGCACACCGTAGTTGCCTGACCTCTCCTGCCCCCGGGGCGGTACGGTGGCGGTGGCGCGCTGTCGGCAGGTGGCCGCATGGAGGACTGTGGGTGCAGCATGTAGAAACTAGCGGCCTCTCTCGGCGGCCTCCTAGCTAGAGCTTTGCCGGTCGACCACGGGCGACAGCGCGCCGCGCGCCGCCGCGCGCCGCTTTTGCCGCGAGCGCGCCTCGCTCGCCGCCCCGGCTCGCGCGGGCGCTCGCTCGCGAGCCGGTTCAGTCTCATCGCCGGCGCCCCCGCTTGCTGGGGGCGCCCCAAGCCGTCTGGCGGCCAAAAATTGCCACTCGCGCTCTGTCGCCAGCACCCACAGTACTCTGATGCGGCGCCCTGTTCTGTTCCAGTCGCCCTGGGCGGCGCCGCGGCGCTGGCCGACGCTGCTGGGGCGGCCGCGCGTCGCCGCCGCCGCCGCCCCCTTCCCCTCGCCCACCCCCCTCATGTGCAAGTTCTGCGGACAAATGTTCTCGGACGCGTCGAACCGCTTTCGCCACGAGAAGCGTCACAAGCACCCGGAGGAGGTCCACGTGTGCTTCGTGTGCAAGCGGCCCTTCTCGCGCAAGGACAACATGAAGAAGCACATCAAGACGGTGCACGGCGTGGCCGCCGAGGCGGAGGAGGCCAGCGGCGTCCACGGTAGCCATGGCAACGGCTGGACGGCCGTGTCGCTGCAGGCGGTCGACATGTCCGGGGGCCGATGATGCTGCGGGCAGCTGCGGCGCCGCCACCCACCGGCGGGCGCGCGCGGCGTCTCTGAGGTCGCCCCCGCGCCCGCGCCCGCGAAATGTTCCGTATGTGGGGGAGACGCGGTGCCCGAGGCGCCGCCGGCTCCCCTCCACAGCCAGTGCGCGCGAGCCAGCCCCAGCCGGCTCCCCGATACGATAGAGGTCTTTCTACGGTTTGTTTTTGTATCAAAGATGGGGCCCGAGGCCCAAGACACGTTTTATTAGTGATTTTCGTAGCTTTAATGCGTCTGCCTAGCAGAGACTGTGTGGATATCCTGACAGGACCCTTGTAAACTATACGATATTTTTACACTTTGCTGTATAGGGTTATCTGGGAACATGTAGTGTGATATAGGGTTATTTATTGGCGTGTTTTTAGGTGAGGTGGATGAGGGTTTATTTTTATATACTTCTACGTGCGTTCTGTTTGCGTGCAATGCTCGTGCAGGGAACCCCTCCGTCGGGGACGGGGCCCGTCCACATCGCGGGGGCTGAACCAAAGACCGTCTCGAAACGGGCCCTGTGGCCAGCCAAACGCTCTCAAGGAGTCGCTAAGAACTCGCCCTCTCGACGTACGGTTTACCCCCGGCGACTCCTTTCGAAGCTGTCTCAGGAACGGATTTGAAACAGGAACTTTTGCGCAGTGGGCGTGCACTTTCGCTGTCAGGCCGTGACGTATGCTCTCCTAAACCAGGTGGCAAAATTAGCGGACGTATGGCCATTTATGGGTGTCTAAGTTCGACGTTTTATATAAATCCCAAAGTGCGGCACGCCCTGCGAATGAACCATTCGGTGAGTTACGCGGAGCGATGATATAAAATTCAGATGGAGGGGTGATGTGATTTTTCTGACAACCAGCTCCGGACATCGTCGAGCCCTTCAGAACGTCGCTGCGTCTGTCCTATTTATAAAGACCGTCCTGTGATACGTTGCATATTTGATGCCCTGTAACGGCAATGAAATATTCCTACCGGTCTGTGAGACGGACTCCTTTAAAAGGCGTCTTGAAGACATGGCGTTGCGGAGGTGTGCCAGCGGATTGATATTGGAACACGACGAGCTACCGAATCGAGGGCTTCTCAGAAGACCCGGCCAAGACACCTTGATGTACTCTGACCTGGTACAGGGCTTTGTTGCCAGGTCGCTGGAACATTTCAGGAGTCCGAGAGCTGAAATATACTGTTTCTAAGGTTTCGCTGACGTTCTGCGCTTCATGGGAACGACGCATACTGACTGCGTCGTAGGTGAAAGCGATTGGGATACTGGTCGCAAACCAGAACGACTGGCGACACACATCTGACCCGTACATGAAATGAAGTTATCACGCAGCCCGTCACGTCATAAAAGCAATCTGACACGCATTTTTAGAAGACGTTCTCCTGAGCCCGTCACTGACCCTGCCCGGTCCCACCGCCCGAACTCCGTCCCAGTCCAGAGTGAGCCCTGACTGCCAATGTTTTTGCACGGGCGCTGACCGATCCACCTGCCCTGTAGGAGGCGGGGAGGCTCAGCTGATCATGTGTCTGGGGGTGGAGCCACGGGGCGGGGGCAGACTGGTACGGAAGACGATCGACCCTTGGGCTCGATCGTCACAGCCGGCGCTCAGAGAATCCGAACAGCTCCCTGCAACGAGCACTTCGCGAAAAGAGGAAGGCGCGCGTCTGAGTCAACCGCGGCCCTTGATCGGACAGCCCGTAACACCCCGAAAAAAATAGCGCTTCCACAACCGGGCCAGCAACGGCCATGATGTTTTCGCCACGTCCACAGCTGATGGCACGAGCTCTCACACAGCAGTCCACAGCTGATGGCACGAGCTCTCACACAGCAGTCCACAGCTGATGGCACGAGCTCTCACACAGCAGTCCACAGCTGATGGCACGGGCTCTCACACAGCAGTCCACAGCTGATGGCACGAGCTCTCACACAGCAGTCCACAGCTGATGGCACGAGCTCTCACACAGCAGTCCACAGCTGATGGCACGAGCTCTCACACAGCAGTCCACAGCTGATGGCACGAGCTCTCACACAGCAGTCCAGAGCTGATGGCACGAGCTCTCACACAGCAGACGTGGAAAGCCCGCCGCTCGACGCCGCGGCGGGTCGCGCTGCGCCACATTCGCCGCGCTCCGGCTCCGCCAGCGGCGGCGACACGGGCGGGGGCGGGGGAGCGGGGGGAGGGGGGGCAGGTGACCCGCCGGTCAGCCCCGACCGGATCACCCCCACAATGCCGGCCCATTTGCATGAGAACGCGCGGTGGCGGCCGGTTTTTGCCGGGGCGGCTTTTTCGGCGCGTTGCCGCGCCGCCACCGCCGCGCCGTTGCGTCACTCGGCGCGCCGAGTTCGAGTTTTTCGCCGGCGCGCCTGCCGCCAGGTGGGGTGACCCAGATGAAAGTGGTGCGGGTGGGAGTGGGGGAGGGGTGCCGCCCAGGGCGAGTCGTGAACGCCGTTTGCCGGCGGAGGGTTTCTCTAATCACTGTCCGTTTCCGCCGGCGGATGATTGCAACGGTCGTCCGTCAGGCGACGTGGCGGCGTCCCCCTTCTCAGGCGCGCCGCTGCCCGGCTGCAGACGCCCTGTCCTCGGCAGGGATTCCCCCCCCCTCCGCTGAGGCTGACATCAGACCTCGGGCCTCTGCGACGCCGGCCGGCCAACCCGACAGGTGCGGGGGCGACGGGGGGGGGAGAGGTTTAGCAGTCCTGCTGACGGCCAGGCGCAGGTTCGGCGTGACAGAAGCGAAGGAGCGCGGAGACGGGGCGCGTACCCGAGCTACCGCGCCTGACCTCGCTGGTTAATTTCACCAGTCAGGAGAGGGAGCGGTCCACCAGTCCCCCCCCGTCTCCCTCCCGCACCCCACCCCGACCTTCCTCTGGCTCGACCCCGGACGTCAGCGGCTTCTGGGAGTGGCGGTGGTGCTTGGACTGAGGACGGGGAGGATCCGAAGTGGTGAGGACCATAGCGAGAGTGATGAGCGGCATCACGTCGTGTGACGGTGAAAGGAACTTCGTCGGAACTCCACAGTGACCCGGTGGGGGAAATAGCAAAGCGACACGCTCCGGCACCTTTTGAATGCTCCTCAGGAGATTGATGTTCTCGAAACTGCCATTAAGCGAGCGTGCGTGACCACGCTGAGCTGAGCACGCTCACAAATCTGCCAGAAGAGGGTTACGGACGTTGCGAGCTTAGCTTCTTGCGTTCGTCGTTGGCAGATTATTTCACGATGTATTGAACTGCCATTGCAATTTTGAGTCTCGTCCCCTCGACCTACTTTCCTCGTCAGGGCCAGTGCTTTCCTCAGCTGGTAGGGATTGATTCAAGTTCTCACAAGCCCGACATCGCAACAGCTGCGCCGCAAATGTCGCCTAATGTTTCTGCTTGTGATTCCCCAACAGTCCGTCCCTCGTTTTCCTCTTGAAAGCTGCTGTAATCTAGCAATGCAAGCAGAAGGAAAACAAACTAAAAACATTCCCTTGGCTTGGCCTGCCTTCAAACGTCTTATCTGTTCAACAGCAAAACAACGTTCCCAGCAACCCAGACTCTTTTTAGAAGTGCTTTCCGTTAACTTGTGTGCCAGGCATCAGCGTTGAAGCGTTTATTCCCTTTGTATTCCATTTCCTGACAATCCGCTTTGCTGCCAGTGTCAAGGAAAAAACAAGGAAGAATGGTCATGAGACCTGCAACGGGCCGAAGAGAGATGAACGCAAAGCTGATTGAAGCTAAACTAACCGAAAGTTGCGTTCTGCATAAGCAGCAATTCGGCATTACCGTTTCATGAGCAACGAAATGAAACTCAAACTAAATCAAAGTAAAAAATTCATGTTTCCAAGGAACACAATGTTTGTAACTGCCGCTCAGTGTCTGCGCCAAGCTTCTCAAACGCATAAAAGTGTTCTTATTTTGTTTTCTCCGATAGTTTTGATTCATAGCACAGTCTCCCGCTTCCACCGCCGTGCGGACGCCGGCGCGCGCAGGCCAGTCATCGCTGTGGAGTGCAGACACGAACAGAGGCCTCGTCATCCCCTCCCCGGAGGTCTCCCTTGAAGGCCTCGGCCGCCGTCTGACGCTAGGTCGAGCCGACCCTCTGCGCCCCTCCCCCGCACTCGTGCCCGCTCTGATAAGCCCCTATGTCGGGGGCCGGCGATAGACCCTCCTTATCTGGCGGGGTGCGGGACCCCTGTGGAGCCCACCGCCGCGGCCAGGGGCGGCGCGAGACGTGGTGTTCAGCGAAGCCGGCTCAGAGGCGAGCCCAGGCGCGCTGCCAGGCGTGGCGGGCTTGTAACTTCGGTCACGGAAGCAGGCTAAGCGGGAGGGGATCTCGCTCGGGCCAGAACGCCCATTAGACTTGGTTTCCCTCGTGAGATAAGGAGATCCTAAGCAGTGTTGCTTCGGGCATGAGTACCAAGCGAGTTAACCAGAATATCACCAGGTTAAGTACAGCGGCAGAAAAAGATACGGAAACGTTCATATCGCGAACAACGTTCTTGAAAGACATTTCGGCCCACATTTGGGCCCCAAGCAATTTCGACACCGCGCTGAGAGAGGACGGGCGCTCAGGGTTCGACGAAACTCCGAGAAAGCCCCGCGGCGTCGTCCGCGGACCCGAGTAGGCAGCCGTGTCCGCAGCCGTGTCCGCGGCCGCGGCCGACCGTTAGCGGCGGCCGACGGCCGGCGGCGGACACGGTCGACCCAAAAATGGCGCGGGTTTTCCGCGCCATTTTCCGGGCCGCGTGTCAACATCGGCGGCGCCGCGGCCGGCCGAGTCCGGAGGCGGTCTGAGGGAGCGGAGAGACTCATGGGAGGGCAGCGCTCATGGGAGACGAGGGATTCATAGGACAGAGGAAGGGGCTCATAGGAGGTCCGCGGACGATTTAAGGAAGCGGAGAAGATTGATAGGACGGCGATAAAGGAGAGGAGACGGGACTCATAGAATGCAGCAAGCTATCATAGAAAAGAATTCATAGGAGGTGAACGGTCGTAGGAGGGAAGGGGGCGTATGGGAAGGAAGCCATCATACGAGAGAGAAGGTAACTCATAGAGCGCAACGAACTGTCATAGAAAAGCGGAAGGACTCATTGGAGGACAGCAGGCGATGTAGGGCAACAGAGAGGACTCGAATAGAGGGCAAAGGTCATGGGAGGCCAGAGGAGTGGTCTCGAGGGAGAGAGGTGAGGTGAGCATGACGCGGAGGTCCGGGATTCCCGAGAGGGGCGGAATGGCATTGGTAAGCAGCCCCTGAGTCACTGCCCAACTTAGCTTGCCTGCTGAATTGGCAGAAAAAAATCGCTTGTTATCGTCCTTAGTTACTGGAAAGCGAAGGGATTGAAAGGGATCATATCACCGACCGTCCGGCAAAGGGACGGATGGTCGGTGCAGCCTGTCGACGGCAGGCGGATGGTTGACCCTGGGAAAGAGTGGTGGCGGCTCCCAGGCGACGTAGAAGTGGGACAACGCAGCAATCAGCATGAGACGAAGGACAAGATTAAATGAAATAAGATGCACGAATGAAACACATTTTGTTAAGTTGTTAGGGTCAGAGATAGCATGATTCAGTTCCTTTTCATGTACCACCAAAAAGCTCATGTTTAACTGATCCGGCCAAAGAGACCGTTGCCCTACTTGGCCTAGGCATAGGCCCATAGGCCTATGTCTAGGCCTGGCCCATGGGTTTTACCCATTAGTGTGGACAATGAACACCTGCTGCCGTTTTCGAGTTTAGCCTCGTGGCCATGGGTGTAGGAGCCCGTATGGAGCAGGCATGACAGCTATCACCCCAACTGTCGACAGTTTTTAACTCGGCGCTGCATGGAAGTAAATAGCCCTGAAGTGATTCTCGCTGCACGAACGTTGACAAGGCTCCTACGTGAAAGCGCAGGACAGTAACGGAATTAAATAAATCCACTAAATTCTGGGCTTCGCCCAGGAGCGCGGACGGACTGCCCTTGAGGGCAGCTCCCGGGACGTGTCATTAGCGGCATTATCGTTGGAGGTCATCAGCACCCGGGTCTCACGCCGCACAGGAGGCCCTCGACCCGCGAACCGCTTACGGTTCCTCGAAGTCCGTCGATGGCATGCACGAGGGACATGGACATGCAGGGATGCGCGGGAATTGGCCAGAGTGTTCACGAAGGAGGTGCTCTCGTGTCGTATCTGTCGTCAGGCGACTGTTTTGGCGGTGGATTTTTGACTGCCAGATGACGTAACTTACGGCGCTGGTCGCTAGTGTCACCAGCCGGCGCAGCGTTTTCGTCGCCATGGTAACGTACCCTCGCCAGGCGAAACAATTTGTGAATGTCAGACGCATTCCAAGGTTCTCATAAACTTCCCTCACTGTGCCGTATATCGAATTTCACCCCCAGGACTTTTATTTAAAACACTTCACTATGTTCTCATGAATTCCTCAAGCGTAGGCTGCCTTCTGCTGATTGGTAGGGTCCAATTTGTTGTGATCCAGTCGGCTTTCCCTCCGCTGTCAGGTAGTGTTAAACTGTTTCAGAAATGCCATCGATCACGCTGCGGGAAGTAGCTGCGAAAGCCATTTCCCGGTTACCCCCCGCCTGTGACAACTTTGTTTCTCGGCCATCCCATCCTGTTGTGTCTTTGTGTCTCGTTCATTTCCAGCCGAAGCCTTTTTCCGCGGTCTCCAGACCTTGTCGTTGGCATGGCACTAATTTGAACACCAGTGGATTCTGACACTGTTGTCAACCTTTCCGCTGCCGTTTCTCTGCTTTCTCCTTGCCACGTCCGCAGTCTCTCTCCCCGTCCGCTGTTGGTTTGTCCACCATTGCCATCTTTGACCTCCGCAGCCTCCTGCTGTCTTTCCTTTCGCCACTGTCTGCGCTCTACCTCCACTCCCTGACTGCGGTGTGAGCTCTTTCCTGCTCCTTTTGCTTTGGTCTGCACACTGCCTTGTTCCTTTTGTGGTCTATCTCTGTCTTGTTGCCTTCCCTGTGGTCTGCACGTGCCCTGCTCCTTTCCCTCCGTCAGCCTCTGCCTTTGCTGTAGGACAGCTTCTGCCCTTACCGGAGCCTATCTCGGTCCGTCCGCACGTCAGCCACCATTCTGCCGCCGCCCGCCGACCGCTCCCTCTCCGCGGCGCCCCTGCCGCCGGGGCGGCGGGCCTCTGCGGCGGACGGGCGGCCGAGGGGGTGGCGGGGGCCGCCTGGACCTGCCCCGGGATCAATACGAGCGGGCCGCCCGCCGCCCGCCGCCCCGGCCCGAGGCGGCGGCAGGGCAGCGCCCGACTCAACACAGAGCGGCCGCGGCAGAGCTAGCAGAAACGGCAGGGAGCTGGCAGAGAGACGGCAGAGATGCGGCGGGGAAACGGCAGACGCAGCGAGGTGGCAGAGAGGTGGCAGAGGACGGCAGACACGGCAGGGAGGCAGCAAAAGCGACAGCTAAACGCAGTATGACATCCAATGTACTAGCGATGGTAGCGATTGGAAGGAAAACTGCTATCGACCGTGAGTCAAGGACTGGGAAGAGAATGTCGACATTTCACGACTGCTCGATCGCCCGGGACGTTGGCTTGGGTTCGAAGGACGGCGTTTCGAGGAGTGCCATGACGAAGTAACGACAGCGAAAAATGGAACTTTGCCGTAATTTGTCTTATCGAAGGTGACTATTCGCCAATAAGGGGTGTTTAGATGGCATCAGTGGCATTCCCAGCAAAGGTCAGGACCTGACATTTCGGTTTGCGCGTCGCCCCGACATGTCATCATTTTTGGTCTCGAGTCCCGGCCAGACTTTCCGCGTTACAAACGCGGAAAAACGAGACCATTTTGACAACGAGACCATTAAAAACGAGACCATTTTGAATGGCATCAGTTTCTTCCGTCCGCTTCAGGTATCCGGAAGGGAAGCAGGAAGTTGCGTCTTCTCTCGGCTTGGCAACGCTGACGGGAGTCACCAACATTTACCCCTCAGCGTCGAGGGATTTGGGCACATGTCCGCTACAGATTGCTCGTTCCCGACATGGAAGTGAAGGGCCCTGCAGACATTCTGCTGCATGTTCAGAATCGTTACTGGTGCTCACCAAGGCCGTTTTAAACTTTCGGCAGAACCATGCGTGACAGTTACAGGGATGTTCTTTCATTCGTTTCACGAAGGCACTGCGCACTTCGCCGAACTATGTGGACAGCGCGCCTCGTGCAGTAACTCCTCCGACCGACCAGGGCAGGGGTCGGCCGAAGCGGTCTGTGGGGCTCCCAGCCGAGGTCAGTGGAGGTCAAGCGAGGTCAGCCGAGGCGTATATGGTGGTCTAACGAGGGCTGTGCGGTCTGGCAACGGTTGTCTACGGCTGCGCAACAGAAGCGAGACAGCTGTGGGTGTCATAAACCCTCACTCGGTCTCCCCTTCTCTTCCTCGCCCTTTCCCTCTGTATCCTCCAATTCATTCACTACCCACTCATAGGAAGATATTTCCACTCACCCTCCCGCCAACACGTACGCACTACCTCCCCCTCATTCCCTCACTCGCTCATTAACTCATTCTTTCATTCACTCATTTCATCACTTGCTGTTTTCTTTCCCTGCATCTCGTTCTCCTCCAAACCCCTCCCTCTGTCTTTCTCTCTCCCCTTTCTCTCCATCTCTTCTGCGGTGATCCCTCAGTCACGGTGCGGACGGCCCTAACGGGCGGCGAATTTAGATTGGAGCCAATACTCGGCCAGCGGTCCTGGCCGGTCGGCCGCGGCCGCCGCCGACAGGTGCCGAAGCCCGCTGTCGCCCTGGCAACCTGCCAAACGCCGCCCGCCGCCGCCGCCGCCGCCGGCGGCGACCAAAAGAGGTAGCGGCTGGGAAGAGCACGGGAGACGGCGCTAAACAGCAGCGCCAGAACCGGTGTCGTGATCAGCTGTCTCGGCGCGCGGCGTCGTGGCCACGCTGCAGCTGCGGGGCGGAGCCGAGGCGTGGCCAGAGGGGACGACAGGGGCGTTTCCATGACCTCATCGGGACCCAACACAGCGCTTACGGACGTTGTAGGGGAGCCTTTAAAATGCCGACGACTTTCCTGACCCGAGTCCTCGACCATGGAGGCGCCCCTGCTTGAAGCGCATGGCCTGTTGAAATTCATGGCATTTGGACATTCGCCCTGCACCACGCAAAAAGCCAACTCCCAGAATGAATGAGTTTCGTGCGTCGGCGCCCGGCGCTTCATGTCCAGCAGCGATCAACGCCGGACTGCGTGGTGACGACGTGTCCAGGTCGCGTGCGGCGGCGGCCATTACGTATGCGCTGGCCTTGCAAAACAGCGCGATCGGCGTCTGCAATGGCGTGCAATGGCGTTAATCCGCGGCGCGGGTGTTGACCCAGGCTGGCGGTGCGGCGCAAGCAACGGCTCGCTGCAGAAGCCGCGCACGTAGGCCGGCAATTAAATCAGAACGCGCTGGACCAGCTGGCGCCGCTTCCGCTCTCGGGAAATTCGACGGGGCTACCGGGATACGGTAAAGCAGATGTAAATGCAGAGCTCAGTAGCGTTCCAATTCCCCCCCCTTCGGTGAATTCTCGCGGCAGCCGAGATGGTTTCCGGTGCGGCTTGTCTCGCATTTGCATGTGGTAAAAGCCGATGCCATGTCGCCTATCGAATGTTTCACAAGTCGCGTAGGTCCTGTCATTGCAAGGCCACTATTTCAGGGCGTTTCCAGCCTTTGCAGTCCCGATCTTTAAACACACTAGAAGTCTTGAACGAGACGTGGAGGCATCGAAAGACAGAAAACGCTCTGCAGCCGTCAGCTGGAGTGTAACACTCCCACAAATCACAGCACAAGTACTTGACATCAGCTGGCACTCCGCTGTAAAACTTTGGCTGATAAGTTATGATAAATACGGTGGCGGATAACGTAAAATTATAATAATGTGGGAAAATTACGCATTAAATAATGATGTTAGGTATGCATATGGGCCAAATTAACGGCTGTTAGCAAGAAATATGACAAGTTACGGAGACCATTTTGCTTTGGTATGAGGGGATCCAGCAGTCAGCACGGCGTTCTCCGGGACGCAAGATACCCCGTTCGGATCAGCTGACTGCGAGATTCGCTCTCTCGCTCTGCTGCGCAGCAACCGACGCGAGAGGCCGCAACGCGACGTGAGCATGGCAGTCGACAGGTCGACAAATAACCTGTCAGCCAATCACGTGCCGCATTCTGCTCGCTCCACCGCCGCCACTCGATCTGGCTCAACACCGGCCGTCGTCTCCCAGCCCACAACAGGTTGCCGGCGGCCTCCCCCGCCGCTGGCGGGTGGACTCGTCCGTCGGGGTTATTAGAACTTATTTGGGGCGCGGCGATAAGGGCACGGCGGGGGAGCAGGGTACTGCGCGGCTGCGGGCGGCCAGCGCCCTTCTTGACAGAGCCTGCACCAGCCGATGGCCTCAACAGGTCATTTTCGGTCCGAATCGCCGCAGGACACGCCATGTCCAAGGCCGGGCGATGCCTGGTTCAGGCGATGCTCGTTCGATGCGTCACTTTTGCCCATGCCCTGCACGCCTCCGTGCCCTCTTGCTGGTGCGATCGGCGATGGGAGGGAGAGTGAGGGCGAAGAGCGGCAAGGACAGAGAACGCCCGCCTGGTCCTGCGCATGCGCACAACCATCGTTGATTATCAGCGCTCTGCTGGCGTTGAAATGAGAGCTCTTCGCATGGTAACACGCTGCGCTGTGGGCTGCTTTACCTGACAACATGGGTTTCCGTCAACACAACAACATGTGAGGAAGGAAAAAAGCAGCTTGAACCGTCAAAACGCAGACCCGACTGAAAAACGACCGCGACTCAAAGCGGCCAAACCATTCCACAGTAACCAAACCACCCACTGTTCCCCCCCCCCCCGCCCACCCCCAGCCGTGACACCAAGCCACAAAACAACCGCAGCTTAATCAGCGCCCTATCTCGGGGTGTAGAGCAGGCTACTGTTGCGCGCCACACCCTTCCCCCCGTCCCGCCCCCGTCCGGCGGCGGTGCGCGTTTTTGCACGTGGACTTCAAGGCGCGGCCGCGCCGCTGCAGAACGACCTGTCTGACCCCGCGTATGCGCGGCGAGGGAAGGGGAGCGGCCATGAGCGCATGACGTGAGGGGGAGGGAAGGGGGAACGACCCGGCGCAGCGGAACGAAGAGGCCGGAACATGCCTGCTTGTGGTCTAGATCTTCGCTTTCAGGCGGTCTAGATCAGGGGACCTAGGTGGAACCCCTTCAGACATGTTTGTCTGCGACTGCTTGCATGCATGTGAAAGAGTGCAGTGGTGACCGTGAAACAGGCAGACATGAAAACTTATCCCTGCCTTCAGCTTGCGAACATGTTCGCCAAGCGTCATGGCGTACAAATGAAAGACACAAAATGCTTTTTTTCCGCCAGCTCTGACAACATTCCAACGCAATGCGAGACAATGGCAGTCAGAGAGCAACCGCTAGAAACTCTCGCGCACCCGAAGACCGCCAGCGCCGACCCCGTGAGGGTCTGGAGAAGGGAGGGAAGGGGCGCCGGGCGCTCGTGACCTCGTTCTGCTGCCGTGCAGGCGGTTCCGCTGTCGTCTCTTGTCGCGAGCCGCAGGCGAAGCTCCATTCATTCCACCGCAGCCCTGCCCTTTCGTCTGGAAGCTCCGCTTGCCCGGTCTTTTGCTAGGAAATGGCGCGCCTAGGTGAACATGGCGGGGAAAAATGGCAGTGGAGGGTATGGTAGATTCGCTAGACTATTCCATCGTGGGAATGATAAGCTCATACAGTGCTAAAGCCAGTTCATGGAGTACTTAGGGAGGCCGCTTTTTAAGAGAAGCGGCAGTTTTGGTTTCAGAAAATTGGCGCGGGTTCGTGACACGTTTCTACCCACGCCTGAGAAGGCTTGCTTTTCATGTGTCCATAACGCATGGCTGAAGGCGGAGATGCGTCTTCTACCGGGCTCGGGGCGTCTCTGTTTCTTTCTTGCTCAGCCGACCTCGTGAGAAGGCAGGGCCAGCTGACGTGGTCAGGCTCCAGAAGCGAACCCAAAACACACCGGGAGACCGATCTCCGGCGTGCCGGTGAATCACCAGTGCACGTGCACGTGCAACAGCGCTGCGAGCGGCGTGTCGCTTGAGCCGCCCGGGACTGGGTCGAGGTCACAGCTGCTCCCGCAAGCCGTCGAGCCCGAGGTCGACCGCGGGCTGGAGGGGGACCTGAGGGGCCGGAAAGCCGGACCAGACGCCGCCGACCTTCTTTGTGCGCATCCGCCGCCGCCGCCGCCGCCGCCGCGTTCCGCGTTTCGATCGCGGTAACACTGAACTCGGGGCGGCGCCGCCCGCGTTTCCCGTGCGAAATCCTCCGGGCCGCAGGCTCACAATGGCAGGCGCGCCGGCCACTCGCGGCATCTCCAGCCGGCTGGCGCGGAGCCGCCAGAATGGCCGGGACTCCTCGTGCACGCCGACCATGAGGGCGCGCACACCCGGAAGTTTAACAACCTGTCGACGGCCGGGCGCCGTCTGGAAATTCTTGGGCCGCGCGGCGCGGCCGTCTCCCCGCCGGCGGGGGTGTCGGAGCGCGGAGGGGGCGGAGGGAAACGCGACCCGCCGTCGGTGTAAATTTAGCCCCCGGCCACGCGGCGAGGGGGCGTGGGGCGGCGACGCGGCCGCTGGCGGCGCGCCAGCCTGGCGTGCAGCGTACTGTGGGAACCCGCACTAACTGGGTGCTTGAACCCTTCCCGGCGTGCGCGGCGGCGGCGCGGCGGGGCAAGAAACCGGCGCCGCCAAGGGCGCGTTCGCCGGCCGGGCGGGCGGCGGATCGCCCTTCGCGACGCCGGCCGATAGCATCGAGGACAGAATGGGCGCCGCGGCCGACGGCGGCCCGTTGCAGTGCCAGGAATGCGGCAGCGGGGAGGCCGGCCGCCCCGGGGAGGCCTCCCGGCGCCTCCCCGGGGAGGCGGGCCGCCGCGTGGCGGCGCCGGTCGCGCGTGTCCCATGGGAGTCGGCGGGCGGAGGCTGGAGGTGGGCTGTGGCCGGCGGAAGCTCATGGCATGGCTTGCCGGCTGTCTCACGCTACGCTGCAGCCGCTCGCGGTCGAGGCGATCGCGTGCTTCAGGGCGCCTATTATCCGGCGACCAGCACAGTTTCCGGTTCGTCTTACCACGTTTACGTGCATCAGCCGTTCGTGGACTCATGTTGCTGAGCGGCTCTACGAGGCTTGCGGTACATTTGCCTACTTGAGACATTTTTTGAGGATCAGGAAACCAGTACGGGGATTTCGTCTCTTTTATGTTTTGGATCCCCCAGGAGAAGTTTAAGATCTGAAAACTCATGACTCCCAACGTAATACGAAAGGCCTGGATTTCATGACGATTCCCGCGTTGTACATTGAGCCGAAGCAATGCTCGCCACCTAAAAAGGAGGATTAAACGAGTCCATGATTTCATCTAGGATCCCGGGTCGGCTGCTTAGGTAAAACAAGCTTTTGCGTTTTTGTTCCACCACTCAGCTCAAACCACGGCTCGGTCAGATCTGGTCGTCCCCAGCCAGGCCCTGCCGGTCGTCCCCAGCCGGGCCTCCCGCCCAGACGGAGCGGCACGCCGGGGGCCGGGGTGACCTTGGTCCCCTCCCCCCCTCCTCCGCAGGACGATTCAGGGCCGCAGCCTGCCGCTGGCCGCCGCCGTGTTTGTTTTCGTGACTCGTGACTCCGGCGGGGTTCGCGCTCGTGAGGGTGCGCCGGGCTGCCGGATCTGGGGTCCCTGCCGGGTCTGGGGCCCCTGCCTGGTCCGGGGCCCCTCGCCATGGGGCCCATGGCCTCCCGAAATAAGCCCAAGTCGGGCCTGCCGAGAAGATCTTGCCGCTAGGAGCAACTTCAAAATAGCAGGTCGTTAACAGATTCGGAAGCGGTGCGCGTGACGCCAGCGTTGCGCTCGGTTCGAGCCCTGTGCCGAATAGGCGACGTTCCTCCTGCTGCAGCTCGGCAACGCGCGAGGGAGCGCAGTCAAAGGGGGCAGGTGGCCTGCACACAGCCGAGAACGTTCGTGCATTGCCTCGCTCGCGTGCGTCGCGGCGTTCATAATAACCGCGTCTGCCAGTCTCCGGTGCCCGAGTCCGCTGTTTCATGGCGGCCGAGGTGGAGCCGGGTGTCTTCAGACGGCCGTTGCCCTGGGATCGCCACGACCGACGCGCTCATCTCCATTTCTATGCAAATGAATCAGGCCGTCACTCAATAGGCAGATAAGCCATTGCAAGCCTCCGAGAGGCGGCAGCACGCCCAGGAACATGCACGGCGGCCTTGCCGCGTTGGCTCACAGTGGTTTTATCTGCAATATTCAACGTCGCGTTCAAACTCGCAGTCCATGGAAGCTCGTGACCGACCTCATGTCGCAAACCTCTGAGTAGGAGATCGGACGTTAATACAGTCGGAGGGATTTCTTGAGCCATACGATCTTGACCATGGTCGGCACGAAAAGAAACCGTCTTCAACCCCCCCCCCCGCGGCGGGCTGCAAATCGTTACCCCGGCAGCCGCGGCGCGTACACCACGTCCCGCCGGCCCACCTGATGAATGCGTAATGGCGCCGGACCCCGGCGGGCAGCTTTGTCAATACGGCGCCGATGCCAGACCCCGCGCGACGGCGTCCACTGCCGTCCGCGCGGCCGTCACGCAGCTGTCGCGAGTCCGGGGACTCCGGAGTCCACGCCGTCCTGAGACCGAAGTTCGAGTCGGGAGTCCAGGTGTCCGGGAGTCCTCGTCCCTGGACTCCTGTGTCTGGGCCGTGGCTGACCTGCGCGACTCGAACGCCACCGCTGGAATCCTAGCTCTGGACTCCTGACGTTTGATTCCTGCTAACAGTGCGGCGGCGGGACTCCGCAAATCACGCCTGAGCACCCCAAACGTAACCGAAACAGCACTTTCGCACTCCGGACGGCGCCGGAGCGGCAATATGTCCCGCTCCTCCGGGTCTCCACGCCGTGCGGCAGGCAAAACATCCTCCCGGACCGGCCAGCGTCCAGCGCACGTGTCCGCGACAGCGGTGATGCCGTGTTTTCCGGAACGAGGAGGAGGTCTTCCGAGGACGACGGCCCCTGACCTGGTTCCCGACGTCCTCTCTGCGGCCCCCAGAGGTCATCCTGCTGGTGAAACCCCGCCCTCCACATGCCGTCAGCGCTGCATGGCTGATAGAGCGGCAGATGCGGATGCAAATAGGGGCCAGCGATGGCCGCTGAATTCTGGCATGAGGCGTTGTGAGGAAGGGTTTTGTTTGAACTGCCTGCAGCAGCACTGCAGGTGCTCAGGCAGCCAGGAGTGCCCTGCGGAGTCCGCCTGTGTTAGTCATTCTCCCCATCGGCTGCCGGCTTCCGGGCTGGTCGAACGCTTTGAAGGTCCCACATTTCTCAAAACGGCGTTCCCTTGACAGGTGAACGCGAGCTTCTCTCGGCCGAGTCAATTAACCCGACTGAGATTATGTAAACGCCGTTCTGCGCGTGCCTCTGGCCCTCAGGACAGTTGCGGCGGCGGCGGCGGCGGCGGTGGCGTCTTCCGCGCACACGCACACCTCGCCGCCGCCCGGCTATCGATCAGGGGCAGCGTGGGGAGGGGAGTGGGGCCGCCTGTCCCCCGCCGCTCGGCCTGCCATCTAGCGGCCGCCGCCGCAAACCGTCGCCATGCAACAGCGGGGCTGCCGGCTGCGCGGCCGTTGCCGAACGGGGAGGGGGAGGGGGAAGGCGGTGGATGGCGGGTGGGAACGTGTGAGACTGCGGGCTGCGCTGTCGGGAGTCGTTATGGCGTGAGCCAGCTGGGTCGAGATGGCGGGACGCTCATGTTTAGTGTATCCCAGTGCCCATTCGCGATCCGCGCTAGAATTGAAACTTCGCTGCGAGTGGCCGTGCCCCGAACGTATCCTGAGGCAGGCAGATAGTCAGGGTTTGCCTGGGGGAGGTGGAATGGGAAAGTTTGTCATATGTCACTGGTATATGACGAAATTTATAGCAAAAAGCAGCAATTTTACGCAATTTACCTCGTATTGAAAGCACTGGAAAACATCATGTTTGTTTTTGCAGCTTATATGCGAACGCTATTACGTATTCCGGCGAAATCGCTTAATATCTAGTGCAGACCGCTTGGCTCGGGGGGGGGGAGGCCTTGACCACTATGGCCCCTCTTTGGCTACGTTCCTGTGCTGAAGTCTGCGAACTAGTGCATGGGCCTGTTTATCACTATCCTGGCTTGTGAAGCATTCCTTCTTTGGTGATGTTACGAGCGACGTTTACTGATAATTGTAGACGCCACGCCATCCAGTGCCAAAGAGCTTACGATAGATTTCTTCAAGGTTGGTAGGACCGACGCGCTGCCTGCCGCCTTGTGAGGGAACGCTTCCATGTATATGATTCTTGGTCCTCCTGTGCTGCTTTTGTGCACTGCAGGATGGTCAAAGTCGCCCAGTGAAATAATGACAGCGCCGCATCACGCTGCGTCTAAGAGGCGTTTTCCACGAGCTCAGCCTACGCCCTCGGCGCGTAAGACCTGTGGGTGCTTCCATCGCGCGTCTGTCGGCTGATCTGAGAAATTTTCAGGCACCTCCGTTCCGGAGACAGCGCTCTGGGCGGTGGCAGCCGCCGACGCTCGCGCAGGGCGCCTCCATCCGGGAGATCCCCGTTCGCGGACTATTGATCCCCTGGACGGCGGGGCCCGGACGCCCCGGCGTATTGATCCAGTCCTCGTGCCCCGCGGGCCCCAGGGAGGGGCGCCGCTCCTCCCCTGCCCTCTCCCCTCCTCCGGCTCTCTCCCCGGCCGAGGCCGGGCGCCGCTTTGGAGAGCTGCTGGGCGAGCCGATCTCGCCACGGGTCGGGGCCGGCGGTGAACGTGGTGTCCGCCTGTCTCATGCAGATCTGCACTACGAGTATAGGCTACCGTCTCTCGAATGCCTGGCGTCATCCACAGGACGTGCGCTCATGCATCACCATTTGTGTCGGTGGAAGTAGGGGCAAGTTATCTGCCACGTGCATTAATACCGTTCACTTGACGGGTTTTGAATATCTGATGAACCCGCACAATGGTAGTGAATGTCTGGGATCAATGGCTTCACAATGACCCCATCAAATTCCGGTTGGGATGTTACCGTCAATGTACCATTTTTGGTTTTCAGGAACGAGGCATTGAATTTCGCAATATCTGCGCTCACGCGTGTTTCTAACAATGCAGGCTTTCTTGAATGTTATTGTCCAGCTTGATAGAATGATGCGAAGAAACCTCTGGAATGAATTTCCCAAGATACGACGGCACAGTGGCTCAAACAGCCGTCTGGAGTTGCAAAAACACCGGATCATTGACAAGAAACGTATTGGCTATTCCTTCTCGCCAAGTGAACATGAGTTATTTTCGGTTATTTCTTTCACTCCTCATCATTCCATCTGGCGCTGACCGTCTCCGATCCCCGGCTCCGCCTCTGATTGGTCGACGCCGAGACGCCGAGGCGCGTGCACCTGTTGATTCGTCGGCGGCGGCACGCGCCAAATGTTTATTAGCTGTCGCCGTCACCGCGAATGACCAGGCTAATGAATCGCACCTTCCACGCCGCGGCCATCGGCTGTCACGCCGAGCGAGCCGCCTCAAGGTTAGGCCGCGGACCTGCCGAAGAAGACGTTGAACGCGATGGTGTAGGACGAACAGGGCACCCGGCCACGTATATTGCCGCCGCTTCCACGGCGGTCTGCCTCAGGTTCTGAGACAGCGTGCTGATTCGGTTCAGTTTCTGTCCAATCGGGAGCGGTGAGCAGCACAGTTGTTGGCTTTGACTCTCCGTGATCGACAGCATCTATCTCAATAACCCAGAAAAGGGGTAGTTCGGTGAAGAGACCAAGAAAGAACTCGGGTTACGTCACATTCAGGTGCAGGAAGGAAAAGTCTGAAATGAGAAAGGAAAAGGGACAAGAGGAGGAAAGGGATGGAAGCACACGCGGATTTCACGGAATGCTGCGCTCTCCATAAGCCAAATCATGGTCTTCCGTCCTACCATCGACCACGGTGGCATAAACCTAGCGTAAAACGGGGATATAATGTCACGCGGCTGTCAGCATCATATAACCAGTTATTACAGATGGTGAGGACGGACTTTTCGGACAAAGGTCATGTGGTTACTGACAAGCTGTCCCAAGCAAATCGCACAGAATTTTTACAGCCTCGGTCTGTGGATTTGGCACATTTACGCCTGCACCTGTCAGTGGTGATGCCCATTGCCCTTTCTCCGCGCTGTTTCTTCGTGTTATCTTTTTGAGAATTAATATGTTATCAAAATCGTGGGGGTAGTATTTCCATTTAGATCCCGAACAAACGATTGGCCGGAAAAAAAAAATACAATTATCTGAGTGCAGCACGTTGCCATAAAGACAGTTTTATGGGCCACCCGGCGGCAGGCAATCCTGCGGTAAGTGTAGTCTCAAGAGCCATTGCGCGAAATGACAAAACGCAGAATGAGTTATCACGGGCGGCAATCAGCGAGATGGGTAGAGCTTCCAAACGGAAGACAACCGACAAAAGGATCCTCCTTGTTCTGGAAATTCACACTGCGTTCTCGATAACGACGCGTTGGTAAGGCCGTCCAGTTTTATCGGTCTCCGAATTAATGTCTTTGTGTCATGAAAACCCATGAGATAAGGGCTTTTACCTGGTTCTGGTGCCTCAAGTTATGCCAGCCTTTGAGACTACGACCATGGGAGAAAGAAAACGTTCAGCCGGGTAGAGGTCACTTGTATTCGGGACAGGTCACCGTCGTGATTTCACTACTTCCACGACATCTGCTGTGTTCAGGCTTCTTTGAGTGATGTTCTGTAGCCGTCTCTTTTTTGGCGGTCTCCCTGAAACTATGACTATATGCGTCACCGCAAAAGTCATGTAAACAAGGCGCTTAAAACACATTCCACTCGTTTAAAAAGCCACCGCTACCCCATAAACGATACTTCAGGCGCCGCTCTCGGCGCTTCTTCGTTGGATGCAGCACGCCTTCTGCAGACGTCCAAGCTGCTTAGTTCCGCCAAGCGCTCCAGAACACCCTTCCTTCGGGGGCCTCCGTCATGACCTCGGCATCCGAATTTTTCCGGCGATGTCCTAAACCGGGCAGTCCCGTTAAGCGCCGGACGGAATCGCCCTGGCGGCTGACCTCTGGCCCGAGCTCGAGCTTAAGCTCAGGTCGGCGGGCGGCTTCTGACTCAGGCCGCCGCCGGCGGGTGGACAAGTCGCCTCCTGTCCACCGGCTAAGCGACTCCTTGCACGAGCCGCTAAACAGCTGCAAACGGGCCGCTGACTGCCGTCCTGTGCCGCGGGTTTGGGACCGCCGAATTCGGCCCCGGCGGGCGGCGGCTCTGAGCCATCGCTCGCGCTGCACCGTTATGACTGCAGCCGTCAGTGGCTGCTGCGTCCATTTCCTGACTCCTGGACGTTCGCGGATGAACTTGGTGCAGTCACTGGGGTTTTATTATCGGAACAGTTCGGCATGTCGGCCGATTTGTTCCAGTACGCTGGTCGGCCCGCTGTCCAGAGTCGTGCCGGCCGTTAGGAGGAGGGGTAAAGCCAAGAACGAATATGCAAAGCACGTCATGTGAGTGCGAAATCGTGTGTGCTGTTGCACAGCTAGCGTTTTGTGCCTCTTTGAGACGCAGCAGTAGTATTCATGCCGTTAATAAGACACATTAGATGTCATATAGGGTGGCATGGTCACTTTCCTGCCAGTGAAGTCTTCCCTATGGGCGCACATTAGTCCATTGTGAGAAGTGCTGGCGTTAGTGCGGTCTTGAGGGGACCAAAGAGCTCTTGCAACTCAAGGCACGTCCCCAGTCATGGAATTCGGACCAGTTGTCTTTCCTGACGTCGCACCTCCGTACACGCCCGCCAGCTCCACGCCAGGCGAACCGGGACACTTCTCAGTCGGTCTGTCGACATGACTGGCTCATCCGACCTGACCTCACTCAGCCGTGGACTAACCCAATCTGACACGACACGACATGACCTAACCTGATCCCAGGAGTGAAGGAGAACAAAAAATTACGGCCCAAAGACGCTTCTTCCCATAAGGCTAGCTAGTGCTGAACTTCTAAAAGTGTATGTGTGGGGGGATGGACCTCTCTCCCGTTCCTACGCTTGTGCCTGATCAACATGACCTGGCCCGACTAACCCGGCTGTACCCGCCCCGACCCGGCCTCAGGTCAGCCGCAGCGGCCGGCGGGGATGCATCGACCCGAGGCCAGAGAGCCCGCCGCCGGGCCGCCAGCTGTATTGACCCCTGTACCGCCCCGGGCTATATCGAGCGACCCCCTATTGGCGGGCCTCGAGCCGAGCGCGTGTGTGTCCGTGTCCGTGTGTGTGCGGGTGTGTGTGTGTTTGTCCTGCAGTTATCGATTGCCGGGGCAGATGGGGCAGCCCGGCCGAGGGGGGGGGGGCACCGAGCTGGAGAATTCCGTGCGGCGTGGCGGAGGAGTGTGACCTCCGCGGTGGCTGCCATGAGCGGCGTGATCTCCCGGAAGTACGGCAGATGGGCGCAGGCGGCGCCCTACGTCGGCAGAACCTGCTGACTCCCGCGCCTGGCCGGTTCTCCGACGGCAGATTTCACGTTCGGGCGCGCTCCGGAAAACCCCGGCGACCGACCCTTGATTCCAGCGACGAAAACGTGACGGTGCAGTCGGAGTCGCCGATAACAGAACTGTTTCTCCTGCTCCGGGACCTGACGCTATCAGGCCGATGTGGAGTAATGGACGGCCGTTAGCGCCTTGCGCAAACGCTGATGAACCATTGGCGTATGCTTATGAAGTGTTCACGGCCGGCGTGATGTTCTTGTTAGATGGTGATGATGGCAATAGGCTCACCGTGTGACTCATTGGCTCCCTGCACGGGCTAGGCAGGATTTATGTTATCGGCCATCGCCTTCCTCGTTCCTTTGCGGAAATCTCAACAAGGTGTCGAACGGTTCGCCAACTTCCCCGATCGCGCAAGCCATGCCTTATATAGCTTACATAGCTTCCCTGTAGCGCGGAAGACGATCTCACTGGGCCTCCGTTCAAGAGCAGCTCTAACCGGCCATGCCGCCAGCCGTAGGAGCCAAATTGGGGTCGCAGATCAGATCCATATTTCAGCGGCCAATTGGCGGGTAGTTTGACACCGCCGGCTTTTACCCCGAGGTGCCCGAGGCGCTCTTCTCAAGACCACTCGCCGGCTTTGTTCGTTTCCGGTTTCCGCGCTCAGTTTCTTCCGCGTCTCGTCCGTTTTGAGGCAGCTGTTGTTAGTTTGCTGGGCGATTTTGACCACTGGAAATTACTGACCGCCTGACAGTTAATTTGCTGTTAACGACCCCAATGAGAGAGCAAGATATCCATGGCGTCGACGGAAAAAAATAACGAGCACTGGTTGGGATTTATTCATGTCGTCTGGCGCTTGACACCCAAACATATTTCCTAATCTGTTATACTGGTCGCAGCAGCGAACGCAGACTGGATCGAGATGCCCACGTCGCTATCTTTTTTTGCGCGTGCGCTTGGCGTAGACGTAGACGTAACTAGCGTAGACGCAACTTCATATTTCAATGACGGTAGCCGCGCACATGCACGCACATCGCCATTTGCTCATGACGCACATGGTTCAGCAATTCCTCGTCGCAGGCATTCCTCCAGCGCCACCTCTATTGTCTCTCTCCCAGGGCGCAGGAACCTCCGAAAAGTGAGTGCCAAATATGTCAACGTCCAAAGGGGCAATCTAGCATTTCCGAAGAAGGGAAGCATGGTCCCCTGCCCCCGCTGTTCTTACACATACGCTCTTCTAGAGAGACACCAGAACCGACCCATCCTGTCCTGCGCCCGCCCCACCCCGCCGCGCCACATCTCGCCGCGTGCGCCGCCGCCGCGTTGCACATGGCGGCGGCGCGGCCGGCCGAGCCTTTCACCGACCGCCTCCGGCGCTGACCTCGCGGCCTTTGTTGAGGGATATCGACCCGAGCGGTGACCCCTGCCGCCGGGCGGGTCACTCCCGGGGCCGCCGCCGCCGCCGCCGCCGCCGCCGCCGCCGCCCGGGAAGGGTACCTGCTGGCTCGAGATGATTAACGAAGCCGGTAACGGGCCGGTAGGACGGGCGGCCGGCCGGCTCCGCGCCTAAAAATAACGTCCGCGGAGGCCAGGACCGCCGGAGGAATGCGCTCCCACGGAACCGGCGAAGAGCGACTCACTGTTTGCGGCCATAGTCGAGAGGCGGGCCCGCCGGCGGAGCGCACACACTCGAGCGCGGGTCAGCGTGCCGGGCCGCAGGCATCGGCAGGCCTGGCTCTCAATAGCCGATGTGGAGCGGCCGCCGCAGCCGGCCCCGCCGCGCGCAGTCACGTGAACGACCTTTGAACCCGCCGGGGTCAGGCCGACAGGGGGCTTAGGGCTGACCCCTGGGCCTTTCACTGCCGCCGCAAAGGCCACCCAGTCGGCGCCATGAGCGGAGCCTGCGAGAGAACAGGGTCCGTTCTAAACAGGCCTCTTCTGTTTGGGCAATTTGTCATTGTTGTTAGCTAGGGTTCGAAAAAAAACAAGCAACCTGTGTAGTCTCGTCTGCTTCAACAGTCGTCTGAGTGGCCAGAGGGCAGCTCCTCACTGTTTTGACATAGTTCTTGGTTTATTCGGGCATGAGATTTAACGGCTTAAACGCATAGGTTTCTGTGATAAGCTCTTTCACGCGAAAACCACTGACCGTTCTAGGGATATGGATCTTGTGCAACGCACTAACGTCACTGTAATCCACTGGCATCATCAAAAGCAACTGAAGTTTTACTTGTTCTAGCAAGAATTGCACCGATACAAAAATGGCTTGCGCGCTGGAAACAAAATACGCTTGATTCAGTCCATTCATTCCATACCTCACGCCACTGTGACTCACCTGACTCTGTCGGCACATTGCAAATTTACGAGCACCTTGATCCAGCTGTCAGGTGAGCACACCTCGGTGTTTATCACTTCTGTAATGATGTTTACCATTTCTAATTCGTATCGCTAGCGGGCTGTGCCCTGTCACAGAGGACTCCTTCATGTAAAGGTGTCCACCCCAGACGTTCCTTGTCAACCCCAAGCCCGTCTGCTCCTTCCCCTCGCTACTCCTTGGTCCGCCACTCTCCCCCCCCGCCAGCAGGACGGGTTCGCGGGACAGCGGCAGCGGCGGCGGCGGCTGCGCGCCGGCCAAAAACCGTCCTGGACGGAATGCCGGTCCTGGAGGCGGTTTTTTCGCCGGCCGGAGTCGGTGCGTCGCCCCAGTCGGACCGGTGCTGCCCGCCAAACCGGATGCAGGGGACACGCTCACCGCAGCGGGCCGGCGCCGCCATCTTTGGATATTTCGGACGCGGTGGAGGACGGCGGCTCGCGTGCCGCGTTGTTCTTGGGGTTGGGAGACAGACGCCTTGCTGACGCGGCAGCGATTAGCGACACTATAAAACCGGCCTCGCGCCACGTTTCCACGTCTCGCGTTTGCGACGTCTTCTGTTGAGGAGATTTCTGGCTATCTCGGGATGTCCGCGGGTGTATCCGGCGTCTTCCGCGGGGTTTTCCACCCGGCCTGCCCTGCAGATGCACGAGATGTGAAAATTACGACCGGACAGAGTGACAGTACTGAGCTTGTTTTCGGTGGAGGCTTAGGTCGGATTTTTCCCGCGGGGCTGGTTTTTCTGGCCACGATCCTCCACGTCTCTAACGGTTATGGAGTGCCCACGAAACCGTACCCGGAAACGATGGTCATCATGCAAACTGCGTCATTCAAACAAAATGGAGCTTGTGCTGTGGTTGTAATGAAAGTGGAGCCAGAGTATAACACTTCGTAATGTTACAACCTGAGGCCCTCAAGTCGTTGATCATCTACGACGTTCCTGAGCATTTACGTCTCTGCTATAGACGTTCGTTGTACCTTGTTGTATCGGTTGTGTTTCTCTCTGTTCTTAAAAACCCCATTATCTTCTGCGACGCCGGCGTTGCCATGGCAACCGAAGCGATCCACAAGCTCACGCTGTCGAGAAAACAATGGCATGGCGTCGTCGGTTGGTCACCGGTCGATACACTTCCGGCTCGGCGACCCCTGGCCGGGTCAGCTGCCTGCGTGTGCAGGGACCCCGGCGCCGATCCGGGCTACGACACTTCCCACGACCCTGGTGCAGATGAATTGAGGCGCGCCGTCTTTGCCGGGCCACGGGTGGCTCCAGACCCCCCCCCCCCCCGAACTGCCTCTCTCCGGCCACTGGAGAAGAACGCGACCATGTGCTCGACGAGTTCTGGCTACTTGGAAAGGACCGAGCTTTCACGCTCGCTCTCCGCGCGTTCTGCCCTTTCGGCTCGTCCTGGACGCGCCCCTGCGCCTCCGGCCGTCATGGCGATAGGGCACACGGGACTACTGCGGGACGCCAACGCCGCGCGAACCGAACGCCCGGCTCCAGGAACGCTACGTGCAGCGAGCGGTGCACGCGGTGCGTCACCCCGCTGTTTCGACGTGCGTCACTGGAGTCCGTACTGGAGTCGTCACTGGAGTCCGTACCCCCACCTGCGTCGTGCCGGGGAAGGGAGGGGCAGCATCCGCGTGCTGCAGGCGGATGCTGCCGGCCCGTGTCCGCGTGCGGAGCCACGGGAGACGTCGTTTCGACGAGGCATCCGCCGAGCAGCAGCGGCAGCCGGAGGTGACTCGTCCCCGGCGTCCCCGGGGAAGCCCGATTGTCAGATGGCCTGGGGCTATTTCCGCGCCGAGGTCGCCTCCCTTGATGCCGGGAAAAGTCAGGTCCGGCAGCGACGGCGGCCGGTCGCGGGGGAGGACGACTCCCGGACGCGTGTTCCAGCGGCGCGGCGTGGCGGACTCGCGAGCCTGCCGGCGGACTGCAGTCGCGGGGATGTCCGCAGATCGGCCAGGACCGTTAGGGCTACGGAGGGGCCGGTGCAGGCGGGAAAAGTGCGGCTAATTCGACATCTGTTTTGTTGTGGCACATGGGCTGTCGTGACTCTGCGGCCAGTCCGGCGCGATGATGGCGATAATTTCGGCGGCCCACGCGGAAGCGATGCGTCCACATGCTCGGCATTGAGCCGTTCGGAGAGGCACAGATGTGAGCTGGGGGCGCGGGGCGACTCAGCGAGCCGACGTGGACCGGGTGCTTAGCCAAGGGGAGGGACATGGGGGCCATGGTCCCCCCTGAGCCAAGCAGTCTGCATTAGATACATGGCGATTTCGCATGAATACGCAATAGTGACCATATATATGTTGCAAAAACAACAATTATATGTTTTCCTGTGCATTAAATATGAGATAAACTGCCTAAATTTGCTTCTTGTTCTTGTAAATTTCGTCATATGCCTGTGGCATATGGCAAAATTTGACATTTGTCCACCCCGCCCTGAGGAAAATCCTGGCAACGTGCCTGACGTGAACGAAAGCCTGCCTCGTGACTCGACCGCAGACCCAACCACAAAAACAGCGTGAAAATAAAACGCAATAAAATGTTGCGCAATATCGAAAGATCGATGGTGAGCTGGTTACGATACGACGATGACACAGATGTCCTCTCTGAACCGCTCTTTTCCACACGGTGGAGAGGCGGTTTGCGATGCACCGTTCGAGGACCAGTCTCGGACATTCAGCCGCCGAAAAAATAGACGTGACCCGGCCATTGATTTCTGCCCGTTTTTTCGTGACCTCTGGCCGGAATGCCTGTTTGGCGAGTTACTCCGCCGGCGACACGTGCTTTTTCTTTTGTTGGACAGGAGCCTATCGCGACGCGCTGCGGTCAAAAGGAAACCTCGCCTTCCTTGAGTTTATGGACTGTGGTAATATTCTTCTATTACAAGGGCTCATTAACGCCTGTGTCTCAAGGCGATTTTTAGAAGGATCGTAATGCATTGCATACTGCTTGACATGCCTGTTTTCAAAAACGTTGCTTTTTTGTTTGCACTGGAAGAACGTGACATGTCTTTAGAGAAGTGATTGGGTTAGCTAAGCTGGAAACACAGCGGCTCGGAGAACAATGGGAATTCCCCTGTAACGACACAACCCACTGCGTGGAAGAGATTTTAATAAACGTCTGTGGCTAAGTCTGTGACTGTGACAACCACATTGCAAGATAGATCCGTGCAGGGCTTTGAAAAGACTGCATCGCAAGGAAAGCTCGCCTATTTTTCATCAACATTTCATGACTCATTGTAAACATTTCGTCACTGCCGTTGGAATATGTCACCTATCTGGGGCGCAGCAAACCTTGGTACTGCCGGTTAAGGGGTGGGAAACGTCAGGAATACTTAAAACACTTGGACTCGCAAACGCAGTTAATAATAAAACATAAGCAGATGGACGCTAGGCAGTTGGATTCCCCCCCATCGCACATGTTTGTATACGCAACGACTTCCCGTGATTCCTCTCCCTTTGTTGACACACTCGGCTTCACCAGCATGCCCGCACCATGCCCGCGCCACGCCGCCACATAGGCCTGCCAAGACGCCGCCAAGAGCAGGCCAGGACAATCCGTACCCTCCCCTCCTCACATCTGAATCTCGTCGGATTTCCGCCACTTTAATTTCGGGTTTCAGACGCTTTATTTATTTTCATATTTGGTGCCTAAAAATATCAAACTGTCAATCCCCGGAGGAGGATGATAGCCCCTTCCCCTCCCCCTTGGCTACGCCCATGCGCCGACAGCACACCCCGCCGTGCTCTCCGCGCCGTACGCCGTAGCCGGACGCAGATACGGGGAAGTGGCGCGTGCGGCGCGGCCGCACGTGCCGCCGTAAGCCGGGCGGCCCGCTTTCTGGAGCGCCGGTCCGGCTGGGAGAGCAGCTTAAGACGACGGCCGGCCGCCAGATTCCGGCGCCGGGATTCGGGCCGAATTCCGCGCCGCGGATTTCGCGCTGCAGGCGGCGGGCTTCGGCCTGCAGCCCAGCGGAATGGACAAAGCAGAGGAGAATTGTGGGGAGACTTGCCAGGGCCTTTTTCTCAAATTGTGCATCGCCGCGTAGCGGTACCTGCTTGTCCACCGGCGCCAGCTGAGCGGTGCGGCAGCGCAGATGCACGTCGTGGAACGTAATACAGGCGGCGGAAACCGACGCAAAATTAACCAAAAGGCACATATTTGGGTCCCTGATGGGAGATAAAAACAGACTGAGAGTTTTTGTGCAGTACCTTTCATCATCGGTGCGGAGTACTATATTGTCAGATATCATTTCCGGAGACGATTTCTGGTATCCGTGGTTGCGCTTTGAAAGTCTTTTCGCGTGATATGGGGCTTCAGACATTACGTTATTCTTCGTGACACAGCTGCAGTCCAAGTGGAGAAATGCTTCAGTGTTTCTTACCAGGTCCCATCTCACAGCGGTAGGCCAACTTACTCTCATGGGAAATAAGCAAAACGTATGCTTGTAAAATTTTCAGGGAAGTTGAAAATGCTTCCAACGAAGCCGTCAAAATCTACGCAGCCTGATGGCGGTCGTCTACTTTCTCTCGTTCATCTTCTCCCAGATCTTAGCTTTTCGGGCTGGTCTTTGAGTTCCCAGGGATCTCTACTTCATATCGACGGCTAACCTCGGTCCTCAGGACCGGCAATGCTTCCCGTGAGATAGGAACTGACCGTAACACCAATTTACGTCAGTTCTCTGAAGAATGCCGTGACTCCGCACGGAAACCCGCCTCCCGGGCGAAATCCAGCGACCTGCCCTAGTCAAACGAGCAGCTAGGGCCGCCGTCGGCGGCGTCTCCGCTGAAGCTCACACACCGGCACGGTGACATTCCTCCCCTCAGCCTGCACCCCCCCCCCCCAGCCGCCCTGCACCCGCACTCTGTGCAAGTCCGAACCGGCCGCTCACGGAAGTGGCCGCCCCGGCCGGCCGGCAGGCCCGACGGCGGCGGCCGGCCGTAAGGGCGCTCTCCGGCAGGGTCGGCGCGCTATTTCGGCCGTACGGCGTCGGCGGCGGGAGGAATGACTGCTTGCGCTCATGGCTGTGGCCGCAGGCACTGCCGGCTGGGCGCGGCGCCGCCCCGGCTGGCGCGCGCCGGCCGCCGGCCCCGCTCGGCTGCGCCGAGCTGCACGCAGTGAAGAGGCCGGGGTTAGCGCGCGCTGCGCCGCCCGGGTTCGGCTGGCGTCCGCCCCGCCGTTCACCACGGTCGCCAGCCGCCGCTGTAGGGTTTTCACGAAAGGGGAAAGTGAAGTGGCGCTGACGGATCGCATTTCCAAGACCGCGGAGCGCATCTGCCCGCATTCTTTCGCCGAACGCATTGAACGGAATTAATGCGATGGCCTCCGCACACTGGGCTTCCGTTTTGTGTTACCTTAAAGAGCCGGTTACGACTTTCACGGGTCCCAGCTAACGTCAGACAGACGGACAGCGCTCTTATTTCTCGGCTCTTTTAATCACATCGCTCGTCCTCTCCACCGGAAGGCATCGCCCCAACAGCTGACGCCCGAGAGACAGCCGGGCGCCGGGCCCGGCGGCGGTCGCGGCGCGGCAGCGGCAGATGTGGCGCGCGGTCGCGGGTGCGTTGGCGGCGGAGCGGTGCCTCTCCGGGTCCTCGACGCCGGCCGGCCCGTGACCGGAAACCTCTCATGAATTCGCTAGACGGTGGAAACGGCCGACTCATGCGGGGGACGCTCTCGAAGGCGGAGAGCGCTTTTTTTCGCACGCGGAGGGCCGCTACTCCGCGCAGACGCTGTGCTGAATTCCGCCCACGTGGCGTTACAAGTCCACCTGGTCCGAAAGTCCGCCTCTTTGGTCCAAAGTCGTCACGAGCCTGCTGCCCGCAACAGGCAAAGCCCTACTCTAGAACCTCAAGCAGAAGACCGCAAAATCATGGAAAAGTTTGAACTTCGAGATGAAAAAACTAGCACAGTGAGTCCCACTGGCGCCCGTCCTGTGTCGCCGCGGGGCGCGCGGGGTCAGCACCTCTGCTCCGGCGGCGGATCAAAGGCCCGCCGGGCGGCCGGGCGCGTGACGGGCCGGGGTCGGCCGGGGTCGGTCGAGGACCAGGGAGCGGCCGGTCACGTCCTACCGGCCGAGGTCAGCTGAAGGTCACAGCGTCGGGCCGGACTTGTCCGCCATCAGACGCGCCCGACGGGGGGGGGGGAGGGAGCTGATGAGCTCAGGAAGAATGCCGTCCGGCGCTGCGGCCGGTGCCGGTCCGCACCTGACCTGTTCGTCGGGCCGTGCATGAAGTGCGGAACGGGAACGGAGCGCGGGCGGAACAGGTGTGCGGAGGAGGAATGCGGCGTGTTTCTGGCAGATCGGTGTCGGCGCTGAAACTGTTTCCTCTCCGCCACTTCCGTGCACTGCCGTCCGCTTTTCGTTACCAATACGGTCTGTTCCTTTGGTCGCCAGGGAATTGCGCAAACAGCTCAAGTTTCACCTATTGAAAATTTCCATGTCCTTTCGAAGCAATACATAAACGTCGTACGCCACTGTTCTGAATGACGAGCCCTGACCGTTCCGGCGCGCACTGACCAGCTTCCGCCTCCGGGCGTGGTGGTAACGCTGGAGGTGGTAACTCTGGAGGATAACCGTCGGCCTCTCTCCATCGTGTCGCTCCTTGTCAATCCAGAACTGGATGAAAGTCGTCTTCGCAGCGGGGTACGACGTTCCCCTTCGGCGACGTCTTCCCACCGTCCCGCCGCGGCCGCTTTCTCGCGCGGTCGTCCGAGTTCGGTCGTCCGCGACGTCAGCGACCTCCGGCTGCCGTCTGCTCCGTCCCACCTGAGGCTCGGACCCTGAATCCTGACGGCTGCCTCCTGGTCTGCGGCCGTCCCCTGGAACACTGTCCTGCTATCTACGCTGTTTCCTGCCGTTCCCTTCCGTTTTTTTTCAGCTCTTGCTTTACGCCCCTGCCGTCTTCAAACGTCTTTTATGGTTGATTGCTGTCCTTGTCTTCTGCTAAACCGTGGCGTTACATTTTGTCTGCTTCCTCCTGCCGTCTCCTGTTGTCTCCTGCGTTCCTGGTCACCACTGTCTCAAACCGTCCCCTGCTGTCTGCTATTGTCTCCTGCCGTCCCCTGCCGTCCTCCCTTCCTGCCACCTGCTGTCTCCCACTGTCTCCTGCTGTCTCCTGCTGTCGCCGCGAACAAAAACCGCTCGTAAATCGGTGGTCTCCCACGCCGGCTGGACTGCCCGGCATGCCGGCCTCTGAATAACGGCAGAAATAACGGCAGAAAAAGCGGACCGTCCGGAAAAAGCTGCCGCGGCCGCTGCAATTGCAGCCCTGCCCGGGCCCGGCCGCCCGAACAGGGGGGGGGAGGGTTAACGGGGCGCGCTGTTGCTGGGACGTTTGGCCACGACGTGGCGCGACTGACGGCGGTTAGGGAGTCCGCTGTCAAAAACGGTTCGTTCGTCTCACGAGGAAGTACTAGGAAGCCCATGAGCTGGACAGCGGGTTGAGTTGTAACTGGAGGTGCCCGTTGTTCTGTGGCACCGTATGAATGGCGCCATTTCGGTTTCCGTACCCCGAGCCACCTTGGTGGGAGCATTCTGCAAGTTGGTAATTGGATGACCAGACTCAATTTCAGCTCATTGCTTCCAAAGAGCGTCTTTGATTTCAGGCCATCCATTGTGCACATGCCAAGTTCATTTGTCCGAAGTTGGCAGGGTTGTGTTTTTCGTCCCCTACGAGCTACTACGCCCATGCCGAAAACTATGCGTCACATCCGCTGCCCACTCTTCGCTGCCCTGTCTCCCCCTCCCCGTCTCCGCCCCCTGCATGGGTATCCTGAGCCCAAGTAGCGCCGTTTGGGCTGTGAGAGAGCTGCCTGGCTCGCCAGCTGCAGCAAATGAGCTCCATTGACGGGTCATCGGGTGCGACGTTCTCTGTTTTGAGTGCCCTCTCTCCTGCCGCTCGCCCTGCTCGCTTCGCCTGGCCGTCTTTCGTCCTCTCTTCCCCCGACTCACACATAGTCGGCTCGCCTCCGATCTTTCCATCTGTTGATTTCTCATCACCGACCCGAAGTGTGTCAAAACATGGTGGAACATGCGGACATGACCTATGGTTCCCAATGGTGTTGGGACATGGACTCTGCGATGTCCATGCGTCGCCTCAACCATCGACGCCTTTTCTCCGTTGCCCGGCATCGTTGGCGCCTTCGCCCAGGTCCCGGCATTTTACCTATTTCCTGCCGTCTCCGCTGGGCTCCGTCGCCGTCTCCGGGTGCGCCGGCGGCGCCGCGCGCGCCGCGCTCGCCGCCGCCCCGTTCCGAGCGCCATAATTGCCGCCGGCCCGGTCCCGTTCGGCGCGCCGGCCGGCCGCCTATCCATCATCATCGGGCGCCGACAAAAAACTGACCCGGCCGACCCCGCGACCCCCGCCGCGTCTGGCCAACCTCGCCCGCCCGGCCGGCCCGCTCCGACCCCGGGTCACGGCCGCCGGCGAGGGGGGGTACCTCCCGCCCCGCTGGAGGGTGGCAGCCGGCCCGCCGGGGTAGCCCCTGCTTGACGCCGGGTCGCTGCAGCCGGAAAGGTCAGAGGCGAACGGCGGAGGTGGACTCGAGCCGGGGGAAACGAGGTGACAGTCGACCTCGGTGTTTGCTTTCTAAGTCGATGGCAATGTCAGTGCTCCGAGTGGGAGCCATTGTGCATTCGGGGGCCTGGAAAGGCCGGAGGCACCGGCGTGTCCTTTCTTGTAGCGGCTGGGTTGTTTGGGCCTGCCACGGCCGGCGACTGATGACAGCCATTGTGGTCTTCAACGGTCGCGCGGGAAATGGGAACAGCCGCCGAGCCTGGGGCTGGGAGCTGCGGTGTTTTAGGCCGCGTTCAGCCGCGGCATTTCCGCCGCGTCCGGGCGAGGGTCTCCGTCCCGCGTCCCCCGGCCGTCCCTTGGTCGTCCCACCCTCAAATTGGACCGGCCAGTTGCTGATTTCGAGGCAGGTCGATATGGCGCTTGTGAGGAACAGACACAGCTGCCAAAGACCGTTGTGTTTTGGACTGCGAACCTTGCATCCTTAGCACTGTAACGCCTACGAAAGCCTCTCAGTGTAACTGATACCTATGCCCGTATTTGAACTACAATCGGGCGAACCTGTCCAGGGGACAGATCCTGCCGTGAAGGCTGACTGCCTGCCCCGGGGCAACCCTTTGCCCTCCACGACGCGGGGTGATTAAAGGCCCTATTTCAGAGTAGTTCTCAGCGACCTCCTGCCATATCTGAAACCTCATAAGCAATGGAACATTAACGAACTCCAGTCATTCGACATGCTGGAGATGGCATTGCCGGAGTCCAAAACTGCTGCTGATCAGCGAAGGACGTTACCAGAAATCACCGCAAGCGCAACACCAGTCGGACATCAGCTCTTCCCTGGCGCGCGCCGGGCGCCCAGCCGCCATTTCCGCTGCGGGGCCCGCGCGGCCGCGCTTCCTGCAGCGCTCTCTGAACCTCCGGGCGCGGAGGACGGAGGGCCATGGAGGAGACCTGCAGCCGGCCGACAACTTTACGACCGCGCACCGCACGACCGCGGGCGGCGGGACGCTCCTCCCCCCGGTGCCGCCCGTTCTCCGTGCACCCCGTGCCGCCACGAGTCCTTCGCTGGCACGGGCCGGCGGCGGCGGCGGCGGCGGATTCTGTCGGGTCAGGCTCGGCCATCGGCCGGCAAAGCGCGCCGGAATGTCGGCCGGAGGACTTAGTTGCTGAGTTGTGTGGCGGTCATGCGGTTCTAGAGATATACGCCGTGATGTTGAGGCGTTTTTGGTTGGTTGACTGATGGGGTTTAGTTTCCGTTTCCTGCTGCGGGGCAGTGCAGGACTCGCTAAAAAAGAAAACATTTAAAATGATGCGGTTTCCTGCGAGATATCATTTAACCTCGTTTTACGTGGCCTTCGTGCATTATTCTGGCATTACGTGAGAAAGGCATGGGAACTGGTGACAATTGCGAGTCAGATCGTTTCGTACAACGCCACAAAAAGTTACAATTCCAAAACTAGGAGACCACTGCCCGAACGACGTCGTCCACGTGCGCGCTGCATCTTTTCCGACTTTCCCTCACCGTGCAAACTTTACTAAAGGAAGCGCATGCGCTGTTTACCGCCAAAAACGACTTCCAAAAGAGCATCACCGGCTCTGAGGTCCGGTAATCTCTGCAGTTATCGGGCCGGGCCAGCTCGACACAGATCGTCCTCTGGCTGACCTTTGCCGTGGCCCCGGAACTGGCGGGCCCGCCGACTGCAGGATTGTCGCCCGACCAGTCGAGGGGTTCGCTCCGCCCCGTGCATGGCGCGGCGGCCGGGCTCACGACTGCCGCGTCGCTCTGCGAGACGCCGAGTCGCGGTCCGCCGATAATTCCGCGGCTTCGGGCCGCCGCTCCGCCGCGAAACGCCAGCGTCCGCCGCCGGCGGGCCGCCGCGTCCCGAAAAAGCCGTCCGAAAATGACTCCGAAACGTCTGTCCTCGCCGTCGCGAGTCCAGCGCCTACGTTTCAAATGCGACCGTCACGGCGCGTGGAACCGAATTGGGAAACTCGCTCGGCGACGCTGCGGGACCACCCCGCTAGGGGGGGAGGGCGTCCCGGCGCACATAAGGGGTGACACGAACAAAGGACCGTCGATGATGGATGATGTTGGCCTTCAAAGTCGGTGGCGTCGGCCGCTGCCCCCATCTGCCGGAGGACGCCGCCAGATGGCGCTACGACGTCCTTCGAGCAGCACCCAGCGGAGGCGGCGTCTCCTGGCTGGGGCAGAGCTGGGTCGGTCTCCTCGGTGGAGCAGGACCGGCGGCGACGGCCGGAAACTCGCAATGGACGGTACAGCGACGTGTCCTGAGTACCCGGATAGGGGTGGTATTTCCCCGGTGACTTTACCAGCTGTCGTCACTGAGGACTGCGGGGCGCCGGCGAAGTTTACAGGACTTTTTGGGAGCGTTTTTCCCGCGATGCCGTCGGTTAGAGCCAGTCAGTGGCTGGATGTCCTTCAGATGAGCTCACAGGGACTGTTCTGCTTGGTACGTCCTTGTTCTCAGTGAAGACGCCCAAACGGCGGTGACTTCGTCCAGAACAGGACAGAGACTGCGCGCTGTCCGTACGGGAAACAAGCCAAGCAAAACAGTGGCTGACTCACCGAGCGGTTTGACAACTTGAAAAGTTGCAGAATTGGACTCCCAGTGGTTGGTTCGTAAAAGACTGGCTTTTATTGAATTTCTCCGTGTCGAACTCAAATGGAAAGGGTCCCGTTAAATATGAACCCACTGGAGTTCATAATTAAAGCGCTATTTACGATAGAAATTGTTTAAAGAACTAGTCGCCTGTCTAGGACAGCAATGGCGTTTTCAACGTTTCCTCTCAGTCACAATTAAATGTTGTCGGCTGGCTGGAACAGTCACATCAGGCGAGCAGCAGATGTTCTGCTTTCCGTCACTGTCCCCAAACAGCGCGGCTGGCCGACTGAACCGTCCCGGGCTGGGCCGGGCCGGTGGAGGGCGGGGGGGGGGGGGAAAATGAGCGGGTCTCCACCCCTCTGAGGGCGTGATCTGTCCGCTGATGACTCACCCGGCCCGTCAGACGCCGCCTCAGCAGGGCACGGCCCCTGGAGGGGCCCGGAGGGGGCGGAACTGTGGCGTGCGGCTCGCCGGTTTGGCGCAGGTCGTGGCACTGTTGGGCGGGAGCGGGTCAACTCAGGGTCAAAGCTTGGGATGAGATGATAGCGACGGCTCCTGATCCGGGTTGAAAAACTGTTGGTGTCCAGTGCTGTTTTTTAGTGCGTCGCTCACGTGCAGCTACAGTCAGCATTCCACCAACCCGGATATGGTTTTTTTCGCTCCATTCACATGGTGCCTCTGTGCAACAAGTTCCAACCTCGTCAGTCCCTCTTTGGGAACGAGGTGGAGGCGCAAAGACGGCGCCATCCGCGCCACGTAAGCCGCATTGGCGCGGCTGACGTCAGCGGCTCATCCAGACTCCATGACGCCGTGATGACGTCATCGCCTCGTCCAGACCTGATGACGCCGTGATGACGATGCGCTTGGGACGGGAACCGGTGGCACGCTTTTTGTGGAAGTTAACGCGGACTTTTTGTCGCCGCAGTAATTCACATCAGCATCTTCGATGGCGTAACACGTGTTAACGGCACTTTATTGAGTGACTGACAAATGACCGCATCGTAGAGACGTAAGTGCTACGTGGGTGGGGTACTTTTTACGTCATTGCAGATGCAACATTCGATCCCGGTTACTGCAAGCAGCCCTGAACCCTCCCCTTCTTCCGCGGGGAGAGGTGGTCTTTCTGCAGAAGAGCCCTCTCCCAGCGGGGAGGGCGGCGATTTTCATCAGTTGAAAAGTTGGTAAACAATGTAGAGTTGGCTTTTCAGCACCCTATTTTCTTAGGATGGAAAATCGTGATCTCCCGACGTCAAGTTTTAATACAGCATAGCCGGCCTGTTTTACTGCCCACTAAGGACAGGGCTTTGCGCAACCGTTGGAAAGCAAAGTTGCACCACCATCCGACAAATTGTTGGGCCAGCCAATCAGAACCGATTCTTGGAACCACGTAGGTCGGCGACCATGTTCAGGTCTGACCAGAACGATCAAGTTGTACGCCGGTATACGCGAATGACGTCACAGTGTTGAGCACAGCGCTAGAGCGCCCCCTTCCCCGGCCAACGTTTCGTTGCTGCTAACGCATATTTTGCTTCCTCTTCCTTTCTTTTTTCCTCCTTTCTTTAGTTCTCTTCTTCTTTGTTCCTCTCTCCCCTCTCACCCTTTCTCTCTGCCTGTCTCCCTCCCTCCTTCCCTCGTTCCCCCCTTCTCTCTCTCTCTCCCTTCTTTGCAAGAGAACCGGTAGCCGTGCTTCGGAAGGCAGAAGCTGCATTGAAGTGGACGGAATCTGCATTGCAGACCGAGTGCCTCTTCCCCCCGGAGTCCGCCCGGTACTCAGCTAAGACTCTGTCAGCCGCGTCGGGCGGCCTCATGCACACCGGAGGCAGAGCCGGCTGCCTGCCAGCAGCAGGGTCGCCAGTCAGCAGCCTGTCGGAGGCCGGCCTGCTGACTGTCAGAGGCCGGCCTGCTGACTGTCGGCGCCGGCGGACGCTTGTGGACGCCACCTCATGTCACGTCACGGCGCTCCTCCGGCGCCGCCGCCCGCCCGGCCGCGTTATGAAACGGGCGGCGCCGGTCGTGACGGCGCCGGTCGTGACGCGTCCGGCGGCGTAACGGGCAGGCGGCGGTCCTGCCACTGGTCAGGTTCCCAGCAGTCGGCGGCGGCGCTCGCCGCATGACGAGACGGGGTGGGCGGCGGCCGCCCGGCCCGCTGACGACCGAATCGCCGCTCAGGTCTCCTGGAGAATAGGAACCGGGAGGATAACATAGGGTGGTCAGGGAGTCCCTGCAGAACTGATGGGTGTCGCATTGTCGTGTGGTTTGTTGGATGAAGGCTGGCGATTTGCAAAAATGTTTGACAAATGTCCGAAATCAAAATGTCTTCCGTCGGACCTGAAATACGGACCTCTTTGCTAACATTGGACATCCCATCAGTCACACTGAACGTAAGCAGAACACCATTCGCGAGTCAGTATGGAATGCCAAATATCGCGAAAGCAGAAAACCGGGCGGCGGCACAGGTGGACGCTCCTCCCATTAGGAAAAGGCTGTGAAAATGGCGGCTCTGTCCCTGAATAGAGAGGCGGGAGGGACGGGATGAAAGGAACACGAACAGGTGCTTCCTTTGTCGGCGAGAAACGACGCCTGGAAGCTGGAGACGAACAGGTGCAGGAATGTGGCGGTGAAAGACGGGACGTTCGGCAGGTGACTGGCCGGGGCCGAGAGTGACTGAGCGAACGTTCCGTGCGAGTTAGCGGCCAACCGTGCGAACCGCGGAAAATCTTTCGCGTGCCTCGGAGGGACATTAACCCACAGCCTGCGCGGCATAACTTCGTGATCACGGGAACGGACCACAAAGCGGCACGGTGAGTGGTCGCGGCGTTGCGGGGCAGCAAACGTTTGTCAGGAGGCGAGTATGCAAAAGGTCTGCGGAGGCTTTTGGCGGTGGCTGAAGTTTCGCGCCCAGCCCTCTGCACTGTCCACCGGGACAGTGCACCAAGTTGCCCTCTCCACTGTCCACCAAGTTCCGGCGGGAGGTTCCCGCTGTCCGCGGGCGGACAGTTTCGGCGGACAGTTCCTGCGGACACTGATGGCTGTCCGCCGGGGGATAGTTCCTGCGGACAGTGCCTGATGTCCGTCGGGAGATAGTTCCTGCGGACAGTCCCCGCTGTCCGTCGGGAGATAGTTCCTGCGGACAGTCCCCGCTGTCCGTCGGGAGATAGTCCCTGCGGACAGTCCCCGCTGTCCGTCGGGAGATAGTTCCTGCGGACAGTCCCCGCTGTCCGTCGGGAGATAGTTCCTGCGGACAGTCCCCGCTGTCCGTCGGGAGATAGTCCCTGCGGACAGTCCCCGCTGTCCGTCGGGAGATAGTTCCTGCGGACAGTCCCCGCTGTCCGCCGGCCGACAGTCTCGGCGGACGTCTCCGGCGCATGGTTTCCGCCGTCCGCAGTCCGGCGCCATCTGTCGTGCCCGTCCCTGCCGCCACCTGTCGATCATCGACCGCCAGCCGCCGCCGGAGCGCCGCGCCACGTTCGCCGCTCTGCGGGGCGCCGCGCCGCGTCTGTCGCCACCTCGGCCGGCCGTTTATCGACGTGCGGCGCGGTTTAAATCGTCACATCCGGCGGCGGCCCGACACGTGACGTGTGTGAATGGGGACGGATGCGGTGTATTAGCCAGTATTTACCTGCGATAATAGCCGGCACGGTGGCGGCGGCGGCGGCGGCGGCGGCCGGTACCGGCCCGCTGCCAGAGGCTGCACCCGCCTGTCAGAGGCTGTCCAGGTCGACGCCGGCCGGGCGGGAAGCCCTGGCGGCTGGCGTCGATTTGACCCGATATAAATCATCCGCTAAAAGGGCCGAAACGAAGCTACTAAAACGTGCGCCGGCCGAAGCCGGAATCGACAAACGCTTCGATGGCGCGCGGCATTGTCCGCGGCTTTTTACGTCGATCCATATTGTCCGGGCGGCGGCGCGAGACAAGGGCGCCATTCACGGCCCGGGGCGGGGGCACGCCGCCGGCCGCCGCACAAAAGGGTCTAAAAACCCGGCCCTGGGCGGCCGCCCTGGGCCCGTCGGAGTGAGCCCGGCCCAGCCCGGCCCTGCCCGGCCCCGGGCCAGTTTTCACGAGGAGACTCGGACACGGCCGAGGTGAACGTCCGAGAGCCGGCGGCGGTGCCGCCAGGCGGGCTCTGGAAACGCCGCGGCGGCACGCGCCGGCTGCGCCGGTGTCGACGGAGACCCGCTGGGGGCCGAGGGTATGCGGCGGAGGTACTGGGCTTGTCGGCCCTCCTCCGACTGCCGCTGGGTGGTCTAAGCCACGCAGAGAAACCGGATCGGTTTGGTACGCGGGCGACCCAGGACCAGTTTGCGCCAACGGGCTTCGAACCTTACGTAACCCATTTCCCGCGGTGTTTTTCCGCTGGTAGCTCGGGGGTGGTGGCCTTTGCGTGTGCCCTACATTTTTCAAGTGCTATGCGACGAGAAGTTTTCTGGAAGCCACCTTTAGCCCAGTCTATTTACATCTAGCATCTAGCGTGTTGCCAATCGCCCCATGTTTATCTTACGTTCTGTTCGTCCCTTTTCGTCCATGCTATCTCCAGCCGTCTTTCTCTGACTCTCGTCGTCTCTCTTCGCCTCCCCTCCTCTCTCCCTGCCCTCTGTCTCTTCTCTTCGTCTCCCTTTCTCCTTACCCCCCAGTCCCCTCGACTCTATTTCTCTCTCCACCTCCTCTTCGCCTCTCTCGCTCCATCTTCCCATCTCTTTCGATCCTTCCTTTGGTCCCTCTTTGACTCCTCGTCTCTCTCTCATGCTCTCTCTCCCATTCCCTCCCTCATTCTCTCTCTTCCTCTCCCCTCTCTCCGTGCCTCCTGGCGGGGCCGGCGGCCGGCCGGCGGTCGGCCGCCGTTATAACGGTCCCCGGCTCCCATGCGGAGCCCCGGTGCAACAGGCATCCACCTGCCGCCGCAAAAACGGCCTCACTGCACGAGCCGGCTCCGGCCGGCCGACAAAAACCGGGCCGCTCCGCCCGCCCGCACCGACCGGACCGGACCGGACCGGGCCGGACCGGGGTCTCAGGCGAGACCGGACCGCGCAGGGCCGGCCGGCGTCTGAGCTGATACTGGACCGCGGACCTCACGGACCGGGCCACGGTCTGAGCCTGGACCGCGGCGCAGACCGCGCCTGACGGAATACGCCGGAGGGGATCGGAGGCTGAGCTGGTGCCGGACCACGGACCATACCGGGCCGGATGGGACTAGATCAGACGAGGGACCACGTTGGACCAGCAGGACCGGGGTCAGAGCTCGGATCACGCCGCGGACCACGCTGGACAGCCTGATGCCGGACCGCTGTGGACGAGTTCCGAAGTGGGACCGATTTTCGGAAGGCATCGGACCAAGCCGGACCACAGTGGACCGGTACGGACCAGGGTCTGAGCATTGGCCACGCACCATATGAGTGAGGTGGAACAGGTGCCGAACGCCACAGGCTGTCGTCGGACTGGAACCACTTATATTTCGATTAGTCCCGACATCATGGGACGATGGCGCTCGGAGCGCCTGGGCTGGATCCCACCAAGTCCTCAGCTTCAGCGTGGAACAGTGGGCGGCGCGGCTGGTGTCGATGTCGCAGGGACTCGTTTGCAACTCGACGTCAGCCCGACTCTGACTCCGGCTCGGCTGTGACTCAGGGATTGGCATGACTCAGGCGCAGACCCGAGCCTCCCCATTCGTCAGCATCGCGTCTCCATCGGCGTCTGCCATGTCAGTCACTGTATTTCACGAACGAGTTGTTCCAGGCAATGGAGTGATACTCGATTCCAATCAGATACGTAACTAAGACGAAAACATAAAACCCATAAAACATGAAAACCCGGCTCCGTCCATTGCGGGTCGAACAGATTAAAAAGAAATCGAGCTCTCCGAGCTTCCTCCGGCACGTGACGCCGACTTCCTGCCGGCGAACCGAGTCCGAGTCCGAGTCAGTGACTCTGACGGGAAGGAGACGCCCCGCGGGCGGCGACCTCGTCGGGGCGCCGCGGCCGCCGCGCCCGCTCGGCACCAGTGGGCGTGGTCGACGGGCGTTCTCACGTGGTCTGCGCGGTAGCGGCGCTCGAGGAACGGCCGGAACGGCCCCCGGGACGACCCTGGAACGGCCCCGGAACGGCTCCGGAACGGCCGGACTGGGCGGATATTGACGAGCCGGTGGGCGCAGGAGAGTGCCGGCTGCAGGGGAGGCTGAGCTTGAGAACTAGTGGCTGAGCTTTCGACCAAAACTCTGACGGACGCGACCTTTGGCGTTGCAACCTTTCACGCCGTTATCTAGTTTGGGCCGGAAAGTGTGCAACCGGGGCTTAAATCAGATGTTATGGCGATATGTGGCGGAATATCATGCCCGGGTGGCAGCTTTGACCAGGTGGTGTCGTTACTTGTAATCCCCAAATTCCCGTTTCTCCTCTGCATGGTTTTGCTTCATCTCCGGCGCCGCCTGTCACATTGTGGAGTTGCAATGCCGTTTCGCCGGTCATTGGCGAGATCGCCTTGCGCTGCAGCTGCCGTCGTTACCGCCATCAGCGAGCTGACGCTGACCTCGGCCGGTAATTCATTCACTCGTTCCCGTGTCCTTGTCCGGAGCGCTTCCAACGAAAAAGATTCCATCTTGTACGTGTGGGACAAGTGCGAGCGCTTTGTAATTACAGTCCGCCCGACACTTTAAGAGATTCTATCGCGTCTTCTGCCCTTGTTTTCGGAGGCATCTCCACCTCAGAATTTTTTATGCCCCGTTCAACCACGGATAGACGTGGGGCCAGGACATTCGTAGGAGAACAACAAATGGGTCTGAATTCATATTCTCGCGCTTCTTTTTCCTTCTCATGCCATATTTTTAGATGCTTACGTACTATGTCGTATCCTGTATTCACGGAACAGAACATGGAGCAGCAAAGCCGATTTAGTGGGGCTGTAAAAAAACTCATCGGTATTAAGGGAGTGAAGTGATCTTTCCGACACCTCAGACTGAGCCAGTGACCCGGAGTCTCCCTTCAAAACAGAAATGGCGTCGGAATGCAGCAGTGAGGCAAACAGCCGGAGCTCGCCCGGAGAGCGCTGTGCGTCGTTTTTGCCGCCGTTATTTGCCGTAATTCCGGCGGTGAAAGCAGGACCGCCGGCCGCCGCCGTCCGCCTGTTGTCCCCGCGGCCCGTTGGCGGCCCGCCGGCCGTCTGTCTGCGTTTGTCCACGCCGGCCGGCCGGGCAACCAGCCGGTCGGCCCAGCACCGGCGGGTTAGCGCCGCCTGTACCAAGGACGGACCCAGGGGGCAGGACAGCACCCCCTCCCCCGCCGCGCCGGCGTGCGGTTGTTCGGAGCGTCGGCTCGGCGCCGATCTCGGAGCCTCCGCTCTTGAGGTTCTGGGTTCGCGTGGCGGCGGCGATGAGGGCGGCGCTGCGCGGCCGGCTCCGCCGTTGATGTCACTGGGACGGAATTAGCCGGGTCGCGGAGGTGAGCGGCCGCCCGGTCCCGTTAGCCACCTCAGAAGAGACGCCCCCCCCCCTCCGGCTTAGTGCGCCGGATCGCCAGATGTAGCCGATTGCCGGCCAGATGTTCCGGCCCCATGGGCGGAGTTGAACATCGTATCTTTGCCGGCCCCCGAGCACCCAAAAAAGCTGGAGCCAGCGTAAGCAGCTTTCGGTTGCTTGCTCACGGCTGCGGAAGCCTTTGAACTTAAATTCGCAAATGTCTGGCAAAGTGACAGAGATGGCGTCACACTCGAGAACAGCATCCGTGTCACCCGTTGGCTCAAAATCTGGAATTACAGTTGACGTCTCATCCTGGAGCATTCACAGCAGTTTTCCTTCTTGGAAATTCGACCTCTGTTTGGCGTCGGTTGTAGACTGGTGGTGATGGGATGCAGGGTGGTGAACAAGGCACATGCCGTTTGTCGCGGCACCGGTTACTGACGCCAAAATGACGAACACTGCCAACCAGCCTGGTGCAGGGACGTGCGCGTCGGCGATATCCAGCTTTACAAGAAGGCAGCGTTTCTTCCCCACATGAGTGTGAACCTAATGCAGGTGACAGTTTCACATCGTTAGACGAATGGAATGGTCACAGAAGACAGTGCCAAGAAACGTTAACGCTCTCCCGCGTTGCATTCGGCATTGTATGAACCCAAAAGAATGACGAAAAAAGACAATTTTCTACTGCGTGAAGGGCCTTCATTTCTCAGTCCCCTCTCGTCATGGCAGATCTATCCTCTCCAGTGCCGCGCCCTTCACGGCGTGCAGACAAGTCCTCCCCAGTGCCGCACCCTTCGCGGCGTGCAGAGTAGTCCTCCCCAGTGCCGCACCCTTCGCAATGTGCATGCCTCACTTACCGCGTGCCTGGCCGGCGCGGTGCGGCCTTTAATTGGACTCGGAAGCCGTGATTGTCGGGGCTGCAGCTTCGCCGACAGTGGCGACATCTCTGCCGACCGCCGACCACCGCTCTGGCCGTATGGTGCAGTCAGCTGCCCTCCCCGCCTCAGAGGTGGAAGACGAAAAATTCGCTCCCCCAAAAATAACCAAACCCGTTCGAGGAAGATCGAGCGAAGCCTTCCTTTTCCTGGTGTTATAGCGAAACCAGTTGGCAAGGACAGCCAAATGATTATTCCTGAGGCTGGGTACCATAGCTCCGCTCTATGTCTGAAACATTGGATATGCATTCTATCCACTCACTCTGACCCCGAGTCCCCCGCGAGCTGTGTCAGAGGAGCATGGGCGGGGCAGCCCCGGGCTGGACTTCACACAGTGGGCTCGTGAGACACGACTGCGCGCCTTGCGGGAGACCGGCAGTCGGCGCCGACCGCAGGACGGCGGAGAACGCTCCGAGTCTAGTCCGACTCACGCGCCGAGTCTAGTCCGACTCGACGGCGAGCGCGCAGCAGAGCGAGGCGCCTCGCCGGCCGTCGACGCCGGGCCGCGAGGCGCGGGCGGAGTCACGGCTGATGTCGAGCCTGCTGATGTCACGGCCGATGTTTAGATGGCAAGCTTCAAAGCGGACTGGAAGTGGACCGCGCCAAAACGGGTCCAGAATGGATCGCGTCCATTACTCCGGCTGCAGCCGCCGACCGCAGCCGCGCCGAATCTCGGGCGACGACGAGGTTTGCCCGTGGGTTCTTCACGGGTCGCTCTGCTAACGTCCGTCTTAACGGCCAGGCCCTGAGGGATTACGTCACGGCCAATGGGAGGCAAATTAAAAGCCACTACATCGAATTTCGGACACCGCGATTGGACGTCGTCTGATTCGCTCCTGCGGCGCCGATTCGCCGCGCCGGTTCCGCAGTCGGCTCACGTCCTGCACGGTGCACCGAGTGCAGGGTGCACCGTCCCCGACCCCGTGACGCGGTGACGTCACGTGGGCGGGGGCCGGGCGGCCCCGGTGCACCCGCCGAAGCTCGGGGGGGGGGGGGCGGCCAGCTCCAGGAAGCCGGCGACGGTTTCCGAGACTGTCGGCGGCGGACGACGACCGCCCTCGACGGGCCAAATACGAGTTGCGGCAAAAACGCTGCTCTTGTTTGGGCTCCTGACGCGTGTTCGGCGGTGGTTCACGTGTCGGGTTCAACAGGGGCGTCGGGCGACGTGTGAGCTGTAGCGGTCGGTCGCGCGGCGGCGCAGCTTCTTGCGCAGATAGTCACGTCGGCGAGACTTGAGGCGACTGACGAGGATTAAATCCGCAATTTGGCGGCCGGACAGAGGCGTCGTAACCGTCTGCCCCGCCCTGCCACCGCTTCCCAATTCGCTGCTAGCCCTGTCGGTGCGGATGTTGCAACAAGTCGACTCCTGCTTCCGGTTTGTGTTCGCTGCAGAGGGGGATGACTGTGGCGTCTTTCGTTGTCCGCAGCCAGCGCGGCTGATCAGCTGACGCGGTTCCGCACCGTGGACCGTGTACTCGGCGCCCCCCAACGTACGCCGCTCCCCGGCGCGCCAGCCGGACGCGGGCACGCGCCGCCGTCCGCGCTGCGTCTCGCCCACGTAGCGCTCCGGCCGCTGAAGGATTAGCACGACCGGGAGGACGCACGTGACGCCGCCGTGTTGCCATGGAGACAGCCGCCCACCAGAGCCTCAGGCTACCCAGTCGGCACCGGAAGCGGTGGGCGTCCGGCGGCGGGGGCGCTCGCCGAGGGCGGTTGGCAGAGGGCACAGTGCACAGTGCACGGAGCCGCGACGTCTGGCGGTGCACGCTGCGAGAGGCGTACCACGACGGAGCCCGGAGGGCCGTGATCACGATTTGCGCCGACTGAACCAGCCTTCGGTCCTTTCGTAACCACGCTGATGGCTGAAAAGTAGCGTGGAGAATCGCTCGCGTTGGTTTAAATGGTTTACGGGTTAGGGTTTGCCAACCACGTCATCATGGTTCACAGCATGGTAGACTCACATGAGTATTACTAAGCTTCGCTATCTTGTTCGGCAGTTCTGCAGGGTTAACTCTGCTTTGATGCCCGACATGCGGTTCCTTGCTTTCATTTTAAGAAATCTGGGTAAGCAATGTCATTGAGGTCACTTCGCAACGCCAGCAATATCCAGTTATTTACTAACTATTTATTTATTTGAACAATCTTAAAGCCGGCTGTGCGGAGGCCAGGGAGCGTGCGAATCTGCGTCCGAAACGATCCGTCCGCAACCAAAGCGTTTAAACAACGCAGTCTTAGCGACGGCTCATTTGAATACAGCCCAGTCACGTGATCAGTGGCCGGTACACGCAGCAAGGTCACGTGGGCGGGAGTGGTCGCGTCCCCCGCTGCCGACTTCATGGCCACTCGGTGACCCCCGCCGGCGCGGCGGGGGGATGCAGTCATTGAACTCCGGACGGAGGTGGGGCTGTTCAGTGGCTGATGGCCAAGGTACTGGGTGAGGAGGAATGTTGCTGAGAGCGGGGACGAGTGCAAAATTCCTGGTGTAGTCCCCGACTTGGCAGACATCCAGCAATCTTGCTGAAGTGCACACTTTGTGTGGCAATGTCTACGGGGCTTGTACATGGACAATGCCGTATGCTTGTTCACAGGCGGCGATAACGTAGCCCCATTTAATTAGCGGTTTTCGGATGAGATTTTTGAACTGTTCTTTGTAGATCAGAGATCGTTGTCACGCTACTAAACAATTCCAAAGTGCACGATCCGAATCCATATGACGACCCGCGACGTGGAAGATCTTGACTTTCCCTGGGCCGCTGCTGACAGATTGGTTCGAGCTGCCAACCTTTTTGCGCCGATTCTTTTGCTCGCTCTTTGATGATGCCGCTCTGAGGACGGGTGACAAATCGTCTCCAGGAAGCCTGTTCAGGCTGTGGTGACGGCGGAGTGGAACGTGGGGGGGGGAGGACGAATGCCAGTTGACAGTGCACCCAGTACAACAAAGTTAATCAAGCAGGACGAACTCCGCATTGAAACGAACCCAAAGCTATGGGCTCACCGAGGCTCCTACCGTGTCTCATACCACTGCGACTGACGTGTCGGGCACGCCACTGCGCCCTGACAGCGAGGGCGGGCCGCGTTTGTTTTGGGAGCAGGAACACGGCGCTGGCTCGTGAGAGCAGCAGGATGACGGGCCGACGAGGAGAAAGCTGGAGCGAGCTGAACAAGCACATCGTGACCATGGGACCCGAAGAGGCAGCAGTAGCCTCGGCGACTAGTTTCGTGGTTGTTGACATTTCGCTGATAATCCGTGGTTACTCGCAAGTCGGGAGCGATAGCTGCATTGCCCTGATTGCGGGAACACCGCAGAAGCTGTCCAGTAGAGAGGCATGGACAAGCCTGCACCTCGCAATAGCTCCAAAGCACAGCAGGTAACAACAGGTAACAACCGTCCCCGGCTTCCAAGCCCGTCCGTCGTGTCGGCATGCACGCGGCCAGGACACCGGATGCCGCGCATTTCCGGTGCCCATCACATCCCGAACACTCAAACCGCCGCACCGGCCGACGGAAAACCAGCCGGCAGCGTGCGCTGATCCGCGGCGGGCTGCTCCGCCGGCACGGAGCTCGAACTGCAGGCCGGCGCCGGCGGCCGCCGTCGCGGCCGGTTCCGGCGGCGGGCAGAGCGCGGCGCCGGGCAGAGCGCGGAGCGGCCGGCGACCCGGCGAATACCGGCGCCCGGCCGCGCGGGTCCTTGACCGTGACAATGGACCGCGTCCATGGCGTCGCGCGGCCAATCAGCGCGCGCCGGGCCGTGACGTCACGTGGCGCCGGCGGACGGCGTGGCGCGAAATTCACCGCTACTTTTTCCGGCCCCGGTTTGGGCGGCTGGCGCGGCGCTCGTGGCTTGGTTGGTGGGTGACCTCCAAGTGGAGCACCGGCGCAGCCGCTCTTGCCTTTGGATGGAAACGACTGGCCACAGTTTCTTAGTCATGGCGGAGGCAATGATTTGCCTCGTCTTTCTCGGCACAAACGTCATTCGACCCGCACCCACGCGACTCAGAACGATTTGGACTGAAAAGAGCTCAGCTTTCAGTGCTTGCAGTTCTTTCATGACGTCGTGAGAGTCGTATGGTTGCTACCTACTCTATTCAGCAGCTGGTTGACTGTCTCTCTGTCACCGCCCCTCTTGTACAGTAATTGATCGCAACACGCGTGGCGCCAGCCCGCAGGTGACCATGGTCCATGACTGCATGCCGAGACCGGAAATTGCAAGGATCATTTTCCTGTTCCTGATTTCGTTGTGTGGCTAAAAACAGGAAGGACTGAAGATTACTTTTGCTGGTGATAACACCACACTCGCAACGATTTAAGACCGCCCGTTACGCGAAAATAATTTTTTTAGGCATAAGCCCCAATCCTCGTGACCTTTTGTCTTCCAAGTCCTCCCTGCAGATGGTTGCCAAGAGTTTGCGGTCCGCTTGCTCGTGAGCGCAGAGCTTAATTAGCCGTGACGGCTTACCTGAACAGGTTTTATACCGCTAGAAGATTGCACGTGGATTATGGACTTGCTTGTGGCTGTCTTACAAGCTTCCTGGACTCATTCCTGGAACGGCGCGCAGCTTGAGATGCCAATTTCAGTTTGACGTCTGATGCACCCAATTTAACGGCGGAAGGCGAAATAAGGAGCGCTCGCGTGCAAAAGATCAGACTGTGCATGATCTGTTTTCCATTGCATTTCCAGTACCGGTTGTTGTCAGGGCAAAACACAAACTGGATGGTCTGTACTCACACCTCACCAAGAGCAGTGGGGCATCAGTTCGCGCTTTCTGACGGCCGTAGCGTGCGTATGAAATTGCTTGACACGTGACGGTGATGCCGAGGATTTTCGTTTCATTGAAGCGGTCAGTAATAAATAGCTTCTTGTGTTCTTGAAGTGCACATGGACTCAAGGGCACGTGTTACAGCGCCGACATTTTTTTACGGCAGTTGAGGAATTTGCTTCCACCAGCCATGAAAATGATCAGGCAGCATCTGTTTACTCAATTCCTCGGATGCATGTATTTTTGCGGCTTCGTAGTCAATGGAACTCGGAGACGACTGACGCCCGACCGCAGCAGCCAATGCGAGACCGCTGCTGCTGGCAGATCAAATACGTGACGGCGTTTGATTACTTGGACACTTCCCTCTCTCTACGCATCTGCCGAGGTCGACATTCGCCGCCGAGTCGTGACAATCCGATCCGTGCCGTGCTCGGGGCTCGGACGTGTCACGTTCCGTGACGTCACGCCACGTCACGTGGCAGTGGCGGATGTTTATGTCGAACGCATCGCTGGTCGGTGTCGGCGCACGGAAGAGCGCGGCTTCCTTTGAATCCGTCAGCGCCTAGCGACACGTCATTGCACTCGGAGTAGGACTTGCAGGCTTCGTGAAAGAAAATGAGGCATCGAAAACGTTTAAAACGAGCGAAGCAAAGTTATGCTAGAAAAGCAGGGCCTCCATGAAATGGAATGAGAAGAATCGTTTGTTTATTTTTGTCAAGCGGCGTCACCGTGTCACGCATGCTTGAGCAGGGCACACAGCAAAGTGCCTGATTGCCAGAGGTTTGCAGGAGGGTGAATCGCCCCCCTCTCCCCCTCGTCGGCCGGCCAGCCTCGGGCGCCAATCGCGACTTACGAAACCGCCCTGCATCTGTCAACACGGAGGCTCTGCGGGCCCATGGAGCAACGTTCGCGTAACGGCGGATTTTCCGAGACGGCGTCACTTTCACCGCCAGCCGGCCGTCAGACAGCAGGAGATAGGACCGTATCGATTGCACTGCCAGCGGAGATGTGGTGCAGGCAGGCGAGGGAAAGGGAGGAATGCGGGAGCAGGGGGGACGGGTGCCGGGTACATGGCAAATCGAGTTGGCCGTTGGGCGGTGTGGAGAGTTTCAGCATGGTTACGAGGTGCGGCGTTCAGGGTGTGAATGACAGCGGACGAACAATAAGCCAAGCGGGGCTAAGCCGCGGACGAAAAGAAAACCAGCCAGAAAGCCGCGGACCAAAACAACAGCGGAGCAAAAACGAACAGACCGACGGAATGGCAAACACGTCATTTCCGACGAACCTACAGGCCGCACGCAGACCTGGCGCACATCAGGTAGCCAAAACACTTACCATGGGCACGAATGATGAGGACGAAAGACGGACCTGCGGGTAAGCAGTCCTCAGCCGAAGGGGGGGGGGGAGTCCCGTAACGGTCACCGGGACGGGCGTCGAGGCTGGGGAGATACGTGCCCAGTCGGGGACACGCCTTATAAGGTCCGACTGGGGCCGAGAGCAGGCCGATCGCGGCGCAAAGAGAGGAGGGGAGGTTTTGTGTCCGCGCAGAGGAAAACAAAACCGTGGGACAGAGGGAGAGAGACATGTTACAGGGAGGCCGATAGACAGACAGAGGGATGGAGCCGGGAAGAGAGAGCGTCAGAGGACGGACCACGCTGCGGTCCCAGGCCGGCAGCTGGCTGACGAGCGCCGGAACGTGTTTGGAAACAGCAGATGCGGCGGCCGCAGCCGAACGGCGTGCTCGCGCGGGACCGCGTCACAAAAACGCACGCCGCCGCTACTACGGCGCTTGGCCCGCGCCATAAAAATGGGCGCCGCCAGACTTCGACCCATACGGTGCAGCCGATGTGGGGTTCTTAGTGGTCGCGTGCGGGCTGGTCAGCTGCAAGAAGTTGTACCGGTCTCGCGACTTGTGGGCTCAAGGCGTTTCATAATTATTTTATTATTCTTGATATCGTGCAGGCCAGAGCGGGTGGTCAGCGACAGGTGCTTACTAAATCCTACCACAAGTCGATCAGCGTGATGGTGGGCATGTTTTCTTTCGCAGTCGCCTGGAAATGTTTCTGGAACGTCTCAGGGGCAGCAGTTGAATCATGATTAAGTGGTGAAAAGTTCGGCAATATATAAATGTTTAGAAATAGCAAAGTACGAAATTTGTGGCCCTTTAAGTCCCACATGAGGACTGCAAAAGCGTACCGGGCAAGCAATCCCGTTCTCAAGCTTATGGAGATGAATGGAAGTTAAAAACACACACACACACACACAAAGAAAGAAAACAAGCGAAGGGACAGTCGTCTTCGACCGTCAGAAGGCCGACTGACTTTTCGGTTAATCAACAATCTGAACAATCAACAATCTGAATCAACACAACAAAGAGCACGACCTTTCCCCAACTGCACTGCCTTCCCGTGTCGCCCAGCACGCAGCCATGCGAACGCCGCCGACGCGCCAAGGTCACGCGGAATGAATGCCGATGTGGTTTGCTCCCTTGCGGCACAATGGCCGCCCGTTCCCCCGCTGTGCCGGGTTCTGCCCGTCACCGGCAGGCTCGCCGTGAGTCCGCAGCTCCTTTGGCGAAGCTTCGGGACTGCGCCTGAACGCGGAGCCTCTCAGGGGTAGTCTGCGTGCTGTCGCAAGGAACGTGCAGATCATTCCGTCAACGCGCGGAGGCACTGAGGAAAGCCGCTGGTCCTCGGCAAGCGTACCTGTTCGTCCGTCGTACATGTCGTGCGGAAAGTTCTGTCTCGCGCCTGCGCTGTACTGACCCATTTCCATTCTGTTCTGACTGGTGTTCGTTCTGTTCCAGGTGGTGTCGGTGCACCCCACGGGCTGGAAGCACGCCAACCTCTACCCTCACGGCCGAGGTCGTCCCAGGTGAGCGAGCGGCCCGGTCTGTTATACAACATGACGCTCGGGCCGGAGTGTCTACGGCGGTGTTTCTGCTGACCGCTGGCCGCGTGTCTGCCGTCTTTTCGTGCACCCTGTTTCCCTGAAGTTGTTAGGGTGAAACAGCAGTAATGGAAGGTTCTCTTTCCTTACGTGGGGATGGCAAATGTGGAAAGGCGTCATGTTGTTTGTGCTTTAGGACATTTCGTGCGGTTCGAGCGCCGGACGCTTTGTTCATGATAAAGAATCGGCCACCTGATCCTAGACATGTAAGATATTTTTTGTCATATGTCGAACTGCTTGTTTTTGAAGTACGTGGTCTTTTCCCAAGACCTTTGTTTTTACGAACGCCTGTGTTGTTTTCGGTTTGAGTCGAACTTGCCGTTCATCCACACTAGTCGTTCAGATCAATCTTGTCACCGCAGCGGACCAACTCTGGCCAAACGATCCGAAATGAACAAATGGGGTAAATTACCTGGGTGTTGTTACGTGTTTATTCCTTCATTTTTGCAAATTTTGCGCGGACGTAATCAGTACAGCATCGAGTTCGTTTGCAATCGTGAACTGACTGCAAAGAATGAGGAATCCACAAACATAAGAAGTTGTCCTTACCCCATTTACATTCAGTCTGCTCCAACCTGCCATAGGGAAGCAGTGGGGCGAAGTGACTTGATGCATTTTTATGAGGAAGCTTTACAATGCAATCATTTTCGAGCAGCATGCATATTTCAACAGGAAAACCGCAAAAAGCTGGCAAATCCATCCTGCCACAAACGTCGTGCCTAATTCTGCACAGTACGATGCTAGTACGTCGCCAAGTGCACCACGTGCATGAAAGTAGATTCAGTTTTTGGAAACGAGGGGAGCATGACGTAACAAGGCCAGGAAAGTTTGTCTGTCACGTAAAAAATTCGGTTGCGTAATATCCTGCATTCCCAAAGGACAACAGCCAACTGTAATACCCATGTTGTTCAGCACCCTAAAGGATGATACAACGCCATTCTTCATAACCGTTTGGGGTCGACTTTGATTAGAACTTCGATGTTTGCCCTTCAGCAAATCCAGCGCCGATGTAGATTTCCTTGGGCGTCGCTTGAGTCTAGAATCAAGTTACAATTCCAATTAATCATCATCGTCTCCTGAATGCCTTTCGGAGCAATCGGAAAATGACGTTTACATTTTTATTGGTGACCAAAAGGTGACGGTAGTTCGAATATCAGTATTATCGGCGGCAGAGAATTCAGATTTAAGTGTATGTGTGTGGGGGGAAACTGTATTACACATTTATTTACCGTCAACGTCAAAGGTTTGAAGAAGATGAGGTTGAAGGACATTTTAGGGTCCAAGGAAAGCGTAGGGAGGGAGGCGTAGGTACCTCAGCGCGCCAATGATTCTGTCACCCGTGGTTAATACTAAGTTCAGTCAACGAGGTTTCTATGCTCATCAGTATGTTTTGAAGGTCCCACCGAGCCTCTGTCCCTAGTCAAACCGTGATTCTTTTTAGCCTTGACTACTTTACATTTCGTTGTCCAGCGCTGTGAACCTCCTGGGCAGACAGAGAGGTTCGGGCCAAAATGATTTCCGGAGTCGGAAGAGATCGATGGACTTCAAGGGACTGGCAGATAGCAAGTAGCACGCACCTTGCGTCAGAAATCGTGGAATCCTTCAGCCGCCGACAAGCCTATTTCTCAATATTTGCAGTGTGCTGCCAGATTTTGTAAGTGATTTTGCTAATCGTGATGTCTATATAAAATGAAAGCAGAACGTTGCACCATCTAGTCCGACATGTTGCACGCTCCATGTTTGACCACTCGAACCGTTACGGAACGTGATTGCCCGTGCAGCTCTATTTAAAGAACTTAGAAACCATGAGCTGCATCGTTCTTTATCCGGCAGTGATCCAGATTTTTGAGTTCCTGAAATAAACCAACGAAATTGGTTAACATTTGCTTGGACTTCAGATTGCTGGTGCTATTATCTCTCTTGCTATCTCTCTCATTGCGGAGATCTTTCTGATATCAGATGCTTGCCAAATTCTTGACTAAATACTTGCTCAGGGCGGCAGTTTGACCTCCCAGCTTGTGGTGCAGCCAGCGAGAATACGGCTTAACTGCGACTGCTCACGTCACCATCAGACGGGACATGAGGTTATTGACAAACATCGCAGAAAATCTGCCCGTCATTCGACCTGTAGCAATACGGCCTGGAGCCAGAACCACAAATGGGATTAGCCCAGCAGCCCAGCCCAGCCTACCCTACAGCCATAGGATGGCTGTAGGGTAGGCCTCACAGAGCAGCTGCGCGTACCTGGTGAGCGAATCGTAAAGATTATTCCTCCGTCTGGGGGATATGATTGCCGAAACGTATAGAAATGTTCGCAAATACCAACGTTGCATTTACCTACATAGTGGCAGAAACCGCGCAGACTTCATGAGAAGACATCTCCTAAAGACTAGGAACCACAAAACTCTGCCACTACTTTACTGTTTACTTCAACACTGTTACTGTTGTATCAAAGAACGCACGAAGAAATGTCCAACTTTGCTTCCCGCATTAAAATCCGCCGGAGAGGGAAAAAGGCAGTCATGCACCAGCAAACCTATGCGGACCGAAAGGGCAGTCGTGTGACAATGCCCCGGCAATTACGACCCATCGATGGCCTTGCGCTGCGTTCGGACTTTTCTGCGACAGGGAGCAAACAAAGGGGTGCATGCACAGGACTTGGAAACCCGCAAACTGGCGGCTATCGGCTGGCGATCGTGGGAAATGTTCGAGGAAAGGACAGGCCCAGGTGCTCGCCGGGGCCCTGCAGCGCCCTATTTCCACTTGGCCGTCGCCACCCCCTCAGAAAACCCGCGACAGGACTCTCCGATGGCCGGCTGAAATATCCCGGGTCAAACGCGGGAAGCTTCGACTTTAAAACAGGCTTGAGGGGGCGGGTACACGCGGAAGTCTGGAAGAGACGCCATGCGCTGTTGCGGATTTATGACGAGGTGCAGATCCAGGGAGTGGTATGGCGACGCTGTTCAGGGTCCCGCATTTTCTCGATTTCCGAACAGCAAATGGTCCACTGAGCAGTTATCTGGAGGCTGTTTGCTGAGGTTGGAAGGCTCCCAAAATTACTATCGTTGCCAGGAACTTTATTATTTAACTCCATTCTGTTCATACATTGCCATAGGTGTCATTCTATCTCATGAGATTATTAATGATACATCAAAAACACCGAAGCTGGTGCATTCGTCTCCAAAGGGTACCATAACTGTGCCCTCTTCCTGTTTGACATGGCGTGTCCGCGCTTGCCGCACTAGGAAAAAAGAACAAAAACAAAAACAAAACACACCAAACAGTAAAGAACACTTTCAGAGGCGATCCATAACGTTTCTTCTCGTGTTTCGCCAGGGCCCAGCCGCTACCGCGGCTGTACGAGTGCAACCTCTGCGGGAAAACCTTCAATAACCGACGTCGGGACCGCTTCCTGGCGCACCTCCGGCTTCACACAGGTAACCAGTGGCATCTAGCGGCGGCGGCGCGAACCTCTCCAGCACGACGTGCTTTACGGCATCGCAACTCAGCTCATAGAGGGCGATGTTCGTCTGCTGCAAACGCTTGCCGGAATTCAGGTGCCCGACTTTAGAAGATTCCTTTGCGTTTGGACTCCTGGCGGTTTTTGGAGGAGGAGGCTCACTTAGAAAGTTTGCTCAGTGGTTAATTTTGAGCAGATCTATCGGCCATCCGTTTCAATTAAAGTTCACTCCAGGGGCGCAGCCAGAATTTTTTTAAAGGTGGAAGCTTAGTGTCAACCGAAATCATACAAAAATGCGTGCCGAGAAGACGATGTGCGCAATTTTTTTTTCGCAAAAAATGCGGGCCTAAGGGGATCGAGCCCCCGTCCCAACCCTCTTTGTCTGCGCCTGTGGTTCAGTCCATGAAGTCATGACCATTATGCTTGTAGGGCATGCGGAGCCCCTCTTCTGGTGTCAGAACAAAAACAAAATTACAAAAAATTCAGTACAAAAATGGAATATCGGTATCCGAACGGATGTCTCTTCTAGAAAACACACATCTGAATATGTTTAAGCATGATTTTGGATGCCACTCTGTTCCTGCGCACTGAATTTCCGAGGTGAACATCTCGCGCGCCGGGCCGCAGGTCGTCAAAGTGCGGCGGAACATCCCACAGCCATTTCGATGCCCATGACCCAGTCTGACCCGCCCCACTGACCGCAGGCGAGAGGCCCTTCAAGTGCTTGATATGCGGGCGCGGCTTCAACCGACAAGATCACGTGACCGTGCACATGAGGCTGCACACCGGCGGCAAACCGTTCCAGTGCATCGTGTGTAAGCACAGGTGAGTGCTGAACGCCACTGGTGGAAGAGGACGACATGGAGCGGCGGGGACACTCGTTGCTGGACACTGCTGTTGCATCACTGCTAGTGATGCAATAGCTATCTTTGTTGTCAGCTGTGTTGTTGTTAGCTATCATGTTGTTTCTTGTGTTTCCGAAACAAAAATTGCCGGCCACGATGCAGACATTTCAGAGATTTGAGTGAGGTAAACGCTATGCGTAACACGATCTTGTGAAGCTGTAAATATTCGAGGAACGACAAAAGTAGGAGTGTGTCACGCTGGCTCTAAAGTTACGTTGAATTGCCCGATATTGTCTTCGTGGCATGTTTATACAAGCGTTCCCTGCTTCCCCGCGGCAGACCCAGACTTAGAACCTGAGTTTCTCCAGTGCTGTCGCCATCCGACACCCATGGTGTCTGTCGACCTCAAGTCCCGCTTTACGACATGGTCAAAACCGTTGTCTATTCCGAGAGTGCCGCCGACGGCACTGCCATCTGTCGTCAGGTTCGCCAAACAGCAAGGAACTCAAGTCGCACGCCTGCGTGGGCCCGATGCTGCCGCCCGAGAACGGCATCACCATCACGCCGAGCAGCGCCATGGATTTCCGCACGTACCGAGTTCGCAGCCAGCTGAACGGCTCGCCGCCGAGGCCAGAGAGCGGGGACTGATGGCGCTAGTGGCGCCGCGCTGCGGCCGTTCGGCGAGACTGAGCCGCGCGCGGCGACGCCAGGTGGCTCACAGGGTGCGACGGTGGCGCCGCGGCGGCGGCGCGCAAAACTGCGCCCAACGGCGGCGTGGCGCTTTATTTAGCATAGCTTTAAACGCGGCACGCCGGCGGGCGGCGGCGGCGGCCGTTCTTGTTGAGGCCGCGGTCTGCGGCGTGCCGCGTGGCCGGGCGCCCTCCGCTGGGGGGCTCTACCTCATTCTGTGCGCGCCCCAGCTCTCGGCCGCCCGCGCTGCGTAGCAACTGCTAGACGACGACGCCGCCGAGAGGCGGCGCTTGGCTCCGGCATCGGCGTCTGCCGCGTTTGGCAGGCGATATCAGCTTCGGACTAGTGATCGGTGGTAGAGGAGCGAGAAAAGTGCCCGGACTGATGCGGCGGTACAGGACGGGAGATGCTGATTTCCAGCGCGAAGCCGGGTGTTATCCGCTCGCAGCCCCCTCCCCGTCCCCAGTGACCCGATGACCTCGTTTTGTTGTTACTGTGAAAGGTGCTCCATATAGGCATAAGTCTCACGTTCTATATGTGTTAACCGTGTGTACGTGGGAGCTCTCCACCGCAACGCCATCTGTGAGACATGTTATGAAACTCAACGTAGTGGCCCGGGCGCTAGAGCCAAAGAGGAACGTCAGCCTAGTGGCGCTTTTAAGTCAGCCTTTATTTTTGTGAAGCATACTGCCCATATATCAGGGTATGAAGAAGTTTCCGCACTTAGGTCCTTAATATTTGTTAGGCTTATGTTTAAGCATTCTGCGCGTTGGGCATTTCTCCACTACAGCGCCAACATCAGCAACAGCCGTCGACGTACTTTACAGTTGGTATGTTTCCGTAAGATGGCGTTACGGTGGCGTGGTACATGTTGTTGTAACGTTTTGGTAGGTTTTAATGACTGTTATTTGTTAGTCGATGTGGTAGTGGCGTGTGGTGTTCTGCATAGGATGCGGGTCGCATTTCGCTCCAAGTACAACTTTGCCCTGTTGATTTTTTCAGCCACTACCAGTGCAGCAATCCCATAGGCGAATCTTTTCTAGTTGAATGACAAAACCTGCTGTTCTGTGGCAGCAGACCTGACCGTCACCTTGTATTTGTCGTTCAGATGTTTTTGTTGTCCAGCTCATTGTTGCGAAATGCTCGTGTTTATCGTAGATTAATTATCCCTCTTCACTCCAGGGCCCACATGCTGTCCTCCAATGCGGGCTCGCTCATTGGTTGCCCGGAAACGCACGCGCTCTTGTTTTGCAGCGGGCTCCTCCCATTCGGGAGAGGCTCAATCAGTTTTATACGGCTTTAACTACGGGCACCCTGGCCATGGCGCTAAACTGGCCATCTGCATTACGCCCACGAAACAGTAGTTAACAAAGCTAGCAACAGATGTCTCCATACATGATCGATTGTAAATACGTATATATCGGTGTTGATGTGTCGCGCGATGGCGACTCGGATTATGACGATCCGGGCACAGTCGTTCGAGGTTTCGTTTTCGCCTACCTGCGCGACCTTCTGGTGATCGTCTGTTGGCACGCGATGGGTGCCGTTTATCAATGCATTTGTCATACCTTAACAAGGTCGGGGACCAGGGTCGGAGGAACGAGCCAACCACTTTCCGACCCTCCCCATCCTTCCACTTTTTGTCAGAGCTCTTCCGTCCAGTTTGCCATGAGCTATCACAAACCCTTACATCGTGGGCGATTCGCCGCCCAAAACAGATTAAGCAGCTAAAAACATAACAACTGGTTTTTTGCCTGGATTTGGTCATGATCCAGTCCTGGATATGGTATGTTGTCCATCCGCCCTGATTTATGGTCACTGGGGTGCTTTCAATGGATGGAATCATTGCGTGAATTCTGTCGCGGTGGGCAGAAGACTAATGGGCTGGAGTTTCTTTTTTAAGGCCTTCCCTTCTAGCGCAATTGAATTATTTTTCTTGGATTGCAGACCGCAGTCAAATAAAATTTGTCTTCGTGGTATAAACTGAATCTGACGGAAAAATTAATCGGAAAAGTCCTATAATATTCTAAGTTTCTTATATGGCACTGTGCATGTTTCTGGGAGGAATCGTGATAGTGTCTTTAGATAAATTAACGTGTTTATGTTTCAAAGAAGCTTCAATATTTTGGATCTCTGCGAACAAGAAACTTTACTAAAAAGAAGCTACATAGCGATCCTCAAAATTGCAGTCCTAGCGTCGCTAATAGAAAAACTATCACCGAAGGTCGGTCACAAGGGCCACGTCATAGCATGCTAAATGCACGGGCAAGCTCAGACAAAAGGTCATAGGTCAAAGACAGCGGGTAAATACTACAAAATCGCCGTTTACGCAGGGTCATCTGTCACTTCCCAGCGGTCCGCCTGAGGATCTGTCCTGAGAACTCATTAACCTTCCTGATTGCGAAAATCCGGGTTAGAACGTGGTCAGTCTCACAGCGCACTTCGGTCAGAATGCTATCGATTGCGCTGTTCCGGAGATGTCTGACTCGCTCTCCCGCAGCGTTACCGGATGTTCTCTTGCTGTTATCGGTGGTCGTTGTTACCGTTACCGTGGGTCAGCTGACTCAGTGCAACCTTTACTGCCCGCGCCGAGGCGCAGAAATGGATTATCTGTTGTTTCTTGTTTCAAATGCTGGCTGGGCCCGTGGGGCGATTGATTTATTTCACCAGCGCGCTCCGGACCGGCCATGTTGATCTGTTTCGCTGGTGAACTCCGCTCAAGAACGACCGTGGGCTGGTTTGGTGGGTTCAGAACACCTCGTTTCCTCCGTTCGTTCGCAATGCACGTGGTTTTCGCGTCCGAAATTCGGTGTGGTCGATGTGGGATGTTCATCTGGCGCTGCGAAATGTTGTGCACTTCTCGTCGCATGCGATTACTCATGCTATCGAAGAAACGATGACAAATATTTTGCGAGACCTGCTTTGTGTCGCCTTGTGCTGACGTCGTGTACGAAGCCGCCCTTTTTGTACGTCACCATCGCTCCGATTGGTTGTTCTTGTGTAAACATGTCCATGATTGCTCCTTCTCTGTCTGTGGGTGGGATTCCAGTTTTATATAATGTAATAAATTATATCATGTTACTCAAAGTTTCGGGTTTCTGAGCTAATTGCAAATGATATAAAACACTGCAGCGCATCACCCAGCAACCGGACTGAGCTTCATCTACTTTTTTAGAACCGACGTATCAATTCAAAAGATCGAAATTACCAGAGATAAATTACAAAAAAATGCAAAGATAAAAGTTACGGTGATTTAAGGAACTTTTCAACCAATAAATAAAAAAGATGCCAGTAGACGCAAAATGGAAGCGGCGCTGCCATGCCCGTTAAAAGCCTCACTCGATTACTCGCTTCTCGTGTGCCTCTTGGCTGCATGCCGTGAGCCATGGTCTGTCCGTTACACTGTTAGCGCTGCCAGCGGTTCGCAGATAGTGGCCAGTTTAGATACATGAGCGCAGCAGCAGCGCCACCGCGTCTTGCAACAGCTAACAGAGATTGCCGCCCGATCGCTTACGTCAGATGTAAGTCATACTTTGTCATGGCTGTGGCCACACCAACCCTGCTCGAGTATGGTAATTCAGAATCTCCAGTCCGCTTCCGGCAAACTGAAATCTTTCTTTTCGCCAAGTTTAGTAGGTTCGGGCTTATATCTGTCGCGTGATTGACCTCCCACGTCCAAACTATCGCTGATTGGCAAATGCCACGAATACGCCATAAAAGGTCACCAGTCACCATTTATCACCAGTCGCGGACAGATGCAGCCGTTCGGGCAGTAGAGTCGCACTTGTCACGTGTTTTTGCCGCCCGTGTAAACTGGTCTTAAGACGACCGACGTGATCGTTCGCGCTCGAAAATCTCGGTCAGCACACGACTGCCTCACGTCCGGCGAGACACAGGGTCCACGCAGCACTGCTCTCCTTGGCTCAAGAGGCCGTGCGTCCCAGTTCAGTTCAGTTCTGTCCCAGTTCAGAAGCAAACATTAGTGTTTGCGTCTGAACTGGGCGGCAATGGGACGAAACTGCAGTTCCAGTTCCGGCCGACTAGCAGCAGCGGTATGGACCTTTCTCGATTGTCCAGTTTCTTTTAATCGGTGGAATACACCAGAGAGTATGTTAAATATCGCTGTAAGACTGCATGACACTAATGACACTAATGCGCGGACACTAAAGTGTCTGCGCAAACGGTTTTCAAGTTTTATGTTTATTTTGCAATGTGTAATGATGATGATGTGATGATGCGATGTAAGGAAAAAGTGTCACAGATTTTCAACGAACAGGAGGACATAGATGTGCGGTCGCCTTCAGAAATGAAGAAGGAGCGTGCTTTTTGTGGTCGTCAACATGTGAGCTCGAGCGTATGAACCAGCCAACATCTATACGCAGACTACCGTCTTCTCTTTGCATATTTTATGCATGTTGCGTTTGCATCACGGCAGCAATGGCGGGCAAACGCCGTATTTTTTAAACTTAAAGGGGATGAGAACACATTCCTTCCAAGTTCCAAAAGTTTCGAAAGTTTCAGTTCCCAGACATCCTCCAGAGAATACGCCAATGCATTGCATACCTGAGGGTCATTGTGATGTTCCACATATTTCATTCGGTTACGAAATATTGGCGGGATTTGGCTAGATGAGAAGAGAAACGACGGCTTTCACAGACATATTTATGTGCATGTTCCCACATGTTCTACAAATAGCACTTCTACAAATACAAACAGATGCATAAGGCGATTTTCATGGAACACTCGTAACAGGCAAAGTATGATGTATGTCTCCTGTTTGACTAACGTCGTTTGCAGCTGCAACATTCCGTGTACTATGTTTCAGACATGTGAGCCGAATGAAACAGTTCGTTGATCTAAAACATGGTCTCTCGAAAGTATCATGTTTCAGGCCATCTTACAACGCAGCAGTGAGTCAGATTTGGAGAGATCATTGACGACGCTTTAGAAAGACTGTGGCGTACAGAGGACAAAGCTTTAGCAGGATTGTGGCGTTTGGCAAACGTGATGTGATTTCATAGCCTTCGCCAGATGAATCACAACCCATACTGCGTACCTCTGAGGATTCCCAGCTCAGAGTGATACAGGATCTTGCCATGACTCGTCCGTGGTTGTTGCGCCCTCTGATGTACAGCAAAATCTCATGTACTCTCTACGACATGTACTAACGGAAAAAATAGGACATGACAATAACTGTATTAAACAGATCGTTTACAGACAACAAGGAAGGGTATAAAGCATTCACACGCTCACATTGCCATAATACAGGGTTTTTCCGTCGTAAATTCGACTGATGACCGACAGTCCATGCTAATGGACAGAGACGAAGGCGAGATGCCCAGCATGCTTCGTCTCCCTCGCTTACATGACAGGTGCGGTGCTGTCCCCCGGCGCTTATAGACAGCGCCGAGGTGCCGAGGCCTGCGTAAAAGCCGAATTAGTCTCCTGCCCCAGCGGTCGGGCTGTTTTATGCATTCACCGCCACAGGGCGGTGAATGTCACCCCGCTGACGTCACGCGTGACGTCAGTCACGCGTGAGTTATTTAAGGCATGCCTTAAATGACTCAGCCCGAGTTTTAATACTGCTTACCAAGCCATCTGAAGGACCTTACACATTAAAACAAGACGTACTTGCGTGGAATTACTTGCGCGCAACCCGATTTAACTCAACTTGTTCTTTTTCTACGGTGCAAGGCCCAATGTAAATCAGTCTACGGTTGTAAATCCTACAAGTTCAACGCTGAGAACGAAGAGGTGATTCATTGAGGGTGTTGTTACACGGTTTCCATTGGCGCAGCCAAAGCACACTCGATACCCGATCCCTTCGATGAACTGCCTTATCGTGCGTTACGCGGGTTGGGCTCGAGCACTCGTCGGTCGGTGGTACTCCGTGGCGGGTACCGCGCTCGGCACAGCGTAGCGTGCCGTACATGACGGAGCGTTCGCTCAGCGCAGGGTGCTGTATGCGACGCAGCCGCTCGAACTGACTGCCCGTTGGGTCGCCGAGAACGCTGGTCATCGTGCATAACGTGCCGATCGCAGCGGCCGCCGGCTGCGCTGGGAGATGACCTCATTCCGCCACCCGAGGGCAGAGCGATGACCGCGCAACAACGGTGCTCGCGCTCCCTGGAGGGCGGTCGCTGGTCGTTTGCCCTAGCCCCGGCCGGTTTAGTGGTGATTTAACCACGATCCAGATGCGCTCTAGGAGTGCGGCCTGTCCTTTGTCCCCTGGGTGAGGCGTTGACGGCCTTCTGACGCTCGGCTTCTGGCGGTGGCGACAGAATCGCCACTTCCAGATGGCAAGCCACATTGCCTGCAGCAACACGAACTTCCAAGCTTTTCCAGCTTCCACATTCTCAAGCTTCATATCGCCAAATTTGTTAAGACCCGAACTATTCGCGTCACCACCGTATCCGCCCGCGAGACTGTACACTGCGACGTATTTTTCCGATAATCCCTGAATTACAAATAAATCACCTCGATCCTCGTCTGATTACATCACCCTTTTCGCCAGTTCCTCTCCCGGTAGCGAGGAGCGTGGCTGCTCTTTGTTCGCCTCAGGTCTGGGACCGCACAGTCTGAACTCCTGTCCCTTCGGTAGAAGTGAGCGGAGTGACGGCGTTCTGTCCGGGTCTTCGACCGCCGCCCCGAAGCCGTACCCTCCCTGCGTCTGTGATGAATCAGCAGGGTCGCCGCGATGTTCGTCTCTGTGCCCTCTGGGCTCTTGGCGAACGCAAGTGGTCTCGGTGCCGGTCGCTTCTAGGCGAAAGCACTTTGTCTCTGTGATGGCTTCTGAAGCGTCATTTGTTGACTGAATGCAGCTGCACCGTTCGGTCTGAGCCCTCAGCAGGACGGACTTTGGGTAACACCTGTTTCCGGCACGGCTAGAAATGGAACGATAATCGAAAAGGCCGACGTTCGGCCCTCAAAAACCAGAGACTCTCTCACTGTCATGGTAAACTTTGCCACACGGACCTATGAAATTAACTGCGAATACATGGCTGGGCAATATTGACGACTTTTTAAACAAAACTGCATGCGATGGCTCCCTTCGTCTTGCAAAGTATCCAAGGACTCCGGTGTGTTGGAATAACTGACTGTTCTGCACCCAGTGAGTTGAATACAAGCAGCCGTCTTGGAACAACCACAACACAGAGAAATATCTGCGAGTACCTCATTGTTAATTCTCCTCAGAAACAGACATGTGCCTTTTCTGATCTGGGTCTGATTTGAATCAAGAATCATGTGTTTTTTTTTTGGGTGAATCGTATTTGGTCCAGACCAATTCTGAAAATGCAGCCGTGAATCACATTTGATTCAAATAAAAAGCTGAAAAGTGTCTGTGATTCAAATGCCGATCCGGATCCCAACACTGTGATCCTGGTTTTGATCCAGATCAACAACATCGTCAGTCTGATTCATTGTGATCGAACAGCGTATGTAAAGCTGGGTGCTAAAATAGCATGACAATATGCTTATGAAGAATACCTGCAGGCAGTAATTCACCAAACTAAATTACAGTAAAGAGGATGTCAAATAGCAAGCATGTGGCACTAAGGAAAGGTAAGATTAAAGGTCTTCATGAAGAATGTGGTCCGTTTTCGTATAATAAACACCAAAATCCCCTTGGTGCTTCTACTGATGTCAAACACCCACCAACATGAACTGCTTAGGTAGGCAGTAGACGACTAGTAGGTATCCATGCTTGGGTAAGTCGATAGAGATAGCTGCTCCCGGTTACTGCGCGATTCGTTAAATCATCACGTGACTTACTTCGTGTTGCTCAGTAGTCATCTTGCCACTGGTTTCATCCGTTATTGGCCAAAGAGCCCCTAGGAGCCTGGCTATATCGACTTCTGTGTCTATGCAAAGTATAGGTGATTATTGTCACTAGTGCATCGTAATTTGGAAAATAGTGGTGGGTAAATATCGAGGGGCAATCAGCCCCAGCATGCAGTAGCCAGTAGCTGAAGTGCCATGTACAGACACCCGAAGCTATGACTTCCGTGGGAATGTTCTAATTTTAGATACATACTCATACTGTGCTGTATTCCTGCCTGTTATCTCAGTAAAGTACCTTGATAGAGACTACCCGATTGTATGCAACACTCCGCACAGTACATTTTTTTTATAAATGTACATTATATGAATGTAGCCACCGTCCAAATGCATGTCTAGTGAAACAAGAATTTTGTCGTTTTTCAAGCAATTTGGAGACCTAGTCTTTATGTCATATGGCAATAAATAGCATGTATATATATATATATATTTTGTTGAAAATGGGGTTACGTTGAGATATAAAAAACTGGCGCGAATCACATTTGATTCGGATCAGTTTTAAAAAGCTTGCGCGAGTCATGCTTGATTCGAGTCAATTGAAAAAATAGCCATGATTTAAATACCGATCCGGATCAAGTCACTGTGATCCACATCCGGATCCGGATCACCCAAAAGACGTCGAGCGTAAGTCTGCTCAGAACTTAATCAACCTTGTACGTGAAGGGTTGAGAGGTCGTGCTTCGAACAGATATCAGAGCGGTCGGGCTTTCTTGGTCTCCTACCTCCTGATGACCAAATCTTAGCTGGTAGGAACTTCAACATTCAACATTCAACATGCAGGAATCAACAAGTGTCTGTTATGCTGAAGTTTTGATCACCGTTTTCACGACAGACAAGAAACCAATAACTGGAGGCTCTATGGATAGGTCGAGGAATATTGCCCATGTCAGCATGCATGTGGAAAGGGTTATAGGCATGTTCAGGCAACAGTACTTCTTTTGTACCTCTGTAAAAAGTATTACATCATCCTGTCTACACCTGTTTTGCCTTCTGGAGATAACAAAAATAAAATGAAAAAAACTGTTGATGTGTTTTCTGCACTCTCTACATGTGTCCGTCAGTCGTGCCTTGTTAGTGAAGCTTTACTGTGATTGGGCTTAAGCTCAGTTGTTGTTTGTCGTTTGCATCTGGGTGACTGAATAAAATGGGCCCAGGAAGAAAAAACAGAAAGTAAACAGTGTTTGTCACTGCAGAACAGGTGTGACAGGGAAGAGTGTAAGAGTTTCACTTTGATGCATTGGACAACTGAAAGGCCGTTGATTGGTCTCTGGCGCGTTTATCTACATGCACCTCACTATCGTATTCCACATGACCAAACATCAGCAGGTGAAACAAGCCGGCAGGCACGGCTGGGTGAGCAGACTGTGGTGTGTCTGGCCGGAAAACAGCACAACTGCAGGCCTTCTGTCCAAGACAGCGACGTGCCATCATCTGGGACAGAACAGTTTACAAAACAAACAGTCAGCTTGTGTTGAGGTATTTGACCTGTACCGTGCACCATCAGTCGCATCTTTTCCAGGTGCCCGTCATGAAATTTTCATCAGAATAAATCCTCTTCACGAAAGTGAAATTGTTGGTGATCTCCGGAGTCACAATATTGCACTTTAGTCGTAAACATCTGCATTTGCACTTGGTAATGGTTCGCGTGGCTGCCTTCCAGTACCACCTCTCCGCTGTTGGCTCTTGACATTTAGGACTCTTTATCTGTTACGAAACACTCCAGGCTGCCTTTGTTAAGCATGCTTGAACATTTGGCATCCGCGTCACACTTTCCACAACATCGGCATAGCACACATACATCAGGGCCTGGAACAAGACACGGGGCATCACAGAACACAAAAAAATCCTACTCGTTAAGTTCAGCAAGACTGGAGGACATATGCTCTGATACCTGGGTCGTCGGCAGCTGGGTCGTCGGCGGCCGACCAGACTGTGTCGCTGGACCCACAGCGTCGCGAGGCGTCCTCCTCTCAGCAGGACTTCTCACTCACTCTCAGGTGCGCTGGCGGAACGCGACGAACGCTGGTATCCGCGAGGTGGTCGAAGTCATTGGAGCAGATGGCTTCACACGCGCCACGCATAGCGTAGCGGGTGTGATGTTTTATCTCCGCAACGCGCGACGCCGCTCACAAACGAACTATACCGTGTCGGCTGCTGATAACCTTAACCATCGCGCCTCCCAGAGAACGGAGATTTCAGCCGCACACCCGAAGAGAGGAAGGAATGTTAGATGATGTGGGATAGCTTGGACAGAAAACAGAATCAGGGATGTGCCAGTGGTCCGTGGTTCCGTGGCTGACAGATTCCGGGTTGTCTCTGAACCAATTTTAGTGTCTGAGCTTGCCGGTCTTTTTCATCTGTTGGTGTCTGGTCATGTGGAATGCGACAGCTGCGTGCATATAGATCAAAGCGTCAGAGAACAAGCAACAGTCTTTGCAATAATTCAACCCGAGTTTCTTGAAACGGGTCGAAGTATTGTCCAATGTGCTAAAGTGGAATTTTTACACGCTTGCGCTTTTCCCTGCTTCACCTATTCTGTAGTGCCGGACGTTGTTTATTTCCTGTATTTCCTTCCTGGTCCCATTTTATTCAGTCAACGAAACGCGAACGACAAACAACAAATCAGAGATTAATCCCAATCATAGCAAAGCTCCACTAGCAGAGCACGGCTGACGGACAAATGTAGCAGAGAGCTGAGCATATATTAACAAGTTTGTCTATTTTCTCTTAAATGTCTCCGGAAAGTGACACAGGTGTAGTCTCACAGAAGATGGTGTAGTACTTTTTACACAGGTGCAAAACAGGTACTGTTACCTGAACATTCTTATAAGTCTTTCCATAGGCAACCTGACATGAGCAATGTTCCTCGACCTATCTATAGAGCCTCCAGTTATTGGTTTCTTGCATGTCGTGGAATCGGGGAACAAAAGTTCAGCATAACAGATACCTGATGATTCCTGAACGCTAAATGTGAAATGTTGAAGTCCCTGTCGGTTAAAATTTGGTCGTCAAGAAAGTCTGACCGCTCTGGTATCTGTTCATTTGAAACACGACTTCCCTACCTTTCTTTTACAAAGCTGATAGAGTTCTGGAGAGAATTAGCAAGTATGTACTTCCAGATATTTTTCTGTTTGTCGTTGCTCCAAGGTGACCGCTGGCATTAACGTCACTTACTTCATTTGCACAGTCCTTTCAGGCATTCACAAGGAAACGTTTTATAATGTTCACGTAAACCATAATGGCGTCCAAGTGGTCGAAGAAGGTCACATGAAGTCATGCAAGGTCGCCTCGACCTCGAATAACCTCATGTGTTCATCATCAGTGAATGACCTTGAACCGGCCTGCCACTGTGCCACAGCAGTTTCGTTACTTGGTAAAAAATCAAGTTCCATCACTTGAGACGAATTCCGAGATTTGACTTGACACAGCCTTGACCTTTAATGGCCTCGTACCCGCTACGGACCTAAACCATGTTTCCAGAGAGCCATATAATGCTTCTGAACACACTATGAAAGGAGAATAACAGCAGACCAATTCTCACGGAATGTGACCCGACGTGACCTTAACCTTAGATGATCTCAGTCTTGCAATGGGTATAAGAAATCACCTCACAGGCGGGTGGTACTCTAGAACCACTAGCAAATGACAACCTAATCTGAAACCACTTCGAAAATACGACTCAGAACGGCACGGGTCAGATTTTTGACGGCTGTGACCCGACCTCGGCGACCTCAGCTGCCTGGACGGATGGAGGCGCGGCACCAGCGTCATTATGCGGTGAAGCAGGTGAAGCACATCGTGAGCCATCGGCTCGCCGGAAACACGTCGACCTGACCTTGGAGGGGCGATTTCTGTGGAACACACGACGGTCGTCGGGCTCTCGCTCTGCGCGTCGACTGGTCGACTGGTCGACACGTCGACTGGTGGGCCGCCGTCGTCGAAAGGATAAATTTGGTCTGCGTAAAATATGTCCTTTACATCACCTTGGAGTCGCATCTGATTTCCGTTTCTGTTGAAAACACATGACATTTGATGACATCATTTGTGGAACTAACAGAACCAATCACATAGTTTCAGATGTCTGCTAGGCGCACTGGACATGTTAGACGAAATACGCACCCGACAACCGATGTGAGCAGTAGGGCGTCTCAGAATTAAAGTTGTTCTTTAAGAAAATAAAATTTGTTAGGGATAGTCTGGTTCTTCAATTTAAGGCGAGTGCAACGTTGCCAGATTTATCAACATTTATGCATGGTTAGGGAATTTTAAGCCATTACCGTTCCGAGAGAGGACAGCAAGGCGATACAAAAATGGACACTGGCAGCGGCTAAGATAAAACGAAGCTCCATGTTTCCGACTATGAAATCCAGCTGATGTGTCTCTTGAACGGAAAGGGTGAACAAGATTGGGTAGCAATGCAAATAGAAACATTTTAAACCACGTCGAGATGGGTATCAAACGAGTCCTCACAACTAAAGTAGCTCGATGGCGTGTATCTAAACGCGATGTGACGTTATTTGACCTCTGTTTGATGTTTCTACTCTCTGTTTGACCTCGGCCAGGAGAAAAAGAAAACGTCGTGCGCCGTTCAATTAAAATAGATGTGCCAAACAGACCTTCAACTTACATCAGCGCTTCTCAAAACAATCATTCGAAGCACATTTTATGGCACATACCTCACGACCTCCATTGCATAGGTCGGCCATTCACATTCCTCACGACCATGCTGTTGCACACACGGCCTCCGCATGCGGTCGAATCAAGCGCCTCAGGCACATCAGAGTGTGCTCAGTGCACGTTTATCAAAGGCTCGAATCTTGCGCCGACGGGCGTCTACATCTTGCAGAAGCCACTGCAGCTGCTCCTTGTCATCGGCTACCGTGCTTGCGAAGCTCTCGTTCACTGCCTTGCCTCTCTTTGCCACATCATCTGCAATATGCGCAAGCTCTCGATGCGGCAGATAGTCATCGTCGGCTCCCAATCGACGACTGGCTGCTAGACTACCGGTAGGATCCATCTCAAGCAGCTGCAATACCGGCCAACAAGACTCGTCTGTCAGATCCGACAAGTCTGTGTCAGAGTCGACGAACGTCGCACTATAATCAAAATCATCTGACACAGGCATAGACAGCGGCTTCGAAGCCATGGCTGCCTTTTCATCGTCGCTGTCACCCGACACCAGACTGAACACGACCACCTCGGGCCCCAGATGGGACATGTGCGGCCAACACTGCATCAGCCACGAGCTTGTCAACTGTCCTGCAGTGCAGCAAGTCCCGATACGGCTGCAGTTCGTTACTAGAGGCGTCAGCGGAAACCGGTGCAGACATTCATGCTAGTACTTTAGGTGCACCCACATGGCTGCAGTTGCAGTTGCTGGACTTTTGTAATACCCTCTCTAGTCAAGTGACAAACCAGCTAAATTTCACAGTCGTAAACATGCACTTTCGCTTTATGCCCCTAGCCGATGTCAATATCCATTTTGATGCTGCCCCGATGGCCCCTCTCAGAACGGTAATGACTTAAAACTGCCTTACGTTAAGCTCTTTGCACGCCCCCGAAACATGCATACATTTTGATACAAATGACGCCGCCTTGAATCGAGGGAGCAGACTAGCTCTGACGAGGTATACTTTCCCCTAAAAATGTTATTCTGAGACACTCTGGTAAGCAGGTTGAGCAGATCGCTGACCACCGTCTCGCCGCGCCGCAGTCCGTCGTGCAGACCGGACCCGTTGTTGTAAGAGGTATAGAACCAGAACGGCTCGAAGTAGAACACGGACCGCCACGGGCTGGACAGCAGCTCGCCTGGGAATGGCGAGAGCATGCAGGCCACGCGCCTGTTTGCCCAGTCATAGGAGGGCTGCTCGCGCAGTCTCGCTGCACACATTGAGCGCGTCGCGGCCTCGTCTTGGCGGAGTCGGGACCGGACAACACGCGCGGGTGAGGAGAGCCTGAGCCCGTTAGACAGCCGGCTTCGCACCTCAGCTGACGACGTCCACAGAGGCAGCCCTTTGCCCTCTGAGCAGCAGCACAGTCAGAGGGCATGCAATGCCGAGCAGTTCTGAACACGGGGATGTCGTCTATGGCCAGTGCACGAACTGGTCATGCTCAGCTAGCGATCACCACGTACATTGGTATGGAAAGTGGAAAAATGCATGCCCCCTCCTTGCCGATCCGCCGCTGCCGACGGATGGCGGGATCAGGTGGCCGGCGCGCCGAGTCGCCTGGTCGTATTCTGCGGCTGGGCCCGTCGGCCGGCCGCCGATGAGCCGACCGGCAGACAGGCAGACCGATCGACAGACCGGCCGGCGCGGGCCGAGGTTGATTTTGCCGTGGTGTCCGCAGTTATGGTCCGACTGTGGTGATTTTTACCAGTTGAATGCGCAGTTTATTGGGGATAAGGCACCGTGAAAGATGTTTTCCAGGCTTGTTTCGTTATCCACATGACTAAACAAAATCCATAATTGTAAAAGATAGCACCCCATCCGTGCGCGGGTAGACTGTGCCGGACAACACGCCAACTCGGCACGGTCGCTAAGCAAATCGGCACCGAGCGCATCCCCGGGAGGTATGCTGTGCCGCAGCATCGCAGACCATTCCGTTGCAAAAGCGGACCGTTAGCCGAATCGTGCCTACTGTGACGTCGTGACGCAGCAAGACTGGCTGGCCGTTATCACTGGCGGCGGGTCATCTCGTGGCGTTGTGTGGCCGGGGCGAGGTCAGGATTGTTTTCAGGAGCGGGCCGTCGCTCCGGGACGAAATGGCCACAGGAGCAGTCCCATTGCTATTGTTTACTTGTCAAGACGTCCTTGAATTGTCTTTCATTTGTCACCACGTTATCGGAAAATATTGATGAATACAGCTGAAAACTCTGAAACGCGAAAAATACATTGCAACCTTCTAAGGGCCGTCTCTCTGCGTCCCAGGAGCAGTGGTTCGCAGCTCAGTGGCTCAGTTCGACTCTGACCATCCCGGCGGGAGTCACTCCGGCTCACCCACGAACGTCGAGCCGCTGCGGGGCGCAGAGGAGACAACCACCACCAGCACGGGCCTCGAGGGGTCTTCCAGGTTGTTGGGCATCGCTGCGGCGAAGTTCACTGCCAGGCAAGAGGGTGCTGTCAGCGCACGGGAGGACTCTGCGACGGAGGTCTCACTACATTCGGAACCTTGACCGCGTGGTTCACGGGAGGGAGGGGGGGGGGGAGGGGGAGGCACAGGTCGTGCAAGGCGTAAGGCACCGGCCATTCCGGCCTTTCCGTCGCATGCGCTGAACAGCTGTGCAAACCGCGCACCGGGGCTGAGCGGCGAGCAAAGAGCACTCCAGTGAAGAGCATATTACAGTCAGCAATATTTTCTTCAACCTGTGGTCTGAAAAAGATCCTTATGGCGCTCCATTGGGCAGTTGTAAACAGAGCAAATGGTTACCGGGCAGCTCTAGGGGCTCCGTATTGAACCAGTTTCGGGTAGACATTGGCGTTGCTACACCTGCACTCTTGAAAAACATCGTTTTTTTAGAGGTACAGCAAAACTGCGACGAAGAACCCTGTTTTTTTTTTCTTCGTTATCACGAACGAGGCCATAGGCCAGGTGCGTCTAGCGTTAACTAGAGAAAATGGGATTGAGCGACCTTGCCCGGCACTGCCGTAAGGGTTTCAGGGAGGCCAATAGCATCGCAACCACTGGGGAAAACTGTAAAATTTTTACCAGAAGCTAGCTTAACCCTCGCCGGACGGGCGGGATTTTTAATCGCACCAATGACAATATGGGTAATAGGCACCCCTTTGCCATTTGGCCCCAAATTAAGTTAGCGTCTCGGGACGCAAAAAACGACCGACAGCTGTGTGCCCAAGAAATCTTTAAGTGTCCGTGTCCACCCCTTCAGGTCAATCAGTGAATTCCTACTTCAGGCCAAACGTTATATTTGAGAACTATAAATCGATTTTTCGGAGTCAGAAAACAACACATTTAGGGCTAAAGAGGCACAAAATGGTTTTCCTCATCATATTCAGTAGGAGAACGTTTTAACGTCAGCCGAAATCGTTTTAAGGTATTGACTTCGTCTGACCTTAGAAAGGTCGTTGACCTATCTAAAGTGCCCTCTTCGCATGTGAACTACCATTCTAAACCGATTTCACGGCCATCATCAACCGTAAATGCATACCTATTGCCCTTAAACAGCAAAAACCGGTTTTTGGAACAAAAATCGTCCCGCAAGCCTTCAGTAATGACGCCATAGCTGCTCTGTGACCTCACGTGACCTAGGGTCATCTTTTTTCAAAACATGCGCAGTAAATGTATCGTCAGCTATGCCAGATTTCATGGCGCTTTCGCGCGCCGTGTTGCCGTGGTCCCGGAAACACTGCTGCGGGGGTCCACACCCCCTCGTCCGGGAAAGGATTAACTTTTTTGGAATTTTGCAATTTTATCTACACGTCGTTAACTTTTACGCCCATTTTCCCTGTGCCTGTTCCAAGAGTGATTTTTTCTCGCTTTCAGACATTTTCCATGGTGGTTTTGAGCTGCTCAGTAACGACGGCCGATATGGACGGGTGTGAACGTTTGAACTTGTAATTCACCGGACTGGTTAGAGTGGTATGTCGATATCCGTTTCTGTTGCAAAATGCATAAAAAATAATAAATGTGATTGATAACTAATATTTCAAAATGCATTTTTGATTTGGAAAAAGACGTTAACCACGTTCGTTGTGTGCCCCTAATGGGACCATTCTGGTTTTGAAGTGTCAATGCACCATCATCCAGAATCAACTCAAGACCACGTTATTCGTTTCTAAGTTGGGTGATCTAGAACGTGGCATGGGTCAAATGACTCCTTCTCGGACAAGCCAGCATTTAAATGTCATGGTCGCAAAAATAGAACGTCTCGCCTTCGGCGGTTCATAATGGCAGACACCCTCAGACAGCGGTACATTCCAAGTTGGCGTCAAGCATGTGAACCTGTTGCAACAGTCCTATTCACATAGCTACCGTGACGTCTGTTGCTTTGTCAATCAGTGAACACGCATTTTCCTTTCATGAACCATCTTTGTCCTCTTCACGTGGCCGCCTTGCAGCCCATTGTGTTCTCGGCTGAGGCAAGTGTGCGCCGTGTGGCGACAGTCGCCCGTCGTGGCGACTGTCGACGCCGACAGCCGTGCGATCGGCGGGCTGGGCGGCCGCCGCTCCGCTCCGCTGTAGCGGCGACGATGACGCAACGATGACGCAGCGCGGCGCGGCTCTGAATGGCTGAAATGACTCGCGAACTGCAGCAGCGTCCCGGCGCTTGGAACCAAACACGGATCGGATATCTATGCGAATATCCATATGGACTTGATAACGGGCCGGATTGGACACATATGTAAATGAACCCATGGGTACGGATTGGATATGGATTACCCCTGACCCAAAAATCATGTTACCCAAAACTGGGCTTACAAACATAACAAGTAGACGATATCTGCATGGGACACAACATTTTACAGCTACATATGAGGCTTAGATTAGTTGTTACTGTAAGTGTGGCCAAAATTACACGAGTTCAGGAGAAAAGGAATGTGCCATATGACGCGCATTCAGTCACCAACAAAGATACCAGTGAGGTAATAAACTGTGATGCAGTTGAAAAAGCAATGAGGAGTATGAACTGCCCTGTCAGAAATTTGGTACTTCATTGTCCATAAATATATATCACATCACAGGCCATAACTAATGTCAACATCAAAAGCAGGCTGTGAGAACATCATCCAACTCAGGGGTTTTCCGAAATGTTTTTTGGAATCCATACTAAATGTGTTTCTGAAAAGGCATGGAACATAAACCTATGTACATGCACAATTTTTCAGCTGCTACTGAAATAGACACTCCTGAAATAAGTTAAGAGGCCTTGTCAGAAAGTTGTTTAGAATGCATTGCAAATAGCTTTTGGAAAACACTTGATTTAGACAATATTTGCACACTCATACATGTATATATATACGCAAGTTTGATTAAATATAACAGCGAGGTTAGGTTAGCGATGCTAGTTTTCCATAAGCTTTCTGTTCTTCGTACAAGCTTTCGCTCTTTTTCCTCCAGGCAAAAAAGCGATCGTCCAAAATTATGCGACGTTTCGTTCATTTCCCATGAATATCGTCAGGCACATATTCAACACGTTACACATATATATGACATATCTGGCTAACAGCGTGGTTAAAATATCATAAATACGAAGAATTACTGGGTAAGGATCGTTTCTTATCGCGATCGTTGGCTTAAATGAAATGACACGACATTAACTAAACATTGTTTCGGCAAACTATTTGAGAACGTATGCTTTCTAAAATTTCGGGCACTTCCGGTCGACTACGCAGAAAAATAGAACGTCACAAATCTGAACAGTCTCAGACCCCAGCTCCAAACGGGGTCCATCAAACAGAGAGAGGGTGCCCCTGGCGTTGACCTGTCTGTTGGTAAGAGGATCACAATTTCTGATACACACAGCTTCCAGTATTTCCATTTTATGTTTTTTTTCTGAACAGCGAGTGAGTATGGTCGTCTGATTCAGTAGGGTTTCCCTGCTGATGGTGACATGGTGGGTGTCTCTGAGGTGTTTTTAGGTCCACCGTCTTGTAGATGCATTGTCATCCTCCTCCCTAGGGTCGTGGCAGTTTAAGCAATGTAAGTAGTGTTTGGCCGATGCTCACAGTCACCGGTTGTGCATTTAAATTGGTACACTACATTGGTTTCCTTCACAAGTGCCTTATCCTTGGAGGGGTTGTTTTTCATGACTGGAGCAGACAGACACCCTGGCGTTTCTGTAAAAGATGGTCAGCTCAGTCTGGTAAATAACAACTGCTCCCTCATCGACATCGACAACAAAAGCAAACTTAGGCTGAGTCAGCTGTACTCCGCAGAGAATATCACCAATAACGAACAGACCCCCAACGGCCAAGCCTTCAGTCTCTGTTACGGAAACCAGGTGTCACCATCGTACGAGAAAGATGAGAAGGCCATTCGCACCATCATCACTAAAAGCTGCCAACCCGTCCACGTAGCAGACAAAATTTAAACTAATCTTGTTTTATAGAAGCCCCGACGTGTCTGCTCTAGTCGTGAAAAGCAACCTCTCTAGGGATAAGGCTTGTGAAGGAAACCAATGTGGTGTACCAATTTAAATGCACAACCGGTGACTGTGAGCATCGGCCAAACACTACTTACATTGGCTATACTACCACGACCCTAGGAAGGAGGATGACAATGCATCTACAAGACGGTGGACCTAAGAATCATCTCAGAGACACCCACCATGTCACCATCAGCAGGGAAACGCTACTGAACCAGGCGACCATACCCATTGTTCAGTAAAACATAAATTGGAAATACTGGAAGCTGTGTGTTTCAGAAACTGTGATCCTCTTATCAACAGGCAGGTCAATGCCAGGGGCACCCTCTCTCTGTTTGATGGACCCCGCTTGGAGCTGGGGTCTGAGGCTGTTCAGATTTGTGACGTTCTGTTTTTCTACGTAGTCGACCGGAAGTGCCCAAAATTTTAGAAAGCATACGTTCTCAAATAGTTTGCCGAAACAATGTTTAGTTAATGTCGTGTCATTTCATTTAAGCCAACGATCGCGATAAGAAACGATCCTTACCCAGTAATTCTTCGTATTTATGACATTCTAACCACGCTGTTAGCCAGGCATGTCATATGTATACGTAATGTGTTCATTGTTTGACGGACGATGTTCATGGGAAATGAACGAAACGTTGCATAATTGTGGAGGATTGCTTTTTTGCCTGGACGAAAAAGAGCGAAAGCTTGTAAGAAGAACAGAAAGTTTACGGAAGAAAATGATAACTAACTTCTCTGTCATATTTAATAAACTTGCATTAATGAGAATCGGCTCCCAAAGTATACAAATATATGCATATATATATATGTATATATATAGTAAAACACACACACACATATATATATGTGTGTTTTTACCATATATATATATATATATATATATATATATATATATATATATGTGTGTGTGTTTTTACTAGCGAATGTACATAAATGCATGTTCACCAATGCTGGTGTCAACGTTTGCTATGTTTGCTAATTTAGTTTGCACATCCAGAAGACGATGCTGGCTAGAAGCGGAAGGTAAGCATAAAAAACACATTCAGGTTTGTGGCTTTAGTGAAGCCTCTCACTGAGGTCTGTCTGATCATGGTACTGATGTTCACAGCTTCATATAACTTAAGCCATGTAGATGGTATGGATCTCACGAAGTTGCATGTAAACTCATAGAACAGCTTTTATCCAATATTTAAGCATATGTATAAACGGAAATACGCGTGGTAAGCCAATGCATACCAGGATGATTTCCAGCCCTGACTTTTAACCCATTGACACAGCCAAATATTGTTACTTGTCATTCCTACAAAACAGAGACAATGCTGAAGCACACGTTTCAAGTTAGTTATCTTTCCCACGGTTGAGATATCCGGTAGAACTCTGGGAAAAATACCTTCAATGCAGCAATGTGCTCTGGAAAGCTTGTACCTACTAGGATAAATTTGAATAATCTAAATGTTAAAAATATTTTGGATAAGGTTAGCACGTATATTAACCTTAAATGACCACACTAAAATGAAGACATATACGACAAAAAAACTCCCATGTTTGGAAGTAGGCGATCATGGCGCAGAAAAATAAAGTTGTTTGCATTGGGAGTTGAACTCTCAAATGCGAAATGTGTAAAATGGTCCGCAGAGGTTGACCCCAGGCTGGGCGATCATTTCTCAGTCCAAATTAAACTCAACTCCGGCACAATCCATCTCACACAGCCCCACGCCCCTGCCTGAAATTTGAAAAAAGGCGAACTGGCCGAAAATGCGAGGCTGTGGTGGACCTCGCGCTAGTAAATTCAGCCGACCATGCCATAGGTTCAGTCTTAGGAGCCATCGGCGTAGCAGCACAAGCCACCGTCCCTAAAAGTAAACAGTCCAGAAAAAGTCATCAGCGCCTTGATGGACCGCGGCATGTCAACAGGCGACCTCACAGCGACGCCGAGCTCTCAAGCGGTACAAAATGGTGATATAAGAAGCACGTCTCCTGGAGTACCGCCGAGCAACGGCACTCTGCCGCTCTACCACACGTACAGCGAGGAGAACATCATGGCAAGAACGTGCATCCACATTCAACAGATTCACACCCACGGGTACCATCTGGACCCTCATGAAACGTTTTCACCTGAAGCGCCCGGTACCAGGCTCATTCCCATAGCTGAAAGTAAACAGCCAGCGCATTACAGAACTTGGCGACATTGTGGAACACCTCCAAACACATTATGCAAAGGTACCAGTCACCCACACCTACGACGCAACACTGATAAACTCACTTCAGGCACTAGCAGCGAATACAGGCTTTCAGTTCAACAACAATGAAGTTAACAACAAACCGTTCACAATGCACGAACTGGGCATTGCACTGTGCAAGTGTGGAAACACGTCGGTTGGGCCAGACGACATTCACACCAGTTTTTCAGGCACTTGAGCAAAGTTTCATTATCGTATCTCCTAACGGTCATTAACGATGTCTCTCTAAATGATTCTTCTTCATCAAAGTGGGCGGAAAGCGTCATCATCCCATTAGCAAAACCCAACAAAGACCGCACCCAGTCTAAGGTTACCGACCCACATCACTTACTGGCTATGCTAATAAACTCGTCGAGCGCATGGTAAACACACGTCTCCGACACTTCTTGGAATGAAAAATGCGGCTTCAAGAAACACAACTCCACTCCAGCCAATCTCATTCGAGTCGTACACATCATACACGGACTCAGCTACAAGCGCACCGCAGTGGTTGCATACTTAGACATAACGGCCGCATTTGACCGCGTACACAAGTCGGCACTTGCCCACAAACTTTACAAACTAGGTCCACGCGGGCACCTAGCAAAGTTTTCTAAACCTTCCTTCGGATAGAACAGTAAAGGTCAGATGCGGTAGCACCACCTGCAGCAATGCAGCACAGGACCAGGGCCTGCCACAGGGAAGAGTCATTTCAGCGGAACTTTTCCTTATCATGATCAACGACATGCTTCACGAGTTCCTCCGCAAAACTCTACACTATTCACCATTTACGGACGATGTGACAATCTTTTGGGTCACCACCCACTGCTTCTGCTTCTCAAAAGCCTAAAACACTGTTTAGTCAGCCCTACATCACACTGCAAAGTGGTGTGAAAATTAGGGCTTCTCCGTGCTCGCCGAACAATCCGCAGCCATCGCATAGACCAATGCTGAACGTCTGTGTAAGCTCAACTTACGTATCCATGGCGAGGCCATAGAGCAGGTCAAAAGCTTCAGTTTGTTTTCGAATCCACGTGGACTTGAAACCAACATTTCAACAACATATCAAAACCATCATCAAACAATGCGCAAAACGCGTCAACATCCTTCGCTCTCTGTCAGGAACAGACTGGGGCGGAGAAAGACGAATACTGCTCAAACTTTACAAAACCATCATTAGACCCATTCCCGACAACAAATTTCGTTTTCAACAACATTTCGCGATCCTTGGCACAAAAGCTCGAAACCATACAAAACCACAGCATCAGAATAGCCATTGGAGCGCTACACGGCACACAGGTCGTCAGTCTGCTGGCTGACACAGACATCCCAGCACTACAGACCAGACGGGCACAACTGTGCTGGTGCTTTAGCACAGTCCAGAGCACAGAACACCATCCGGCACAGCCTTGCTTCAGCATGACAGACTGGACAAGAGCCGTGCAGCACGCAGACGTCCACCATTTCACGTCCAAATAAACCCGACTTGGCGGACCCTAAGTTCGCAGTACCATTGCATCCAGACCGCCCCTCTGGACCCACCCACCACCCACGGTAGAATAGCTACTTACAGAACGCAAAACAGGCATAACACAAACAGAAATCCTTGTCAGGTTCAAACAGTGTCTTCGCCTTTTCATGTGCTATGTCATATGGTGGATCATTCTTAATTTTTTCACCTCTAATTTTCAACTACAAAATATGCTGCAGGTCTCAGATCATGGTTAAAGCTTACTTAGAAAGTGAACTTACTGGTTCATCAGCCTCAGTAGTCCGCTGGAGAGCCTGCAGAAGCCAGATAAATCAGCTTTGCAGTAGTATTCAGGCTTAAAGCCAGCATCCCAAACCGAGGCGTTCAGCTCGTGAGGCTGGTCCTTTACATGGCTTGCTTGCAGACAAAGCGCTTGCACTTGGATTTTTCCGCCATTCTCAGTCTTCATTCCTCAAGCAATGATGTGTTTTGCTTTTGAACTTCTTCCTCCACTGTGCACCTCTCCTTGTCTCATATATACTCAAATATCTGTGCAAGAGTAACTATAGGCTGAGGCTCTCTCTTCACTCGGTCCGCCATCTTGAACACATTGCCGCCACCTACAGGGACTTTCTTCATCCATGACCTCGCTACCGTTGTTGTTTCGTGGGCTGGGGTAGACTTAGAGGTCATTTCAGTTCATTACATAAACGCGGAAATACTGTATAAGACATATTATATAAAATATTGGCGGCTGAGTGATTTCTTCATGAGTAATGCTGAAGGCTGATGACTGAGACACATTTTGTCTGTATATTGTGTAGCCTGTGTCATACCGCTCCGGATATGTTTCAGAAAGTAAGCACCATGTTTTTTTCTGTAGCCAGGGTGCCAGACCAATACAGTATGCGTAAGTCCTCTCTCTTTATGTATATGTACACATATATGTATATATATTTATGCATATATATCTTAGGCATACAGATATACATATATATCTGAAATATCTGCAATGATAAACGTAAGATATATATATATATATATATATATATATATATATATATATATTAGGCCTTAACTTATCCGCAATGCAAACTTTGCTGGCATCTTTTTTGTTGCCAAGAACTTTGCTAGGTCCTTAAGCAGGAAACTTCCCCTCAAATTCATGCCTGTTATCCAAATTTATTATTTTTGTATTAAAACGTGAAGGGAATAGAATCTAGAGCGGTTTTTACACTATAAACTTAGCAAGGCATGGATCGAACAAATTATGTGTAGTTTAATTCGTAAAAAAAAATATTTCTTTTCGAATGTCAACAATAAGCGGATTGGATGCAGATGTATTTTCCCTTGGAATGGATTTCGTTTTCATATGGATGAAGCGAAGTAGATATGGATCGGATCGGATCGAATTGTAAAAAACAATCCGTGTTACGCTCTACCGTCGCTGTCCGACCGGTCAAGTTTGCATTTTTAACTCGAGTTTTCGGAGTTTTCGCGGAGGGCTGAGCTGCGGCGTTTGCTCGTCGTCATAAAACACCGCAGCGCCGGCTTCGGTGCGTCCGCCTCGATGAGACGTACACCCACCAAGACACTGGCGATGAGAGGTCGAGGCATTTTTCGCCGTCACGTGGAATTGTTCTTGCAGGTTTCTGAGCAGCGACACTACAGATGATGAACTCTCGTCCGTTCCCCTGATGTGCATTCCATTCATAAGTCATCTGTTGCACATTCCTATAGCATCTGCACTAAGTTCCAAAATCGTCGGATGCTTCCGTTTCTAAAACTGCCTAATAGTCTGCAGAGCCTACGTCCTCCATTCCTATGACGCCCGAAAGCATGGCTTACCGATCGCATCAGGCGACTCCGAAGCGGGCAAAACGGAGCGTCAGTCACACGATAACCAGGCTGGACCATGCACATTCCCAGGACCATACCGAGGGACCCTAGGGAGCCGGCGACGGCCGACCATCTCGTGAGACTCTCAGGCGAGCATCAGGACGGCGCCGAGCCCGCCCGGCCGCTCACAGGCCGAGAGCAGAGCTGCCGACTCAGGGAGCCACTCGTCGGCGTTAGAGTATGGGCCTAGCCAGGACTTCGCCAAGGAGGGGCCAGAACAAACCTGTCTGTCTCCCCTAGAAACTGGAAACGCCTCGCGTTTCGGCCACGTTGTCTTGAAGTTCCGGAAATTATTATTCATATTCATTTTTGATGCGTAAAGAAACGTTAAATTTCCAACTCCGAAGGTGACCCTCACCCCCCCCCCCCCGCCGGCCCTCGCTATACCCAAGCGATGAAGCATCACCAGGCGGCGTCGGTGAGAAGACCTACCCGAACGGGGAGCGGGGGCGCCGTGGGCGATCGACATGGCCGGGCATGTTCGGTCACATGGTGACCGCGTGACGTCACATCCCCCGCGTGGCGATCGATGGGCTATGGATAGATGGATGGATCGATCGATCCATACCCGCCTCGTCAGACATCGACCCGTGCACCCTCCTGTTCGTGAACGTGCACAGCCGCGGTGGCCTCTTTCGGCACAGGTCGAGAGCGGTCTTGTCGGTCTTATGTCGTCGCTCTTGCAGGTGCCAGTTTGGAGTGTCTCACAGCTACTCGGAGAGTCAACAAACGTGGACTCGTCGCCCCTCGTCACCGCCAGTGGCGCGCTCAGGGACGTACCGTTCCGGGTGCTGATCCAAATCTTGTTCTTTAGTGACCATAGCCTTTAACCCTATTCCCGGCAGAGGGGGCGGAATCCGCCCCCCCTCGGGTTTTTTGCTTGCCAATTCTAGGCTTTTTAACGCAGCTTCACGAAACTTGGTGACTTTTCCTAGCTATTCCTTCTACGTACCGTGACAAAATTTCGAAATTCTGTTTTGCTCAGGGGCGGAGCCAGGCAACGTTTTTGGGAGGCACCTCAGGTCATTTTTGGCCATGTTGAGGGTAAAAGGAAAATGTCTGCCAAAAACAGAGTTTTTAAGATAGAACTTGAAACTTTATATGAATGTATAGCTAAATAGTTGGGCAATGTGCATATGTAATTTTGTTTATCTGAGGTCACTTTACAAAGTCACGTCAAGGTCAAAATCAAAATTTGTTTTTTCGCAATAATTTCGGCGCCGTTTTTTCAAATGCCAAACCCGGAATATATGTGACGTAGAAAGGCGCCCTCTACTTGTGTACCAAGTTCCAGCTTGATATCAGGTCGGGTCACGGAGATATGACCTAAAATGCCAGTGCGCGTACCCTATGTCGCAAAAGCCAAAAAATGAATTTTTTGGAATAGAGTGAATTTAATCGATTAAAAACGTTTGCAGATAATATTGAATGCACACGACATCATTCCAGGTGACCCCAAGGTCACTAGAGGTCATTTAAGGTCAAAGGTCACAAGTTGATCTGAAGAACGTGTGACCATGACAGTTCCCCCTTTTTTATGTCCCTGGCACCGCCTATGCTAACATTATACAAACAATGTAATGCGATTTGTACTTCTTTAGCATAACATGACTAGCAGAAGCCAAAAAAAGTGTTTTGGCCTCTTTTGTTCATTCCGTTATTGGAAAACTAATCCCCCTATTTTTGAAACCCTGTGAACGCCCATGAATTTTCTCAAAATTTCAAATTTGCATACCCATGGTAAAAGCCCTATCCATAATCTCTCGATTGATGCCAGTTTCATCGAAATCGGTCCATAAACAACGGAGTTATAAGAAGTCAAAAAGTACCCCCCATTTTGACATTTTTGGCCCCCTGTATCCACAAATTTCAAAATTTTGAAAATTTCTTTTTATAAAAATGTAGTTCACGTCACGGCAAATCGATTGCCGTTTGTTGCGATGAAATCGGATAAGTAGTTCTCGAGATCTCAGGGGAGGGCCGAATCCGCCCCCCCTGCCGGGAATCGGCCATACCGTCTAGCCCTCCGGGAAGAGGGTTAATGGGGACGCCCGGCCATGTCCGTTTGCTCCAATCACTTAAGATGCCATTCTACCTTTATCATCAAGTGCATGTCTTCCGTGAGGCCGTAAATCCCAGTGTTGATGACTTCATCAGCCCGCTTCGACGTCCTCTGTACTGCGGTGAGACGTGGTTTCTTTTCGGGCACGGGCAAGACGGAGCGCTATCACGCTCCTCAGCCATCGACAAACATTCGGGAAAATCGGCATGCAGCTGGCTTGATAAATGGTAGTCGTTCTCTCCCATCCCTCGGGACATGCACCGGCTCTTGAGACGGCTAGCGGAGGTGGAGATAGTCTGGTGTCTCTAGTCGATGTCTGTTATCTGACGTCTCTAGTTTGGTATGTTTGATCCGGTATATCTGATACGGTATCTTTGGCCTGGTATATCTGGTCTGGTATCCTTGGTATAGTACCTGGAGCCTTATGTGTACACACACACACACACACACACACACACACACATATATATATATATATATATATATATATATACATATATACGGAATATGCAGTATTTGTATTATTATTATCCTTATTTTATAACTAACTTTACATCACGGGACTCGTTCCGTCCACCGATGCGTCGAAAACTAACTGCACGATTTTGTTGCAAGCTCGGACGACCCCTTGAAAACTAAATACCGGCAACTTTGGATGCTCCAAAATCCAGAAATCTTTTTCGTGACATTAATGGCACCATGCTGCAAAGCGCTTCACATGGGCACAAACTAAGGATGTCCAGGACCCCTCCCTGGCAATGTGCGCCGTAGATTACCCATAAGAAGTATTGGAGTGCAGAAAGTCACACAAAATACGTAGTGGTTTAGGTAATCACTTTGTACGAAACTAAGGATCATGATGTCATCTATTGCAAAGCTATTTTTGGCCCCTTGGGTTTACTCCAGCTGCAGTAATGCTTCCTTTGCGTGTTAAAACAAACAACTTAAATGCATAAAGCACACAAATCATTATATCTGCCTTTGTGTGACCAAGTTCATTAGCTACGTTACCAAAAGTAATGAATTCGTGCTTCCTGTTGTTCCCCTGGGTCAACCACTGTCGTCGTAACTGTGACGCCAATGTCCGAAAGAATTTCAGCATAGAGGAGTAAATGGAAAAGATGGTGGCTTAATTTTCATTAAAGAGAAAGAGGGGACATGGGGAACACAGCCACCAAAGTAAACAAAAATAGACATACATTTTTCCAAGAAAACACAGAGGAAAAAGGAACAAGCGCTATAACTTACCAAATTTCCTTAAATACTTTTCACTCAACATCAGCTGTAAAAATTCCATCAAGAGCATGATAAGAACGCTCATCCAGTACAAGAAATCCTCCGCTATTTTCGGAAAGGCCATGCTCAATCGTTGCCCTTTGCCGTTTCGCACGAATACTGTCTCGAGAATCGTTCGTTGAGCTGAGATTTGGGGTTTCCTGAAACAGCCGTCACATCCTGTCACAATGCACATTAACAATGGGCACCTGTTCATGAAACATGGGCTCAGCTGTATGTACCTCAATTTCGTACGTTTTTCATACTGTTAAGTTCGGACCTTCTAGTCCTGCACATCTTCAGTGTACAGATAATCATTCGGCCCTGATGTTCAACGGTTTCGCGTGCGCACACTCACGGACCCCGTCATACTTCACGAGATCTGGTTTAGGAATCTGATGTTATTCCGCAATTTGTGCCTTAGATCTGCGTCTAGGTTAACCTCAAAGCTGTCCTTGAATATGATGTCCATTATAGTGCTGTAATTGATCTTTGTAGACTTCTTCGTGTTTTGTAGATTTCTCGTATATGTACAAGAGTCGCGAAATGGGCGGCGAATGAAGCAGAATTCGTGTCTGTCGACCCTGTCGAGTCGATGTTGACACCGTTATCAAGAGTTTATGAGTGCAGAGTAGCTCGTCATCCTGGCAGCGAACCAGATGGCGCCGTAGTTGTCTTGCCTCGCGGTGTCACGCCCGTCGACTCCCGTTCGAGTGCGCGGAATAGCGACGTGTTGCTGTCTTTCGCGGCAACAGGTGCCACAGGCTGCGATACGAAATGACTCTGGCAGTTGAAAGCGTCTGTAAATAGCCCAACAAACGCCGCCTTCCGTACTCGGGCGAAACGCGTTTGATCTGAGATTCGGGCCCACACGTGCCCCATACGTGTCGGGGCAGTGCCCCACACGCTGGATTTTACTCGCGTAGTCCATCCTCCGTTATGATCTTTATCTTATGACATACATCACGTCAATGCTTCATGAGGCCACAAAGATCTTAGGATACCTAAATGTCATAGCTGATGCGCTCTAAGGCCCAGATAATTAATCAGTACGTCTCTATACATAAGCTAAGCCGGGACCCAAGAGTCGACGCGGTCTAACTCGCTTCGTTTGAAGACCTTGATCAGCGAGAAATATAACCATGGAGCTGGAGACCGCCCTACCATGTGTACCGAGAATGGTGCTATGTTTGCGAAGTTTGGTTCGAAGGCTATTTCATGACGCTTTTTTCGTGCATCACCAAATGACTAATGCCTGACTTGCCGAAGCCGAAGGAAGTCACTCCTCCCTTCGCCGCGACGCCGGCACTGACGTGATTTGGTGCAAACACATATGAAATGTACGGAACTATATTTCCCTGATGTGCATCACACTTCATATCATTGGTTGATCGTGGTGTCATCCTTTTAAACAAACTGCAGCCCCGCTTATGTCAGTGTGAACTCTCTGTTGCAAAATATGCATTGCTTTACTGACGGAAACCATATGTTTCATTGGTCACAGAACAAAAAGGGTTTGCGACTCACCCTCAGGGCTCTGTCAAGGCTTCACAGGTCACGCATCGCATCGGACTCCTCCATGCGACACCAGCAGCCACTTACGGCTTACAAAGCAGCGAGCGTTCGATGTTAAGTTCGAACCAAAAGACACCACCTCCATGAAATGCATGTCTGCACGCGCGGTTGATGAACCCAGGTTACGCATAGTTTCCTTATTCTCAGAATCCAGAGTGTCGTCAAATTGCCCACCACAGCTCTTGCAGGTGCATACCCAGCCGCTTGCAGGTCGCCGGGAGGTCAGATGGCACCCGCCCTCCACAGCTTTTTCTGCCGCATAACCTCGCGACCAAAGCGCGCAGCGTCGGCAAATGCTCAGCACGCTTCAGTGTATGAACTCTAGCCATTTTGGTGAAACTTAAGCTACCATGGTTATTCAAGGTCTTGTGAAATTGGCATCGTCGAATTTGCCGTTTTACTTATCGCGCAGATTGCAGCGCCACTAGGATTTAATATTTGTTAAATATCACAAAAGGTTGATGTTGACCACTCACGAATGTAATCGCAATTTTCAGGACATGCAGCCAATTTACGTGTTGTGGCAGTTACCATAAGAACGTACAGCCAGTTGCTGAGTGTGGCAACCAGCTGAATAGTGTCTGGTGCAAAAGCTAGTATAAGAGTCATTTGGTGGGGTTTTAAGTTGCTTATGGATTTTTACAGGCCATAGTAGGCATACTCAAAACGAACATGGAATTGACTGATTAATGCCGCATGACCCAAGTTGACCTGTGCCTCTGTTTTTCCGAGATAGGTGTTTGGATAGATTCTGGCATCGTATGGATATCATATCACATATTTTTGCCTCACAAAATCCGAGTCTCTTTACAACTTCATTGTAATGATCCATTATCCTTTCAGCTAGCCGAAACGGTCCACTGATTGTGATGTTATTGTTGAGGAGCGCATGTCACTCCCTGTTTTCCCTCCAGGAAGTGCCGGGGGCGAAACGACGCAGTAAATGGCGGGATATATTTGTTGATGATCATGGCCGTCAGTATTTATTATGTTACACGAAGAAACTTAACTTCTGGCACGAAAATTGCATCTGCTTCAAAAAATGATACAAGAGTCTTTTGGTGTAGTGGATCCAAATAAATTATTCATAGGTATTCCCAGTTAGGTTTCTTTGGATTAAACTACATTCAAACATGGGGATTTGCATTCCATATCGCATGCTTTGGGTTTCAAAACACGGTCAGATATTGTCATGCTGTGCCCTTCCCGGAACGGAGCCGCGGCCACGGCCGACGGAAGGAAGCTGGGCACAGGGTTCTGTGCATGACCACGGCCGACGGAAGGAAGCTGGGCACAGGGTTCTCTGCATGACCACGGCCGACGGAAGGAAGCTGGGCACAGGGTTCTCTGCATGACCACGGCCGACGGAGGGAAGCTGGGCACAGGGTTCTGTGCATGACCACGGCCGACGGAAGGAAGCTGGGCACAGGGTTCTGTGCATGACCACGGCCGACGGAAGGAAGCTGGGCACAGGGTTCTCTGCATGACCACGGCCGACGGAGGGAAGCTGGGCACAGGGTTCTGTGCATGACCACGGCCGACGGAAGGAAGCTGGGCACAGGGTTCTGTGCATGACCACGGCCGACGGAAGGAAGCTGGGCACAGGGTTCTCTGCATGACCACGACCGACGGAAGGAAGCTGGCCACAGGGTTCTCTGCATGCTCTCGGCTTCTCACATTGTTAGCTCAAAATAAAGGATGAATGGTAGAAACCTAACATTTCTGCGGGACAGCCCATACATCTTCCGCAAGTTGTTTTCCAAAAACATTCTGCTGAGTCAAAATTCGACCCGCCATCTGCAATACGTCAAGGGCGTTAGCGGCCCAAAATCTAAAACTCTGAACTCTAAACGCAGCTCATTTTTTGCAAAACGTTATGGTCCTCAATACGCTTGTCCTTCAAATATTTCAAAAACAGTTTGACATGTAAAAAACATATCTGCAGTGCCTGATTAAGGCATAGAACTACCTCTACTTTAGCGGAGAAAATTAACATAATACTGTTTAAATTTAAGGGCTTCGTCTACGGAACTTTGATTCGGGCCAGGTCTTTCAAACTGGTATTCCAGTAGCACCTGCCTTCTTTGGCGGTATCGAAATGAAATCTCGCAAAATCCGCTTGAATATTAATTAAGTCCCAAGGAGAAAGACGTTTTTATTTATTTGGATTGCCTCGTTACGCAGAGTTGTCCTTATTTAAACCATGCATTTTTGCCTTGAAAAGGATCGTTTTTTCGATTGCTAACTTTCTCATCAGCTATAATTTCGTTTAACCCACATCATGCCTATGTTCTGACCCTCGTCAGTTCAAAAGTGGCCTTATGTTTTTCCTCCGATAGCTTCATTGACCTTGAGGCGAGGTTTTCAGGTCACGTGCGTACCAAGAAAAATATTTGTATGGAAGTGGAGCCAAGCATGTTGAAGCATGTCCTTAATGCACAGTTCGGAAGACAAACATGGACTGGGTAACAATGTGCTGTTGTGATAACACGAAACAAAGGAAATCGCACAACAACATCATTTCACACGACTTAATTTGATTTCGTCACAAAACCGGCCCAGAAACAATACGCGGCTTTATCGCGTTTTGTTTTACCACGCATTATTTCATGCAATACTATTGTCATGAAGTTAACTTCAGCAAAATTCGGAGAGATGTATCCCAGTCAGGCTAAACCAATGACACATGTCACTACGTTGCTGCAGTGCTTGCCTGGTTGTGTTCCTTTGGACGCTAGGAACACCGCAATAGTTCAAAGATAAATTTTAGATCTTCTGATGTCATTCCTACGGTGCAAACGGGTTCATGCAGTGTTTGTTCTACTCTGCGAACTCTGTGAGGCCTGTATTGTGTAAGGACCACGTTCCGAACAGGGTTCAGAAGTTCCGGACAGCATCGCCACCGACATTTCTTCGGTATGTAAGAACAACCCTTTCCTTTGGTATATTTGCATTCATCTGCGGGTATCGAGACGAGACTAGGCTGCTACGGGTGTTTCTGGATTTCCAAGACGCTGACGTCACAAAGGATGTAAATATCGCCGGATATTTATAAATAAAAAATATAAAAATCGTCGTAAATGGTTACGAGGATAGATGCGCTTTTGTGAGAGACAGGGATCTCTTGAAATGATGACAATGTGAGATGCAAAATGATACAAAACGTTTGCGAGTAAAAGACCGTAGACTTTTATCTACTCTTTGCGTGATGACCAATGAACTTACATATGAAGCACTAGAACAATTGTAGGAAAAATTTATAATGATAAGGTTAAGACATTCCAAGAACAAACGGTACATGCAAGGAAGAGAGGCGAAAAAGACTGCAGACATCTTCACTCCGCGTCACAACCAACAAAATGGACTAAGCAGCATGAGAACAGTTACGAGAACAAGCAGTTATGGTAAGTAAAGGACATTGTACAAACTCATCGCATTAAGTTCTGGTACTGAGTTCGAATTTGACATCCAAAAACACCTCACGGTCCAAATTCCTGCCGCCTAGGCCATCCAAGGTCATCTGAGGTAAACCTAGGTCACTGACATCCTGGGAGATAAATCTGCACGTCACGAACGAAAGGAAACTGAGAAAACTCAGAGACCTGAAAACGGGAATACAATTACGGAAGCTTTTTTATATCGTACGCCCTTCTGTCCGCAGTTCCAGCTAAACGGAGGCAGAATTTGTCCAGATAAAAACCAGAATCAGAAACATTGCCGGGATGTTTCGATCGAAATGATGAAAGCCGCAAATGCGCCAGCTGGCCATACACCATTTTGCCTCGCTATATGGAAATGACATGTCCTACAAAAGCTCAAAGTAAGCGGAGAACGGAACTCAGCATCTCGTTCATCATCTCTTGGCGTGAAATCTTCTCACGTTGATATAAAAGCGCGAAAGATTTTAAGCTTCGATGCTTCCGATTTAAAATCATCCATAGAATACTGCCAACCAATAGTCACCTCGTTATGCATGGTATTCGCAGCTCCAGTAACGGAACAAAGATGTGGAAGATGGCAAATGTCAGAGATGTCAAAAATGACACAGATAGATGTCCAGGGTAAGGAAAGTCACTTTCCCACTTATTTTCGTATTGTCCAAGGGTTTCTAACTTCTGAACCAGTATTCAACAAGCGCTGGGTTTACGGGTCCAGTCATCACCAGTCTGTAATCTTGGGTTCTCCTAAAACAAACGCGACGATTCGACAGGGTACCCCTGATAGTTACGTTCGTCTGGGGGAACATGATGTGTGGCTCCGCAAAAATTTAGGACAGCCTCGAGTGCTGTAAAACTTTGTAAAAATGGCACTGCGCTGTACGGCATATATATGCCATATGGCAGTTCAAAGCACATGGCTTCAATCCCAAAACAATGACCAGTTATAACTGATGTGCACGATCGATCTTCACCTGAACATGGTGGATTACTTACAGCGCACTTGTGTATGTAACAGCTAGCGAGCGCGGCCGCCGCCCTCCGGAGTCCCCGGTGGGAGGTATCGGGGGGGGGGGGAGACAGCACTGAAGGGCACGGGCGAGAGCGTTTATTTATACGCTCGGACTCTTTCACACAATGAGAGATGTTCCCGCCGTATGTCTGAGTACCGCAACGGTGTGTTGTAATGCGACTTAATGTAAGAGTTGTGCCCAATGTATGACACTGCATGAACTGGAGGGCTGTCGTAGTAAGTGGCAATATTTGCATTTGACTCAAGACGGCAATGCCTGGTGTGTTTTTTTTCTACCCGCGACGGCCTGGGGATGTCAAAAAGGGCATCCCCTGCTATATGCGACGGTAATAACCGTCATATAATAATTATAATATAAAATGTGCCAGGAACTAACTGCCAGATCTGAGTCGGTGTGAGACTTGTGATTCAAAAAGTAATATGTTGGCCCTGGTCACGTGACCGATGACGTCATAGGTTACGCAAAACGCATAACACGACATCGGAAAAATAGCATCGCTTTGTACATTATATCGTCGGCAGAAGTGGTCTCAGAGCCTTCAAATGGGTATCGAAGGAAAGACCGCGATCTTATGCATCAGAGGCATGCCGGAACGTTAAAAAAATGTCAGGTCAAGGTCAACCTAGGTCAGGCGAAATATTGCTCTACATTTACATGCCAAAGATCAGCGTGACAAAAAAACTGAAGTAAAACCTTCTAATGATCCGTTTTGCATTGCCTGCTTTTCATCCAGTCAAGGTTAGTCTAGGTCAGGTCAGATAAGGTTGCATTACTCTTCCTGACAAAGAACAATAGTTACTCGCTGGTATTCTTCACTGCATCAAGTATAGAAGTAAAATGACATCTCATCACAATTAAATCTCCGTTGGCCCTGTCTGTTCGTTATCGGGTCAAGGTCAAGCCAGGCCAGGACAGATAGTCATTCTTTTTTTCTGCCTAGGAACAATCATTCCTCTTTGTTGCTACTGGACGATCATCCGCAGACAATGTTGCATTTTATCTCGCTTTGACATCTACGTATGACGCGGCCTTGTCTGGCATTTGATGAACTTTGTTAAGAGGCGCATATAAATTTGCTTGTATGACTTGAACGATGTGGAAGGTCACCATTTCTGTCACCTACCATGTAAATCAGTCAAGTTTTCATCATGTATGTGACCTAGCTTGACCTCTCATGTTGACGTTTCGCGGTTATTTATCCTGTTGGGGACCGCATCCCATGTAAACGCAAACAATCCATGCATTATATCCACGAATATTACCAGAAAAAGGAATCATGTTTAAGCCATCGCCCGAAGGAACGGAAACATGCGTTCAAGGGTTCGCTTATGACATCATATCTCCTTGGCCTGACCATACATGGAAATAATTGTAAAACTGATTGATTAACAGGTACTGAAAATTTGGTTGAAATGGCTCCAACATTTTAGGAATGATTCAAGGAAAACTAGGGGGCGCCGTATTGGACACCCCCAGGCGGTGAGAGATATTTCGTAATACAAGGAGAACTTTATTTAAGTAGCAACACAGACACGCGCAGTAAAATAATCATATACATATTTGAACACAGAGTACTGTACCCCCGAGATGAATTAGGTAAAAAAAAAAAAAAAAAAACATGGTGTGCCATTTGCAGGTCTAACATCGTTGCCTTAGTTGTTTCGGTGACGGAAAGATGGCTACTACTACACTCCATCTCTGCCACATATAGATGCCTATTGGCCATCTGTGAATGTCACGTTGGTACACAGCTCAGAGTCGTCTGCTCCGAGCTGAGCCAACTGAGCTGCCGTTCCCCTGGCGGCACAGGTGGCTGCTTAGGTAAGCCAATGCACTGAAATCCCTTCTCTACCATGTGCACAGCTACACAGCTGGTGATTGGCCAACTGTGTGCGGTAAGCTGGTACACAGCACAGAGTCGTCTGCTCCGATGCTATTTGCAAGTCGCCCGCCCTTGCGACAAGTTGAGTTTGAAAGTACAGTGTGTAGCGTGTATGTGCCTGGAGTCATCGGTGTCAGGCAGAGATTGTGCCTGGAGTCATCGGTGTCAGGCAGAGATAGGATGCAAAGGCTAACCTGAGTAGCCTGCTGTGCCACCAGCGGCAGTACTTTGTTTGCGCTGCGCTGACCATCGTCTAGGGCAGCGTATCAAGAAACCGTTATATGGTGCGCCCAGAAAATGTGCTTCTGGCAATGTTTGGTGACAGGAAGCAGGCGACGAGGACGGATGATGTCCGTCTGATCCAGCACAACCGACAGAGGAGGCAGCAGCAGCATCCAGAGTATCAGCAGCAGCAGTCAGGGCAGCAGTATTCACAGCAGCAGCAGTCGCCGATCCGGCGGTTCAGGCTAATTTCCATTAACTTCGGCGTAAGCACGTATGCGGAGCTGGTGGACGTTGGACGCGCCGTTGAAGAGGGCAACGACATCGAGCCACCATACGCCAGAAGGATGGGGAAGTCTCAGTCGGAGAGTTACCTCGAGACGCCACTGAGGACAGGTGTGCCCAATCACGCCCAGTTAACAGAGCGAGCGATAAAGCTGACGAGTCAGGCTGTCTCTGCCGTTGCTGGATCTGACCCGCCAGAGAGTCACGCCCTTTGACCCGCGCAGTGAAAGGGGGTTTTGTACTAACGCGCTCTGGAAGGGGGGGCATAAAAGTGCCCCTTCCGATCTCGGGAACGGAATAAGCTAGGGACATGAAATTTTATGGACAGGGTGGGGCTAAAGCGATTTACATTGTGTGTAATTTTTATGGTCTTAAATCAGTATGTTCAAGGTCAGATGGGGTCGAAAAGGTTAACTGTGGTCACTCTCGGCCCACACAGGCCATTTCGTACGACTTTTGAAACGAAACGGGAAAAGGGTGTTAGTTCAGGCGCTAAAAAGTGAAATACGACAATTTCCATTCATTTGAAGTCTTCACTGAGGATTTTGGGCTGAGGTCATGTCAGGCCATTGACCTATGGCGTATTTTTTCCATCTTTTGCAGATCAATGTTCGAACAGCACGGGATAGCTCGAGTGTCAATAAGGAAGCTATACGCACCTTTTGGCGTATTTTCAGTGAAGTTAGCCAGCATTGGTACATTTTGTCACTTCCAGCATTCATATTTATGTATGTATGCATATACACACACACACACACACACACACATATATATATATATATATATATATATATATACGAGTATCAATGTGCCAGAAGTGTTTTTATTACGGTCTTTGGATGTATATTTCATACAAATCGACTTCTTGCAAGGCAAATCTGAACCCGTCACAAAATAGTTGCCCCTGACCTTTGATGACCTTGACCCGCAATGACCCTGGTTCGTCAAAGGATATCCATATGCCCACACGTATTTTTATTAGGGTCTTTAAATGTATATTTCATACAAATCGACACTCACAAAGCAAATCCAGACCAGTTCACAAGATATTTGACCATGACCTTCGATGACCTTGACCTTCACTGACCCTTGTATATGCAAGCGTATCAGTGTGCGCACACGTGTTTTTATTAAGGTCTTTGAATGCGTATTTCAGACAAGCTGACATGTTGCAAAGTGCGCGTGTTAATAATCCAGCTTTCGGCAAAAGGTAGCAATAACGAAACAAAAGAAGAAGCTCCTGTGTCAAACCTAACGCCTGCGCTCGGATCACAGTTGCGTAAACATTTCGCCTGCTGGCTGTTGCTCAGGTGGTAACCAAGTGGTAACCTGGTGGTGTTACCACCTGGGGTTGAGGTGGTATACCGGTTGGTATACCATCTCTGCTGCTGCAGAAGTGGCAGAGGCAGCTGCGGAACAGTCGGGGACGGGAAAGAAATGGGTATGTGGTTGGATCTTTTGTGATTTACCATATTTGATCTGGGTTTTCTGTGGTCAAGTAATATGTGTGTTACGTGAATGAACATTGACCGTGACGATGTCAGAAACACCACTGCAGCTCTTCTGCTTGATGTAAAAGCCCTGTATCTAAGTTTTCTACGTGGTGATCAAAAGAGCATTTGGATGAGCGTCTTTAGATTGTTTCGGGACGTCAGCTCGACACTAAACGAGTATCATGCATACCTACGCGGAACGTCACCAGGAGTTTTCGCCGACAGGGGGAGATGGGGGCACATTAACCAGCCAGAAGGGGCGCAACAGGCTGCTAGTAAGAGTACAGCCTCCCCAGGGCCACAGTAACGATATCCCAGGCATAAACTGATGTGGGGACGTAAACCAGCACAATTAGCGATACTACCGCCTTCTGTTGGGAAATATTACGTTAACTACACGTTCAGCTTTTGTACCAACATTTCGAGACATTGGGTAGAGGTAGAATGTTAGTTTTGGTGTCAATCTATTCATAATGCATTGCCAGTGCATCATGATTAGTTGTCTCCGCCACGCCATCCGCGGGCCTGTCGCGTATTGGATGCAAAAATCATCAAAGCGAGAACTTTTAAGCGGCCGGGCGCCCAAGGAATTTCGAAATCGGCGTTTTGAAGGTCACATTCGCAATCAGGATACAGAATGACATCAGAAGGACCCTGGAGAGCATCAGTTTTTGGAGCTTTGCAACACCAGTCACCCCACTCACATATTAGCTTTCCTTTACCAAAAAATATTTCTCCGGTCAGCTGGCCTTGCCAACTGCTCGGGCTGTTGGCTGATGTGTGGCTGTTGCCAGGCTGTGGTGGCTACGCTGTATAAGTGCGCCTTTCAGACATCAGAAATACTGTCAGGCAATGGCCAAATCTACGCCACGCGCACATCTCTATTACCCGTTGACAACGCTGTCACCGTTCTCGAACACCGGATGGTTGGCAATGCGGGGACCGAACACTATGGCACTGCGTCGACACAACTGCTCTGCACAGTTCACTTGCTTTATTTACTGTCACATCGCCTCTGACGCGCCGTCAAACGCCACACGGAAGCACCCGAAGGTGGCCGGAAGATCCAGCATCGTGCGTCGAATAGTCGAAAAGCCTGCCGCCTAACGATAGCGTCGGAACATCAAGTAACGTTCACTCCAGGCTCTCGCGGTAGACTCCGGTAGAATGATGAAACTGGTCAACGGTGCGGGTTTCGTACGGCCCGAAATCCCATGCCACGCTTCGCGCGGCGTCAGCTGATATTAGGGGCCATGAACATTAAGGGTCATGAGCATTGTTCATATGGTTGTTCGGATGTTTGTCCCTAATGTTCATAAACATGAGCGATTATGATCTTCACGAGTTATAAACTACTAGGGTGTTTTGAACCTTAGGGGTTATGAACTGTTAGGGGGTTTTGAGCATCAGGAGTTGTGGACCATCAGGGGTTATGAACATTAGGGGTTGTTGTACAGATCCGCGCTAAACCTGAAAGAGTCCCACTGTGCGCTGGTGAGCCGCGCGCTGGCGGACGCCCATTGGTCCACAGTGGTGCTGCCCCTGCAGAACGCTGCGCCGCCGAGCACATGCCCGCCTCGGGCTGAACAGCATAGAAGTCTCGACGACAGGACGACCGATTGACACCTGACGGACACACGACATCGCACAAGATAAGTCGAATTCTGATCACGAGGCTTTTGGTCAAGCATCACTGATGCGTAAAAAAAGAAGCCAGAAAACAAACAAACAAACGTCTGAAACACTACACCGTTCATTTCTTGTGATGCGTGAAATGTATACATTCCACTTTATGTTCATGATGACTTTAAAATACTTTGAACGTTGTGACCTAGCACGACCTGCCATCACTTTAAAGTTCACGTTTCATTTGGAACGCCGTAAAATTTCGCGGAATATTTTACGACAACGTATAGAGTTGGTTTCACAGCTTACTTTTATACGTTCCCGCCATAAAAAAACGATTATTTATTCGATTTAGGTTGACCTTACACGGCTGTTTTCAGCGTAAGAGCTCTTTTTGTGACTTTAGATGTTCACAAACACATTGTGCCCACTATCGTCCTTGACCTGATCTGACTTGACCTGTCATTGACTTCAATGTAATTACAGAACACATCAGCATGACCGCGGCGATCAGTTGGCGTTTGTTTGACATTCCGACCTTTACCCAATCACGAGATATGAATATTGTAAGATCAGGCCTTAATTGACCCCGTGTGACCTTAGATGACCTATATTACTTTTTTCTCATAAAAGTTATCAAGTCTATCCAAATATGCGCAATGGCAATTCCAAAACGTATGCTGGAGGTAACTTTGCTTGAGTGCCAGTTTCGACGTAAAACAGTGTTGTATTCCAATGGTTGTTGACCTGGCCTGACATGGCCTGGCGGGCAAAACATTACTTTTTAACAATGAAAAAAATTTCTAGTCCATTTTGGACTGTCATATACTCAAGATGGGTTAAAAGGGCAGTCATATTTGTTGTTATTGCCCGCAGATTTTGGACGTCATGTCACGACATTGTTTGGCGTCTTGATCCTAAAATACTGACTCAGAGTCAATAAATGTGTATGTACTCTTCATAAAAGCTGACAAACTTTCGATTGGTATCACTCTTATCTCCGTAGCTCTCTTAGTTCTCGAGATTATGGGGTTCTCGAGAAACGTCTTCCGATAAGAGATGGGTGATTCGCACACCCGGTAGTGCGCGTGATTTTGATGACGTCACCGATATCAGGCAGACAAATGAAATGCTGTTGAGTTGTGAATATTTATGCACACATATCTAATCACACGAGCATTCAGGACACAATGACCGATGATTTAAAAAGGCAAATCGTTCGAGATGGGACAGATGTTTTAAAACGCTCAGTGCGCGCAAAAGTAATCGGTCAGCTATATCCGGCGGCAAACAATGCGTTCCAAAATTGTGGTTACTACCTCCACCATAAAGATTAAACGCTGGTAAAGCCTTGTTGGTGACTTATGTAAGACGAAGTGCCAGCTTCTCACAATTGGCTCGGAAACAATTTTGCGGCAAGCAAGAGTGCTTCCTAAAAACGCTCGATATCTAAAAATAGGATGACTCAATGCAGCGGATACCGGCTACGGAGGCATGACGTCACCCCTTCAACACCCGCGGCAGGTTTCTGAACCTTCCCGACGAAACGGGACGTTTAAAGCTTTCCTGTGAGACCCTCTGAAGCCTCCCGAGGGTCTTTGACATTTCCCACAGGCCTCTGATGCTCCGCCCGAAAGGACTACCGAGGTCTTCTCGAGGGTCTTCAGTGGCTTCCACAAGGACATCTATCGTTCCCCGGAAGGTGGCTACGATAACCTCCAGAAAAAGACCAGACAGACGTCCCTAACAAACGGGCTTCCTCGACCACTTCGCAGGGCTTCCGAGGTCTGTCTGAGGGGCCTCCGAGGTCTTCCCGAATTGCCGTACAGACCTCTCTGAATGGACGATGCAGCCGCCAGAGCACCGCAGAAGACCAGCGTTCACAGACCAACCGCCAGACCACTCACTGTCGACCGGCCGCCACCCGTTCCGTCCCCCAGTCCTCGAGTGCCTGGCGCCGCCCCTGGCCGCGCCGCCGCTGACCGAGCCGCCCAGCCCTCGACGGTCAGTGACGCCCGGGGCGGCTCGTCGAGCGGAGGGGCGGTCGGCGCTCTCCGCCCCTCTGACTGCCCGCCGGTCCATCGAGACCGTTGGGGGCGCCTTCCCCTCCCCAGCGAGACCGCCGAGGGGCTCCTTCCCCTCCCCAGCGAGACCGCCGAGGGGCGCCTTCCCCTCCCCGGCGAGACCGCCGAGGGGCTCCTTTCCCTCCCCGGCGAGACCGCCGAGGGGCTCCTTTCCCTCCCCGGCGAGACCGCCGAGGGGCTCCTTCCCCTCCCCAGCGAGACCGCCGAGGGGCTCCTTCCCCTCCCCAGGCGAGACCGCCGAGGGGCTCCTTCCCCTCCCCAGCGAGACCGCCGAGGGGCGCCCTCCCCCCCCGGCCGGCCGGCACCCGGGGAAGGTTGCAGCAGGTTCCGGGCGGGCTGGCAGGTCCCGGCGGTCCCGCCTGTGAGCGTGTCTCGTTCTCCCGCCAGCGGCGGCCCCCGCCGCAGTCGGTCGTGTTCGCGCCGGCTGGCTGGTGGCTGGTTGTGGTTGGTTGGTTGTGTCGGAGTCGGTCGTGATCGGCGGACTCGGTCCGGAGCGGCAGCCAGGTCGCTGCAGGCGCACCGAATTAAAGGTGAGGAGCTGAGTGCGATCTAATTGGCCCCGTGTGGCGTCGATACGCGGTTACGTACGAACGAGCGAGGGTTGCATCCATCCTGCAACACACAAACTCTCGCCAGTGTCCACAGGCAGAGACCAAGCCCACCCTTTCGAAACGGAGACAGTCGGCGCAAAATGCTCCGTCTGAACATTCAAGAGCCTCACGTGAAAGCGTCGTGTCGTGTTTTCGTCGCGTTAACAGAGCTGAAGCCGACTGATAAGTACATCACGGGTGGTTTTTACAGCGTTTTGATCTGCAGAGCAGACCGTGTGTGCTGGGAAGACAAAAACGAAATCACTCGTGCACAACCATTAAATTATAAAAACACTAAGATATGATATCTGGTTCTATGCCCCGCCGTACCATCAACCTGAGTCTGAAACCATAAAGTAATGCGTGAAACTACCAAAATTATAGCTCACTTAGCGACTGAATTGCACAACATCAAGTTAGTTAGAAACACAAGCTGCCCGACTACGTGCCAGACATTGCCAAAACAAATTTCCCGGTCTTAAATGTGTCCAAATGGACTAGTCAAGACCAGGTATTGAAAGAGGAAGTCGGTCGGATTTCAAATGTATTGGTATCTCTTGGTTTTCAGAGTATCTTATATAAATAAAACAAGAACACGAGTGCAAAGATCGGTTTGTGCTGCAAAAACGGTGCAACGGACTACCATCAAGAAAATCTACTTTTCACAAAACCCGGTCAACACATTTTTTAAAACTTCATCTAAATGGTTGCTGGGGTGATATTAGGAATTAAAGTCCCTCCTAAGCATAGCTTGTTTCGCAAACCCCGATTCCTACACTCGACCGGCACATAAACCGATTCCTACACCCAATCGGCACAGAAACCAAGGTGTGTTAAAAAGAACTTCGTATGATGAAGCGGACAGCAAAGCGGTAGGGACGGCAAAAGCGTTTTTCGTTTTGTTTTGCATGTCCTCCGCCTATGCGTCGACATTTCTTCTTCGCATTTTGATTGAGCCAATCCATATGGTAAATATCTTTTTGGGCATCTCGTCATACGAGGGAAAATTTATTTCAGTAACAAAACACGCAGGCACATGCAGCAAAAGGATAATCGACATGCAACGACGCACAGCGCTTCACTTCCGAGATGGATTAGGTGAATGTCCAGGGGCGCGGGAATCCTCATTTGGGGGGAGGCAAAGAGGCATTTCGGGGCAATTAGTTCCAGTCATCGCTCATAGGGTCAATGTTTAACGTGAAAAAGGTGGGGAGCAGTGGCCACCCTGCTCGTTCCCCCGTTCCCCGTGCCCTTGCGAATACCAAAAAAAAACATGGCGCACCATTTGCGGGTCTAAAATCGTTGCCTTGGTTGCTTCGGTGACGGAAAAATGCCGCGTGAAACGGTAGTAATTCGTAAGGTCAACAGAAAACGTTATAATTTTTGGTAATTTCTCTCAGGAATAAATGCCGTTTCAAGTTGAACTGACCACAAGATAATTGGTTGATAACTTCCTGGTAGTGCGACATTTTCTTGGAATGAGATGAAAACAGCTGAGTACCTCGATTTACGTTTGCGGGGTGCACGTTAACAACATAGGATTGGGCGTGAGACAGATGGAGGGCCTGTTTCACATTTAATATTTTCTGCCTGATGGGCCAGAAGCAAGGCTGGAGACTTCCAAACATTACTGGGAGGCGTGCGTAGATCTTTAGACTGATTCTTTCCAGTAATCACCGTAGGCCTAGTTTCAAAACATCTTAGTAATGGGGGTCTAAGGCTTCTCATCCCCAAGACTCTTAAGTAACGGTTAGCAGGCCCTTTGCCCGTGGACGCTAATGGCATTCAGATGAAAACAAAGTACTTTTATGGTTTTAAGGCGTTTTATGAGTCAGCCAGCGCAGGTATGTCTTTGACTGATGGTGAAAGGCTGGCGAAAATGTCAAAATAGCTTTGAAATATTGCGAAAACTATCCTAGATTCGTTTTTAGTCATCTTGGACATTTCTTTTTTCAAAATCATAGTACTAGCAAAAAATGCCATTTGATGCCATTCAGCAGTGCAATTTTAGCAATCGCTGAAACAAACTCATATGTAACTAGACGAACTGAAACTGGACTAGTGCGTTTCATCTGTCATTGCACATGAAGAGGTGAATTTAGCAGGGCCTCGTCTAACATGTTGACAGCGGACGGCTCAGCCCCCGCAGAAGAGACGCCATCCCCCCAGTCAAAGCAAAGCTGGGTAACTGGGGAAAGGGGCAGTTGGAATGCCCAAAATCATGAAATCTGATGCAGGGTCTTCTGTGGAGACGTAACGCTATATTAACCCGCGCACGACCGTCAGTCGTCGACGATCACTCCCGATTGGGGGGCGGGGGCGGTTGACCGCCCCCTCTAACTCACGAACGGTTGGTCGCACAAGAAAAATAAGCACACGGCTGGAACGTGTGTGACGAGCAGAGCTGGAAAACTGGTGCCATTTTTGGTTTTAGACAAAAAGCAAGCAATTTACGTACTGTATATGTCTTCTCATAGTCGACTGTATGAGACCGAGAAACGGCCCGGACCTCAAGGGCTGTCATTAATAACGCATAGGTAAAGGCACCAACGTACAAGTAAAGGCCCGCACATGCCGATACACATCTAATTTCTCAGATTGTTTCAATATGTACGCCGAAACGTCCAGTTAAACACACGGCAATTTTCACGTCGCTTGTTGGCGGGCGCCGTAGCCGTACGCAATAAGAAATGAACGGGAACTAATTTTAGCGTTCCTTTATTTTCGCGACATAAACCTATCCATGTCAATTTTATTGATCTAAGTGGTTCTTGCGATGGTTTCTCATGCTTAAACTTTAGAAAAAAATCATTACTCACCAATCTGCACAATGGGCGGAGCTTTATTCGCGAACCTGTATATTTCCAAAATATGCAATTTTTCCAACTTTTTAAGGTTCTTGGTATTACTCACGCCTGTGCAAACCATTTCTGCTATTTTCCACCCATTCTGAGTAATTCGTCACCGATTTTGACGGTGGTACACTTTGGCTCACAACAGTTACTCGTGATCTGACCTCAGGTCAATGACTGGAAGTCATTGATACTTTGCCCAATGACGGTAACTAGATGTCTGCTTCACTCCACACTAAAAATGGTCTGAAAAATTCCGTCAGTTTCCGAAAAACGACATGTCTTAAAAATAGGCTTGACCCTAGATCAATGGCCCGGAAATTTCCAAAAAAAAATCTGAGATAGCAGATTTGTTGCATCTATCAAGATCACTAATCCCTAAAAGTATTATTGTGATATCCTGTTTTGCGAAAAAGTTACAGGGCGCTTAACTTTTTTTTGGTATAGGTCCGTTTGACCTAACCTACGTCCGACACCTGACTTGACATGAGGTCAAAAATTTAACACAAGGTGTAAAAATGGTGAAGAAAAAGGTGCACGAAGTTTCATGGATCTCTTCTCACGCAATGCCAGAAAAAACTCAAGGGAGGCGGTCAAGTACCCCTCAGGCGGGCGCGGGTTAAAATGCCAAGTCACAGCAAAAATGTCTCGTCCATCCATTTTTGGGTGACATCACCAGTGCTAGTGTCTACAAACACAGGGCTATGGAAGAGGATTTTCTGCGGTGACATCATATTTTCCAAATGCGAAGTCATTGTAAGAAAATGTTCTTTCAGCTTTCGTACACTTAAGTCATCTGTGATGGTGTATGCAAACGGCATATGCTGATAACATTTTTCATGCTGCGATAACACCGACAAGGAAAAAGTCCAAACAGTGCGGTCAAAATATGAGGGAGGAAAAGGACTTGATAGGTAGTAGGTACGAAGCAAAGAAAAAAATGGGTCTAAGAGAAAAAATTTAAAAAAATTGTTATGCACCACATCTCGGAAACTAGGACTGCCCTGTCTCTAAATGGTCTGCTTCCGAAGGATATATTTTTTTAAACATACATTTTTGCCTTGCAAATGAAGGTTTTTCGCAACTGCTTGCCTTCTCATGACGCATAAGCTGGCTATAACCACACCAATCCAGCATACTTCGAGCTCACTGAAGTGCAAAATGACCTGATATTTGACCCCACATGGGCTATAGCACCTATTCGTGCAGTTTTTAGGTCATAATGGTTCCAAATCAGCGATTTCTTCAGAAGTGGAACCAAATACGTTGGCATGCGTTGTTCTATCACAGGACATAATACCGTCTGGTATCGAACAGAAATATGTTGAAAGCAAACCAACGAACAAGAAACATTGAACAGGATAAACGTCGACGTGTATAAATCTCGAACAGGGAAATACGCGATGCAAATATCGATTTCGACTAATATTGAAAAACACTTATTTGGCCGCACATAACATGAAATGAAAAAACATCGAATGCAAAATGTTCAACATAAATACCGAAGCAGCACAAACAACAATCGGCTACATACCAAATGTTAGCTGATCGAATGACAAAATATCGGGCAGGTATCAATAACGCACCGTACAACCATTTAGGCAAAAAATATCGGAAGACAACTTGTAGTGGAACACGGTGGACACGGGCACCTACTTCCCCCGAAAACTGTACGGGACATCCCAGCAGGAACGTCTTGAAGGCTTTCAAGGATTTATACATAATCCCCGAAGTGTCTTCGCTATGTATTCCTTGAATTCCTTGAATATTCCTTGAATGAACATTCCTTTCCTTTCCCAGGAGTTCCTGAACTGAACCGACCAGACAAATCTCCTTATTGCGCCACTGGACCTGATAGTGTGGCTACAAAGATACTGGCATTTTGCGTCCTGTAGTAATATAACGAGGTTGGGGTCCTGGGCGTCAAAACATTCCACTTCCTCTTCTCCCAGCGGTCTTTTGAGGATAAGCAGCGATTTTCCACCTGGCTGCAACGCATGACAACGGACTATAATATATTTTTCCTCATTGTCTCGGATACAAGAACCATAGAGCATATCGCCGGTCTCCGATGATGGCCGGCGCTGCCTACCGCGTCTGCCAACAACAGTTACAATGTGAGAAAAAGGGACGGGAAAAATTCGAACAACCGGAGCTTGAATTTTGTCCGAGATCTTGACAGACGAAGGTCTTGATCACCTCATCATCAGGCTCATGTCCTGTTGTAATCTTCATCCTCTACGATATTTTGCTACCACATATGGCCCCACTCCATATTTTACAATGCGAAATTTATCATTCTCTACCCGCCCAAGTGCGATGCCCGTCCCTGATACGAAGATACAAATTATAACCTCACGATGTCTTGCCTTTCGGTATTTTACCGTTTTGAGCTTATAGATGTCATATTTGAAGTTCTCTCCCTTGCATCGGTTATTTTTTCATCCATTTTATTATCCCGCCATACTTTTCATTTGGATAAATATTGCGATTCGAATCCACATTCGATGTTTTGACTTTCGATGCTTTTCCCGTTTGGTGTTCACCTCTACCTACACTTGTCCTATTCGATATTTTGCTTTCAACGTTTTGTTTTCAACGTTTTTGCATCCGACATTCCGCCGTATGGCATTTCGTGGTGTAAAAGTGTCGTCCCTAGTTCCGAAGACAAACGCGGTCTAGAAACCAATGATGCGTGGTAAAATTTGTATATTACGTGGGACATGAAAGACGTACGATCAGTCTGCACAATGTCTTTCCTAACCATAATTGGCTTTTCCTGTAATTGTTCCAATGCTGCACAGAGTTCGTTATACTGGTCATGACTCATCTTATAGATGTCTGTAGTCTTGTCATTACATGTACCGTTCGCTCCTTCCTACAGTTGCTCTAATGCTGCATATGTAAGCTCATTGGTCATCACATGGAGTGTAGATGTCTACAGTCTTTTACCTGCGAGTAGCAGTGCTTCGTATCTCTTTGCTTCTCGCAGTGCCATGATTTCAAGAGATCCCTGTCTCTCACGAAATCACCTCTGCCCCCATAACCATTCACATATTATTTTGCAAACTCCAGCGACCTGGGAAGCTAGGAACGCCCATAGGATCATTGTCTCGTCTCGGTATCCACCAATGAATGCAAATCAACCTCGGAAAGGGTTGCCGTTACATATGGAAGGCGCTCCCGTGCTGGTGGCGATCCTGTCCAAAAATTCTCAGCCCCTGTTCGGAACGAGGGCGCTGCACACTACACAGTTTACAGAGCTCATAACATTGGACAAAGAAGGACCTATGAACCCATATGTTCTGCAGGAATGACACCAGGAAACCTAAAACTGCACCTGTGAATCGTTCAAGTGTTCCCGGCGTCCCAAGGGACACAGCCAGTGAAACGCTACAGGAACATATTGACATGTGTCATTGGCTTGGCCAGACTGGAATGCATCGCTCCGTGTTTTGCTGAAGTTAACTCATGACCATCGTATTACATGATAAAGGAAATGGTAAAGCAAAACTCGATACAGTCGTGCATATTTAATGGGGCCGGTTTTGCTGTGAAGACTTACATCATGTTAACCCTATTCCCGGAGGGCTAGACGGTATGGCCGATTCCCGGCAGGGGGGGCGGATTCGGCCCCCCCCGAGATCTCGAGAACTACTTATCCGATTTCATCGCAACAAACGGCAATCGATTTGCCGTGACGTGAACTACATTTTTATAAAAAGAAATTTTCAAAATTTTGAAATTTGTGGATACAGGGGGGCAAAAATGTCAAAATGGGGGGTACTTTTTGACTTCTTATAACTCCGTTGTTTATGGACCGATTTCGATGAAACTGGCATGAATCGAGAGATTATGGATAGGGCTTTTACCATGGGTATGCAAATTTGAAATTTTGAGAAAATTCATGGGCGTTCACAGGGTTTCAAAAATAGGGGGATTAGTTTTCCAATAACGGAATGAACAAAAGAGGCCAAAACACTTTTTTAGCTTCTGCTAGTCATGTTATGCTAAAGAAGTACAAATCGCATTACAATGTTTGTATAATGTTAGCATAGGCGGTGCCAGGGACATAAAAAAGGGGGAACTGTCATGGTCACACGTTTCTCAGATCAACTTGTGACCTTTGACCTTAAGTGACCTCCAGTGACCTTGGGGTCACCTGGAATGATGTCGTGTGCATTCAATATTATCTGTAAACGTTTTTAATCGATTAAATTCATTCTATTCCAAAAAATTCATTTTTTGGCTTTTGCGATATAGGGTACGTGCACTGACATTTTAGGTCATAGCTCCGTGGCCTGACCTGATATCAAGCTGAAACTTGGTACACAAGTAGAGGGCATCTTTCTACGTCATGTATATTCCGGGTTTGGCATTTGAAAAAACGGCGCCGAAATTATTGCGAAAAAACAAATTTTGACTTTTGACCTTGACCTAACCTTGTAAAGTGACCTCAGATAAACAAAATTACATATGCACATTGCCCAACTATTTAGCTATATATTAATATAAAGTTTTAAGTCCTATTTTAAAAACTCTGTTTTTGGCAGACATTTTCCTTTTACCCTCAACATGGCCAAAAATGACCTGAGGTGCCTCCCAAAAACGTTGCCTGGCTCCGCCCCTGAGCAAAATAGAATTTCGAAATTTTGTCACGGCGCGTAGAAGGAATAGCTAGAAAAAGTCACCAAGTTTCGTGAAGCTGCGTCAAAAAGCCTGGAATTGGCAAGCAAAAAACCCGAGGGGGGGCGGATTCCGCCCCCTGCCGGGAATAAGGTTAAACTATGATATTGCGCGATATCCTTTGTTACATGTCGAATGCAGTTGTCATGTGTATTATATCACAGCAGCTCACTGTTATCTAGTGCACTTTTGTCTTCTGAGCTGTGCATGAACGATATGTTCCAATGAACTTCGCCCCGTTTCTATCCATATATTTCTCTTGGTACATATGCGACCAGAAAACTGCACCTACGTATCAACGAAGCTAACTGAGGAAAAATGCAACGCCGCTATTGAACTGGCGAGGTCAAAACATAGGATTGATGTGGTTTAAACGAGGTAATGACAGATGAAGCTAACAATCGGGAAAAGTCGATTGTTTTCGAGACAAAAATGCATGGTTTGAAAAAGGTCAGGTCGGCATAGCGCCCCAAACAACAACAACAAAAAAACTGTTTCTCCTAGAGGCTACAGTAAGATATAAGCGGATTTTTCGAGATTCTATTTTTGCACCACCATACAAGGCAGGTGCTACTGGCATACCAAGTCGAAAGATCTGCTCCCCCCTCCCCTTCCCTCGTCAGGATTCCTTAGGCGAGGCCCTGAAATTTAGAAAGTACCATGATATTTTTTCTGGCCTAATCAGGCACGGCATATACATATATATATATATGTATGATTATTTGTGTATATATAAATACGTTGAACCGTTTTTTAAATATCTCAAGGAAAACCCGACAGAAACATAACATTAAGCAAAAAATGGGCTGCGCCCAGTGTATTTCGAGCTGGAGCGTCCCTGACCTTTTGCAGATGGCGGACTGAATTTTCCACTCAGCAGAATGCTTCTGCAGCCAACATTCAGAAAAAATGTATGGGCTGTCCCGTAGTAGTGTTAGGCTTCTACCATTTGCCCTTTATTTGGGGACGTCGATTTAAAAATCCGAGAACCCGCCCAGAACCATGTGACGAGCTTCCGTCAGTCGGCCGTGGCCACGACTCCAGTCAGGAAAGGGTTTGATTATGTGACCACGATCATGATCATCATGACCACGTTTTTGAAACCCAAAGGATGCGATATGCAATGCAAATCCTGTGTTTAAATTCAGTTTTATCCAAAGAAACCTAACTACGAATACCCATGAATAATTTATTTGGATACACTACCCAAAAAAAGACGCATGCTTTCTTTTTTGAAGCAAGTACAATTTTCGTGCCAGAAACCCATTGGAGTTTCTTTATATGTCCATGTATAATACAAACAACTGACAGTCATGACTATAATCAACGATATTCTGCCATTTACTAGGGTGTTTCGCCCCCGGCACTTGCTGGGGAGAGAGGGCAACGACACACCTTCCTAATGAACGACCTCGCAGTCAATGGACCGTTTCGGCTAATTGGAAAGGCAATGGATCATTGCGGTTGAAGTACAAAGACACTCAAACATTACGGATATTACAAAGCCGAAAATAACAGTTTTTTTGGTATTCCTACTATGGCGCGTAAATATCCATAACAGCATTGAAACTCCACAAAATAACCCATAAAACATTCAAACCGTACGAAATGGGACTAAATACTCGTTTTTGCATCAGAAGCTATTCAAAAGCCTCGTACAACTGGTTACAGGACGTAAATTTTCTGCATATTAGAAAAAAATCGTCATTATGTTCGTGAGTGGTCAACATTGAATTTTTGTGACATTTAACAAATATTAAACCCTAGCAGCCATCCTGTGCGACCAGTAAAACGACAAAATCGATGATACCACTTTCACATGACATTGCATGACCACTGTAGCTCACGTTTTACCAAAATCTGTAAAGTTGGTGCACTGAGACGTGCTGAGCATTTGCCGACGATGCGCCCTTTGGTCACGAGGTTATGCGGCAGAAAAAGGTGCGGAGGCTTGGCGGTGTCGGATCTCCCGGCGCCCTGCAGGTGGCGGCATATTCGACTACAAAAACTGTGATGGGCAGTTGGACGACAATGGATGCTGAGAAAAAGGACACTAAGTGCAAACTTGGCTTGCCAACCACGCGTGCTGACATGAACTTTGTGAAGGTAGTGTCTTTTGGTCGGGCCTAACGTCGAACACTCGCTGCTTTGTAAGCCTTGAGCGGCTGTTGGTGTCGCATGAAGGAGTCCCACGCTTGACCTGTTAAGCCTCCACAGAGCCCTAAGGGTGAGTTGTGAATCTCTTTTGGCCTGTGACCGGCGAAATCAGGGGTGTATCTCCATCTCTTTTTGGGGTGCGCATGTACCCCCAAACGAAATTTGTGCACCGAAAAACATAGCCTGTGCACGAACAAACCAGAAAGCACTTAATGACCTCGTAAGTCAAACTTGGTGCCTTGCACAACACCAAACTACCCGTGGCTGTATGTATATATGTATATATATATATATATATATATATATATATACACATATATATATATATTAGATGTACATAAATACGCTGCATAAATATGCAAAGAAAACAGAAATGCATATATGTTTGAGCGTCCACTATTCATGACGAGAAAACGCAGCGATGAAATACACCCATCAGCGCACTCAAGGAGTACCAACCGCCCTGACTTTATCAAATTTTGCGCTTTTTTAACGCCCAGAGGAAAGATCCCCGATTTCGGCATGTGAAAAATCAAGTAGCAAAAATACGAGGATATTCTGGTTTCCTGGGGGGTTAGGTAGAGGAGCAGAACTGGCAGAGCCCACCCAGTACAAGAATCCTGGTGACCGAATACACCCACAAAGGATTTTGGAAAATTACGCCCCTGGGTGAAATACATAGTTTCTCTCAGTGACAAAATGCATATTTTGGAACAGAGACTGCCCACACTTTGACATAAATGGAGTTCCAGTTCGTCTGAAGAGGCTGACAACAATTACACAAGTCGAAAAGGCCCAGCCAGTTATCTAAAGTGTAATACAAATCCTGCAGACATAGTCTCAGATGACCTGGCCTCGTCTGCTGCGTTATTATTTACGCAGCGTTTTCGGCCAGTTACTTCTCCGGCCGTTGTCAGGTATTAAATTGTCACGAGTAAATTGGTCCTGAGAAGGACCGGCTGGGCAACCTCTGGTCCTGAGAAGGACCGGCATACATGGCTATTAGCCATGCATGTATGGCAATCTCGACAGCCTTTCAGTATTTTTGGGATTCGAACCAGTGACTGATGTCAAATTCTGATGAATGAAAATTCTTCTGGCTCTGAGCCCAGCACGCCAACCAGTGCGCTATCGAGGAGAACGTACTGCTGGAGGCTGGAAATCCGTCTTACTCATTCCCTGGACTTTTGCTGTCTTTTTTTCGCGTAATTGGGAGCCATATTGGGCTGATGCTTACGCTTGACTTACCGATGGGACTGTTAGCCAGTGTCATGTGTGCTGCCTCCTTGATCCTTCCTATTTTCCAGTTTGGCTCTGTGTCCATGATGGATGTTTCATCTCATGTTGGTCGATGATCTCCTTCCGACCATGCCATGCCAGACTTCACCGTCTCACCCCGGGTGATTGTTTTCCTGTGCTCTTCCAGACTGACCGACAGAGGACGGCTTGCTTCTCCCTTGATGGATCTGCCACAAATGCATGGGATGTCGTATATGCAATTCTCTCTGTGTTCCTTAAGTGTCGGTGTTCTGACTTTGGTGGGTATTCTGCGGAGCGTGGAGGTGCTCCGTCGTGTTAATAATAACGCACAAGACGACGACGACAGGCCGAGAAATTCCTCCATCCGTAATACCAATACCTTGTCTTAACATGTGTGTTCTCTGTTATTCACCTCGCAAAACCCTCAAAATAGTTCCGCACCTTTTTTGTATGTGTTGGCACCAAATCACGCCATCATCAAAGAAAGGACGAGCAACTCCCTTCAGCTCCGGCAAGTCAGGCATCAGCTACTCGGTGCTGCATCGAAAGGTGCCATCAAAACAGTCTTGAAAACAAACTTCGCAAACGTAGCGTCATTCTTGGTACAAACAGTAGGGCGGCCTACAGCTCCATGCTTATACTTCTCGCTGATCAAAGTCCTGAAACGTAGTGAATTACGTCTCATCGATACTCGAGTCCCTGGTCCCTAGCGTTCGCAAGGAGGTGGACCGATTAATTAATTATTTGGGTCTAAGGGCGCATCAGCTGCGACGTCTAGATATCTTAAGATCTTTATGGCCTCATGAAGTATGGACACGATATATATCATAAGATAAAGATCGTGAAGGAAGTGGACGGTACGAGTATAATCCATCGTAATGGGCATTTGCTTCGATTTCCAGACCAAACGCGCCTCGCCCGAGTGCGAAGGATAGCGTTTGTTGGGCCATTTACAGACGCTCTCGACTGCCAGGGTCATTTCACATCGCAAACTGTTACGCCTGTTCTCGCGGCGACGGCAAACATCGCATTCCGCGCACTCGAACGGGGGCCTTTCGGTCACAGGACGAGCTTGACAGTTACTACTTTATGTCGCCGCCCCGGGTGCGAAAGGATAAGCCAGTCAACGGGCGTGACACCGCGAGACAAGACAACTGCGGCGCCATTTCGGGACTCTCGTGCATATACGAGAAGTCTAAAAAACGTGAAGAAGTCTACAAAGATCATTTACAGCAAAACAGTGGACATCATATTCAAGGACAGCTTTGAGGTTAACCTAGACGTAGATCTAAGGCACGAAATGAGGAATGGCATCAGATTCCTAAACCAGGTCTCGTAAAGTATGACGGGGTACCTGCGCGTGCGCACGCGAAACCGTTGAACAGCAGGGCCGAATGATTATCATGTGTGCACTGAAGATGTGCAGGACTAGAAGGTACGAACTTAACAGTATGAAAAACGTACGGAATTAAGGTACATACAACTGAGCCCATGTTTCAGTAACAGGTGCCTATACTCAATGCGTATTGTGACAGGATGTCATTGCTGTTTCAGGAAACCCTAAATCCTAGCTCAACGAACGGTTCTCAAGAAAATATTCGTGCAAAACGGCAAAGGGCAACTAGCGAGCATGGCCTTTCCGAAAACAGCGAAGGATTTCTTCTACTGGATAAGCGTTCTCATCATGCTTTTGATGGGACTTTTTCAGCTAATGTTGAGCCAGAAGTATTTGTGGAAATTCGGTGAGTTGTCATTGGTGCTTGCTCCTTTTTTCTTCTCTGTTTTCTGGGAAAAGTGCTTGTCTGTTGCTCTTGACTTTAGTGCCTGTGCTTCCCACGTGCTTTCCTTTTCTGTGATGTGCTCATGATTTTTTTTTGACTGATGCTGGGTCAAAAATGTTCCTGGAAATTTGGCAAGTTATCGTTTTGTTTGCTTCTTTCTTCTTTTCTACTTTCTGGGAGGATTATTTGTCCATTTTTCTTAACTTTGGTAGCTGCGTTTCCCATCTGCTCTCTTTTTCAGTGCTATGCTCTTGATGGGATTTTTCAGCCGATGTTGAGTCAAAAGTATTTCTGAAAGTTTGACAAATCATCTTTGTGTTTGCTCTTTTTTCTTCTCTGTCTTTTGGGAGAAATGTTTGTGAAATGTTTGTTTTCTTCTTAACTTTGATACCTGTGTTTCCCAAGTGCTCTTTTCCGTGATAAAAGTTAGGCTATCATTGTTTTCCATTTACTCCTCTGAGTTCCAATTCTTCGTGATATTAACGTTACACCTGTGACGACAGTGGCTGATCCAGGGGAGCAAAAGAGAGGACTAAGTCATGCCTTTGTGAAGGTTATGCCAAAAAGTAGGTAATGCCATTACTTTTGGAAACGCAGGTAATGAGCTTGGTCATACCATAACGGATATAACAGTGGTTTCTATGCTTTATGCCTCAAAGCTAGTTGTTTTAGTTCGTAAAGGAAGCAGTATGACAACAAAAGTGAACCTAGAAGTCAAAAACGGTCTTGCAATAGACGAAGTCAGCACTCTTATTTTCGTGCACAGTGATTACCTGAGCGACTATGCGTTTTGTGTGCCTTTCTGCGCGACATCACTTTTTATGGGTAAGCTACGGCGCACATTGACAGGGGCGTGTCCTGGACATCCTTATTTTGTGCCCATATGTATCGCTTAGCACCATGGCATCATTCATGTCACGAGAAATATTTTTGGATTTCGGGACGTTCAAAATTGTAGATATATAGTTCACAAATGATCGTTTGAGCTCGCGGTGAAATCGCGTGGTTAGTTTCCGACTTATCGGTGGACGGAATGAGCCCCGTGATATATCATTAATTATGAATAATAGTAACAAAGAAATAATTTACAGACAATCTATATAAATGTACATCAATCGGCCTTTAGACACACATTACTGTTTTACATTTCGAATATCATAATCTGTCATCAGAATAAGAATGTCACAAGTGCAAACAGGCATGTGCTGGGAAAACAATATCATGCGATCCACATGTGATTAATGAATGCGTGTATGGTGTGATGTTCTTTTTTCCAGTGCATTGTCGTTTGTACTTGCGATATTGGTATTCTGACGATGGATTCTGAATACAAAACGGTAAACAGTAATATATGTCTATAAGCCGATTGATTTAGTCTTTGCCTGATCATGCAAAAAAGGCCATCCGGGAATTTGAACAATGTTTCAAGGAACTGGTAAAAACGAAGTACTCCTTGGTCTTTAACAAAACATGTGTTAATGAATGGGTATTGCCAAAGTACATATATATATATATATATATATATATATATATATAACGCATATACACACTAACATATATGTAGGGGAAACTGCACAATGGGCGCTACCCTGCCTAATTGCGCCACCCTCCATTATCAGCTAACTGATAGAACTGACTGACAGATGAAGGACATTTTCCGAGAGAGACAGCATGGTTGCAAATTTGATCCCTTTCTTTCTCTCTGGCAGCGTTACAGACGTGTGGTGCGTCCGTGAAGTTTCAGCGCAAGTTTGAAATAACTTTCCGGCTTGTGATATCCGTGTATAACTGTTCTATCAATACCGTGAGCAAAATTGTTCCCTTGCAGTGCTTCGATATGGAATTACGCTTCCTATTTGACTAGGACAGAGATTATACATGCGTGCGTTTTTATCCTCGGCTAGTTTTGTTATGGTAGAGTAATTGCTTTTTTGCGCCACCATTTGCAGGGCCCAATTGCGCCATTAGCGCAATCAGGGCAGGACTAGCTTATGATGTGCTGATGATTGTTCCAGTGTTTTGCACAAGTCTAAGACCCATTTAAAGAGAAAATCACGGGGGAATAGATTTTGGCTGCAGAAGGGAAACATCAAGATTGAGGCAGAAGCGTTGCCAGAGTTTCTTTGGGAAGGTTGTAGCCGTCAGTGCTCTCCCCCGCTGAGTCCGTTTAACCCCCGCGTCCACGCGGGCGGCGAAAACTAATAGCAAATAGTATAATAGTAAAGCACTATTTTTTCTCATTCATTACGTAATCAACGCCCCCAAATCTCGCAGGCAGCCTCCAGGTCGAGAATCCTGCGACACCCATGGAACGTGGGCCTCACATCAATCTTGTGGGTAAACATTTTTTTTTTATTTTAGCCTATTCATTTGGAGAGGGTGGCTCGCCGGTGTCAATACTCTCTGTACCCTTCGGAGCAAGTGGCATCGCTGAGCCCTTCCCCATTGAAAGATTTAGCTGCCACTTCAGTCATTTGCTCCCTAGTTGAAATGCTAAAATAGACACTGAAGAGGAGAGTGCACCCTTTTTATACCCAAAACCCTTCTTGATATCGGCGACCTTACCAATGTTGTCGATTTGCATTCTTTTGAGAGGGCCCTGGGCCACCCAATGTTGATTTGGCCCACCCAATGTTGGCTTGCCCCCCATATTTCCGGTCGCTTCTGAAGGGAAATGAATGATAATGACGAAAAGAAAAGAGAAAAAGAAAAGAAAAGGAACAAAGTGATAACGCAGTGGATAAGAGACAGGCAGAAACTAAAAAAATTAGGTCTACAGCGAAACATCTTTCTATTTTTCTATGTTTTATCTATTCATATACCTGTATACATGGGGATAAATGTAATTTTTCATCCAATAAATGGCAATAAATGGCAATAAAAAAGTAAATTTCGGTTGGTCAAAATCAAGTGGGCTAAATCCGTTGATAAATTCGCGTTTGGGGAGAGATTAGGTTGTCGGGCCCACGGCTCGCCATCCCCCTCAGTTATTTACAGAAATTGACACCCCTGGATCTTACTTCGCCCTTTAGAAAGTGCAGGACTGTTTTATTCTTGGACTTCAGAGGGGAATATTTTTGAATCACAATAGGGGTATGGACCACAAATCCATCGGATGCGGTTATGCGGTTACCTCCATGGGGTCTGCCCAGCATCTTGTCGGGATCCACGCACTTCTCTCTGCCTGTCGGGAAGTATTTGCAGAAGGAATAATAATTGGAACTGTTCAGATAGTGTACCAGATAGTGATTCATTATAATTTCACCCACCGTAAAAGTACCTGGGACTCTATATCGTTTCCATGGTGGCGCAAATATGGCAGGGTTGCCCTAATTGCGTCTTTTGCAACGTCTCACTAGAAATCAAGTAAAAAAGAGTAGGCAAGGATTCAAAACTAACTAAAGCACCAGAATTCTGGTGGCCAAAAGACCAGAGAAGATGTATGAGACAGAATTGAAACAATTTTTCGACATCATTGCCACAGTGACGGTTTTTTGAAAATGTGGCGCAAACGGGGCAGTTTCCCCTATATAGGCCCGGAAACACTATCACTCTACATTACCAACACTACACAATACGCCTGCACTACTACAACACGTGGTGGCGGACGGTAGAGAGCAAAGGTACGTCTCGGTCTGGGCGCATCTCGCGCGCCTGACGGCCGGGTTCGTATTGCAGATGACGTCACGTGCGACTCTGGCACGTGCACCAGCGAGGGGACCCCGGCGGCTGCATGGGACCCGCGGGTCGGCCCGGATTCGGCTCCGGAGCCGGGTCCGGAGCCGGGTTCGGGTTGGGAGGACCCGGCGCCGCTGTACGAGGCGCCTGCTACTGCACGAGCCGTCTTGAACACAGGTACACGTGGTGATGGGGAGCACAGGACACCGGGTCAAGCACGTCAGAACAGAGGTAACAGACGCAGACGCCGGGCCAAATATAGCAGACCTGAGGTCCCAGACCAGATTTACCAGACCAGAGATACGAGATCAGATATACCGGGCAAGATATACCGGACCAGATATGCCGGATCAGATATACCAGGTCAGAGATGCCGAACCTGATATACCAGACCAGAGATATCAGACCAGAGATACCAGATCGGAGATACCAGGCCAGATATACAGGACAAAACATACCGGACCAGATATACTAGACCAGATATACCGGACCAGAAATACCGGGCCAGATATACCAGACCTGAGATCCCAAACTAGACATACCAGACCAGAGATACCGGACCAGATATACCAGACCAGATATACCAGACCAGAGATACCAGACCAGATATGCCAGACCTGAGATCCCGGACCAGGCATACCGGACCAGAGATACCAGACCAGATATACCAGACCAGAGATATCGGACCAGAGACATCGACCAGAGACACCAGACTATCTCCACCTTCGCTAGCCGTCTCAAGAACAGGTGCATGACCCGAGGGATGGGAGAGAACGACTACCATTTATCAAGCCAGCTGCATGCCGATTTTCCCGAATGTTTTTCGATGGCTGAGGAGCGTGATAGCGCTTCGTCTTGCCCGTGCCGGAAAAGAGACCACGTCTCACCGCCATACAGAGGACGTCGAAACGGGCTGATGAAGTCATCAACACTGGGATTTACGGCCTCACGAAAGACATGCACTTGATGAAAAAGGTAGTATAGCATCTTAAGTACTTGGAGCAAACGGACATGACCGGGCGTTCCCCATTAAAGGCTGTGGTCACTAAAGATCAAGATTTGGATCAGCACCCGGAACGGTACGCCCCTGAGCGCGCCACTGGCGGTGACGAGGGGCGACGAGTCCACGTTTGTTGACTGTCCGAGTAGCTGTGAGACACTCCAAACTGGCACCTGCAAGAGCGGCGACATAAGACCGACAAGACCGACGACCTGTGCCGAAAGAGGCCACCGCGGCCGTGCACGTTCACGAACAGGAGGGTGCACGGGTCGATGTCTGACGAGGCGGGTATGGACAGCCCATCGATCGCCCCGCGGGGATGTGACGTCACGCGGTCACCATGTGACCGAACATGCCCGGCCATGTCGATCGCCCGCGGCGCCCCCGCTCCCCGTTCAGGTCGGCCTTCTCGCCGACGCCGCTGGATGACGATTCATCGCTTGGGTGTAGCCAGGGTCGGGGGAGGGGGTGGGGTCAGGGTCACCTTCGGCGTTGGAAGCTTAACGTTTCTTTACGCATCAAAAATGAATATGAATAATAATTTCCGGAACTTCAAGACAACGTGGCCGAAACGCGAGGCGTTTCCGGTTTCTAGGGAAGGCAGACAGGTTTGTTCTGGCCCCTGCTTGGCGAAGTCCTGGCTAGGCCCATACTCTAACGCCGACAAGTGGCTCCCTGAGTCGGCAGCGCTGTTCTCGGTCTGTGGGCGGCCGGCCGGGGTCGGCACCGGCCTGATGCCCGGCTGAGAGTCTCACGGGATGGCCGGCCGTCGCCGGCTCTCTAGGGTCCCTCGGTATGGTCCTGGGAACGTGCATGGTCCAGGCTGGTTATCGTGTGACTGACGCTCCGTTTTGCCCGCTTCGGAATCGCCTGCTCCGATCGATAGGATATGCTTCAGGACGTCACAGGGGTGGAGGATGTAAGTTCTGCAGACTATTAGACAGTTTTAGAAAAGGAAGAATTCGTCGATTTTAGAACTCACTGCAGATGCTATGGGAATGTGCAACAGATGACTTATGAACGGAATAGACATCAGAGGAACGGACGACAGTCCATCATCGGTGGTGTTGCTGTTCAGAAACCCACGATATTTCCACGTGACGACGAAAAATGCCCAACCTCTTACCGGCAGAGTCTTGGTGAGTGTACGTCTTATCGACACGGTTGGTGCCGCAGGTCAGCTCGCCGCGAAAACTCCGAAAACTCGAGTTAAAAATGCAAACTTGACCGGTCGGACATCGACAGTAGAGCTTAACACGGATCTTTTTTCACAGTCTAATCCAATCCATATCTGTTTCGCTTCATCCATATCCAAACGAAATCCGCACGAAAGGGAAAATCCATTTGTGCACTATACTTATAGTAAAATTTTTGATTAAGAAGAAATAAATTGTATCAATTGGGAAACAGACTCAATCCATGGTAAGTTTATAGTGTAAAAACCATTCTAACTCGCTTTTTCTTCACGTTTTAATGCGGAAATAATAACATTTTGATGCCAGGCACAACCGTGAATGTATATTACATGCATTCGATTCGCACCCATGAAATCTAATCGGATCGAATCGAATCCGAATGCACTGGAACGCACCGGCGGAACCACAATTCACACCACACACACAGCACGTCTTAGCGCCGTGCTCTCCTCACTATATTGGTTCATGATGAGGCCGTCAGACGCCAACACTTAGGCTCATTTTTTCGAATTTTTAGCTCGTTTTTTAGACAATACCACCATTTATTTATTATCTGAGGATTAATCTCTTATTGTAATCTACCTGCTACCTTCATTGATATTCTTTTTAACATTAAGGTCATTAACTGTTATCAAAGCAGGAGGGAGCGAGGAGAGCTGAAACACTAAATTCCATTTCTCTCGCGAAATCAAAATAATTCACAGCTAGAGCATTGAAAGTAGTGCAATTAAAAAGATCAGCATCTCGAGTAAAGAGGGTAGCAGCTTTGTGTGTTTACCAGACAGCATTCGAATACTAGAAGAAAACGAATGTCGTTCCATCCCACCCCGCCATTGGGGTAGACATAGAATGGTTCAAGGGCACATGGAACGCACACGCTTAAGGGAGATATGGAACGCATCACTTTAGTCAATGCCCCCTCCCCCGGAACTCAACTGTAACTCCAAAGTCAGACCATGGCTGATCGCAGAGAAGGCTCCAGCTGACTCTCGGTGTGGCTTCCTCCCCATTAGGAGACAAGCTGTTGGCGAAGAATCTGGCCAGTTCACCATAAAGGAGCGCTTTTGGTGAAGAACCCCATCAGATGTTAGCCCCTGCCCCTTAGAAGTCTGGCTGGGTTGCTGATTTAGCCGGAGACCGGGAAAAACCAAGTGATATATTTTCTACGACCAAACTGAAAACTTTGGCACTTGTTCTTTTGCAAAATCTGACACGCGGCTGCGTCGATGGGCCGCTGGAAAACGGCGTTATTACTACGCATATAACTGCATTTGTTTTATTGTTTTATTGTATCTTGTGCACGCATGCCATTTATGAAGGAAATGATGGATCATTTCGTTCATAAATGACTTGAATGCCCATAAATGATTTATATTACATTATAGTTTTTTTTTGTTTTATTTGTTTTATTGTATCTTGTGCACGCATGCCATTTATGAAGGAAATGATGGATCGTTTCGTTCATAAATGACTTGAATGGTCATAACTGATTTATAAGCATTAGACCATTATGCCTTACGACCGAGAAAAATTACCTATCCGTAAACCATTGTACACATGCAGAAATGACATAAATGATCATTAATGGATTGGTATGTGCAGAGCTGTCACAGGCAGCTAAACTAAACGAGATGTACTCAGGAAAAAACTTCCACGTCTGCTTGCGAAACCGCAAATTATTGCAATGTTGCAACCACTAGACAACAACGAAACCACGAATCTTACTATCACCTTCGTGCCACCTCTTTCACTGGACGTTTTCATTGGTCCAGGAAGCACTTCTGTAGTCTTGTCTCCGCTCAGGGATGCGCAGTCTGCATGCAGTCTGCATGCAGCTAAGTTCATCAGACTGGACTTAGCGGAGGTCCAAGTTTGCAAACGAGACTGAAAATTTTATTGTCGACTTCGCGAAAAACATGTGTCGGTGAAGCTGAATAGCACACCTCGTTCTGGTGCACGAGGTGCTCTTGAACTGAGTTGTTGTGCTTGCAGCAGTTCTTGAACTGAGCTGATGAACTGAGCACGAGGTGCTCTTGAACTGCTCGAGGCAGCAGCAAGACCTAGACCAGCAGGAGGCCAGACTATTGAACACTTCTCCCTTGTCCTTTGTCATACGACATTTCTCAAATGACCTACACCTATCCTATTGGCTGCTACATTTATGAGATCTTGCCTCCTTATAGCAAAGGTACAGCGTCCGTTCTGTCCATTAGGATGTGGCACCGCACAACATTCTATAACTGAAATGCGCGGGGAGATATGAAATGCATTAATTCTCTCCCTCGGAGATTCCTCCAGTTCTTCCCAAAGGCTGCTTTCCAATAAACATGGCGACCTCAAACACAGCATTTGGATTTGCAATGCCGGCTATGGCATGTAACCAGCGCCAATGTACGACATACCATCAGCGAACAATACAATATCATAGGTACCTTCCTTAAGGTATGATAGAAATTTTATCCGCGTAAAAAGAAAGAACGATTCCCGCAGAAACAACTATTACGTCTTTATCCCCACAGCCGGCTGGCAGCACTGAATTTTTCACGCCGTATTGGCGCGAGCAGGCGGGATAATCACGTGACTAGACTCCGAGTTTTCAATGGTCGGCCCATTAAAGCGGCGTGAGCGCCGTTCCAACACCGTTCCCCCGAGCCAGCTCTCCCTTACACATTTTCTAAAGTACGACCGGCGCAGCCAAAGGGGGATCCGGCCCCAGGCCCGCATTTTTCCGCGCTGAGCCCCAGGTCCCCTTAAGGAAATCCTCGCTACGTCCCTGCAAAGCACATCGCTGCACTGAAGCGAATTCTCTTTCCAAGTTCTCTCGCATAACATAACCGTGGGGAATCCAACTAGCTTGGAATGTGTGCCTCGGCATTGTCTCAACTTTGTATCAATGATAGTTAGTAGACGACAAGTAACAAGTATTTTGGCTGCGGCAATGAGTTAATGTCAGGGCTGGACGTCGTCCGGGGGTGAATTCGCTTACCAAACACATTTTTGTTCATATGTATGCTTAAATATTGGGTAAAAACTGTTTCATGGGCTGAGATACAATTTCTTATGATCCATATCAAATATATGACCTTAATAAAGTGAAGCTGTGAGCATCAGTGCCATGATAAGGCTTTAGTGAGAAGCTTAATTGAAGTCACAAACCTGAATAATGTGTTTCTGATGCTTAACTTCCACTTCTAGCCAGCATTGTCATGACATGCAAACTAAAGAAGCATACAGCAAATACTGGCACCAGCTTTCGTAAACGTACACTTGGGTTCATTTACTGACTGTATATAAATATGTACAAAATAATTTTCAAGCTACCACAAAAACAGACGCCCCTGAAATAAGCCTGATGCCTTATAAGAAACCTGTTTAGTATGCACTGCAAATACATTTTCCGAAACACTTGAGTTGGGCAACGTTTGCACACCTTGATGTCGATATATATATATTTATATATATATATATATATTTACGTCCTCTGATATGTTATGCATATGTTGCATATTTATGCATAATTTACTGCCATATTTCTGACAGGACAGCTCCTACTGCCCATTGCTCTGTCCATTGTATCGCAGTTTATTACATCACTGCTACCTTTGTTGGTGGTTGAATACATGTCATAAGGCACATTACTTTCACCCGTGGCTGTGAGATATTGGCTCCATCTGGTGCTATCAGAAAATGTTGTCTTTTTATGGAAATATGCTCTAATTTTTGCATTTGTAGGACCAGTTCCGGGAAGCATAAGGGGTAATCCGTATCCGATCCGTATCCATGGATTTATCTGCACATGTATCCAGTCCGATCCGTTATTGAGTCCACATGAATATCCATAATAATGTCCGGTCCGGGTTTGGCTGTACGCGACGGGACGCCTCTGCAGTTCGCGAGTCATTTCGCCATTAGCAGCTGCGCCGCGCCACGTCATCGTTACGTCATGATCACCGTTGCAGCGGAGCGGCGGGCGCGCCGTCCGCCGTCGACTGCCCGCCGATCGCGGGACGTGTCGGCGTCGACTGTCCGCCGATCGCGGGACGTGTCGGCGTCGACTGTCCGCCGATCGCGGGACGTGTCGGCGTCGACAGACGCCACGACGGGCTTGTCGGGCACCGATTGTCGTCACGCCACACGGCGCACATCTGCGTCAGCCGAAAGCACAATGGGCTGCACGGCGGCCACGTGGAAGAAGGGACAAAAGGTGGCACTTGAAGGGAAAACGTCTGTTCACTGATAGACAAAGCAACAGACATGCCGACAGCTGTGTGAATAGGGCTGTGCGACAGGTTTACATGTTTGACGCCACCTGGAGATACGTCACTGTCTGCGGGCGTCTGCTTTTAGTAGCTGCCGAAGGTGCGGCGTTCTTTTTCTGAGACCACGACATTATATAAATGTTGGCACCTCCGACAACTCACTTGGTCCATGCGACCTTCTAGAGCATAAAAGTGAAAAACGAATAATGAGGTCCTGAACTGATTCTGGATGATATCGTACGAACACTTCAGCACCACAAAGGCATGCCACGAACGTAACTATCGCGATGTTCTTCCACTTCGAAAGTATGTTTTTGAATATCAGTTATTAGTCACATTTATCTTTTCACGCATTTCGCAGCATAAACGAATATCAATCGCGCGCTATTTTGCGCCCGAGGAATTTAAGAAATTTAAGCTTGAGAAAGTTTTAACCTCATATTCGTCCATATTGGCTACCATTACTGCGCGGCTCAAAACCACCAAAGAAAATGTCTGAAGGCAAAAAACATATCGTCCCTGGAACAGATACAGCTAACATAGTGTAGACAGGAATACAAAATTCTGAAAGAATTAAAGATCTTTACGATTTTTCCCAGTGGTCACGATGCTAATGGTTTCCAGAAACCCCTTACGACAGCGTCGGGCAGAGCTGCTCAGTTCGTTTTTTTTGTTTTTTAGCAATAGCAGAATTCCGCGTCGAAGAACGCAACGGTTTTTACCGCACCTGCGCATTCGTAGATGTTTTTCCAAGAGTGCAGGAGTAGTAGCACCATTGTGTGGCCCGAGCTGGTTCAATGAAAAACCTCTAGAGCTGCCCAGTAACCATTGGCTCCGTTTACAATTGCCCAATGGAATACGGTAAGGATGCTCTTCAGACCGAGGTGCTGTTTGTGCTTGTGCCTGTTACAAACAGCCGGGGTGCTGTTTGTCCCAGCGTTCAGCCCCAGTGCGTTGTTGACACAGCTATTCGGCGTGTGCGAAGGAACGTCCGAAATTACCGGTTTCCTGCACCTCGCGCGACCTGCGCCCCCACCGTCCCTCCCCCCACCTCCCCTCTTGAACCACACGGTGCAGATGTGCAGAGTGCAGTGAGAGCTCTGTCGCAGGGTCCACCCGTGCGCTGACTGTACTCTCTTGCCTGGCAGTGAACTTCGCCACAGCAACGCCCAATAACCTGGAGGATCCCTCGAGGCCCGTGCTGGTGGTGGTTGTCTCCTCTGCGCCCCGCAGCGGCTCGACGTTCGTGGGTGAGCCGGAGTGACTCCCGCCGGGATGGTCAGAGTCGGACTGAGCCACTGAGCTGCGAACCACTGCTCCAGAGACGCAGAGAGACGACCCTGCGCTTAGAGGCTGGAATGCGTGTTTGCATTTGGAACTTTTCAGCTGTATTTAACAACATTTGCTGATAATTTGGTGACTATTGGAAGACAAATCAAAGACGTCTCGACAGCAAGCAATAGGAATGGGACTGCTTCTGTGATCATTTTGCCCCGGAGCGGCGGCTCGCTCCTGAAAACAATTCTAACCGCGCCCCGACCACACAACGCCTCGAGATGACCCACCGCCATTGAGGACGGCCGGCCAGTTTTGTTGCGTCACGACGTCACAGCAAGCGGGAGTCGGATAACGGTCCGCTTTCGCAGCGGAACGGTCGGCGGTGGTGCGGCACAGCAGGGATGCTCTCGACACCGATTTGCACAGAGACCGTGCCGAGCTGGCGTGCTATCCGGCACAGTCTACCCACAGACTGGTTGATGTGCGGCTTCTTTACCATACCTGTGGGTTTTGTATCTATTTATATATTTTTTGCTTTTGTGAATAAGGAAGCAAGTCGGGAACATCTTTCTCGGTACTTTTTCCTCAATAAATTGTGCGTAGAAAGAGCAAAAATTACCGCAGTCAGGCCATAACTGTAGACACTACGGCAAAATCAACCTCGGCCCGCGCCGGCTGGTCTGTCGATGGGTCGGCTCATCGGCGGCCGGCCGACGTGCCCAGCCGCAGAATACGACCAGGCGACTCGGCGCGCCGGCCACCTGATCCCGCCATCCGTCGGCAGCGGCGGATCGGCAAGGAGGGGCATGCATTTTTCCACTTTCCATACCAATGTACGTGGTGATCGCTAGCTGAGCATGACCAGTTCGTGCACTGGCCATAGACGACATCCCCGTGTTCAGAACTGCTCGGCATTGCATGCCCTCTGACTGTGCTGCTGCTCAGAGGGCAAAGGGCTGCCTCTGTGGACGTCGTCAGCTGAGGTGCGAAGCCGGCTGTCTGAACGGGCTCAGGCTCTCCTCACCCGCGCGTGTTGTCCGGTCCCGACTCTGCCGAGACGAGGCCGCGACGCGCTCAATGTGTGCAGCGAGACTGCGCGAGCAGCCCTCCTATGACTGGGCAAACAGGCGCGTGACCTGCATGCTCTCGCCGTTCCCAGGCGAGCTGCTGTCCAGCCCGCGGCGGTCCGTGTTCTACTTCGAGCCGTTCTGGTTCTATACCTCTTACAACAACGGGTCCGGTCTGCACGACGGACTGCGGCGCGGCGAGACGGTGGCCAGTGACCTGATCAACCTGCTCACCTGCCGGTAAGGCGAGAAGAGGAAGGAAGAGAGTGGAAAAGAGAGGGGAAGAGGGAGATAGAGAGGGGAGGGAGAGGGAGGGAGAGGGGAAGAGGGAATAAGAAAGGAAGAGATGGAGACGGGGAGAAGGGGGAAATAGGAGGAAAGACGTGGAGAGGTAGAATGTGAATAGAGAGGGGATGGAAGTGGTGAGGTAGTGGGAGGAGGGAGGGATTGTGTTGCCTCATTATTTTTACAGACAAGTATACCTGGGGCGCATATTTAAATGGGTCTTGTTATTAGATAACCCGACCTATCGTGGGCTGATATTTCTTGAAATCAATTTAGAAGGCGTCCTTTTATAGGTCGAGGCACCGTGACATCCCTCAGTTTCATAAGTTTTGTATCGTTAATGTGCATTTTCCTTTACCTGATGTGGCATATTCTTGCTTAATACATGACCCTGCCCGGTGCTAAATGATTGTTCCTTGCTAGTCCAGGAGGACAGCGGAACAGCCCCAGGCCTTTTTACGTAAAAGTTTGCAGTACGACGATGACCGTAGCTCTCCTAAGGTTTCTCAATGGCAGCCCCTGACGAAAGCATTAAAGGTCATTGACCTGTCAAGGCCATCAACCTCAGATCTTCAGAAAGTAGCAAGAAGGCTTTAAACTCAGCTATGCCATGTTTTGGAGAGGTCGGAGCAGTCGTGGTTCTTTGAAACTTCCTGAAAACCTTGAAGTGTTTCATGATACTTATTCTTATTCTGTCTAATTCATGAGCGTCACCCATGTTTTCAATGGCCTACGCATTTCAGTCGTCATTTGGGTCAGGGCCATCTTAGACGAGAATCACCAGTTAATATCATTCACTCTTTTTGACATTTTGTTGACCGTGAAGGAATTCATAAGGAAACTGGAAGCATTCAGCCGTACGAAACAGCCGTAAAAAACAGCCCCTTCGTCTCTATTTATCATCAGAAGTCGTTCGGGATCCCGCAGAAGCGCCCCATCTTATACGTCCCACAAGATCCAATGAAAAACGAAATCAAATGACATGCTCTAAAGCCACTTATAATGTCACTATTTGACCTAAAAGGGTCAAACTGGGTATCATCGTGCAGCCAGTTAAGCAATGCCACACGTTTACTGTTGTTCTGTTGTTGCCGTCGCTTGTCTTGAAAGTTCGGGGTTTTTGCCCAAACTGCAATTTTGCTCTGAAAAGACTCACGAAGTCATTTCCCGATATAGACGGCTCTGTAACACGTTAACTCATTAACCCTTAAACCCTCGTCCAGCGAGGGCGCCTCTGGGGTCCCCCTGAGGTTTTCGTTCACGACTTTTGTTCTGTTTGATTTACGATCCCGAAATGTTTATTTGCTTAGTTTGGCACATTCTAATAGTAAATTTGTTCATTTGGACGTTTTCGTTTGGTTGCGTTTTGAGATTTGGCCTGTTTGTCAGTGTCATATCACGTTTGAATTCCGCAAAAGTTGCGAATATTGTGCTACAAAAGTCCAAAGATCAGTATCTTCGGAAGATAATGTCATCCAACTTTCCTAGCGAAAAACACAAAGTGTCCGGCAGCATGCAGTCATGACTTCTAATGTGAGTAACATGTGTGGCATTTTCACATGAACAAGGTATATTTACTGTATTGTAGTGCATTGTATGCCGTAGCTCGAACCTTCAGTCAAAAATGAAAAAAGAGAAATTGGAACAAAGGTTTAAAATCAGGATTGTACTCACTTTAAGCAAATAAGACATGCAAACAATGCCAGTAAGTCAGAATCGCAGCTTGTATTGGAAATGTCACAAACTGACGGTGTAAACTGAAATATCCGCCCTTTTTGATGCGGGATTACGTTTTGAGGTAGCAACATTAAATCAAAATATTGCCGAGATCATGGAGCATAAAATGTCGAAAAGGCTCCATTTGGACATTTTGCCTGAGGCAACCAATCAAAATTCGAATGTATAAAACAATGTTTGATCTCATATCAGCAGGACAAAGTCTATTCAAGGTAGCTTTTGAAACCACCCATCGCCTTTCATTACCGAGATAGATGACGGGTTGCGAACCTTTTTCGTCCGAAGGAAGTACGAAAGACTGAGACGAAAACGAAAGTACCTCCCGTCGGGTGATGGTTAAGTTCTTTCGCCGATGAAATTCATGGATCATTTTCCGTAAATTTTATGGATAATCTGAACATGTTCGTCTATAGAACGGCGGTTCGATATTTTTTGCTGGTGCCCTTAGGTTACTGGTCCTAACGCTCCGTGGGCAAACCAGTGACATTCCTCTCAGATATATTGTCGACTATGTTCATTTAAATTAACAAAATATCCGGTCCATTATCGACTAAACATTAACTTACTTTATTTAAAAAACAAACCAATTTATAAATGCGTCTTTGCCAGTGTTAACGGTCATTGACTCAGGGTGGGAACTGGCCCCCACCGGTGGACTTTTATGATATCTTGTACAGGACCAAACTGTGGTAAGATAGGACATCCGCCTAGTCTGGCTGCGTCTCGACAATCCTTCGCCCGCCAGGCTCTCACACGAGTCCCAACGTCTTCACGCTTTATTCCCGACTGCCCCCGACATGTCTGTCTCAAATCCGATCTGCGCCCGGGGTCGGCTCCTCAGCCCCGACGTTAAAATAACACTGTGATGGCGGGAACGGCTCTGCCTGAGTTCAGGGTCGGAACACGCTGCGACGGCAGGACGGCCCCGCTCACCAGCAAAGACCACACAAACGTATCGACATTTTTCAGGACGAATCATCGACAAGATTTTTCATCTTCAACCAAAACCTGCTATCACCTAACATCAGCACAGTTGATGTAAAAATAGTATGGAACACAAGACACTCCGGTATGTAACATGATGCAGGTCTCGAAAGGGCAAGTGACAGTATCATCATTAGCATCCTGTTTTATAATGTTTTCACCTGGGCTAAATCCACTTGTTCTTTGCGTTTACAACTGAACTGCACGATATCGGTGTGGTGTGGTATTGCGCTATCATCGGATATCGGATCAAAACGCCCTAAATGCTGTATTAATGATCAGGGGCTAAATATTTCGGTCACGATTTTACGACTGCTTGATGACGACGTCATTTAAACTTGGCCTGGAACCTTATTATCAACGAAACACGTATTTGTCGATGCCACATGACACAGGGCTGTCGAATGGTTCACGACTTGATTAAATGGTTCCGATAGACTTAGTGATACATTTTCATATATTGGCTTCATTCGTACTTAACCTGCAGCCTGAAGCAAAAGAAATGCTGACTATGACGGTTAGCTTGATATGTTTGAAGTATTTTAACTATTTGTCATATGACATGAATGGAATTGGATGGCATGTTACATTCCCCTGATGGTTGTAAAGAAATACAATAATTTTTTGCGTGATTTTGACCTGCAACCTTCTTATTGGTCCGAAACTCAATCTGTTTAACGTTCACTGTTCAGAGGTTGCGCGATGAAAGGCTAATGACTGATGTCTGGAAAAAAACAAATTTGCCCACTAGTTTAACTGACATCCTAGGCTGCAGGTCGTTTAACCTACCTTTTGTCAGAAGCGCTACGCTAGGTATCACAGGCAAGGTGGGTAAATCTTCGTTCCTGTTTCGGCTGAACCTGTTGCACCACCACATTTCCCTTCAGTCGACCCGTATTGCGTCGGAGCCTCCGTCTGCCGCAGCTGGCGCGTGTACGGGACGTTGACCTGCTGTCCGGGTTCAGGTGGCGCGTGTACGGGGCGTTGACCTGCTGTCCCGGTTCAGCTGGCGCGTGTACGGGGCGTTGACCTGCTGTCCCGGTTCAGCTGGCGCGTGTACGGGGCGTTGACCTGCTGTCCCGGTTCAGCTGGCGCGTGTACGGGGCGTTGACCTGCTGTCCCGGTTCAGGTGGCGCGTGTACGGGGCGTTGACCTGCTGTCCCGGTTCAGCTGGCGCGTGTACGGGACGCTGACGGAAACCCCAGATGGGCCTTCCGTCGGCGGAGCGCCGGCGAGGCGGCCGCTGGCCCCTGATCCGGTCTCACAGGGCGGTGGCCGGGCTACGACGAGACCGGTCACCGGCCTCGCTTAGACATTTGCGCCAAGGCGCGGCCACCGGCTGCCATCTGAAGCGGAGCCGTGAGCTGTTTGTGCTGTCCATGTAACGGCACCAGCTGAGCCCCGTTCAAAAACTGGTCTACGAGACACACCGAGTTGCCTCGATTGGCACATTCTGCCAAACGGCGTTCATGAACCAGCCCTTGACGTCATTCAGGTTACCTCGATATGCACACCAAGCTGATTTGTCTCGACAACGCAGTAACTGACGAAGTTCAAATGGCGTTCGAGAACTAACCTATTAACACTGCCCCAGGGCTGCTATCTCGCTAACTCGCGAACGAGGTCCGCGGACGAGCTCTGGGGTCACGTGGTCAAAAGCCTTGGTTTTGTCGATCTGTTTGTGGCGCATACCGTTTATTGGCCAACCTTTTCTTCTATCTAATCAGGTTCTCCAATTTTGTGTTCCATATCGCTATCCGATTTTCTGGTTTCCTTTGCTTGTCTGGTTTTGGAATCGTGCCGCTGCTAAATCTGACAGCGGACGGTCTGCTCGAAAAAAACTCGTTTTAATTGGTTCTTAATAAGATCAAAAGTATGGAGCGTTTCGCATGTGTTCTGTCCAAGAACCCATCGCGCTGCTTGTCTTTTAATCCTCGCCAGGCTCCGGATTCACTTTTGCCGGGCCGGGGAGGGTTCAAGAGAACCTCTAAAATATCGAGAACTATAAGACGTTCAGAAAAAGAAGAAAACATATCTGGAAGGACCTTGGTGAGGTCACAGGACAGCACCCAGATTTAGTCCAATCAGATCAATATTGAAGCCACCATTGATCATCTTGGGTCAAATCATCTGTTGATATTTTTGACACAGAACTTCAATAGTCAAATCGTTTCCGTGACTCCAAATAGGTTAGACGTAGAAAAGCCTTATTTACCAATATGGTGCAGTAAAAAAGCATCATACTTGGTCATTTCAGAACAGACGGAAAGCGAGGGAAAAATTTCATTTTTTGGAAAGCCGGGAGTCACGTTCTTCTTCATTGCAAAAGACTGCGTTTTGGTTTCATCACGCCGTAGATGTGTTTAGGATGTATATCAAATCTGCAGCTACCATATTTAGGCCAAACAAGGCCAATCTAGGTCAAAGATTTGACGCGTTTATAGCATGACGCAAGCTGGGAGTTCCTGGCGCCTGTAGCATCATCTGCTGCATTTCCATTGGCCAGACATAACATTGCATAAAGTCCTATAGCGCCGGTTCATGCAATATCCGCGCTACATCACGAAACCCATGTCAAAAGCATTGTCGCCATGTGATCACACCTACACCGGGAAACAGGCGCAGCCACAACGCAGAGACCTGATATCAGACGGGAAGTTATTTAGGCGATGGCCAGGATTTTTACACTGGTAACCAAAAACCACAAGCATGGCTGTGGTTCTGATCATTTGAAGTCATATCAGCCTGGGTAAAATGGCATTAGACCAGTCTTGAAAAGTAAGTTCTTACCATATGACAGTGCTTCTATAGTATTTATGGCGGCTGATAAGCATTCGAACAATGTAAATCGAAAGTTCATTTTCGGCTGCGGGGCAGAAAATTCGGTGTAACACATGACCTGGCCTGGGCCACGGTGCAAAAGGTAAAGTTATGTGTGCAAAGCACATCAGAAACACCAGGGTGTATATCCAGGTTTCAAAAACCACCGGACTGGATCCACAAACTCTCTGCGTCTCTGCGTCTCTTTGTTCTCTAGTCATCTTCGAAAAGCCGGAAGGAGAGGGCCTCCCTGGCCATCCTCAAAAAATCGGAGGGATTCTCCCCGGCGCAGGGAGGGTTAAGCCACGTTTATGTTAACTCTGGGAAATCTTGGTTTTAACATTTCTCCAGACATGAATCCAGCGCTACGAGACATTCATAGGATAGTTCGCATGATGATCTGTTGTCGTTGTTGCCTGTCATTATTTTATATTAACATAAATATCTAAAGACTGTCGAGTAATTGCGCAGTAATCTTCACGCACGAACACACGCGGCCGCACACCCACCAGAGCGGCTTCATTCACCTCCGTACGCTGGCAGTCGGTGGGTCTGGCCCGGCGCCGCCCCGTGCCGGTCGTGCAGGCTTCTCACGACAGCGTCAGTCGTGCGTGACTGGTATGCCGTCCTAGATTAATGCGGCAGTCCGGTCAGCGGGTTTCTGGCGGTCGCCAGACGTGACCGTTCAGCTAATTACTATTGCAAAATGCCATGGGAAATGGTTGTTGGGCAGAAACCATATCCTCTATGGATGTTTGGACGCTGTCGGTACCAGAAATCACTCAGAAACCGTAGCATTTGGTGACAGATGATTTCTCAGTTACCGTGAAACGGAGACAGCTGGCAGACAGAACTCTAAGAGCTTCCGTTAGACTCCTCGGTAAGGACTCGATGATTTCGGTTATTCACAGTAACCCAGGATATCATAATATACCATAGACGATGGATAGATAATTCATAACAATATATCATGTCATAGTCTCTCCTGGTAAGGGATCAGGCTTTCATGCAATAAAACTGGTTTTGCGGGAATTATGCCTTTCTGTCAACAGGGCACCAGCAGGTTGGTAGCCGTCTAGTGAGAGTCCAGGGCGACACATTCATTTCAAGCAGCACAGTCAGGTCCCCGCAGGTCCGTTCATTGGCTGATTTTACCAGCTCCAAACCCAGTTTAAACCAAGGAACATCGTCATAAGCTTCTTGTAGATCAGAAAACTTCTCGATTTTTTCCGTCTGGAACGTTGCTGTCTTGTTTGGCAACATGCAAAGATAGAGCAAGTGATTCTAAGTGCATGCAAGGTAACGGAATTTGCGGTGTCCGCGTAAAACAGTCACTATCTTTTTAGCCAACTGGTAAGATTCTTGCCACTTTATCATGCAATTTAGAAATGGCTTGGTTCCCCTTGGGTCGATAATCGACCGATAACAATAATCGATCGATAAGAACAGATGCAAGTAGCAGCTTGAACCTTCACCGCAACTTGCTCGACCGTACTACAGAAATGGGGCGAAGGCTCTCGCCGAAGCGGTCCAGTGGAATGGTGCCGCAAAGTCGCGCCGGGCGCTGCTGGTTCAAATCCAGACGGCGGTCAGAAGTCGGTCACCGTTTTCCTACCTACGCTACCCTTCTTTCCCCATGACGACGAAGGAACGTCGTCCCTGTGATGGGCGTAACGCGTGACGAGACTTAATTCATGACGCACTTCCGGCAGGGAAAAGCACACGTGGCTTCTTCACGCATTCCCCCAGAATCCAACTGACGACTCCTTAACCCTGACGTCCATGAAATACACGGAGCTGTGCTGGTGACGAGCTGGAGTCCGCCGGCTCTGACCTCCGTGAAATACACGGAGCTGTGCTGGTGACGAGCTGGAGTCCGCCGGCTCTGACCTCCGTGAAATACACGGAGCTGTGCTGGTGACGAGCTGGAGTCCGCCGGCTCTGAGCGGCGGCACTAAATCATATTTTATGACCTCTGTTGTAGCGACTCCCGAGATTTCCGGGAACTCACAGCGACAGCCACGTGCAACTCCCGGAAAAGTCGCCGCTGTCGGGGGAATGTTGCGGACAATGTCGCGAGGAATGTCCCGGGGATTGCGGCATATCCAACACATTCAAATGAAACACGTCGCAGTCGCCCTGGGCCTTCTCGTCGCCGCGTGCATAGAGACTGCGGTCTCCTGGACGTCTCCTAAGGGCGTTGCTGTCAGCCGACGTAGTCTGTTGGTACCACTGCACCTATGAGCCGGCGAGAAGCTGCTGCTGGCAACACAGAGACGGCCTTACTTTGGGAAAAGGCCCCCAAAACCAACCAGTCCGCCACCGTCCGTTCTTGTCCGGAAGATGCGTGCGTCAGACTTGGAAGAAGGTATGCCTGAGTCTGACTACACTGAGTCAGGGTCGCTGCCGGAGTCCAGGCGGGAATAACGAAACGATAACGCAAAATCCGGCCGACAGCTGTTTCTCGCGAAGACTAGCCTGATACGCCGCGAGGCGAAGCGACCTAACGGGTGAAAGCGTCTGCGAAAACGCAGCTGCCGTCGGCCTGAATCGTTCACTTGCGGTCCGCAGTTTGTCCTCCCTGCCGCCGATGTTCAGCAACAAGCGCCGGAGGGGCTTCATCTGGCGGAAGCCGGTGCTGCCGTCGTACGCCACCCTGGAGCACTTGACGGCCGCCTGTCTCAAGACGTCACTGCGGGTCGTCAAGACCATCCGGCTGCGCCTGCACGACGTGCTGCCGCTGCTGCAGGTCAGTGACCCCGACCTGGAGCGGCCACAGGTCAGTGACCTTCACCTGAGGCCGCCGCAGGCCTACGACCTAACAGAGGCAGCGTTTGTCACATTTTATTTGCCACACTATTAAGGTATCATGCTGCTTAACACAAGTTACGGACACTAAGTAAGGTTACCCTGAATTTGCCCCCGACAATATACGACATAGTTTGTAGGCCAAGAAACATAAGCTTCTGTGAGCCAGACTCACAGAACAGTTCACAGTCGTCCTCGGAATGGCGTCGTATGAAAGCTACTTTCGTGACATGGTCTACTATCTGTTAATTTATTGGGTCCCTGGATCCGACCCGCCCGTCCCAATGCGACATTTACATGTCGGAATAAGCAACGAAGCGAAATGAAGCATAACAGTTGCGATTATGTTCGTCGTTTCGTGTTTCCATGACCTGTTCGTCGTAACTTTGGGCTCCAAAAGGAGCCCAGAGTTCTCGCTCGAAAAAGAGCAGGAGCTTAGTCCGCTGTGACAAGAACGTTTCGGCCATAAGCCACCCTTCAACGTTCACGATAGGCGGGTCCAGGCTCCAGAAATCGAGGTTCCTTTGTGGGTCCAAAGTTACGGCGATCAGGTCATGGAAACACCCACTCCACAAAACCGCCGCCGTACCGTGTCCAGCCAGTTATGGACAAGTTCGGGTTACAAGTTGCTAATCGCAGTATATTCGTCTTTGATGTGGCAAAGATGGTTATCTACCTTTCCGAAGGAATTGTCCTGGGTGCTCGTATCGCTCCATGGATTCGCCATTGCCGTCGCTGAATGAAATGGAAAGGCGATACGGCATGAAATGAACAAGCGTATTGCGGAACTTTGGTTACCTGTTTTTCTTAACATCGAATGGAACGCATGGAGAGCGCTCCCTCGAAACTGACGAAAAACGGCCGGTGATTTCTTAAAAACCCTCCCAAACGCGCCTCTGATAGAGAAACTAACTCAATTTTTGTAAAATGCATGCGAATAGCAGTACTAAGAAACGTCATTGCGTTTCATGGTCCTACTTCATGCCGTTAAGAAAAGGCAAGTGAAAACCTTGAAAACGACTCAGTAAGCCCCCTAACCGCAAAGGAGCTAATTGATAAAATGGCGCTTTCATCAGGAACCTGTTGCACAAGTCATGGTACCGGTGTAACCTACTGCTTACGTGGTGACGCCGGCGCAATTCGATCTACCCATTAATTACTCAGGCCGTCGTTAAACTTCCCATCGGACCTCAGGCCAGTCCCTCAGCGTGGATTGCTATGAATAATTCAGCGGACCAATTGTTGTCACCAGGGCGTCGGCGACACATTATGCCTTAAGGGAAGTCCTAATCGGCACTTAACGGCGGAAATTATCGGATTACACCGTCGACAGAACAACTGCGCGTAATCGACCATCGGATCCTCGGTTGGTCTGGTGGCCTGGTGGCCTGGTGGACTCGTTAGACTCGGAGAGTCGGCGAACGCTCTGTTCCGGCGGGAGTCGCAGCTGATCACCTGCTCGCAGGTGGAGGGCCTGAACGTGCACATCGTGCACCTGGTGCGGGATCCCCGCGCCATCACCAACTCGATCGAACATCGCAGCAGCCAGTGGCCGGACCGGAGGCATGACGCCGAGTTCACGTGCTCCGGCATTCGGGACGACATCCGGTCATCCCGTGACGTCACCGACCCCCGACTCAGTCTGCTCAGGTGCGGCATGATCCTTTTTTGGCTGTGTGTGTGTCTGTCCGTCTGTCGGCCTGCCTGCCTGTCTGTCCGCCTGCCTGTCCATCTGTCTGCCTGCCTGCTTGTCTGTCTGTCTACCTGTCTGCCTGTCTGTCTGCCTGCCTGTCTGTCTGCCTGTCTGTTTGTCTACCTGTACGTCTGCTTGGCTGTCCGTCCGCCTGTCTGCCTACCTGTCTGTCTGTCTGTATGTCTTTTCTGGAGCGGCTGAGCCGGCGTGAACTAGTGCATACTTGTGTTCGTCGGCCGTGCGCAGCCTTCATTCGTTCCCCGTCTGTCACCCCCGTCGTTGACCAGATCGTTGTGCCGGGTCAGCACGTGCCCCTGTCTGCCACTCCGACCTGGGTGTGAGATCGCGGGGTCAGGGGTCGAGGCGCCTCAGTGCCGCTCGCGGCAGAATGCCGCTGACTCGCGAGCGGACAACCGACTGACGACTGACGAGACACGCAACTTGGCGCAAGAGTAGTCCGTTTTCGACTACGGCGCTAATGGTCAGTCCTGGCTGAGGCGTCAAAAAAGGAGCCAAAAACAAACAAACGAACAAACAAAACGCTGGCTCGTGAGCCGCGAAGACACGTGCTAAGCGCCGACCGTGAGTGTGCGCCGATCACCGCCTGTGAGCGGTGATCAGGGCACATCACCACCCCAGCGTCATCACATCACAACGCATCATCAGACGACGAACCCCCTGTCGTCGCAGGTACGAGGACATCGCCTCCCGGCCGCTGGAGGAGGCTCGGCGCCTGTTCGATGCCATGAACGTCCCGCTGCCGCCGGACGTGGGCGACTTCGTCGAGAGCCACATGCGCGCCCTCTCCAAGTCCGCGTCGGCCAAAAGCGCGTCCAAAAACCCCGGCGACAGGTAACGGTCGACGGACTGCGCGGAACTTCACGGGGGGGGGGGGCAAAACCTCGCAGCTAGAGGAGATGAGGGGCTCTGATAATCGAATAGGCCGTCAGACCTTGCCCTTTACGGAGACAAGCCAGGGGAGGCAGTTTATGGGGCTGAAGCCCTTCTCTTAGCACTGAGGGGGCCCACCTGTGCGCAGCGCATAGGGGGCTGGCTTGGAAGATAGCCATCCACACTACGCAAAGATGGGTTTGCTGAGTTCTTTATTAGGAACTCAGTATATGAAGGGGCTACTTTTTAGTTAAGGTTACTTTACTAGGTAAGGGGCAGGGGAGGTAAGAGGCACCTGCTGGCATCCGAAGGAGTTTTCCTCTGGCCTGTAAAGAGGGCTTCCTACCGGCTTGTAGGAGTCCTCTGCTGGCCTGTAGAGGACCCGTCTACCGATCTGTCGAGGGACCTCTGCTATAGAGGGATCCCATGGAGGGGTCACTTGGTGGCTAGCAAAGACAACCCAGTGACTTGTAGATGGGCCCATGTCGGTGTGTAACGTTTGGCTTGCTGGCCTATAAGAGGACCTTGCTAGTCTGTAAAGGGCCTGCATGCAGACCTTTAGATGGCTTCCTGCTGGATTCTAAAGGGGTTCCCTGTTACCAAGGTACAAGCCAACGGGACGACCGGCTGGCCTGTAGAGGGACAATTTGCCGACTCGTAAAGGAGCCCTATATTGGTCTCTAAATTAAAGGAATAAAAGCTCTTATTGGCCTGTAGAGCGGTCCCTGCGGTTCTGCGAAATTGGCGTTCTAAAGAGTTCTCGAGCTGAGCTAATTACGCTTCATAAGCAATGAAAAGAAAAATAATTCATAGCACAAACAACATAAAAAATTTCGAATGCAACCTGTTGCAAATCAAACACGTGACCATTCATTCATTAAGACGCTAACTGAACCTCCTGCACACCAGTGACAAAAGCCCGGAAAATATGCCCATGTGATTTTATGAAATTGTTTTCCATATAGGTTTCAACATGAAGCTGATGAGTCTGCATTCGGAAACTTCCTTCCTTGCTTACACAGACTGGTGCGACATCTTGTGGCAGGACTCGAAACTGTTGGTTGTGCGCAGCGCCGCCTGTCGGTGGTTCGGGCGCCAGAAAAAGACATCCCACGGCGAATGTTGTTCTGGCCTCGCTAATATAAGTCGCTTTTGGTGAACATGGTAAACTGCCTGAGTAAATGAACTGCCAAATGGCCCTTAACCTGCCGCATTAGTGCCTCCTCATTGGTATATTCACCCATTGCCACCACAGCTGACAGTTCCTTTGCTGTCCGTCGTGCTGCTGTTTCTCCGAGCCAGGTGGTCTCGCGATAGCAACAGTAGCGTAGCCAAAAATTCTGTGATGGACGTGGCTCGATGATAACATAGAGAGGAATCGATACTATTCCTTTCCTGTCGTTTTACTACAAATATGGAGGAAATGGCAGTATCAAACGGCATATCTAGAAATTCTGAGAATAGAAATTACATCTTATTTGTACAGATTTTTGCCTCTTGAATAATCTGCTTGTGATAATAGCCGATTTCTGGTGATTTCTGGTGACTTCTGGCCTTGTAAGGTGGTGATGATTACCTACCTTCCTGTAAACGCCTAGTAAAGGAATGACTTGAATGACATGATTCTAGATTTACCTCCTTCCTCCCGCCTCGCGTTTTGCTGGGCTACGTCGCCAGTGTTGTAATCTATGCTGTTTTCTTCGGGGCGGAAGATTGTTTGAAGTCGATTGGGGACTTTGACTCATTTGCTCTACTCAAAACACATGAGGCTCATGTTGAAGTCTCCGTCTTGCGGGGGGAGGGGAGGTGCGTGCCGCGGAACTCTGAAACGCCTCAGTGTGCCCGAATGTAAGTGCTGTCGGTGTCCTACGCCAGTCTCGGTCAGGTCCCGTGACGGCCCGAGTCCATCTGGGTCTGTCTGCGCCTGCCTGAGGTCGTCTGAGCTCGGGGACAGTCGTTGTCGAGGATGGTTGGTGTTTGTCTGAGTTCGTCAGAGCCCGGGGACGGCCGTTGTCGAGGATGGTTGGTGTTTGTCTGAGTTCGTCAGAGCCCGGGGACAGCCGTTGTCGAGGATGGTTGGTGTTTGTCTGAGTTCGTCAGAGCCCGGGGACGGCCGTTGTCGAGGATGGTTGGTGTTTGTCTGAGTTCGTCAGAGCCTGGGGACGGTCAGTGTCTATCTCAGTTAGTAGGAGCATGGTTGGTGTTTGTCTGAGTTCGTCTGAGTCTGGTGACTGTCAGTGTCTGTCTCAGCTTGTAGGAACATGGTTCGTGTCTGTCCGAGTCCATCTGAGCCAGTCTGGACTGAGTCCGCCGCCGGCCGGCGTCAGACTCCTGACAGCCTCCGCCAGCGTCCGAGTGTCCATCACCCCCAGGCCCCGGGTGAGCCGCAGCGTCAGACGCGGCCGGCGCGCGGCGGAACGGCGGCCGGCCCGGCGGCGGCCGCGCCTGCGCCGCCTCTCCCGGCGCGAGTTCGAGGCGACGACCCGCCGGCGCGGCGGCCGCCGTCCGCTGGTCGGCAGCTACTACGGCACGTTCCGCGGCGCCGGGTTCGACCAGCTGCACTGGCTGCGCGAGCTGCCGGCCGAGAGTCGCAGCAACGTGGAACGAGCCTGCCGCGATGTGCTCGAGGCGCTGGGCTACCCGCTGCGGTACCCGGGCGAGGTGGACACCGCGGCGTGACGAGTACCGAACCTGCAGGCCCACGCTGCCCGTCCGCTAGACGTGAGCCCTGTGGTGCTCTTGGAGGGCGGTGTTCTGCAGGGCGGTGCTCTGTGGAGGATGTTCCGCAGGGTGGCGCACCGTGGGGGCGGTGTTCTGCGGGACGGTGCTTTGTGGAGGGTGTTCTGCAGGGTGGTGCTCCGTGGAGGGCGGTGTTCTGTGGGGTGGTTCTCTGTGGAGGACGGTGTTCCATTCGCTTCTCTACGCATTCTGCCCGTTGTTGTACCGGGCTGTTGTTTGAGGGCCATCCGCACGCCCTCTCCGTTTTTGCGGGTCCTCTTGTGGTCTCTAGTACTGTGGGGCCGACGTTGATCTTGAGCCCGGCATTGAACGTAAAGCGGGGCCGACAATGGGAAAAACAGCTGTCTGCATGGTTCGTCTAAGCAGACATCAATGGCGAACGATTTTCAATTTTCAGAGAAGTGGTTTCCATTTCGTACATGGCTTTGGTCTTCGGCTTCGTGTGATACAATGTGATGATTAGAGTTCTTGTGCTGCGTGGAATCATGTACGTATTCTGATGTGGAGCAATTATGTAAATAATTAGACACACGTATGTTGCACAACATACACATGACCCTACACCTAGACTACAAAGACTGTTAGCGGCTCTATACTGGATGCGGGTTAATTCAGGAACCCCAGGCCCACAGTACAACTCCGCTGGCCGTTCCGTCACACATGGCCTCCCCACTGATAACCCAAACGTCTGGTGTTCGTATAGCAAACCACAAGAGCACCCAAGCCAACGCCGAGCGACATCACCACAGGCTGCGGGAGGAAGGGCCGTTGGGAAAGTCGACGACGTTCAAAGTTGGCGCCATTTCTGGCGTTTTCGCGCCGGGAGCGGCGCGCTGACCAGGCCGCGGTCGGGCCGGGAGCGGCACGCTCACCAGGCCGCGGTCGGGCCGGGAGCGGCACGCTCACCAGGCCGCGGTCGGGCCGGGAGCGGCACGCTCACCAGGCCGCGGTCGGGGCGCGCAGGCAAAAGATCATCACAAGAAACGCGGAAGAGTCACATCACGCAGCGAGTCGGTGCGAGGCGGCCGGAGACGGGATCGAGTCGGCTGGCGTTGTCGTAAATTTACTGCGCATCAGTCTCGGGCCACGGACGCCGCACGGCAGCCGTACAGCAGTTACAACACCCAGCTGCCAATGATCTCTTATGTGCTATTCGGAGGTCTCAGACCACTGTGATGTTCTCAATTCGCACATTTCATTAACTGCTGCAATCACTGAAATAACGTACGTACCTCGAGGTGTCCCCCCGGCGTACTGCAACTGATCCGCGTCTATGGTTTCCCATTCGAGGCTGGTTTCCAAAATTTCGGGTCTTAGTGGAAACAGATGGATTACTAGCGTTCTCAGGCGCAATATGATAGGAAGAATCCCTGCCGTCGAGATCGTCGCAAGAAATTCGCGGGATGTAGCAATTGTGTGACGACAGTTTTCCGGTCAAATTCGCACGGGACACGTGCAATGCTTTGAGTGGGTGCATTGCTCCTGCTGATGTACGTGCCAGACAGCACAACCTTCACAGGGAAGAAATTCAAAAGCCGCCTCAAGTTGTTTCTTTCCGCGCAACTTCCTGGGCGCACCGCTATTTCCGCGAGCGAGTCTAAGCCAGCTATTTTCTCCGATCGTGGTGTCTGTAATTAAAGCAGGCCCTCATATGACACGTGCATCGTTTGCAATGAACGGTTTGCATCTCCTGTCGTCCACAATGCTTTCCGTTCCCCCTATCGGGTTGTCGTGTGCTCATGCCCGTTGGTTTCGAGCGTGTGTCTCGGATGTGTCGTTTTTCGCCGTCGGTATGCGTCATGCAGTGTTTGCCACGATTTTGTTTGAACCATTGTGGCGGGAGTGAAGTATACAAGCAGTGGGTCAATAAAGAGGTGGAAAGTGAACAATACGTGTCAGGCAATGTCACGACACACTACGGAGACTAACCACCCAGATGGGTACTGGCTGATGTCAAGTAGGTACCAAACTGCATTGAAGGACTGGGAAAAAACGAAAATCACCGGGCCAGACCGGAAATCATTATTTCCTGCGTGGCTGAGTTGCCAGTTTGCACGCAGCAGTGGTAAATTCCATAGTGTGCGTCCCGCAGTTGCTTCGTTTCGCGGTTTCGCGGACGGAGTCAGGAACAGCCGAGCGCATCCTCCGCGTTTACAGCAGACGGTCCTGATGGTCTCAGGTACGTCAGATACAGGCGATGGTCCTGGTCTCCGGCCGGCGCTGGTACGGACCAGGACCGAGCGCGGCGTCCCTACCAGGTGCCGCCGCAGACGGTGGCTCCTTGACCGGCTCGCTCAGCCTGCTGCCCCGTGAACCGCACCCTCCTCCGGGCAGGGCATTCTGTCCCTGCCCTGTGAATCACATCCCGCCTCCGGGCAGGACAGCGTAAGCCACCAGTGGGACGGACAGCCTTAGATCGCCGGAGGGCATTCACCCAATCAGGCCTCTGCGCGTGGGCCTCAGACCGGCTCACGCGACGGAAATCCCTCTCTCCCGAGTCCGCCGCGACGATTTGTACTCGGCGCTGTCACACAAGAAAAGGCTACAATATTCACAATGTCACATGCTACGTCGAATTGATTTCACAAGAATCTGTGTAGCAAATGCCCGCCGTTTCACGGTGACCATCATCATTCCAGCCCTAAATCAAAAGAAAATAGGAAAAAACGTTGCTTAACAATATAGTGCGCCGGTGCCATTGTCTCCGAGTTTGCTACGACCAAGCACGTTTATCCCAGTCCTTTTATATTTGCGGCTGCATTTAACACGCTGTAATAGCATGACACCCGACACGTACCAATATTGCATTACAGGGTTAGTCCATGATCACGTATACCTCCCACCAATCTATCCGCTCACTCATTAACAGACCATTTCAAAACATACGAAAAAGCCTACCGCGGGTTCAATCAAGCACGCAACCCCTCGTACAGCGGACTATAAACACAGCAGCCGCGTGGACCGGCAGACAGACACGCCTTCTCTGCAGTTCCCACGGCAGTGACGCCACACGTCGGTGCCCGCGTGACGTCACCCATCAGCGGGAGTCGGACGCGTCGCGGCTCCGGCCTGCGGGCACAGGCGAGGGCGGTGCAGCGTCAGCGTGTGACGTCCCGGGTTCGAATCCCGGCGGGGGCAAGACCTTTTCAACGGCAGGGTGGTGCCGCGATGCGTTGTCGACGGCACAGCACGGTCTCCCGCCGCAGACTGACGGCCATCGGACGAGACGCAGCGCAGACCTCACATCGCACCGCATCTCACTCCGACTGGCGGAGGAAGGCGAGGACTCAGCTTGCAGTCTGACCAGCAGCCTTCCGACTACCTCACAAAGTAGCGCGAAAGGTCCCAAGGCATCTCTCATGAAACGTAAGAGATGTCTGACAACACCTCTGATGCCCCTTCCGAGTCTGACCGCACCTCTCACCTCCGACAGATCCCGGCGGCGGCGGCTATTTTTTGTCGTACTTGTAGAAGCCCTCGCCCGTCTTCCGGCCCAGCTTGCCCTCGGCCACCAGCCGGTCCAGCAGCGGGCTCGGGCTGAAGAGAGGGTTGTCCGGGTAGTCCTTGTGCCAGCCTGCCGGACAGTGCACGAGGGGAGGGTCACAGGCAGTACGACCCGTGGTACACAGCGTCGTGGACGCTCGAGTGATGCGCTGTTCCGTGGTACCGCGTTACTTCCCAAATGTCTGCCAGGACAGGGTGTGGTCCTGTTTCTTCAGGACAACTTCCGTTGCACTTTGGTCGGCGTGAGGTATGCAACTCTCCAATCAACGTGGCAGCCTGCGTGAAACACCATCAGCCTTGAGCCCACTGGTCCATTGGCCATCACGAGGTTGTTCGACAAGCGTGCGGCGGCTGCCAGTTCCGGCGCCACGCCTACGCGGCCCACCTACCGTCAATGATGAACTTGGTGGTGTCCAGACCGACATAGTCGGCCAGCTCGAACGGCCCCATCGGGTGGGAGGCGCCCAGCTTCATGGCCGTGTCGATGTCACGCGCCGACGCATCCCCTGGAACGGAGGTGCCGTCGTATTAAAGCCCGATCAACTCCCGAGAAACGCACCGTCGACCTGCAGCCAGACAAAATCCCCAGAAACGGAGCAACCATCAGATTAAGGCCCCACAAAATCCACAGAAACCGAGGTGCCATCAGACTACAACTCGACAAAATCTCCGGAAAAAGAGGCACCATCAGATTACAGCCCAAAAAAAATTCCCGAGAACGGTAGCACCATCAGATTACAACCAACCAAAAACTCCGGAAACGAGAGTACCATCCGATTACAACCTGATATAATCTCCAGAAACTGAGGTGCAATTGGGCCCCTCTCCAAAGCCACTGATATCGTCTGTCCAACTCTCTCCACCATCATCAACATCGCTCGCCCACCCCTCTACAGTCACCAACATCGTCAGCTCCACCGCCACCTACATTAGCAGCATCAGCAACATCACCAGCTCACCCCTCTCCAGCATGCGGACGGCCTCCATCATGGTGGGCACGAGCAGCCGGTTGACCACGAAGCCGGGCGTGTCCTTGCAGCGCACGGTCGTCTTGCCCATGGCAGCGCCGAACTCCAGCATCCGCTGCGTCGTCTGCTCCGACGTCTCCGGGATTGAAATCACCTGTCGCCGCCGCCCATACGTCAGCGGTGACGTCACGACGGCAGGGAGCGGCACCCCACACACGGCATGTACACACAGGCGGCGTTACATGAAGGGGGAGGTAAAATCTCACCAGGCTTCAGAGGCCATGCAAATGACGGCAAGGCGTCGCACGACGCTAGGGCACACGTGTGACATCACGGTCTAAAATGACGTCACAGGACCACATCATCTCACGTCACCGCGCCAGATAACATGTCAGGAGGGAACAGCAACCGATACAAAACGTGCTGTTGCATCACAAGAACTGCCACAGGCGCCGCAGTACGCTAACTTGACGACAACAACGGGGGACGGACTTCACACGATTGACTGACGCCTGACGAAACTCAAAACCAGACTTGTGTCTGGATCCCGATGGCATGCAGGTTATCCCGTGTTGTATCCAACCCCTCGTTGACCTGGGTGGGTCACTGCGTCATCTCGAAAAGGTCGTGTCCCTCCGGAGCAAGGCGGTGCCCAGGTGAAGCAACACTTACCCTGGACAGCTTAGAGTCCGACGCAAAACGAGGATAACCTGCACTCCATCGGGATCCCGGCACATGCCTGTTCAAGACTTGACTCTAGACACAGACGTCTGGGCCCAAGAGGCGGTGCGTTCTAACCCATAACAAACAGGAACGGCGCTGCGGCCGTGAAAACGGTCCGCTCCCCACGCGGTCCGTTCGTTCGCCTTCTCCTCCGAGATGGTTCCCCAACTTCCGCTCCGACAAAACCGACCAGGCAATGACACACACCGGGTTCAAACATTATCCGCAGACGGCACGAGACCAACCCGCACACCAGTCCGTGATCCCTCCTGTTAGAACCAATCCACAAAATCCTAGCTGAAAGGCCTCTTCGCCTACGGTCGTGTGACGCAGTCTCGTCCGTGTATAACAGTGTCACGTGGATGGATGCGATTGACGCTGCTTTACGCTTTAACACCATCAACCGTTTCGATGGATTATCTCTCGCACCTGGAACAATACCCAGTCCAACACACGTCCCCGTCCCGAACGTTTCACATTCACACCAGACCTCCCTGAACTCAAGCCACCATCTAAGCCGGAGTCAAGACTCTCTCGCAATAATGTCAGACGACGGCAAATCTACGTCACAGCGTCAAGGCAAGACCAGGTGGCGACGGCTCTCGTCTCAAACGTTTTCAGACAAGACCCGATGGACGACTCCAGCAGCCACATTCTCGCGGCGGTACGCAGAAGGATGGGCCGTCCAACTATCCTGAAGCCGCAACATCGCCTATCAACGGGTTTGCGCTTGATTCTGAATCGATCTGAATCGATTCTGAAACGATTCTGAGTTTCGCAATCCCGTGATGGATCAGAATCAGAGCACCATATTATTGTATCATTATTACAAACACCAACAGGAACAGTCGCCTAAATTACTGGTGCAGTCAAATGTTAAAAGCAGGAGTCAAAATACGATTCAGTCACAGTACAATTTAATACACATTAAGACATGGCACAGGGGTAACATTACAGATATGACCCTAACGAGTTCGAGAAGCTGGGTCATATCTGTAATCTTACCCAGGTTCAGTACCCAGATTACGCAGATTCACTTGGAAACCACAATGAAGCAGAATCTGAATGAAACTGCGGATCTGACATTCAACTATTACTGAGACGGAACTGAATCGATCCCCTGTTTAAAATTTACCGTTACCAAAACCAGAATCGACTCCCAGCTCTGAGAATCGGGCAGTGAATCAATCCACTCGACGCGAATCCCGCACGAGACCGCCTCCCCCCCCCCCCCCCCCCCACGGGCCCGGCGGCGCCCCTCCTGACCTCCAGTAGCTTCATGACCGGCACCGGGTTGAAGAAGTGCAGGCCGCCGAAGCGGTCCTTGCGCCCGGTCGGCTCGGCGATCCGCTTGATCGGGATCGAGGACGTGTTGGACGTGAAGATGGTGCCCTCCGGCGCCACCTGGCGCCGCAGGGGAGCGGCTCAGCCTCCAGTCGTCGACAAGCAGACACGGTCGGACGCAAACAAACCCGAGGCCAAGGTCAGAGGAGCCCGACACCCAGTCAGGCCCGCAGCACCTGACAAGGGCGTCCGACTCGGCACAGGAGGACGCACAGGCCAGTCACCTAGCCGTGAAATAACACACAAAGGTCAAGGTCAAACTTGACGCGTTTACGCTAACAGCAAAAGGTCGAGTACCGGTATTTTCTCCCTCAGTCCCCCACGGAGCGCAACAATCCATCAAGGTTACGTTCCATCTCACGCACATTTCAATGGGCAGGTCAGGTTATAGGACAGTGATCAATTTTATGGGAAACCCGGCAGTATTCAGCCAATGGGACAGAGCCTAAGACAAAACTGCATGACAGCCACACACGTGGAAACAGCTTTAGGCAGAAAAAAAAAAAACACAGAAGGGGAACAAATCACTACGACATATTCTGCAAGTCATGCCATCTGCCGCCGCAGCAGGCCAACAGCATTCATCCGTACGGCCCTGAATTCCACGCGGGCTCCCGACCATTAAATCCGCCCCACTATAAACAGCTGAGAGGCGGCGAGTCCCGTCCTCGCGACCATGACACCACACAGCGCTGCTCGGCCGTCCAGTAACGGCTGAAGTTTTCACCGCCGACGCCGGCGCCCCACACGCCGTGTTTACCTCATCGATAGCCTTGAACAGCTTCTGTTTGGTCTCGAGGTTCTCCACGATGGCTTCAATCACCAGGTCGGCGTCCTTGACGGCGGACAGCGTGTCCGTTGTCATGGTGATGCGCGCCAATGACTCCGCAATGAACTTGCCCGATGTTTCCGCGTCGTCCTACCGTTGCCATGGAAGCGTTACTACGGGGAACAGCAAGTGCTGCGCATCGTCCTAACAGCATTCTTCAAAATATGGCAATAAGAACGAACTTGTGCACGTGAAATGAAGACCAAAACATCCAGATCTGGTTTTCAAGGAGTCCTTCTGTTAGCAGGCAAATCTGCCAACTCTCACTGTGCTTCTGAGCCAATGTAATACAAACCAAACTTCATAGCAATGCCTATCCAGCAGGACAGGCACTCACCTTGTACATCTTCTTTGCAACACGTTTGATGCTGCCTTCAATATTGGCCATGGATTTGCTGAGGAATTCATCTTTCACATCCACCAGAGTAACCTTATGGCCAGTCTGTGCTGCTACCTGTAGCAGAAACAGGAAAAGAAATAACTAACTTGATCTCTTACCTTGTTTACCTTGTTTACCAGTATTCCTTTCTCCAGTTTTCATAATACTGCAAAACCAATATGAAAATGCCTCAAATATCTTTATAGTATTCCTTGAGGAAGGATACAAACAACTAGTCTGGACATATGCAACAAGCCAATAATAGCCTGACATGACACAGTGCTTCCTAAGGTACCAATGCAAGAGGATGTCATTACCACTGCTTGATACCATGCTGGATTTCACTACCTGTGGACACAAGTGTGACATCATCATTCAACCTCTGTCTAACTCAGTGTTGGCATTCCTTGATATTCTGTGGCAGTGCCGATGGTGTCTGCAGCTGCTGAGTTGCTCCATGTAGTGTCATCTGTGGTGGAGCCAAGGATGGGGACTGGGGACGTGACCTCTCTCCATGTGGTTGACCAGGAACTCTGAACCCACCAAGGACACAGGGACCATCAGGGGCCTTGGGACAACAAGGGGTCACGGCACCATGATCCCACTACAGTCAGGAGCCATGAAACTGTTTGGGCCCTCAGACAGGCAAGGTCCTGAGACCACCAAAGGTACTATGGGATGGTTAGTAACCTTGGGATGGTCAGGGGCCATGGAGCAGCAAGGAGCATGGAACAGTCAGGGACAATGGAATAGTCATACGCCATGTTTGCCACCAGACGGGGCTGCATTGCACGAGTGGGCCCGCCTCAGTCATGGGCCTGAGACAGCCAGTGGCTCTGAGATGTTTGGATGGTCAAATCCCCTGGAGTGGCCAGAGACCCTGCACAGATGTGCAGCACAGATGCTCTAGTTTTAAATGTCATTTGACCATTTAAATCTTGTCAGCAGTTAAATCTAGCAGTCAGTTATCAAGCAGTTCTACTACAAAATTCTAAATGTCTTTTGGTACATTTTAGCTGCATTACGATTTTCTTGCTATTATGTTTCTGAGTAAGATGATATGTGCAAATGTTTGTTCAGCTTGGATGTCATGCCAGTATGTATCTTTGATTCATGACTCATGTAAATTGGATATAACAGTCATATAATGTGCTTCTTTTATATGCCATTGACTGGGGTCCATGATAGCCATTTCATTAGAGTGGACAGTGCCTGAAATGTTAATATATACAATGGTCAAGGATCATGTGATGATCAAGCAGTCTGGGAAGCCCAAAGGCCCTTAGATGGCCAAGGGTCCTGAGACAATCAGGGCCCCCAAGACTATCATGAGCATGAGCCAATCAGGAGCTTTTGGGTGGCCAAGGGTCATAAAACAGTGGGACCTGAGATATCCATGGTCTCCGTGACATTCAGAAGTGCTGACAACATGGCCAGACACTGCACAACAGTTATGGGTCCAAACATATTGGCCAAAGACCTAGAGATTGGCAAGAGTCCTGTGACAGTCAAGGGCTCAGGGATGGTCAGGGGCCCAGGGATAATTGGGGTCTGCCACCACTGTTGTGGCTGCTGTCACAATGCAGACAATCATGGCATGGCTGTAATGTTATTTCTGTCCTGGAATTCCACTTTCTCTGTCATAGGTGATAGTGGCAATGTAAATACTAGCCTCAGTTTCACCACAGCTATCTTCATATAATTACATCTTTACCACTGTCCATGATGGCTGAAGCTGGACCATTGATCCAAGGGCAAAGCCAAGGTGGTAGCCATGGCAGACATTGAAAAATTAATATTTCGGGCACATTTTTCTGGACCTTCAAAGTAAAGAGCCCAAAATCTGAGAAGCCCTAGTTTTGAGGTTAGGCTTATCCAGGCCCTCTCCTTGCCAAACTCTTGGCTACACATACACTTGATCATCCAGCAACCATTCTGCCCCTATTACACAACTGCCCCCCACCCCATCACAAGACAGGTTGGTCTTCCCAACTGAGGGATCAATCCTGGGGTGGGGGCAATTCTGCCTTGTGCTATGGCCTTAATCCCCACATGGTGTCATGCCAGTTTACCAGTTACCATATCCATGACCGGTTGGACCCACCAGTCATTCAAATATCAATGCACAATGTGTATGGCAGTACATTGTCATGGTGCAATGGTGCTGTATCGAGGTACAAATCGGTTTGCACTGTTAGCGTTGGAGTTGAACCAATAGATTCACAAAAAATCCCCCACCTGGACCAAACACCACGAACGGAAATTGTCTTAAACAGGATAAGATTTAAGTGACATTCTTTCAACACCAAAATGATACAGACCTGGACGATCCCAGAGCCCATCAGACCTCCTCCGATGACCGTGACGTTTTTGATGGCATCTTTTAGTGCCGATGATGTGGAGAGGCTGCACAGGGACCCCAAGCAAGACACATTTGGTCGAAGCACCCGACTGGCCAGCATGACTGCGAAATGAATTCAAGCAGCGCCACGCGAGCGTCACACACTACACCACAGATTCGGACAACACGCACCGCCGCCAAACACCGACCCTATCGGTTTTGACGCGTTATCTGAGATAAGCACCTCACATTTGCTCATTCTCTCGTCACAAACGCCGCATGTTCTCTCAAGGATTAAATGTTTTTATGTGCTCAGGAACTATAGATATTCAAGCAAGGGACTGACACAGTGCATGGATTATTTTATGGGATGCTTTTGAGACTGAAAATAAGAACGAATCAGCAAGCTGGCCCTTCAAATAGAATTTATTTATTCTGTTTGTCCAACCATGTGCCGACGTCCAGAAAACACTTTACGCTGAGAAACGCAAACGCTACCAAGGCCTGCAAATCATAGTGACGTCACTGCAATCGTAACGCCAAGTTCGATGGTCCACTGAAATACTTTCCTCGAGAACTCCAGTGATGTCACTGGAACACAACTTAGAATTCAGTCATTTTATACATTAACGACAGATGTACGTTTAGGGTGTCGACCTGTATTCTTTTAAGAGGGCCCTGGTCGATCCAATGTTGATTTGGGCCCAACAAACATTTGTCTGCCCCCCATATTTTCTGCCGGTTCCCTATTTCCAGCGGGGGGCTGAATCGGCCCCCCTCGGGTTTCCTACCTGCCAATTCCAGGGTTTTTGACGCAACTTAACGAAACTTGGTCGCTTTTCCTAGCTATTCGTTCTACGTCCTGGGACAAAATTTCGAATTCTATTGCGCTTAGGGGCGGATTCAGGAAACGCTCTTGGGAGGCATCTCATGCCATTTTTGGCCCTGTTCAAGGTGAAAGGAAAATGACTGCCAAAAATAGCGTTTTTAAGATACAACTTAAAACTTTATATGGATCTATAGCTAAATAGTTGGGCAAACAGTTTTGTTTGTCTGAGGTCACTTTACAAGGCCAGGTCAAGGTCAAAAGTCAAAATTTGGTTTTATAGTAATAATTTTGGCGTTATTTTATTGAAATCCCAAACCCGGAATATATATGACGTAGAAGGATGCCCTCTACCTGTGTATTAAGTTTCAGCTGTTGTCAGGTCGGGTCACGGAGCTATGACCTGAAATATCAGTGCGCGTACCCTATATCACAATGGCTGAAAAAAGGAATTTTTGAAATAGAGTGAACTCAAATGATTGAAAACGTTCACAGATAATATTAAATGCACACGAGATCATTCCAAGTGACTCCAAAGTCACTGGAGGTCATTTAAGGTCAAAAGTTATAAGTTGATCTGGGGAGCACATGACCATGGCAGTTACCTTTTTAATGTCCCTGGCAACGCCTATGCCAACATTATATTACCATTGAAATACGTTTTGTACTTTTTTGCATACCATGATTAGCAGAAGCCGAAAAATGCTTCTGCCTTTTTTGTTCATTCATTTATTAAAAAGACGAATCTTCCTATTTTTGAAGCCCATTGAATGCCTATGAATTTTCTCAAAATTTCCAATGTGTGTACCAATTTCAAAAGTCCCATTTATAATCTCTCGATTCATGCAAATATCATCGAAATCGGTCAAAAACAACGGAGTTATAAGAAGTCCAAGAGTGCCCCCCCCCCCATTTTAACATTTTTACCCCTCTATGTCCAGCCCTTTTAAAAATTTTGATTCCTTTCAAAATGTAGTTCACGTCATTGCAGATCGATTACCGTTTGCTGTGACGAAATCGGACGCGTAGTTCTCGAGATTTCAGGGGAGGCCGAATCCGCCCCCCCCCCCCCCCTGCCGGGAATCGGCCAAGTCTAGCCCTCCGGGAATAGGGTTAAACCATATTATGTTAACCTATGGTGCTTTGCGTCGCGGTGGTTCATGAGTGGGAACGTTCCTGGTCATCTGTTTGTGGGTGATGGTAAAAACTAAGATAAATTGATATCTATGTAGACATAGTTTTCACAGATTGGTGCGGCGAAGCCGCGCTGTTTTTCCATTCAGAACAGTCATAGCAAACTACCTTTTAATTTCAGCTTTAATTTTTTCAGTAGGCTTTAGTACCGACATACATTGCGATAATTACTACTTGCTGCTATCGTAAAGATGATGACGTGACATGACATGAAGCCATTGTGTGCATGTATCAATCGCGATTGATACATGCTAACTGTTGATTTCGACTGCCTTCGCTACTGATGCAGCTAGCGCATCTGAGCTCACCCACCTGAGCGGCCGTTTGGCGGGGATGATGCCACGCTAGTTTATATTCCGTGAGGAAACAAAGATGGTTAGAATGCGAAACCATTGTAGGTGATGGGCCACAATGATTAACAAGAATTGGCTGCCATATTGGTACACCTTTCATACCAGATGATGGAACATTATCGAAAACCTCAGAAGTAGGAAGATAACATATTTTCAGTTCGCCGGCAACAAAAACGGAACGTTGAACGCAGGCAACATATGTAGGTAATAGTAGTCATCCCTTTTGCGGTTTTCACTGGGGGTAAAAGTCGTTTACTGGGGGATGGGGGCAATTTTCATCATTGGAGGGCAATTATCCCCCAGTTAACATGTTGTCCGAGGCCTTGCTTTGTATGACTTTTTTGCTGAAATACTAGAGGTTTCTGGGGCCTAAAAGTGTCATATTTGGAAAGTGCATGAAATGAGCTTTCTGTTGATGCAAGCTTTCTCTTGTACATCTGGAAATGGCGTTAATGGGTAATGAATACAACCGGTTTGTACTCATTTACTGTTGGCTCGGGGATTGGTGGTCCAAAGAAGTCATGGATTTCAAGGCCGTTCCAAGCTGCCGTAACTGCACACTCTATGGGCTTGAAGTGAACTACTTAATTACACAATGCTGCTAAGCTGCTGCTGCGTCGATCAATCACGTCTTGTGTTTACACGTAGTGAGCCAACAGCGTGCCAGACTGTTTCAGACACCATCGCATCAAACAGGAACAAACATGTATGATTTTAGAGTTCAGAAACGTTTTTGACCGTTAAACTTTACTGAATTTTCCGGAAAAAAATGTTAACGAAATTAAAGTAATCGGGATTAAATTTACCAAGCTAACTAGTCCGCTAACGGTTTTCAAAGTTAGCGGAATCGATAATCCGTTAACGAAAAAGTCCGCTTTGCTAATTAGCGGTTAGTGGATTAACGGAACCGTGTCCACCACGGCATATATATATATATATATATATATATATATATATGACACACACGCTCACACACGCACTATATATATATATATATATATATATATATATATATATATATGTGTGTGTGTGTGTGTGTGTGTGTGTGTGTGTGTGTGTGTGTGTGTATGTGCCACGTAGATACAGTCCGGACTGAATCTACAGTCTTCCCTCCGCCGTGACTGGACGTCCTGACGCACCGAACCGGGTCCCGGGTCGAAACGACAACAAAATACCAACTCTTTCTAGAGTCTCCAACTCCGCTGCGCCATACAAACGATAATGCCGCACGCCACCATTCAGCAGGCTCCCGGAGAACTCCAGCCACACAGATAGCTTGAGTGGAATATATCGATCAAACATGCTAATATAACATAACAAAATACAGAAACATCTGCGCTGTACAGTCGGCGCTATATTCACTTGTCGCTCCTCACATGCTGCGCAGCTGCCGGCACCAGGCACCAGTGACGCCACTGCCATGTACTGAGCGCCTCGGAAATGGACTAATGTAAATGTTTTGGCGGCAAGTAGGAAAAGAGGAAATGCGGGCTATACCCATTCCCCCCTGAGCCAAGCGGACCACACTAGATATATAGCGATTTCGCAGGAATGCGGAATAGCGATCATTTATATAATGCAAACGCAAATATTACATGTTTTTGGTGTACGTTAAACATAAGGTTAGTTACATAAAACTGCTGCTTTTCCTACAGTTTTTGTCATATGCCAGTAGCGCATAGCGAAATTTAACATTCGCTTTTCCCCGAGGCAAATCCTGGCTACGCACCTGTGTGGCGGTACCACCCTGGTAGCTGCTGATGTGCGGCTATTCGTTCTGACCACTCCCCTCATGGTGAGCAGTATGTGTCCCGCGATACATGGACAACGACGAGACCGCGGTGCCATCGGATACCCACGACCGTTCTGTTTTCTCGACTCGTGCGCCCCCAGTGTTACTGCTGGTCGGAAACGGTGAATTCCCGTCATGAACACGACAGCAAGGCCAACGAACGTTTTTTTTTGGAAACTATCATGGCATGGATGTGTCATCAAAGGGTTTTTAATTCGGTAACGACCCAACCGTTTTCAGTGTAATACATTGCTATTTGTCAGGTTGCATAAACACCATTTAAAATCTTCGTAAAACATAACAAATGCCACCACTTGCCATGCGTCCTGTCATCCAGACAATACGCGATACAAATGATGACGTTGTTAGGTGTTATCTTCCTGCTTTGGATGTGAATGTCGATTAAGACTTGAATGTTTCTGGAAGGCAAAACATGGCCTTTTAAACAAAAGCTGGCAACTTAGGAATATTTTTAGAAATTTCTATGTCGATGTTTTACTTTGTTTAAAGGTTCAATGCAGGCTACGGTGCGCGGGGAATGCTCCCCGGAAGGAAAGTTTAAAATCGACCCGGTCTAACATTACATAAAGCACCCTTATACATTTATACATTTATACATAAAAATGCATGTGTTAAAACTAAATATTAACGAAGACCGAGTCCTTGTTCATACATACGGTTTTGGTCTGTAAACCCAAGTAACTTCGTTTCTTTCTTCATCAAACCACATCACATCACATCATCTTCATTCTTTTCAGGTCTGACGGATGTCTTCCCGAACGTTGCATACTTTCATCGATGTTCTAAAAAGATCCGTTTAAGGGGGACTTCAACGTTTCCACTGGTTCAACTGGAGAGAGATGATCTCGTAGGAATTCAGACCGCCACCATGATAGTCGGAGTTGGGGGAAGGGTCATTAGGTGTCACTCCATTGACACGGAGCGGTGCTCCGTGTCATTAGGTGGTCTCGAATGTGGCCCCGACTGACGTCAGCACAGACCGCGCGTAAGCACCTCGTTTCCCGGAGACAGCATCGACTGCTCGGTGGTGAAATTCGTATGCTGCTCGCGTGACGGTAATACAGGGGAGACTTACGTTCACGTGAACAAAAATGAGCGACGTAATTTTTTAACAACGGCCCGAGCCGTGTGGCGAGGGCATTTAGCTCAGCTTTCATGGCTGCAATGAAAGAGTGCAGTCGACATCCAATTCTTGAGTTATTGACAGCCTGTACACGCGCCATGGCGGCCGATGCGGACTTGAGGACACAAATTTTACGTCGATTTATTCATTTCTACATTGCGATATGTACTGACGTTCGAGCTTTGGATTGTTCTATCTCGGTGGCACACATGATTAAGTCCTTTTCATTTCCCAAGGGTGACGAACCATTTCCGCAAGGGTGGACTTGTACGTGATACCGCAAATGTGACTTAGTGTGGGCTTTCAAACTGTATTCGTATTGTATTTGAATTGCATTGTATTGTATTTCTCCAATCACGCGGCCACCATCTAACGTGCGAACCATACGCAGCACCGAACGCGCTGTTCTGTGACGCGCTCAAACTGCCGGAACCTCTGACTGGTTTATGAAAACATTTCACTGACGTAGATCAGCTTCAGCAGCCACGGTACCAAACTGCGGAGTGTGAACTACCGAAGGTCGTTCTTGCTATGGGCAAGGCCGAAATTTAGGCCCCTCTCATACCAGGTGTTACGCAGTCTACGTCCCTGATTCGCAGTATTCAGAGATTATCCTGATCCGCATTTTTTATACGTGCTTATTTTTTGTGGTCTTGGCGCCGTACAAGCCACCTTTTGTACGTGTATGTGTGAATGGTCGGCAATTAATTCCTTTATTTCTGTTGTACCCGCCTGAATTAACACCACCACCAAACAGTTCTGTGAACGTTGCGGATTTATTTTGCGACGGAAATGACTACTGACTTCATGATGACCTGAGCTACGTCCTTCTTTGCATCTGCACCAAGATATATTCACTTCTTCTATTCTTTAAAAAAAGTGGTCGCTGAGGGTTTTAAGTGATCATGGCACCGGAAGCATGTACACGGTACCAACAATGGTATTTTCCATATTCATAGACCACTGTTCTACAAAAAATGTATAATTTATTATTTTTGCGTTCATTGAATTGCAGTGATCTCTCCAGATGATTTCGCCAAACTTAACACGCGCTCTGGATGAAAGGTCTTTTTGTGCCCCCCCCGCCTGATTTTCTTGGAGATCTCGAGAACGGATCGGAGCTAGTTGCTGCTACTTTGTGACATTTATGGCAATTGAATAACTCGTCGATTGACGCAGAAAAAATCGGAAATCGGCCGAAAATTTTTGAAGTTTCAAGCATTTGAAGTCCGGCAAACATAATGAAAATAACGGTTGTCGCTGACAAATAGGAACTTTGTGAAAGAACCAGCGTTCTACCTAAGATTGCCGTTTGAAAATTGTCACGCGATGTCAGTGGGGCATAAGTGATGGGTGTACTAAGACCAAAGCCAGGGTCAATAAAGGTCAAGGTCGTCAAGGTCAAGGTCAGCAAGTTTGTGACCTGATTCAGATTTGCTTTGCAACATGTCGGTTTGGCCCTAATAAAACACTTGTGCACACACTGATACGCTGACATATACCAGGGGCAGTAAAGGTCAAGGCTACTAAAGGTCAAGGTCTAATATCTTGTGACCTGGCCCAGATTTGTGTTGCGCCATGTTGATTTTTATGAAATATGCATTCAAAGACCCAAATAAAAACATGTAGGCGTACATGGATACGCTTATATACACCAGAGTCATTTCGCATCAATGTCATCAAAGGTAAGGGCAACTATTTTTTGACCTGGTCCAAATTTGCCTTGCAATATGTCGATTTGTATGAAATATGCATTCAAAGACCCTATTAAAACACGTTTGGCACAATGATACCCATATGTATATTCATATGTATATTCATATGTACATATTCGTATTCATATGTGTACTCCTATATACCTATACATACATACATAAATATAAACGCTGGAAGTGACAAAATGTGCCGATGTTGGCTACCTTCACTGAAAATACGCCAAAAGATCCGTATAGCGCCCTTATTTGCACTCAAGCTATCCCGTGTTGCTCGAAATCTGACCTGCAAAAGATGAAAAAATGACGCCATAGGTCAATGACCTGATATGGCCTTGACCCAAAATTCTCCGCCAAAACGCCAAATGAATGGAAATTGTCGTATTCCACGTTTTAACGGCCAAACAAACACTCTTTCCCGTTTCGTTCGAAAAGTCGTACGGAATTGCCTGTACGGGCCGAGAAAGTGCCCAAACTTGACCTTTTCCAACCCATTTGACCTTGAAGATATTGACCTAGCGTCATGAAAAACTGCACACAATTTAAATCGTTATAACCCCACCCTGCCCATAAAATTTCACGTCTCTAGCTCATTCCGTTTTTCGAGATCAGAGGGGGCACTTTTGTGTCGCCCTTCCAGTGCTCGTTAGCGCGAAACCCTCCCGCACTGCATGAAGCAGTCTTCGGTCCCCGGAGCCTGGAACCCCTCAGGATCTCCAAACATAACGCAGAAACAGAGACAGCTGAAGACCTAACATTTCTAATAGCTGTTTGTACACCATTTTGCATCTTGCGACACAGTTTGAAAACTAAGTCAGGACAGTTGACTGACCTACCTGAATTTTAAGTAATGCCTGTGAAAAGTTTTTAAACGTGTGCCAGTGATTGTCGAAAGGAGAAACTGAGAAACAAAAACGCTTTTGTAATCACTAAACTCATTCCCCATCAAGTGTTCAGTCTTTCGGGAAATTGTCTGACCTGACCTCAGATCAACCAGTGCAGGAGACTTTTTGGACAACAAAGGTAATACAAAACGTCCGAAACGCATTTTGAATGATGCAGCATACCGTTTGTGAGGGTCAGTGGCCTGAGGTCTGCTCGGCTGGTTATAAAATCGAATGTATGGCAAAATGGACATGAAATGCATTTGTCAGTCACTGCTAGTGAGACATGATAGTCTTACATTTCAATTTATGTTCGTGAAGGCTTGGAAATGTCAGACTTTACGTGGCCTGACATGACCTCATATCATTTCAAACATCACTCGTCACGTGGAATGTCGTAGAATCCTATGAAATGTTTGAAGACAGCATATAAAGTTGGTTTCACATGCTTAGATTCATTTGTTTCTGAGAGACAAAGAGTTATTCATTTGACCTAGGTTGGCCTTGCATGACTGGTTTTACCTTTACGGTTTTTTAGTTTCCAGATTTCAGGTTGGTTTTATGGTCTCAGACGCGTTTCAGTACTTCAATCTGCCCTGTGGCCTCGCAGTTTTTTTCGAAACAGACAGATGCATTTTGCCTCCTGTCGTCCTTGATCTAACTTGACCTTACCTTCCCTTGACTTCCATGCCATTCGAGGGCACATTAACATGATTAAAGCGATCCAATGGTGTTTATTTGGCATCCGCACCTTTACGCAATCACGATATACGGTTGTAGATCTGATCCCATTTGATCTCATATGACCCTTGATGACCTAGATTAACCTTTTCTGTTAAAGCTGTCATATCTGACCGAATATTCGCAATGGTGATTCCAAACCGTATGTCGAAACTGGCACTCAAGTAAAGTTAATAGTTTGCTTGAATGACAGTTTCGGCATCAATCAGAGTTGCATTCCGATGACCGGCCATTTGACCTGGCATGGTCTGATGAGCAGCAGATTACCTTCTGAGAATGAAAAAACATTTCCGGTCGAATATGGACTATTGAGTAATCAGAATCAAGTTACTGGACCGCCATATTTGGTTCCATTGCCCGCAGATTTTGGACGTCATGGCATGACCTTGTTTGCTCTTTTGACCCTAAAAACTAACTCAGGGACAAAACACATGCGTCCATTCTTCATAAAATTTGACGAGGTTTCGATTAAGGTTACTCTCATTTCCGTGCCTCTCTTAGTTCTCGTGATAATGGGGAGTTTTCGAGAACCTCTCCCTCGGGTAAGCGAAGAGCGATTCGGACACCCGGAAATGAGCGGTTTAAGGCATTTTGAAGGTTTGGTTGGAAACTCCAAATCCGTTTCAGATACTAACTCGTATTTTTCAAAACTTTCAGTAAACTTCAGACTGGAAAATCGCCCAAAGGACATACGACTCCATGGACAATGTAAAGCGGCGCAAGACTTACCCATCGACCGCCAAATGGCAGCCACGGAAAGCTGAATCTGTCCAGAAATAGCACAAAAAATGAAGGTACTTATCCTGGATGATTTTTTAAAGAAAGATATACGTTAAACGTTAGAAATCTAAGGTGGGAAAATCCAAACCTCTGTAACATCATGCTTGATGTTACAGAGGTTATGGCAAAAATAGGTCAGGATAAGTCCCAAAAAAGTCAAGGTTAGTAAAAAAATCAGTGCAGATAAGGAAGATAAGGGGACAAGGAAAGACAAAAACTCTAAATAAAAGTTAAGTCGAGCCTCATTGGTGGCTAACCTTTCGAACACTTCAAATCACTTCAGCCACTTTAGCCATTAACAAAAGAAACTTACGTTAAGCCGTCCGCCACGAAATTACAAGGTCAAGTGACGTTTCTCTCTGGAACTCCCAGTCAGAGAAAAACTAAGGCCACGATCAGGTCAAAGTCAGACAGCCACAGAAGAGGGCCTCATTTGCTCTTATGAAATGAATCATAGGAAAACAAAATCAAGTTTTAGATTATTTAGCTGAATAGTTATGCTATTTAATTTTACCTCTTGAAACGGGAAATGCAGGTCCTATTTTACCTTACCTTCCTCTAAACAGATCGCAAAAAATGCAAACGTGACGCACCTCCTCACAACCCATACTATATTCCAGCCACAACAGATCCAGCTCGAAGGGGTGCCTGGTGGTTCTGCCTCTCTTTGACTGCCTGGTTTTCTCCACGCACGTAGTTGGGCACGCGCATGGAAACAGCGCGCACTGTCGACACAAATTGGGGCGCAGCAACAGCGTGCCTAACGAGTGCAGGCCCGACTGCGTCCGGCGCTTTGTTGCGGCTCGGTTGCCGTGGCTTTGGACGCTCGAGGTCTGGACTTGGCAGACCAGGCTTTAGAAGGTTTCGTCCCGTTAGCCAGGTAAGACCTAACAGGACAAGGCTTCGTCCCGTTAGCCAGGTAAGACCTGTCCCTCCCCGGCCGCCCTGGCAGCCCCGCCCGGGCAGTATTAGCCGGCACATTTCGATAACCCGTTATTTGGGGATTTACCGCCAACACCCCGCAAGCTTTTATAACATAGTAATAATTTATAATGCGTGACGCGAAATAATGCGCACATAATGGAAGTAACTTGTAATACAAACATGGCAGGCACCAGGAGTGGCAACTGTTGGTGTATTTATTTAATATCCTGGATTGTTTATATATGTGTCGATTCATGTGACGCTTTAGGTGTTTAGGTCATTGTTTCATAGGTGTGACGCCATGATAAGTACGCTATATATAAGCATGCATATATATAAATATACACACACATTAGTGGAGGCGGTGAGTAGATTTTCCTTTAAACATGTTTCGTTAAAAATGGCAGCATATCTGGCATTAACGTCGGATAATGATTCAGTACTACGAATCGATCGTTTTCCAGCATCGGAAAACTGCTAAGAAGGGTACCTATATTATTCGGTAATGTTTCGTCGGCCCTGTCAACATCATCAGACAACAGAGGCACAATTACACAGAACGGCAACGTACAAAACATTCGTGGTCGTGTCGGGTCCAAATAACATCTCCGCATTTTTGGGCCCATATGAGTCATTTGATTCCATGAATATATCTACAGTAAAGCACAGTACATACTTCTGGGCACCTCTGACAATGATGAACGCCGAAATTGCCATTGCCCCATACTTTTTTATCTACCTTACGTTCAAGGGGTGTCAGAGGCTGGTCGTCATATAGCCACAGGATGCCCCGCATGTCCATCTGACAATTAATGGTGAAATCTTTACCTCGGATGCAAACGGCTTCCATCACCTTCAGCTTGCCTTTGTAAGCGCACTTGACCAGTATAGTAGTATATATATTCTGCTGTGAATAACATTTTAACCTCTCTCTCCTTGATACCGAACTCTCCAGAGGGGAGCACGTGTTCCAGCATTTACTGGACCAGGGCACCGGAGATCACGACCTGATTTAAAGCACGCTTAGGTTTCATCCTTGTAAGCCTAGATCTGTCATTCACTCATAAAATAACCCAGAGAGATAACGCCGGGGATATGGATATGAGCTTAGTTACCACCACGGCGACCTCACATGATCTCAAGTGACCTTAGGTCATTTCACAACATGGAAACGTCTTGGTGCGATTTCGGACTGCAAAATCAACTTTAGTGTCAATTGTGTCAATTTTAACCCCAGGGATCATCAAAACGTGGATGAAGACATTTTTCCGCTAGTTCACCTCAAATGTAGCATGACCTGACCGAATGACCCTTTATGCAAGTCATCACCATTCGTCGTGTTTGGTGACTTCCTTGGCCAAGGAATGCATTTCAGGGAACAACAAGCAGAAGAGATGGTTCAAAACCGTTAGAAATAATAGGGCGAAACTGGGGCGGAAATTGGACTGACCTTAGATCATTGACCTTGATCTCGACAGCAAATTCGAGATAGTCAGATTGTTAGGAGTGCTCTAAACTAATAACCCTGAGAGTTTTAGATCGATCGATTGCTTGGTCTGCAGAAGATTTAAAAAAAAATCGCAGGCTGATGCCTTGCTGAACTAGGTCAATGACATGACGCGACCGGAAGTTAAAATTCTACAGGACGTGCGCAGAGGATCTGAAAAAGGCACTGAAAATTTCAACGCACTGCGCGAGTTGTTTCTTTTTTGCTATCACCAAAAGTCCGGGGGGGATCACCAAAAGTCCTGGAGGGGGGCGTCGAAACGCGCCCCTCGGTTGGGCGAGAGTCAAGCAAGGTTGCTGAGTCCTGTACTACATGGTCTGCTCAGACGGCTTCTAGTCGCTATGAATGTAAGACCGAATCGTAAGTTTTGAGCAATAACAAACAACACGTATTCCTTCGCACACATATGCGCGCGTGCAATGCACAATCTATACCCGCACGGCAATGCTGTCATTATTTCCGTCTTGACGATGTTAAGACGGCTAGTTCGTTTTAGTTCGGCTCTACATCTGATACTACATCTGAGGTTACAAAAGTCCATTTTCGTCTTTAATATCCTGAGCAACATGAGCCGTCTGCTGTTTCTCATGTACACCGTTGTGCGATATGGCGTTTAACCGTCTTCCGGACGAAGCCCATTTCGACTCCTGCCGACCCTGTGTTGCCCATACAGGCTGCTGGAACCGAGACCGTTTTGAAAACAACAAGTAGCCGATCTTTTCCGCGGGGATTCCAGGTACTGAGCCGCGCGTGCTTCAGTATGTAATTTGACTGTGGATTTAGCCCGAGACTGCAGCTGGCAAGTGATTCGTTTTGCAAACAGTCTGCGGTAGGACGAGCAGCACTTTACTAAAAGAGGGACTGGAACCGAATCGCAGTAAAATCCGATCATCCCAGGCTTTCACTGCGTACTCCTTGTCCATGTCCTATTTATTTCAGTCATGTTGAATAGTGAACGAGAGCAAAACTCAAGTGATGCTCTTTGGCAGCCAACAAAATCTGCATAACATCCGTCTCTTTACTGTGAGCTTCAGAAACGCCGCGCTGACACCTGTTACCTGTGGGAAAAATCTCGGCTTGGTTTTCGACTGTTTTCTTTCTTGGCACACACATGTCTCGGCAAATATGGCGCACACATGCCAATCCTTTAACGGGCTTGCTGTTGGGCCTTCTACGACGGCGAAATTACCTTCCGCGCAGGGCGCCGTGCTCTGTCGTCCCAGCTCTGGCACTTCCCCACATTCGGCACTGTCTTGCCGTTTTTGGCAGTGGTTCAAGCGAGTTGTTGCGAAAATTATTTCTAGAGGAAAAATACCACGTATCCGATCTGCTGCAATGGGTTCCTTGGCTCTCGGCCGGTGTCATTGCGACGCTCACAACTCTGACGCTTTCACATCAGGTGCTCTCTTGTGGCGAACCCGCTGACTTAACTTCGCTTTTCATTAGAAATAGTAAAACCCGTGTTCGCCATACCCGGCGAGACGACATTTCCCGCCTCCTTTGCCCACGTGCAGAGGCGGGCCAGCGGACGTTTTCTTACCGTGCCTGCGCTGGTCTCAGCCTGCCTCATCCCGACGCGTTTTCTGTTACTGTTTCTCAGCTCACGGGCACTCTCCTTTTCCACCTCAGGTCTGTTGTCATAAAAACAGCCTTCTCTTTGCTCTCTCCGCCGCCAATGAAGTGATGAATAATTGACAGAATGTTTTAACTGCGTATACCTCCCAGTTTTTGACTCGGGGGCTTAATAGCTGCGACATGTGGTTTATCACTTAGGGCGTCCCCTCGATGCACAACACAGTACAATACAATATTTACAGTTATTGTGTGACATGGGGGGCAGGCGCAAGCCGATGAACGATTGCGTTCATTGGCCTGTGCTCACACATATGGCGCCAGATGAAGGAATGACAATAGAATGAAGTGTTTATTTAATTGTAGGCATTTTTCGGAGGAAAATTCGGTCCTGAAAACGTCATCAGCGTCATTTTTCAGACCAGCCCACGTTGCTCATGAAACTTTGACCAAGTTGGAGCGGTCTCCTCATGCCACAGAGTACCATTGTCCGGCTCATTCCGTCACCATCCTCACCCTCAGGTTTTGTCCAACATGGCGTCGAAGACGGTGCCGCTGCTGCTAGCTCTGCTGGCGCTGTTGCCCGTTACCATCCCCGGGACGGTGTTCCGGCTGGCCGTCCAGGACCATCGCTTCACGGGATCTGCGCTGGCTGCCGCCGCCGCCAGAGGAGTCCTTCACTGCGTGATGCGCTGTGTGATCCACAGCGGCTGCTTGGCGGTCCAGTCGGCGCCTTCCGGCTGCCTGCTGATGACCCAGCCGCCCGACAGCTCCGAGCTGTCGCCGGAGACGGGCAGTGACGTGTTCGCTGCCGGAGACGCAGCCTCGGAGATCGCATCAGCTTTGGCAGCACCATTCCCTGCAACACCGCCACCACCACCACCACGACCATCACCACCACCAACAACAACAACAGCTGCAGCTACATCACCAGTTTCGACTGCCGCTCAGACGACCTCGGCGGCCCACCTCTGCGATGACGGGTGGACTCCGGTAGAAAACTTCTGCTATTCTGTCGCGGGAAACTCCAACAGCTACGAATACCGCACGTTTGACGAAACGCAGCTGGAGTGTCAGAGCCTGGGAGCGCGAGTAGCGGCCTTTTCTACGCAGGCGCAGCTGGATTATTTACAGCAAACCAGCTCGAACACCGAAATCTGGGTGAACCTGGTATCCGACGGGGACTTTCAGATGACGTCGCGTGGTGATCAGTTCTGGCCCAGCCACTGGTGCGACAGTTTTCCAAGGGAGGACGATACCAATGGGTACCTGAACAAAAATTCCTGCCTGAAAACAAATTCAGAGGGCAAAAAAGTACGGACCAAATACGTCATATGCGAGAAAGATGCTCAAGTGGACGGAGCTAGCTTACGGTGAACGACTACCAAGCTTTGTGAAATGATAGTATCGGAATGAAAATTCACGACAGGTATCGTTATTACTTTTTTGTTGTGGCGCCACTGAGAGAAGTCCTCAAATGCTACGGCAATTACCGTTGTGTTCTTGTGATGTCTGAGCAAAACGCCAAGGCAAGCCGGAAATATTCAAAGTGTATTTCATGCCAGGCCGCACCGGAATGTATTACCAAAGCCTTGGAACATGACAATGGTGGTTCATCACACAACCCCTACTATGTGTCCACGGTACCTGCTCACTCTGAGGAAACCTCATTACAGCTATCGTATAGTCCAGTTGAGTGTAGTTTTCGCAGAACTTTTCATCTCTGTTATAAATGATGAACCTCCAGACGTAAAGATTTTCAACTACGTCTCGGACGATGAGGTTGATCGTCCTTTTCACCCTCCCACTAACATCTATTTTACGCCGAATGAAAATAGGGAACGTTAGTTAAATTAGCGTATAACGTGTTTCCTTTCCCATGTAAATGATACCTAGTTTGGGTTCCTTCAGGTAAACTGGTGGTTTCTCCGGTCACAGTGAAAGAGAGTGACACATTTTTTGCCGTCTCTTCCGGCATGTGGTAGTGGTATTATGGAATTCAGGCCTTTAAACCATGATTTCGTCTGTTTCCAAGGGTTTCATACGGTTTTAAAATTACCCATTGGTTCAAGTCAGCGACCGTTTTCCTCTTGCGGTCAACGTATTGTCAAAAGATGTTGAAACAGGGCCTTTTTTATTTTTTTAGCATATGCAAATTTTTAGCATAGGTGTCCAAGTTTTTCTGAAGTAGTGCTTATGCAAATATGTGCACATTAAGAATGGTCTCTTTTGAGAGTCCTGAGGCACGATTCTACGTCGCTACTTCTACTGACAACACTGCTAAACGACATTACTGCTACGCGACAGTACTGCTACCGACAGTCCTGCTGCGCGACACTACTTCTAACGACAATAGTGGTACGCGTCACCATTTCTAATGGCAGTACCGCTATGTGACACTTCTGCTAACGACAGGACTTCTACACGACATTACTGCTAACGACAGGACTTCTACACGACATTACTGCTAACGACAGGACTTCTACACGACATTACTGCTAACGACAGGACTTCTACACGACATTACTGCTAACGACACCACTGCTACACGACATTACTGCTAACGACAGGACTTCTACACAACATTACTGCTAACGACAGGACTTCTACACGACATTACTGCTAACGACAGGACTTCTACACGACATTACTGCTAACGACAGGACTTCTACACGACATTACTGCTAACGACAGGACTTCTACACGACATTACTGCTAACGACAGGACTTCTACACGACATTACTGCTAACGACAGGACTTCTACACGACATTACTGCTAACGACAGGACTTCTACACGACATTACTGCTAACGACACACTGCTACACGACATTACTGCTAACGACAGGACTTCTACACAACATTACTGCTAACGACAGGACTTCTACACGACATTACTGCTAACGACAGGACTTCTACACGACATTACTGCTAACGACAGGACTTCTACACGACATTACTGCTAACGACAGGACTTCTACACGACATTACTGCTAACGACAGGACTTCTACACGACATTACTGCTAACGACAGGACTTCTACACGACATTACTGCTAACGACAGGACTTCTACACGACATTACTGCTAACGACAGGACTTCTACACGACATTACTGCTAACGACAGGACTTCTACACGACATTACTGCTAACGACAGGACTTCTACACGACATTACTGCTAACGACAGGACTTCTACACGACATTACTGCTAACGACACCACTGCTACGCGAAGCTACTGCTAACGGCATGACTGGTAATGGCAGCACTGCTAATGACGCCGCTGCTAAAAGGCACTACTGCCTACGACACCACTGCTAAACGACAGTACTGCTAAATGGCACTATTACCAACAACACTACTCCTAAATGACAATACTGCTACCGATACTACTACTACCGTCACTGCTGTTAACGACACTACTGTGAAACGACATTACTGCTAGCGACAATACTGCTAAGTGACAATACTGCTAACGACAATATTGCTAAGCGACAATACTGCTCACGACAATGCGGCTAAAAGAAGACACTGTTTACGATACCGCTCGTAATGACATTACTGTTAAACGGCACCTCCGAAAGTAGGTGCTACCGCCAAAACAGCTGACATCATTGCTGTGAATTGCACACTCGGATCCTTAACCGGTAACCCAAATAACCAAAATATAAACCTAACGTAACGTAACGTAACCTAGCCTAACGTAACCTAACCTAACATGACCTTGGTTGACCTGAGTGCTCATTTTTTCACAGGTATCTGGGGTATTCACTTGAAATCACTGAAAGTTTCATGTACCTGCCGCCGTCTGTTCGGGAGATATTCGGAATGAACGAAACCCACGGCAACAGTAGCGGTTTTTCGCCTTCAGCAGTTTTGTAGTTAACAGTGGTGTCGCTAACGGACATTTAGTAGCAGTGAAATCGTACGACAGTAGTGTCGGCAGCAGTAGTGTAGTATAGGTGGTGCTGTTGGCAGCAGTAGTGTCGGTAGCAGTAATGATGTGCAGCAGTAATGTCTGCAGCGATACCATCGGTCGCAGTACTGTCGGTAGCAGCAGTGTGGGTAGCAGTAGTGTCGTGTAGCAGTAATGTCATGTAACAGTGCCGTCGGCAGCAGTACTGTCTGTAACAGTCGCGTCATGTAGCGGTGGTGTCGTGTAGAAACACTATCTGTAGCAGTAGTTTCGGGTAGCAGTAATATCGGTAGCAGCATTGTCGTGTAGCAGTGGTGCCGAGTAGAAGTACTGTCGCTAGTAGTGGTGTCATTAGCAGTAGTGTCGTGTAGTACTGTCGTTAGTGGTAGTATCGTGTAGTGGTGCTGTCGTGAGCAGTGGTGTCGTGTAACCATACTGTCGTTAGCAGTAATGTGGTGTGGAACTACTACGTGTGGAACCGTCGTTTGCAGTTGTCATGAGCAGTACTGTCGGAGCAGTAATGCCGTTAGCAGTACTGAAGCAGAAGTAATGTCGTGCAACCGTCGCCGCCCGCTGGTGTTTTATATTTTGGTTCCGGCCTGGCGTTTCATGTTCGGTCTGAGGTGTAACCGATTCGTCATGAAAACTGTGGCGGCACGCACCTGACGCTACATGGCCACCAAGGCGCGCCGCGGGTAAACAAGGCATAGCCAGGCGGCCGTGACGCCGAAATTCGCGCGCGACACGCACGGCTTTGTGCCCTCGGCTCACGTGGCAATTACTTCGTTATTCCCGTCACCATTGATGGACACGAACGGCCCACGTGACGCTGGCCTTGTGTGTTAGCTCCTGGTGTTTGGGCTTGACTCCTGGCTGGAGTTGCGGACAGCGCTGCTCGCAGAGGCCGCCGAACCTCGGCTTCTCACGCGGACTCACTCACACTCACCGACGATCTCCCTCACACTCGGCCAGCGTCGCCGTCGCCAGCAGAGCGACTCTGACCCTGATCGTAATCGACAGGCCGCGGCTCAGAGCCTGACGCCGCCGGTTCTCCGTCGTGTGGAGGGAGCTGGACGCAAGACATCTGAGCGGCGGAAGCCGCGGGCCAGAACCCAGCCCGGCCAACCACGGCCAACCAACCAACCCGGCCAACCAGCCCACGGCCTGGCCGGCGGCGTCGACGATGCACGTGCTGAAACTGCTGCTGCCTGCCCTGACCATGGGCCCCTCCGGGACGCTCGGCATTGTCGCAGCATTTGTCTTTGCCACGCATTGCATTTTCACTTTCTTTGCTTGCCTTTAATATTTTTTTGTGACTCGCCCGATGTATTCAGAGCCAGTGTTATGAAATATATGCGAGACATCGCAAAAAAGAGTCATCCGTTCACTGACTTAGGTTTTCATCTAGTTACCTCATTTTGTCTGTCAGTATGCAGGGGCGGATCCAGGCCATGTGCTCAGGGGAATGGTGGGGGAGGTGAATCTCTATCCGTATAATCTAACCTAACCCCCAAATGTTGATTTTTCCTGAACTTCGGTCACATCCGCAGTCGATGCGCACTTTTAAAAAGTGTTATTAAAAGCACGCATTTACGTCCAAAAAGGTGAATCAAAAAACAAGTTGCCCCCTCCTCCTTCCAACGAAAAGGGAGACCATGGTCTCCATGCCTCCCCTCCCCCTTTCCTGGGTCCTCCAGTGTCAGAATGAATATCACAATTCCACGTTCTGAATTTTTCACTTCTGTTGCAAGTAGACATGCTGATCAATATTCATGAGCAATAAACAATAAGCAGTCAGTTATATGGCGTCATACATTCACAGTCAGAACATCTGAGATTCATAAACAGTCGGAAAACGCCACCCGACGTCCGCATAAGCCGCATTGCTGTAAAGATGGAGAACATATTTATTTAACCGCCTGAAATCGCTGGTCAAGCGAATAATGAGCGCTCCTTAGAACCGTCTTGACTTTATGAAGGAAACTTGCGTAAATGGTCGTCCTGTGCACAGGGGATCTATGACGCAGCGGTGCAGGCAAATGGCGTGTGTGCGTTGGTGGCGCCACCTATTACCCGGGCGGCCCTTCGGAGTTGTTTTCAGTCGCCGAGGTGGCACTGCTATCGCGGATGGAAACACGGCTGGTTGCGCTTGTGCGTCATCGAACGGAGGCTGCATGCTGACATCTCCGTCCGTAGATGGTGGTGCCTGCGTGCGGAAATGGCATTTCTTCTAGCTGGTACTTAACAGGGCACATTTAACACGTTTCGTGGACAACTGTGGCCACTGATGATGGGTCTAGCGGCCTGTATGCTGAGATCATCAGGATTTCAATTGGAGGATCTGCAATCCTTGTTACAATCCTTTTTTATAGATGGCAGGCGCAATGAAATCCTTCCCTAAAAAAAGAGATTGGGCTGTGGGATGCATTGCACTTTTTCTGCAGTCATTTTTGCAACCCCTGATCACTGCTGCCTGTAATACAAATACCGCCAATTCCGATTGACTTATAACCACATTGACGTTTGTTAGCATGGATGCACTCTGTCTAGAGAGGCGATTTGGAGAAAAACGCATTCTGGCATGGATGACAGAAACGCATTAACTGGCAGCCAAGGATGTTACTATCATCGGATGTTACTAATGTCCTCGTGTCCCCTTTATAGCGACCGCACCGAACACGTGACCACGTGGCCGCGACCGTGTTCAATTTAGGGTGGCGAAATGATCCACAGCGAGTAAACTGGTCGGACGGGGGGGGGGGGCAAGACTCCCACAACCCCACGTTTTTTAAGTTTAATTCGGAAATGAAACAATACAGAGACGTGAAATTTCAGTAATCGTTTTCCATCATTTTTTTTACATCATATACGGAAGTTTCAGTCTTATAACATATCAGGTCACTCAGCTATTCTACAATGCAGCAAATGTCATAGAATATATTTCAGCCCATGGCAGCCAGATATTTACGAAGCATATCAAAAACAGGCGATATCATGCAAATATCCTGTTTGTTTATGGTCATTAGCTATATGATACAAAGGTTGGCCGGTAAGGAAAATGATCCCAGGTCAGCTCCTGGGGTGCTCTTGTGGCTTGAGCCAAATATTCGGTCCGTAGCATTGTCTCAGATCCGCAGTTGGGTATGGGTCATATTCGGAATGTGAAGGACATAAGGCATTTTACTGAAAGACAGTGACCAAGGGGTAGGTCGCAAATAATCACTGCAGTGCCAGATGGCGATAGCATGCCGCTCCCTCGTATTGCTGGCAACCAAGCAAACAGGCTGACCTGGCTGGCCGTGTTACTGTGAGCCGCCGCGGCCGCTCGGCGGCGGTCGCCGGGCTGTGCCCCGGGGCGGTCGGTCACGTGACGGACCGGCCGGCTCACAGTCCACAGGGGCGGACTTCACTGGATACAGCCATTCGAGTACCAGACGTTCGCCGCGTGTCGCTGGCGACGAGTGCGGAGCCCACGATGGCGTTAGCTGGAGCCGCGCCTGTGTTTAGACTTTCAGGTTCAGCGGTCAGGTTCAGCGGTTCAGCGGTTCAGAGGTTCAGCGCGTATGTCAGGCGCCTGGAGCGATTTTTTGTTGCGAACGACTTAATAATTCTCGGGGACACGAAGGCAGTTGCTGCAGTGGAAGTCAAGAGACGCGCCGTGCTCCTCCCCTCTGTGGGACCAGAGACGTTCGCTCTGCTCGAGAATCTGACAGCTCCAGCGAGGGAGTGGCAGAGGTGAACTATGCACAGCTCGTCGACGTGCTGACCAACCATTTGGAGCACAGTGAGTCCGTGATTCTGTCACGACACCGGTTCCAGACGTGCTGACGTGAGGATAATGAGACAGTGTCTGCCTTCCTGTCGCGGCTCCGCCGCCTGGCCCGCCCAAGCCAGTTCACCAGCTGTGCTGGTATCCTGGACGAAATGCAACGCGATCGCTTCGTTAGCGGCATTCATAACGAGCGCCTGCAGTCCCGACTCATCAGCGAGAGGCAGCTAACTGAGCTCTGCAATTTCGATCGCAACAGCTCAAGAGTCTACAGCCCGCCAGGCCGACGAAATTTCCAGGAGCCGGGTGAGCCCGCCGGATGAGCCCGCCGTCCACCGTATCGCTGGCAAGGATCGGCCACCGGCGGCCACCCAGCCACCTGCCCGAGGAAGACAAGTCGTCCCATGCTGTCGATGCCTGTGACGAAACCATTCGTCCGAGAAGTGCCCTTTTCGCACGCGAGTGTGTTTCTCGTGTGGAAAGATCGGACGCACTTGTGCCGTGTGTAAGGCTAAGCACCGTGGTGTTGGCCGAGCGCTGCGTGACGCGGTAGAGGCGCTAACCACCGGCGCGCGGCCGGTGGCAGTGGCGCCGTCATCCGGTGGTCCCGCCCGCTGAGGACATGACTATTCAGTCCTCCGCCGGCGAATCAGCGAGCGCGGTCGAAGTGGAAGAGGACCTATACTCGCTGTTCCGCTGCTCGGGTAATCGGCGGAACAGCAGAAGCACATCCACCTGTTAAGGTGGATGTGCTTCTCGATGGCCAACCCGTGGCCATGGAGCTGGATATCGGGGCGTCCTTGTCCGTCTGTGGTGAGCTCGTTTTCCGGCAGCTGTGGCCTGTTAACCCGCCAATGCTGAGCCCCTGTTCGTATCGTCTCAAGACGTTCAGTGGGGAAGTGCTGCCCGTGTGTAGGCAAGTTTCTGTTCGGGTGCAGTGTCAACAGCAGATGGTCCGTCTGCCGTTGGTGATTGTTGACGGTGATGGCCCTTGCTTGTTTCGCCGCAACGGGCTTGAGGCTACTAAGCTGACTTGGCCAGCCGTTTGCCGTGTGGGAGCTCATCCTCCGGTGGAGCCGATTCTCGCGGAATTTCCGGAGGTGTTTCAGGACGGTATGGGTTGCTACCACGGCGACCCTGTCCACATTGACGTGCACCCAGACGTCCAGCCCGGTTCGGTTAACCCGGCATCGCCTGGGGGTATCAAACACAGCACCCCTGGGTTTTTCTTGAATAACTTCTAAACTTAGAGTCGGCCCAATCAAATGTTCCATGCCTGTTCGACAATCCATTCTAAATATTTTGACATCAAAACCATGTTCATGCTGGGTCAGTGACGTCATGAGTCAACCCTTGCATGTTTGTTTTTGCCTGGTTTAGGCGTTGGCGCGAACATATCTCGTATTCTGATAATATTTGCGAGTATAATACATGGATTATTTTGATTCGCATAGGAAACGGTCCCCAAAAGGATATGCAATCGCGACATGCCAACATTAGAGGTCATCCTGGGTCACATGCATGATGGCAACTGGACTCATTCGCATTGTGGCTGGTAGAAGTTGTTACCGCTGATTTCCCCATCGTTCAAGTCAGACAAGGCAAATCTTTATGGCTTCTTAGCAAAGTTCACCAAATGCATCGTGAGGTCACGTCAGGGCAGGTGACGTCATAGGTAGATGTTAAAACGAAGTGAAATACAAAATCGTCTGTAGAAGATTGTTCAGTAGCAGCAGACAGCAATTATTGCTCTTAGTCAGAAAAGGGAAAAATGTCTATTTGTCCTGACGTGGCTTGATCTTGACCCGCTTGAGAGCAGACAGTGCATATTTAATTATCTCGAGACGTCATTTCAGTTCTGTACATGGCGCAGTTAAGAATCGCAGCGAGTAATGTTTGCTCTTTGTCATGACGAGTAATCGAAACTTATCTGACCTGACCTAGACTGACCTTGACTGGCTGGAACGCAGATAATGCAAAACTGGCCATAAAAAGGTTTCACTTTCATTCTTTTTGTCTCGTAAACCAAAACGGCTGCGAGTAAGTATCGATCTTTCGAATGAAAAGAAAGACAAATATTTCGCCTGACCTAGGCTGACCTTGACCCGGCATTTTTTTACATTTTGGCATGCATTTCATGCAAAAGATTGTGGCCCTTCGTTTGATGCCCAACTGAAGGCTCTAAGACCACGATTACCGATGACATGAGGTACAAACCGATATCAGTTTTTCCAACTTCGTGTTAAGCGTTTTCAGTGATCTGTGAGTCATCAGTCAAGTGACCAGGATTAAGATGGTATTTTCTGAATCGCAAGACTCAGGGCTATCGATTTGGTGGTAGACCGGTTCAGATCCGACCGTTAGATTCTGAGATAGAAGAGGGTGCCTTTTTTTGCCACCCCACAGGCGGTCGCGGGTACAAAACACGCCAGACGGTGCCTGGCTAAGGTCAGGACTGTCCCGCTGGCGTATCGGGCACAAGTGGACGCGGAGCTGGACAAACAGATTGGCGAAGGACTCTGGGAATCGGTCGTTAATAGCCCGTGGGCGGCGCCATTTGTGACTGCGCCGAAAGCGAACGGTTCGTATCGGATCTGTGATAACTGTCGGTTAACAATTAACAAAGTGGCCATCCAATGCCAGTATCCGTTCCCCTCGTATTGAAGGAGCTGTTGTCCAAACTGACGAACGCTTCTGTCTTCAGTAAAATTGATTTGAAATGCGCCTACAACCAACTCCCGCTAGATGACGTGCCTAGAAAGTACGTCACCGTGAACACCCATCGGGGGCTCCCTAAAACTGACTCGCCTTGGTTCTGAGTATTCATCGGCCCCGGCTCTGTTGCAGAGGACCCTTGAGACTCTTCTGGCCGGCGTAACTGGTATGAGCGTTCTCCTGGACGATGTCGTCGTCTCGGGGTTGGACGTTGACTCTCACAACGTAGCGTTGAGGGCCGTCCTAAGTCGCCTCGAGTCCTCCGGCCTGCGTGCTAATCGGGGGAAGTGCCAGTTTGGTTTGGCCGACGCGACTTATCCTGGCCACAGCGTGAGCTCAAGGGGAGTGAAGACGATCGAGAACAAAGTGCAAGCCGTCTTGAGAGCACCCGAGCTCGATTCCGCGAGTAAGCTCAGATCTTGGCTGGGTCAGATTAACTACTACGGGAAGTTTCTCAGGGACCTGCGGTCCTTGCGCCACTGTATGTGTTGCTGCGCCAGAACCAGCCCTGGCGCTGGAGTGATGCTGAGCGAAGTGCAATCGAGGCAGGAAAACGCTTGTTGTTAAAACCGCTAGTGTTAGCTTATTTTGACCTAGAACATGAGGTGGTGGTGTCAGCTGATGGTGCCCCATTGGTGTAGGGTGTGTGCTCAGTCAGATAACACCAAGCGGTGAGAAGCCTGTAGCCTTATTTTCGCGCACCTTGAACGAAGCAGAACGTCGTTGTTCCCAGACAAATCAGGAGGATCTGGCAGTGGTAGCTGGCGTGGAGAAATTTCACTACTATGAGACCACTGCGGATGAGGATCGACCACAAGCCTATGTTTGGTTTGATCGGTGAGCAGAAGCCGCTTCCGCTCAAGGCGTCGGCCCATAACTATCGACTACAATACCGTGCGGGTAGTTTGCAGGGCCACTGCGATGCGCTCAGCAGACTGCCGCTGCCAGACGCGCCTGCTGACGTCAGCAGGCCAGTGCCCGCCGAGTTGGTCCACATGCTGGGATTTCTGGACTCCAGTCCCGTGACGGCGCAGTAGTCACGGGACAGGTCGGGATCCGGTGCTGTCGGCTGTTGATCAGTACGTTCAGGAGGGCTGGCCCTCTAGTGAGGCGCCATTGTCGCCCTATTTTGGCCCATATAAATGCCGTGAGTCAAAGCTTAGTTCCCAGGGGGCTGCATTCTCTGGGGGTCGCGCGTGATTGTTCCACCCCAAGATCGCGCAGCCGTCCTGCGCTTCCTGCACAGTGGTCACTGTGGAGAGAGCAGCACAAAATCGTTCGCGAGATATTACGTAGGGTGGCCGAACGTGGACCGTGACATTCCAGAAATGGTCGGCGAATGCTCCACTTGTCAAGAGTGGCGCAAAAGCCTACCTGAGACGTCCATCCACCCCTCGGAGTGGCCCTCTGTGCCCTGGCATCGAGTGCACGTTGACTTTTGTGGGCCTTTCCATGGCAACGTGTTTCTTATTACAGTAGACGCCTATTCTAAATGGACGGACGTTTTTCCTTGCCGACTCGCTACATGCCAGACGACGATAGGAAAACTCGTGTTCGTTCGCGTGTTAGGGAGTCCCCAGCACACTTGTGTCTGACAACGCGGTGTTTTGTATCGCCGGTGTTCGAGACGTATTGCCGGGTTGACGGTATCTGCCACCTCACGTCGCCTCCATTTTCTCCTAAGTCGAATGGGTTGGTAGAGAGGTGCGTGCAGACCTTCAAAAATAGTTTCAATAAGCAGGAAAGAAATTCAGCGATTACAAAAATGTCCCGGCAATTGTTCCGTTATCGCACTGCCGTCCATGGACGCACGTTCCCAGTAGAGCTTGTCTTCGGTCGACAGTCACGGACTCTGTTGGATGTCCTGCGGCCGGACCTGGGGAAAGGCGTTGCGGGGCGAGCAAGCCAAACAAAAACGGTACAAGACGCGGTTGTCGACAAGAAGGTCCAGACACTCTGCGCATGGGTGGCACAATTTACGCTTCAGCTGTCGGTCAGCTCAGGGGTAGCAGGGCAGAAATTGACACCAAGGTGCACTGATTGATAGAAACAGCGTGAAGTTGACAGTGCGCTTAGGGATGGTCTAGTCTTGTTGCGATATGTGGATCGTGTGCGCCCGTGTCTCAGCCCTGTGATGGATCTCGGGCAGGACTTTGATCCCTGCCCTGCTGGTCTTGGCGGGACCGGTGCCTGAGGCGAACAAGGGTGAGATCTTACCGGCCGGGACTTGTGCCCCTCACCCACACCTGATACTGGAGCCGAGCCGGGTCTGGGTAACGCGCCCTGTTCTCCGGCACAAGCTGTCCCCATGGTGCCCGGTGTGTTTAGTGCTCCATGCCCTGTTGCCTGGGCTAAGCCTGTGGCACTGGGTGGGATAGATAGGGTCCTGCGTCCTTGGCCCATTAACGCCCAGGACCGTCTAGGTTTTTGTTAGTGTTCGTGTTAGTGCGCGTTCCAGCATTCAGTTGTTCGTGCTTGCGGGTGTTACTGTGTTTCAAGTGTCATGCTGGTTGATGGTTGTGTACGTGAGGAACTGTTCACGTTGAATCCAGTATGGAGGGATGTGATACTGTGAGCCGCCGCGGTCGTTCGGCGGCGGTCGCCGGGCTGTGCCCCGGGCGGCCGGTCACGTGACTGACCGGCCGGCTCATAGGTGACCCCGGGCGGCCGGTCACGTGACTGACCGGCCGGCTCATAGGTGACCTCGGGCGGCCTTCACTGAATAGAGTCAGTCGAATATCAGACCTCGCTGCGTTTCACTGGCCTTGAAGAAGAATCCGCACATCGGCTGTGCGTGAGTTGATCTCCCGGTACAGAAACTTGCGTGCTTGTCATAAATTAGACAATAGTTTCAAAACCGAATTCTTAACTCTGCCTAAGTGTCGTGATGGCAAACAAAGTCACTAATGTAAACCAGTTTTTCAGTATGGAATTCAGTTTGTCTCTGCCTTTCCAGTCTGACTTGCCATTCCTGATCCAAATTGGCAGATCGTCATCCCTAGTTCCTGGATAAATGAAATCGTTACCATAAATTAACTTAAGAAAAACGGCACAAAAAGTAGATTGCGGATTTTATCTTTTTCATGGTACTCGGGATTGGATTTAGTTCCTTTTGTTGCAAAGGATCGGAGATTTGATTACCACCATTTTGAAAAGGATTTTGACGGCCCCCCCATAGGGCAGGTATGCAGTTCCCACACCAACTCTGTTCAGTTTTTAAGATCAGCTCTGTGATGTCTCAGCGAAAGAAGTAACCCAGTCGTGCTTGCCAAATCAACTCTAAAAATGTTCCGTCGCCGACCGCGGCTGATTTTCCAAAGCGATAGCCGAAACTGAAACTAGCCAAGCGTTTCTGATGATGAGCGAGTCCATGGTAGTTCCGACGGCTTTCAGAACCAAGATTGGTCCGTGAAAAAAGGCATTGCTCCGCCAGGTGAGCCGGTAAAAGAAGAGCCAGCGGTGGAGGAGAAAGGGGGCACCGAGTGACGAGGACAAGATGGCGCGTCGGAGTCCCCAAGTGACGTCCTTGCGACGGTCTGTCGTCCACGACAAGCCCTGGCTCGGGTGGGCGGCTGCCTTATGGTGCCAGGATGCCACTTCTTGGGTATGATGGTGAAAAGACAAATTGCTTTATGCCAGGGGAGGCTGCCTGTGCACTCACCTGGTTTAAAAAATACCTTGTTACCTACGGCTGAGACATCGATGATAGGTACCTGGATCGGAAAGTCCTTTTCAATCGCCGACCAAAACGACGGTCCAGACATCTCCATGTCGGCATGGCAACATATGAATGACCAACGGTACCTCGCAAAGTTTAATTATCGCGAAGCTTTAGCCAGGTGTCAGGCGTCCTTTCTGCAAATGCTTTATACTGTTGCCGCTAGATAGCGAACGCGATCTCTGATATCAATGGCAAAGAGGGGGCGTTTCCGATCCAGGTATATGTCATGCAGACCCGAAACACTGAGTCCTATACTAAGACATATCTTTTGCATGTAAAAGCCATCCTCGAATGGCATGAATGTTCTTCATAATTGTGCCAAAATCCCGGAAGCCAATAAAGATCATTTTTGACTTCATAAATCCTTAGTTCTTGGACATTTCCAGACGCATCCAACAAAGTTAGTTCAGTTCTAGCTTTAGGAGTTGAACCGGTGTTATACCTCTGGTGCTTGCTGCTGTAATTTTACTAACAAAAAGAAAACAAGTTGGAAAAACATGGTATAAAAGTTCGTTTGTTTTGTTTCCTTCCTGTGATGCCGGTTCGCTTCAGCAAACAAATGTATGTCAGGGACACTTGAAACAAAGCATATTCAGTAGATCAGAAAACATTCATTTTGCCGATTGAAACAAAACTGAGGAGTGATTTGCTGCATTAACTTGACGGAATAAAACTTAAACTTAATCTTAATCAGCCCAGGACTTGAGGTTTAATACAAACAATGGACAAATCTCGCAGAGTTGCGAGATTTGTTGTTGAGGAACTTAACAATGAAAATACAAAAATTTCGAACACAGGAGTGCGCAGCGTGTTTTTTAAATACTAGAGCTGAGGAAAGACGTCTGCATTTGCAATTTATTTGGCGCAAATGACTGAAATAGATTGACAAATATCCTTTTAGACAGCGAAATGCATAAAGATAACATAAATGCGAAAAGCACGTCCAATAAATATGTCTCCAAGTTAAAGGCAGACGCCGCAGGATGCTCGTTACGTGCAAGACGTTTAAGTGACATGTGATATAAGTGACAGTGCACAATGTTTGCATTGTGCACTGCCTGACTTGTAACCGATTCACGAATTGGGAATCGATTTGATTCCGATTCACAGCTCAACGCGACCCTAGTCCTGATTCTTATTCGGAAGATCGGTTCGATCCTGATTCAAAGACCATGTTAAACTGCAGTAGGTCGATTCGATTCCCGCGATTTACATTCGAATTTCATGCCAACAAACCAAAAATGGGCGTGTGTTTTTTTTGTGCGCCTGTTTGCTGCTGCACCTGCCTAGTGTTTTCTCAGTTTTTAATTCTGGATAAAAGGATATGTATATTTTGTAGTTTTCACAAACTGAAAAGCCGGTACCCAAAATGTGGATTGGGAGAAGGGACTTGGCAAAGGTGCCTACTTCTTTTCTAAACAATAAAAGCTGTTCATATTCTTTCTTTGCAGTCTTTTGGCAGAAGATTGTAAAGAAATGTTGATATTAAGGTAGGCTCTCACCATAGGCACTTATGACTCAAGCATTAGTTAGGGATGTAGAATGTACGCATTTTTAGGGAAGCGATTAACGAAATAGGTCATTTTCTATTGACTGAGACCTGTACTTTCAACATCTATTTTCAATTCATTCTACTCTCTGCCTCGAAAGTCGTCATGATTTTTCCCATAAACATTAGCTGTAAATGGTCTCGTTTCCTACGTAAACAAAGCATGTATTCAAATGAATCAACATTTACGAACTGGCTCAGGTCATCGATTCCCAAAAACTTGGGAAGTGATTCGCTGATTCTGATTCGAAGAGCTGTGAATCAGTATGGAATGCCCCAGTTGTCAAACACAGAAACGATTCTGATTTTAATTCGCGAAGAGATTCGGAGCATCAGAATCGACCCCAAACCATTTCTTAATCTTTTACAAGTCTGTGTACTGTGTGTAAAACAAGCCATTCCCAGTCAGGGACGTAGCCAGGGGGGCATGGGGGCCATGTCCTCCGAGCCAAGCGGTCTTCTCTAGATATATAGCGATATCGCAGGAATACGTAAGAGTGATCATTTACGCAATAGCGTCTTCCGCCCCCCCCCCTGGCTATGTCCCCCGCCCCCGGTCATTGACTCCGCTGAACTAACATCTAGACCCAGGAAACTCTAGTTTGGTGCCCAAAACGGAGCCGCTGGATCCGCTCCTGTGCCAGCGGCGTATGACAAAAGTTGATATTTAGCCTCCCCCTGGAGGAAAATCCTGGCTACGTGCCTGTTCCCAGTATAAATTAGTTGGGTTGCATTTTCAATAATGGGTCTTTTCACATAAGCGTAAGGCCGGGTATGGCACTTGGACGTAGCAACGCTCCATTTTACCAAATATATTACCTACTTTCTTATCGACTTGCATGCGCGGTTGCGTCAGGCTTTCATCACATTCCTGGACGCAGGTTGATTGTTTTGTGCGCCAGACCATTTTCATCACCAGAGGCTATGCATTTTAATTGAGTTTTCCCAGCTATCTAAAATTAACCGAAATTTGGAAATTCCGCACGGCAGTGGTTCTGAATGTCTGAAGATAGGCCCGGACATTAAACGTTGGAATTCCGGAACATGCTTCACAAGGATGAAGATAGGAATTGGCTCTGATTTTGATCAGCGTGTGTACTGTTGCATGCTAGTATATGACGAAATAACGAATGTGATGTGACGGGCATTGGACAACAGATGAACAACTTTCTGAATTTTCTGTTCTTTTTTTAGACCTAAACAACTTAGGCAACAACTTAAACATGTCGTTGGTACGCGAAATGCATTTCTTATTTATGACATGCATGACGGTTGCCACTAAGGGTAGTCTGCGTTTTTGTCAGCTTTTGAAAAATGTGTATTGTTGGTCCGAAAAATATCCCCGGCCATAATGTGTTTTTACATGTTGACATGTTGACTGCACTTCTTTTTCAGTAACACAATATCTTTCATTCAAAATAATATTCTGACACTTGATGATGACACAGCACAGTCGCCCTGCGCTACTGTTCATTGGTCTGGGCCTTGTCTTGTCAGCGTCCAACAGCAATCTGTAGAACATAGGCAAATCACGCGCGTGAAAATTTACGGAACATCGCTTGGGGACTCCGTTAATGTCGAGTTTTCTAAACCGTATTAGAAACCGCGGACGTTCGTCTACCTCAGGCCAAAGTATACTTTAAACGTAGCATAGTCTCCTTAGACATAATTCTTACGCCCGGAAATAACGTAAGAAGTGAATGCCATTTGCAATGAATACAACAGACGACACCTAAGTCTGTCGTTAAAAGGGTTTCCAGCTAAGCCAGCCACAACTGATTCCTGACCCTGCCGGCCGACGCTGTTTCCGCGCATTGTCGGTTTCCAGTCGTGGTGACTCCGTGTAGCGTCGTTTAGCGTAACTCGTCGGAAGAAAGGGCCTTCGTGGGACCCGTCCCAGGAAGCCATATCACGACATCTTCAGTTTTGAAGGGAAAGTTCTGCTCCATGATTGACTGCGCTCGGTTTCCCAGGAGCTGGATGACAATCATTCGTGACCACGTCTCACACCAAGATATGTGTACTGGTGATTATTAGAAAATTGGCAAAAATCTTCCGTTGTTATATAAATATGTTTTTACATATAAATATATACTTATATAATATTAATATATATATTTCTATTGTATAAGAAATAAATAAACATAAAAATGCTAGAAATCTGTATGCTCACCAGTAATGAAACTGAATATAGAATTCCAGTAAAAGGGCACAGACAGATGGTTATCAGGCGTCAACGCGCCGTACCAGGTGCGGTAGTAACACGCATGGTGGGAGGAACGAAAACTAAGATTTTTCGGTATGGTTTGAGGGGAAATCGGCGTGAATCGTTGTTTTTCGTTACAAGTCAAATCAGCGCCTAGCCCGTTGGAAGAAGAATTGGTCTGATCGACTTCGACTGGCAGGATGTGGTTAAAATGCCAGTGGTTCCTATACATAATTTAGCTGGACCTTACATGGCGTTCGATCAGAACATAATTCCTTTTATCCCTTCCTGCCCGTGAATATCATCATGTTTCTAGTGGTAGTTTCCATGTTACTACAACACATGCAATGATCGTAACGAATTTTACGGGCGAAGATGCTGATTTTTTTCACGAGCGTGAAGTGACACGGCTATTTGACTGGAAGTTTTTGGTTTCAAATATTTAAGCGTGAATTTTCTGAACGTTTCAGAGATACGAAGATCTGGGGTTTTGAAACCGGTAAAAACGTAATTTCTAGAACTTAAATTAGATTGGAGCCGTATGCATCTCTGTTCATTCTCTCGCAGACAGGCCATTATATGAGGCAGAAAGCTCTAAACTTACTGGTAAGGTATAGTTATTAATAGAGGTAGAGATAAATCTAAAGCCAAGAATACAGAGAGACAGACAGAGGCAGGGCGCAGGGGCAGAGAAAGAAAGAAAGGGAGGAACAAAGAATGAAAGAAAGAGAGGGACAAAGAGGGAAAAAAGGGGAGAGAGGTGTAGACAAATAAACAGCCAGGCAAAGAAAGAGACGGAGACAGGCTTACAGACAGACAGAAAGACGAAGAGTTGGCCTGGCTGAATCAGGCGATCCGGGTAGGCACACCACGAGAGCCGGCCCGGCCGCAATGACCTGCATCCTCGGCCTGTGTTTCTCGCTGGTGCCAGCAGGTGAAGAGAGCATAAGCGATAAGGAGGGAGGGAACAGAACAGGAGGAGAGAATGGCGAGGGGGAGAAAACGAGGGAAATGGAAAGAATAGGGGGAAGAGAGAACAGATTAGGTTAAGTTAGGAACAAGTTAAGTTGGTAGGGAAGAACAGGGGAGAAGAGAATAAGAGATGAGAAATAATAGAAGAGGGATGGAGAATTGGTGAGAAGGAAACATTAGAGAGGAAGGGAAAATCGGGAAGGAGGACTCTATTGGTAACGAGGAGAGAACACGAGAGGAAAGCAAAAAAAAAAATAAAACAGGGGGAGAGACCAACATAGAAGAGGGCATAGGGGAAGAGGAAGGAATAGGTTAGTAGGATGTAATATGCGAGGAGGAGAGAATGGAATAGAGGGGGAGGATGGGAAAGAGAGAGAGAATGCACTAGGAACAGAGAATACGAGAGGAACGAAAGAATAGCAGAGGGGAACTAGGGGACAGGGGTGAAATACGGAAGGAGAGAATGAGTGAGTAGGGGAGAAATAATGAAGCTGTTCGGCGCTTACTCGGTTTGTTTTGTTGCCACCTCTCCGTCCTGTGTCCGGCCGGCCTCCGTCTGCTGCCATTGTGGGCGCCTGCCTCCCTGAATGCGCACTGCGCAAAACGCACGCGGCGAATAATCAAGTAACCTCGCGCACGATGGGCCATAGTGCCGCCAATGAAGGGCAATTAGACACGCGGTGGGCCTATTGACCGGGATAGTCTGAAAGCCCGCCTTCTGTGCCGGCCCCGGGTCGGGGCGGAGCGGCTGATGCACATCCAATGTCCGCCGCTGTTACCCGTGGGAGTGGCGGGGCGGGGGGGGGGGGGAAGTAGGAGGGGGTCTGGTGGAGGTCACGCCTGAATGCATCTGCGAAGCGGAAGCTCCGTACGTTCCACGGGCGTGCAGAGCGTATTTCCCCTACAAATTGCAAAGGCGCTTGAGATACACCACCAACCTGGTATAAACCACACACAAATGGTCTGAGTCTACATCAAGTGATTCATGCAGTCCCGGCTAATGCTCGGCGTTGTCTAATCTCCAATGGCCTCGGGTGCAGTGTCGTCGTTTTCTATGCGCGTGCCAATTGGCTCGTTACGGCGCATTTTCTGACTTCCTGACCTCGTTTTTTTCACGCTCTCCCGGCGGTCATTTTGATGACATGTGGAACAGCAGGTAACTAGTCAGACTGGACGAGCACTTGGACTGTCTCACAGTTCTTTAGGACAGTGTGGGAATTCCGGTGGAAAAGTGGAGGAAAGCACCATTTTCCCTGTGTGCTTATGGCCACCTTCAATAGAAACTAGATACGCCTACTGTCAGAGGTCTCCAGAACTCGCTAAGGAGGATGAAGGAGGTTCCATTTGTACTGGGAGTTCTCCTTCTGTCCAGGAGACCCCTATTGTCAAAAATGTGGCAACCTGAAAAATTATGGCCACGCCGCTGCACGGAAGGCCTTGAGTTCAGTGTAGGAGACGCCATGAGTTACCCAGGAGGCCCCCGATACAGGGTCCCCTCGCCAACGCAAGAGGCCCTTATTCGGTACAAAAGGCCACCATGAAGATGATTTTCAGAGTCCATATGAAAATTGCATTTGCCAGCTGTCCTTCAAAAAAAAGACAACGCGCGAAACCCGGAGAGAAAATCTTGGGCAAGTGGTAGGCTAGGAGGTCCCGTACAGCTTGAACAACGCTCTGCTAAAACTATTTTAAAAGAACAAGGTTGTCATCAGTTCGCAGTCCCGTGGCAGTCTGCAGCCTATCCTGACCTGATTTGTCCTGAAAGAGTTTGGAGTGACCTTGACCTAAGTGTAACTTGTGACCGTCCACCCAGTTCGGAAAAGGACGCGAATACTTTGATGCCGGTTTGGAATCAGTTTGAGCAAAATTGTATCTTTTAGAGCAATGCAAAATAAGGTAGGCTAACCGGCCGTACCTATTTGAACTATTTTGGCCCCCTGTGACGCCAAAGGATTGAAAATCGAGATCACCTAGTGCGCTTTTAGATGGAACAGATTAGGCTATCGACTGACGTTTGAAATGTTCCGGTCCTGTCTTTGGTCCTGGAGCTACCAAGGCGTTTAGAGTACCCTCCAGGAGGTCGTGGGTACGGGAATACCCCACACGATATCGGGCTATTTCCCAGATTTACCTTTAGCGTACACGCTAAAATGTACAGGACCTCCGGTATCCTTCCATCAACCTCTGATGTCATGCTACGTCCCTGGCCTATGGTAACCTTAACCATACCAGGACCAAGTCTTTTTCAAAGTTTTCCAGCCTTGGTCCAGTATACTGACGTGGAAAACGAAAAACTAGACCCATGGAACATATAACTGCAAAAAGACCACTTACTGGAACATTTTTTCTTTACCATTGCCTGAATAGTGCATGGCCCCTTTTCGCTTTCCAAACGATTACCTGAAACAAAAGTATTCACCAAAATAAAGGGCATATGGCCGTGAGGCCAACTTTGCCTGACATATCCAGAGCACTGATTCCGAGTGTGACGGTGTCAACTGTAGCCTAATTCAGTGGCCAACTGCTCGGCCAGCATGATGTACGAAGTGAACCTAGACATGGGGTATAGAATATTCCACTGAATTATGGCAGCCAAATCAGATTTCTCCGAAATCAATATTAAAGCTGTGTCTTCGTATTCATGTACAGTCACTGCTGATGAATAGCTAATGCACAATTCAGAAATCCTTAATCTTTGTTAAAATATATCGCGTTTTCACCAGAAACCTGTTGCACCAACTAAACCCGCACTAGGTTCGGATAAAGGCTCAGCCATATCTCTCAAAATCTGGTTAATTTTTCATGATGACTGATATGGACCACAATGAGATAAATTACTCTTAATGGTTTCATCTTTTGAATATAAAGAGGATCCAGATGAGAGACGAAAAATGAACTCCAACCATAAGTGATTAAAAGATGAACAATGACTAATGCAATGTCTTTTAAAAGAGGCCATTCCTTTGATGACAAAGTTCCTTGTGTGAATCGAGGTATAAATTGGCAAGAACTTGCGTTTACACACATTCATATCACATGGCAAAAGGAACAATTATGCTGTCGCTGATCGCCTAGCGTCCGTCTAAAGGCTTTCTGGTGTGGACTGTATGTTTTATGGACACTAGGGGTCCGCGACACTTAAATGGGCTACGCTCGGCTGAGGAGGAAAATAAGGAGGAATAGGTGGGAAAATTCAGGGGAAGCAAGCGCAGAATGCTACAGTTCAGCAACATGAAAGAAAAACCATCCATTTCAAGATGGTATACGATCCTAACTGAGAATACTAAAATTGAGCAGCATAAGAGGATAACCATCCAGTTCAAGATGGCATACGGTTCCTAACCGAGAGTGCTACAATTCAGCAGCATAAAAGGAAGAGCCAGCAAATTCAAGCTGGTATAGGTGAGGCAGGAGCTCCAATTCAAGTGCAAAAATTGAAAAACTGAAATTGAATTCCTTATCTCCAAAGTGGCAATTCAGCCAACAAGAAGACCTCCAATTCAGGAGGCCAAGGGAGAGGACAAAAGGAAACTCCCGAGCCTCGCGGACTATTATTTCTTTGCGATATGTCACTTCACATCACTGCACTGCCGCACACCATCAATGACAACGAATTTCTGTAGCGAAGAGACGTCCGAATAGTTTGAGCGCCAAACAGGAAGAGAGCGAGGACGTGTTTACGACAAGCTTATATAGCGCGAGCGAAAGAGGTCACGAGATAAAGGGGAGACGTATTGTGGGGACGGAACAAACGGTAAAAGCAAATAGAGGAGGCCGGCCGGGTCCGGCGAGACGCGCGAAACCGCCGGCGCAGGGCTGCCGGCCGGCCGGCCGTGGCGTCGCGGCCCCACGAGGGACAAAGACGGCGCGAACATAGATGGCCGGTCGGGTCTGGCGAGACGTGCCGGACCGCCGGCGCAGGCCGGTCGGACCGGCCGGCCGGGGCTTCGCCGCCCCACGGACAGGACACTGCACGACCGACGGCAACGTATGCCATCTCGAATGTTTCGGAAACATCCTGGTCCTTGACCCCAGGTCAGCTGAACTTTCCGTCTTTTTAAGTTTGCTATTGAGACTGTGGGACTAGTTCGGCGGTTCTGAACCTCGGCGCATGTCACGTCATTTGTACACGTCATTGCACCCCTTGGCCCGTGGCGTTAGGTAATGTCGTGTTTCATACCGAATTTTCGAACCCCGAACCGAGTACAGTCCTTTGGTCTTGGGATATCTGATGGTAGTTATATGAGTTTTGAAAGCGCTAATATATGATAAGAAATTATTGGCCAAGGGTGACCGATTCCTGTTTGACGTAGAATACCCGGTCTGGTCTTTTCAAATATTATTCTTGTTTGCACTGCGAACACACTTTGTATGGCCAAGAATGATGAGGACTATGCACATGCTTTCTGTTTATACAGTTTGCGCTGCTCGAGTCTTCCTTTTTTTTGGCCGCCAAAACAAAAAAACTCTTGCGCCGCGAAAATAACTTTCTGCCAAATATTAGACTTTTGCATCGCGACGTGCCTACCGCCCGATATCTCAGTGACTTCCATGGAAATACTCTGAGTCGAGGGTTTCAAGATGTAGGAGGGATTTTACGTGATCCGATGTTAGGGAATGGTATGCTGTACCGAGCCCGGTCACTAATAATGTGGCAGATGATGTAACAGACACAGAAACGCCCGACGCATAGGCAGCAATACCATCATGACCTGGGTTGACACTGTCTGACTTTAACGTGATAGCTGCAGACTTCATATGTGTGTCACACACATCTGCAACGGATTCCAGCCAAGAAACATACTTTTACATTCATAAAAAATGAGACTTCTGCCGTTACAAAAGACGATTTTTGCCTTCATTTCCCGCTTCCCCTTAATTGGTAAAATCAGGCCTGAAGTTTTCCTTTTCCGGCCGACATAGGGAAATCAGGACTTCTTCTTACTGTTAAGCCGTTTTTAGCAACTCATGAGCCTTGCTTATCAAAGTTCTTTATGTCAACAGTATAATGAGACATTGCATGACGTCTGGTGACCTTAATATTGATCTCATGTGAAGATCTTCAGGGCTTTCCAATGATGTCTTTATTTCTCCGTGAAATTTATAGTTCTCGAGATATTGGGGAGGGAGTATCATGAACCCCCACCCCCACGCCCGAACGGCCTGACGAAGGTGGATCAGGAGGCCGACCCGGCAAGGGCTAATGGAAAAGCCAATATCCCATCAACCGCAATTTTTTATGGTCACACATGATGAATAGTTTCCTGCCATTTTGTCTGATATCTAACATTCCACTCTGGATTATGGATTATTTAAGCAAGGAGCAGAGACTTAATGTTGTTCAGCGTTGCTTATAGCAAGGCCAGATTGGTCACTTTAACAAGCGCACTGGACGTTTTTTTTTGTTCCCCCACTCCACCTGTTTTTTTTTTAAATATCTCAAGAACGGATTGGAGCTGGTTGCTGCTACTTGGGGACATTTATGGCAATTAAATAATCGTCAAATGACGCAGAAAAATTGGAAATCGGTCGGAAATTTTTCGAAATTTCAAGCATTTGAAGTCAGGCAAACATGACGAAAACAACGGTTGTAACTGACAAATGGGAACTTTGTGAAAGAACCAGTTTTCTACTTAAGACTACCGTTTGAACACAATCAGGCGACGTCATTCGGGCATAAGTGATAGATGTACCAAGACCGCAGCCAGAGCCAATTGGGGTACGGGTCACCAAAGGTCAAGATCAAACAGCTTGTGACCTGATCCAGATTTGCTTCGCAACATATCAGTTTGTATGTAATGTGCATTCAAAGACCCTAATAAAAACACGTGTGCAGACGGTGATACACTTCCATTTACCAATATCAGTGGAGGCCAAGGTCATTCGGAGTCAAGGTCAAATATCTCATGACCTGGCCCAGATTTGTCCTGCGACATGTCGATTTGTATGAAATGTGCATTCAAAGACCCTAGTAAAGACACATATGCGCACATGGCTACGCATACATATATACCAGAGTCATTCCAGGTCAAGGTTATCACAGGTCAAAGGCAGCTTTTTTGTGACCTGGTCCAGGTTTGTTTTACAACATGTCGATTTGTATGAAATATGCATTTAAAGACACTATTAAAACACGTTTGGCACATTGATACTCACATGTATATACATATATAGATATGCATACATACATAAATATAAACGTCGGAAGTGACCAAATGTACCGATGTTGGCTACCTTCACTGAAAATACGTCAAAAGATACATGCTGTGCCCTTATTTACTCTCAAACTATCCGTATTGTTCGAAATCTGATCTGCAAAAGATGAAACAATGACGTCATAGGTCAATGACCTGACATGACCTCGACCCGAAATCCTCAGTCAAGACGCCAAATTAATGGAAATTGCTGTATTCCACATTTTAACGGTCAAACAGACATCCTTTTCCCGTTTCGTTCGAAAAGTTGTAAGGAATGGCCTGTACGGGCCGAGCAAGTGTCCAAAGTTGACATTTTCCTTCCCATTTGGCCTCGAAGATATTAACCTAGGGTTATGAAAATTGCACACAATGTAAATCGTTATAGTACTACCCTGTACACAAAATTTCATGTCTGTAGCTTTTTCCGTTGCCGAGATCGGAGGGGGAGGCACTTTTAGACCCCCCTTCCAGTGCCCGTTAGCGTGAAACCCCCTTCCACTGCGGGGATTAATGCAGTACTGCTTCAAAAAGCGTTTTTGAACCCGAACTACTCTGGTTTGAGAACAAAAATTGAGAGCTACCGAGAAGTTCTTTACTCTAGCAAAAGCCTGGGACCAGCGCAGAGGAGTGCACAAACCACAAATGCAGTTTGGACACCTCAAACTGCGAAAATTCGGAAATCCGAGACACCCAATACTACAAAAGACGACTGCTCTAACCAGTATGCCGTTGGCCTTACGTTCTTGTTCTTGCCAATCGAGTCAAATAACATCACGCATACTTTCATTAATTGCTACTGTAATTGTCTTATCTTGGTAAAGATATGAGTTGTTGGCTTTTGAAATATGACATATAATTGTGGGACACCCTGTACCTACCTACCTATCTGCCTCCTTACCTACCTGCCAGTTTAATAATTTTGAAAGGTTTACCAGGAACCAGTTTGACTAGATCGGCCGCTTCGTCCATTACGTTGTCCATTGTCCATCCATTCCAGTGAGAATCATCCATGGGTATGCCTTCCACCTATGGCCTCGACAGACAATCCCTATATATGGCCTTGACAGACAATCAGGCAGTATGCAAATGGATGACTAAGCACCCAATGTGGCACGTTTGTATCGTAACGTAACGTTGCATCGTACCGTCGCACGTATCGTAAGTAGTATCCACGTCCATGAAGTAGGCATGAGGTGCGCAAATGGGGTGCACAAAAACATAATCCAATGGTACTTTGTTCTAGGGCAATGGCACGAAATCGTATTTCAGTTTGACCCGACTGAGGCCCCAAATTGGCAGCAATCTGTAGTAAACAAATCGCACGGTCGTAGTATATTCATGCCCTTTTTACCACGTTGGTAGTGCATTTTCAGCATCCATGCACTTTATACTGGAAAGCAGAATTTTCGCGTGGCGAAAGGACGGCGAGCGTCAGCGCGTGACTGTTCCGACGCAGGACGGCGATTGGCTGCGCAGGGCGGCGATTGGCTGCGCAGAGCAGCGCGACCCGGCTCCGCTGCGTCCTCGTAATGAACACAACAGAACAGAACATAAAATGTCAGTGAACAGAGACTCGGATTTGTAACCGCGAGGTCGTGAGTTCCGATTCCGATGCCGCTCGATCGGGGCCAGTGACACGCGTGGTGTAGATTGGACGCGGGACCCCTGCGCCCAAGTGGCTGAGCGCCCGAACACAGGCCTACCATTCAACCGCTTTATTTGCGTCGAAGATGCATTAACCATATTCCGGGCCGGAGGGCCTTAGCAAGTCCCTTGAGGTTTATCGTCCGCCATTTCTGAACGCTTCGAGGAAAGGTCATCAAACCTGGTGACTTTTCTTAACATTTTTTGCGTGCTCTGTAAAAATTTGAGTTCATAACGCTATCATAGGCGGGTCCAGGACGAATTATTAGGAGGCATGGTTGGCCGTTTTTAGTCACTTTTCTAGGCATCGACATGCTTCATTCGATGTTATGCGAATCAGGTCCATGCGTGAAGAATTGGAACAAATTTTGGTATGGAAAAAGCATTCATCGAACCCTGAAATTTGACCTTTATAACGCATTTAGAATACCTTATAAAGCAAGAAAACATACGAATGGGTCAAGACATTAGTATGGAATTTCACGCCAATACTTTCCTTCTCTATCGAAAGCCCCACACTAAAGGTATACGAAGTTACGCCCCTGATCAGGTCACTGTTTTTGCAAAACATATATTTCCTTCATGTCTTACGACATGTCTACTCCATTTTATAGAAACATTGGAGATTCAGGGGATGAAAAACGGGCACTCAAGCATTACCTTCGGCAAAAGAGTAGATCAAGGGCGGACAAAAAGGCATTTGTTGCGTTTTTCATTGCTTTTGCTAATTATGGGAGGAGAATGCAGAATTATGACAGCAGGGACGGATCCAGAAGACCAAAAATGGGAACACAGAATACTATATCACCAAGCCAACGTCCACGTAATGCAATTCTAAGGGTGTATTTTGACTGTTCTGCGACTTTATTGTAAACAAGAATGATGAATGTGGACGAGAAAAAATTTCCCTTTTTAGATTCCTGACATCGCCGTGGATGGTCGTTATTCCTGTGAAAATGTATTTTGGGTCACAATAATTGTTTTTGGTCCGTTTTATGTTCCATCAACATGTAAAAACTTCCCAGCACGATGATAGCGAACATTACCCCCACGCTGGGTTCCTGGCTACGCCATTGATGTATGCGGTAATGTATATTACCATATCAACATAATATCGGTTTTTTCGACCTCGGGCGTATGCAGGCACAATATATGCATCGATATTATCACTTCCGCATGCTTTACAAATCAAGGCTCAAATCCCCTGTCCTTTGTTCCTGGCGCCAACATTGTGATGTAGTTTGTACTTTTGCACTTCAAAGTATAGGAAAGAGTTACAATGGCTCAATTTGGGTCCTTTCAGACGGCAAAAATAAGTAAACGTACAAAAGGGGTACTTTGCGCATTACCCTCTCTTGTGTACTCCTGAATTTGACAATGATCAGTGTTCTGAATATACTTTGACGTCACAAATGTGCTTCGGACTCTTAAGTCTCATCCCTCCCTTATTGTGGTGAACCTCCTGCTGGCAATATCTGGTCCAATGGCGACCGACGAACAACATACAAAACTCCTTTTTTCCTTAAAGAAGCTTTACAGAAGTGCTTAATGCAACAAGGTCAACACGCTTTAGATTCTCTTCATTTGAGGACTGAAAATTGTATGTTGTCGACAAACGCTTTTTTTGAAAACAGTTGTGATGGAAGACAAATGTTCGTTCTGCAATCGAGAGAACGAAACGCTTGTGCATTGGTGTTGGAAATGTCCTAAAGGTGAAACGTTTGTACAACGAAATCCGACTTATTCTCACCAAACAGCAAGGGTGCCGATTTTTATTGTTTTGAAAGGGCCCTGTGCCCCATGTTAATTTCGGCCCTTCCAGTGTTCGTTTGCGCCCCCACTAATTCCTACCGATTTGAAGGAGAATAGGCAGTAATAACGAAAAGAACGGCCACAGTAAATGAGAGATAGGCAGAAACCATAGAATAAAGCATAAATGGCGTGTGTATGTCTTTCCATCGCATATATATATATATATATATATATATATATATATATATATATATATATATGTGTGTGTGTGTGTGTGTGTGTGTGTGTGTGTGTGTGTGTGTGTGTGTGTGTGTGTGTGTAATGTTTTACCTGATAATAAGTAACAGAAAATTTACAAATTTCCATTGATCAAAATAAAGTAGGCTAAATCCGTTCACAAACCCACTTTCGGGGAGAGGTTACGTTGTCGGACCCTCGGCTCGGCCTCCAATCATTTACGGAAATCGAAAACCCTGCCACACGATCAACAGTATGTTATAAATTTATTCGGTCTTGATTTTCCCCAGGGGTTTGGCGCCCATACAACTGGTGGTGATAACGCTAGCCAAACTTGTAATACATGAGTCTGAAATTAAAGGAACTCAGCCAAGCATCACCCATCTAAAAGCAAACTTTAAATCGAGGACGAGGTAGAGCACCACGGAAGGAAACTCGCAGGCCAACAAATCTCATTCGAGACGAAACAAAACTTTTTCAAACATATTATATAACTTTGTCATATATCAAGGAGCTTAGACACCTATGCATACGCACAGACACAAACATAGACGCAAGACACACACAAACAGCAGAATGCACGTTGTACACATACATACCCACTCACACGCACACAATGACATGAATGCACATATTCGCACACATTCATAAATATAGCATAATGATGGAAATGTATGTTCATGAAAATATGATATAGCATGAGAAAGAGGAAGGCGATATGAACGAGCGTTGATATGTCCGTGTATATTCGTGCGTAGATGTGTTCTTCGAATCAGCTAGCCCTTGAGTGGAAACAAAATAAAAACTCGTTTTTTTTCGTTCCGAACACTACCATTGAAGATGTTCCGTATTTCGAAATACATAGAACTGTGCCTATACAATTTTATGTGCTTCAAAATACCAATCTTTGTGACCTATAGGTCACAAGGATTCGTTTGGGTCATCTCGCAGCAAAATCGGAGGTTAGTTTTGAGATATGAGGAGGGAGGCTGAAGAAGCCGCCCCCAGCGGAACTTAGGCCTAAAATTTAGGGGTATTCAATATAATATAATATATCAAATAGGAACAGGATCGAAAGAGTTCGCGCTGGGGTTCGGGAATTCAGCGCTGATCCAAACCCTGGTTCAGGGCGACGGCGCAGCACGCATACGGCAAACCTGACGCATCATCGCGGCGACCTTTGAAGATGCAGCAGGCCGCTGGCTGGAATCTGCCGCTCTGCGGGGGGGGGGGGGCAAATGTCGAGCGGCTCTCAGCGCGCGTGCGTCTCAGCCAGCTGGAGTGGTGGACACTGGAGCTCCGGTGGTGCTGCTGCGTGCAGAGCTCTGAATGTTCGCTATGGAAAGAAAAATCTGTTACGAAGAGACAATTTTTTCTTAACACTGCTAACACGGTTGGATTCTGGAAGGGTTGGGAAACACAAGAACTTTATCTTTATTTCAAATGTCATTCGAGATATCTAACGTTGTTCTGAGAACGTATGGTCAAGAACAAACATTCTACGATATCTGAGAAGAAAATAGATCATGTCAACTGTCGTCAGCTGGTACATCGTGACATTTAACAAGATCCTGGAACAACACCATGTCTGGGCAAAATGTGCCGTGGAAATTTTACTAATGCAAAAACATTTCAATAACTGCCTGTTCTGTGTGTTTGAGAAATACAGTCGACCAGAAATGCCATTTTGTATTCTTCTAAGGGCACGTGCCCCTTTAATGTTGATTTAGCCCCACTCCCGGAGGGCCAGACGGTATGGCCGATTCCCGGCAGGAAGGCGGATTCGTCTCCCCCCCTGAGATCTCGAGAACTACTTGTCCGATTTCATCGCAACAAACGGCAATCGATTTACCATGACGTTATGTTCACTTTTCAAAAATAACTTTTCAAAATTTTGACAGGGGTACATACAGCGAGGCAAAAATGGCAAAATGAGGGTTATTTTGAACTTCTAATAACTCCGTTATGAAATTAGCATAAATGGAAATGTTATGGATGGGACGTTTATCGTTGGTGCAAATATTTGAACTTTTCATAGAATTCATAGGCGTTCACAGGGTTTCAAAAATAGGAGGGTTAGTTTTTCAGTAACTGAATGAACAAAGAAGGCAGAAACGCTTTTTTGCCTTCCGCTAGTCATGTTATGCTAAAGAAGTGCAAATCGCACCACAATGTTTATATAATGTTAGCATAGGCGGTGCCAGGGACATGAAAAAGGGGGGAACTGCCTTGGTCACATGTTCTTCAGATCATCTTGTGACATTTGACCTTAAATGGCCTTCATTTACCTTGGAGTCACTTAGAATGATCTCATGCGCATTTAATATTATTCGAAAACGTTTTCAATCATTTGAACTTACTCTATTTCAAAAATTTCACCTTACGGATATTGTGATGAAAGGTAAGCGTACTGACATTTTAGGTCATAGCTCCGTGACCCGACCTGATATCAAGCTGAAACTTGATACACAAGTAGAGGGCACCCTGCTATGTCACATGTATTCCACATTTAGGATTTGAAAAAAGAGCACCGAAACTATTGCTATAAAACCAAATTTTGAACTCTTTGTCCTTGACCTCACCTTGTAAAGTGACCTCAAATGAACAAAATTGTATTTTCATGTTGCCCAACTATTTAGCTCTATATCCATTCAAAGTTTTAATGTCTATCTTAAAAACACTGTTTTTGGCAAGTCTCGTGAAGCTGCGTCAAAAACCCTGGAATTGGCGGGCAAAAAAAAACCTGCCGGGAATAGGGTTAAACCCCCTCAGTGTTGAAGTGGGGCCCACGATGCTATGGTGGGGCCGTTGTTAAAATAACATTTTAATCTGATGCGGGGGCTGATAAAAGGGGGACTATGGGCAGGGACACAGCCGAGGCCTTGGAGGACCCAGGAACCCCGAAATGCTGGAAGGGGCCCATCGAAACTAAGATTGGAAAATCACCCCCATAGAAGCCGAAATATCGCAAAAATGCTTTTCGAACGGTAGACAACAGAAGACAAAAAATTAAACACATAAATCAAAGCCTATATAGCAGCCCCTATCGGCCTGTGGGGGCCCCTGCCGGCCTGTGATGAGGATCTCTTTTGGCCTCTAGAGGGGACCCCTGAACGGCCTTTAGAGGAGGCCCCTGAAGTCCTGCAGATGGGGCCCATGACAGCTGTGGAGGGCACTGCTTTAGTTTTCTATAAATAACTGTGTCTGCCCAAATGGATAATGGACCTTATATTTCTAAACCATAAAATTTTGCCGCCAGCTCTGTGACCGAATATTTAAGAGCCTTCCTTTGTTTGGTGTGAAGGGCTTTCCGCCCGTGAGGGCTTCTAGCCTCTGCGTGAATTTCGCACGGGATAGCGGCGGGCGGAGCAGGCCAGCTTGGTGCATTTTTCAAAGTGATTTTGCCTTCGATTATACGTTTTACTCTCCGAAAGTTTGGGGTCGGGTGCGTCTCTGTAAACTACATTTTAGGAAATCGCTCATAACATTTTGGTGTGTAACTTTATTCTTTTGTAACTTCACCAAACGGTGGCACTACTCAGTAAGCAAATTCCAGCTGCAGAAATATCTCCTCGTTTGGTTAAGAAAATCATCTCAAAATTCGGTGGCTCTCTAAAAATAATGAGGACGTCATAAAATGCTTGACGGCCCAACAGTATCCTCATATGGACCCCGTAGATAAATACAATGAATAATACACGCTGTGCACGTGTTTTTTTTTGTAAGGTGCGTCCTATGGTAAGCAGGAGCACGAAGTCTACACATTCCTTGAGAACTACACATGTGATTCACTTTGCGTTATAATTATGTGACCTATGCTGACATACGTAGTCCTGTCTGTCCAAAAGTGGATATGCTGGTCAGCAAAGGTTTGCCAAAAACCTCTGATTACTGGTTTGTGTCGTTCTACAGATATAACAGCCAAAGATCAATGTGAGCATCGATACGTTTCCAATAGCTTGTGGCTATGTTGCACCGTGCAAAACAGTATATGATGTTTTGTTGGAATATGATAAGCCTTTTGCGAAAAAATAGAACTGATATCGAAAGGTATGGTAGTTAACCACAAGTTTCTCCGTCACGTCGCTATTCAGTCAAACGCCCAAAATGCCCGTAAAACATCAGATTACACTTTTCATTCCCTGCCACAAAAAAAAATAATTTGTGCCAACGAGGCTGACGGCAGAGTAGAATAAATCTTCTAGGCCGCATAGATGCGATATGCACAGGCCTTTGGCTCAATGCACTTCATGCTGAGGCTAACGAAGAAATCGAAATGATGTTATACCACGGCAACTGCTCCCTGCTCCCTAAGCCGTTCTAAGAGCATATTTTATTCTACCTTCCCGGAAAGAGGAACGACGCGGTGAAAAGTTGAACAAGTGACCCACACCGAAGTGCAGTCAAGACTAACAGACGCCCGATTTACAGCACCAGAAATGCGGACCAACACATTCCCGGAGCCGCAGCCCAGAGCCATCCCGCCTCTGGGTGGGGCGAGCTGTCTGGTGGGGCGAGCTGTCCGAGCCACTGGCGCACCGCTCACGGAGGTCGGCCTGGGCTGATCGGTTCCGGTGAAGCCAGCTGCTGGAGCCAGCCAGGCTCCAGACGCCGGTGTAATTAACTGCTGTCTCGGTCAGCTGACTGGTCGACTGGAGTCAGCGGGTGCACCGCGCTTGGTCGGCTCGGCCTCGGGGATGCGCCTAGTTTCAGGCTCAGAACGCTCTCTCGAGGCCTGCTCGTGCTGTGGTTTTTTGCTTAGACGTCGGGTGCAGGCATGAAACAATAATTGCCCGGATAGCCAATCTTTGTTCAGACTATTAGCAGTCATTCAGCTTCACTGAATCGCCGTTCTTCAAAGAGGATCAGTTTTCAGTTTTGCGTAGCGCAGCTTCCTGGTGCTGGGAATCCGCAAAACGCACACTCAATCCAAACCGGATTTACAGCCGATCGACCCTAGGTGTCAATTTATTGTAGGCTCAGAACACTTTTTCGAGGACTGCTTAGATGGTATTTACAATCACGCGTCAATTACTTTCACATTTCTCCTACATTTCCTACGTAGTGTTTATTGTGTGTGTGTGTTGAGATTGCTTTTCTGTCAGTAATAGATTCAACAAACAGCGGTCTCCTGCGACATCTTGAAAATCAAAGCTCTGCTGTGACTTCTCCCTTTTTGGCACTACCCTTTTTTCTTGAAAACCAGACTTCTATGAGTTGGTCTCAAGTAACGTGCTGACTAACGAAAACGACTGAAAGTAACTCTTCTTCCAGGCGATGATCATGGGGCCAGTCTGGTGGGGAAAAAACTAGGAATGCTCGTGTTGAGGTTTTCGCCTAGACGCCGCGTGCTGTTCAGGCATCTTTCACGATGCAGATTTCAAGCCATCACTAACTAAATGGAGCAGATTGGTTGCTCCTCACGATGGGCTCAAAGTCGTACGGCCACAACGGCGCACATGGGCTATAGAGTCCCGTGTGAAAATGTCATGTTTCGGGCCTGCGACCGTTTAAATCTGCAATATATGTGTGAATAAAAAGTAGACAGAAATGGAGCTCGAAACATTTGTCTTTCAGCTTTCACATTTAAAAGTGTGCGCCGTGAGGCTTATTTTCGAGCTTTTAAGCAAATAACTGACCCACGCGCGTGCCGAGATGGCCAAGCATGGGTCATCGCCAACTCTTTTAGAGTTCACTTGAGGAAAAAAACGGTATGAATATGGCCAATGACCATTGTATTGCACGCCCTTTCGGCGATCAGCGATCATACACGAGGCTTTAATGACTATAACCTGTTGAAATATTTCTTGATTACTTATGGCCTTCTGATGATAATGAAGAAATGAATAGAAATTATATAAAACCAGCCGATATATATATACTTGTGGTACATATATACGTGTATATATATGTTTATATATATATGTTTGTATATATATGTTTATATATATAAATGTTTATATATATGTTTATATATGTATATATATATAAATGTTTTTATATATATGTTTATATATATGTGTGTTTATATATATATACATATATATATAGACAGTGCAAAATACTGGTGACTCCAGCGGAAAATATTCCATAGCAGGATGCAGAATGATGCGAGATATATAACCCATCTCAGCGATCTCCAAGGCTTGGAAACTTGTCTTTTTCTTTGTTTGTTTGGTGTGAGTTAGGACGCACAGCCTCTTGCGTTCAAACGTCCGTGTCTTGAGTCAGATCTTGTGTCTCGTCGGTCACCAGTCAGTCGTTTGTACCTGAAAGCATTTATCAGGATTTTTTTAGTGAAACGCCATAGCCACGCCACAGATGCCGCCAGCCCGGCGTTACCAATTATTGGTATGATATTCCAGGTCTAGTCTAAATCTCTGAACCTATCATACCTTTAGCCGTTTTTAGTACGTACTATGGAGAACTTTGGCTTACCCATTGTTCAGCTGCCATGCTCTTCATGTTCGGGGGTCAGCCGCCCTGTGTCGCTCTGCACGCATTCGCCAGAAGTCTGTCCGACACAGAGGCGGGAACGATTACCTGTTGGCCAGTCCAATGTTTGATGGACTTTTCGTGCCCGTTCAGATTCAGATTCAGATTCAGACGGATTTCGTTTTCCAAGACAGGCCAATTTTGTGCGAAAGGAAGAATGCGGTACGAGATGTTGCGCTTTTCGTACTGTGGTTGTGTCTGGTTTGTTTGATTGATTTGATTCGTGTGCGCATATCGCTGCAGCGCTTCGGCTTGTGTTGCATACGTGGATGCTTCCGTTTCGTGTGCGTTGCCTTGCTTTGCAGGTATCCTGAAAAAAAACGTAGGAAAGCTTCACAAGTGATGTCTCAGCCTACCACAGTGCGGATCATTGGCTAACCCTCAAAGGTTTTATTTTGCACGTTATTTCCTTTCCTTTCGGGCTGGCTAAAATGTCGTCAACCGCTCTGTGGCAGACAAAATGGCCCCAGGATGTAAGAACTTCCTTGTCCTAACCATTCGGGCGTGCAACAGGTACGCCTTGAAATCCATAAAAGAGCGGTCGGAAATACTTTTTCCGTAAAACATGAGAGGTCGTTTGCTGCGAAACGTGCCATTCCGTACAAAAACACGTAATAAAAAGGAAAAGGAAAGCCGTCTGAGCACACTCCATCTCGCGTCTTGTTCGTGGAAGTAATGGCGAAACGAAAACTTCTGACCGCGAACAGGGCTGACTGGCGACATTTGGCCTGTTTTTTCTCGTCGCGTCGATAGAAACGTGAGGCCTCTCCAGAGAAGGAGGCTGGCTGGACCCTGTGGTCCGCTCAGCTGAACACGCTGGACCGGATCTGACCAGCTGCGTCAACAGTGGCCACACAGCAGCCGGAAAGAATGGGGATACGTTATACCATAATAACCTGAATTAGATACGCAATATATGTACATATACATATAGTATGTCAGGGATTTATTGCTCGTTTGCGGCTGTTATCCATTGTTAGATGCGTTTACTTCAACAGAGTACTAGCGTGTTGATGTGATGTACTTCTGATGCAAACTTGGCCCAAATGATATTCTTACCGAAATATCGTTCTGTTTCTGTTTCCTCCATGTTTAATGCACGGAATTAAAAAAATACGCGCTGTTTAGTAAAGTCACGACAGACATGACATATCAACCGATGTCTGTCCGCTACCGCGCGACTCAAACGCTGCAATGCGCACAGCTGTCCGCTCGCCATGTGATGAACGCCATCCTGGCGTCACGGGGCTTGCAGACCCAAATGGTCGTAAAGGGTAACAGAGCTATACCGCTATTCTGCCACATGGCTTTCAGTGCCTCCAGAATGACGTCGTAACTCGGCGACTGGACACGATCTGGAGAGAACATTTTTATTTTTTTTTTTGTTTCTGGAAAGGATATGGGAAGAATTAAAGGTAAGCAGCTGCAAATTTCCGGCTCTTGATGCGGGTCGCGCGCCGGCAGCCTGAGAAAAAAAAAACATGACTGAAGGAACTGTCTCATCGTCCTAAAAGTCTTAATAAAAGTCAAGTTAGTCAATGTTACAGGTAGTGAGCGTATGCGATCAATCGGTTTTAAAGCCCATTGAAGCTCCTCGTTGCAAAGTGTAATGAAACCAGAAGCGAAAGGTCATAACCGAAGGTATTGCTCCAGATGTTATGGGCCCATTTCGGCCGAACTGAGATGCTTCCATCTCAGTTAACTGCTGGCTTCCCATGACCCACAGGCCAGCGTAAGGTAAGCACTCCAGCAGAGATAGAGCTGTTCCAAATTGCTTCCCTGTTTCGATTCCCATTCCGATAGCATTCAGTAGGCTCCATCAATGGCAATAAAATATCCAGACAGAGGCTACGCTTTGTTCTCAGGCTCGCCACCATTCGAACGAGGCATCTGTAACTGCCGCACAGACGAATTTCCTATATTTGGCGGGGATGAAATGTGCCGTATTGGTCCCGCCCTGAGCGCCGGGCGCGTGGGACGCATTTCCCCGAAACCTGAAGCCGAAAGATTTGCGTGCCATTTCCCCTGACGGCCACGCGCCGGACACGGAAAGCGGATTTCCGAATCCGCACAAATCAGCGCGCAGCGTGCAGCGGCAGGACTGTGACCATTCGTTCCCACGAGCCACCGGCGGCCGGGCGGTGCGCGGTGTCGTTTGGTGGCCCATGCGCCGGCAGCCCTGTTGATGGTCGTTATTGGGTTCTTTATCGACGCTATCGACCATCAATCATTTTCGTCGCAAGCTCCCATGCCGGTTGTCACGGAGGACGATGAAATGTCGTTTTGCCCGGACTTGAACCGGGATTTTTTCTTCATAAGACGAGCACCCTAACCACTACACTACGCCCGCCACAAAATAGCACTGTTTACCCCCCACTGGTGTTTCATAAAGTCATCGACACGGGCAGTTTACGAGTTGTTTGATGGAAAAGTGAGGGTAAACCTGCTTAAAAGAGCATTTTGAGCGGCTAGGTGCGGCGTAACCCGATGAGTTTTGAAAAGCAGCCGTCGCAACGAGAATTGCTCAGAAACGCGGCACGTAGTGTAGAAATAATTCACGCGCAACGGACGTGCCGTGTTTAAGAGTCCTGGGCTTTAGAACGCGCCGCCTCGGCGTCGAAAAATTCGAACGCCCTCAATCAGTCATGTCAGTATTATCGTACCATGTCATGCCACGTCATGTTATTTCATGTGATATCATGTGATGTCATGTCAGTCTTCGCCATATAATCAGTCATAATTATCAAAATGACTTCCTATCACGTCTAACTTTGTTTAGTGTTTGAACTTGTATGTCTCGTCGTGCAACCAGTGCCGAGAGATAGGATTTGGTCTATAAGATGGTTTAAGGTCTCCTCATGTCCCGAAAGGTCATGTAGGGTCAATATGTAAGATGCATATTAGTGATTTAGCGCCTTGTCAATATGTAAGACGACAGCCAGGCTACCGGGAACATTTGTGACTTGTCGTGACCTTGGCTTATATGAGGTGACCTTGACCTCGAATGTCCGTTACGAACTATTACGGACACCTACAGAACATATTGCACTACTGCAATTTTAGAACGAATGATGCTAATGTTGTCGAATTACTGAAGATTCTGCTGTTCTCCGGGCACGCTCCGGAAAGTTTGCTGATTCAGGAAACACAATCATTCACGCACTAGGCACGCATTCGCAGCTCTTAGCAAGAGTTGTGTCGCGCACAGCTTCGTTCTTGAGTTATCCGTCAAAAGAAACTGAACGACATGTTTCCCGTCATTCTATTGCCCTTGCGCATGGGTGATTTCGTCACACCGTCTTTCTGTTTGGACTCCTCCGACACCGTCGTTCGGCTTCCTCCAGCAGCGGTTTACTTGCTTCGCCCGTCACCACCTGAGAAAACCGGCTCAAAATCGTGCTGACTGGTTTCTCCGACTCCTTTTCATCTCAGTAATTTGGTTGGACCCCATCTCTGTATGTAAACAGCATGTGGTTTTGTTGTTGTTAGCCACCGTTCCAACCACCGTACTAGGGGCGAAGCCAGGACTTCCTCGATGACAAACGTTCAAAACTGAAAACTCCCGGATTTCCGTTGCTTTATTTCCTAGCTTCGGGAATTTGAAATTCTTTTCATTTTTGGCGCGAAAAAGAAACGCCTTATTTTGAATTTCAAGTCCAAAGGGGACCTTGACTCCCACCCCTTGACTACGTCCCTGGTATCATCGTCATACCCTGTCCTGCCTCCACAAAATTGGAGCGAGCAGCATTCGAAGAACTGTGCTCTGCAGTGCAGTCCCCGAGCGATTCGCTTTTCATCTCTTGTCAGCAAAACAGCTTGACGTGGGACAAAGTTGGAAAAGAGATATGCGTGAGAATGACCTGCAGTGGAAAGTTACATTTGTGTAGGAAAAATGCCTGCAGAATAGTGGGAAATAAGAACACGGGGAGGAAAAGCTTATAGTTACCCAGGACAATTTCCATTCACTGCAAAATCGCAGTATAGAGCCAATAACTTTTGCAAATGTCCGTTTCTGTACCACATTCAAAAATGATGATCTCTTTCATGCCTTATGCCCTCAGATTTGGCATGCCTTTTCCAAGCTTCATCCTCCCCTTTTTGATCTTCTTTCGCGAGACAGTTTGCTTTAATTAAGCCTCAACTCCGCGTAATCCACAATTAAATATTCACTTCAGGGCACCAGCTTGTTTCATCCTCTGTCCAATATTTGAAAATCGCAGGAGCTGAAGGCATGCTTTCTACGCTTTAGCGGATAAGATTTCATACATGGCAGTCACTCGAAAACAAAAACTCATCAAAGTGTGTGTGTGTGTGTGTATGAGACCATGCTTCGGAGCCTGTAGCGCCCGAACGCGCCAACCGGTCGCGACAAAGTGAAACCATCGGGTTCACGGACTCGGAGGACAAATTATGGAGGAGGTTTCAAAGCTAATCGTGGCGCGTCACATCTGCCGCGAGACACGAGCCGGACCTCTGCGGAATTCAATCAATCGCGTGCACGGATCAAACAGCGGGTGCTGTTGACTCAAGACTTGGTGACAACATGGCCCCAATCGCGAGTGCGTGCTTCACGATTCGCAACGTGGAATTCACGTTGCGATCCACGGGCGCGTGTTTCGTTTTGGACTCGGAGACCTCCGAGTGCTGTTAACAGTGACCAAGACGGTTGAAATTTGGTGGATGGATAGTCTAGTACTCGGGCTATTCAACGGTACCCCATTGGATAAGCAGGGTACAACGAGTCGCGTGCAGCGTGCGTGTGCGTCTTTCACATCTGTCTTTCTTATGGGCCAAATGTCATTACGCAGACTGCGCAGTATGGTGCGATGATGGTCTGGAAAGGCGGACGGGCAGCTGGGCGATCAATTTCAATGGATTCAGGTCACAACGGGGATGCAATGTACATGTGGAGCGCGAGCTGCATATGCGATGAACACCCCTTCTACATTGCCGGAAAATTCAACCGCTAAAATGCTGAAAATTGGCAGACAAAAGCAAGTGATGCGTGGCGCTCCATACACGTCACTGTTTTGCATGACAACAGTTTCAGCCTTGTGTGTGCAGAACGCACATGTTGAGATGTACTTTGCCATTTGCGACTTAGGCCTTTCGTTTGGGGATCGATCTGCTGGAGACACGAAATTTCGTGGTGGGCTGCAAAGTCACAAACGCCACAAGAACAAGGAAGATTTAGGGCATCAGTGGCAAGATGCCACCCTTGTGAGCGTGCAACTCTTTGGATTTGGGATCCTCCGTTTGCGGGAAGGTGCGCGACTCATTTCTATCAGCATGATGAGGACGGCAGGTGTCGTTCCATAGGGGTAATGCTGGTAGTAAGCAGGTGGATAAGTCTGTGTGCGATACAGAGATTCGATTTTGACCCCAGACCAACGGTGCGATGCGTTGGTTTGCCTCTTCCTTCGTGCGATGAAATGCGATACACTTTTAGTGGACGAGACCTCATATATGGCACTCGCTGTAAGCAAAAGTTCAGATAGAGGTGTGTGTGTGTGTGTGTGTGTGTGTGTGTGTGTGTGTGCTCAGGCTTCGGAGCTTCTAGCGCTCGAATGCGCCAGCCGATCGCAACACGAGTGTCACCATCGGGTGCGCCGACTTGGCGGACAAATTGTGGTGTAGGCTTGGAAGCGATTCGTGGCGTATGGTACTTGCTAAGTAGTGCGGCCCAGACTTCTGCAGAATTTAATCAACCACGGATACATGACGAACGGCGGCAGCTGTTGACCTCAGACTTGGTGACAACATGGACTCCACTTGCGTGTGCGTGTTTTTGTAGTCGGCACGCACATGCAGTCCAGGTTGTGATACACGTGTTTCGATTTAGACTCGGGGACCTCCAAGTACCGTCAAAAGTGGCCTAGGCGGCTGACATTTGGTGGATAGATAGACCAGCACCATGGCTACAGAACGGTGTTCCATATATGGGCAGGATGCAACGGATCACGAGCAGCGCGCGTGCGCCTCTTTTACTCCCCTGTGTTTCTTATGGTACAATTGCCGGAACGTAAACGGTGCAGTCGGGTGCCAGGATGGCTTGGGAGAACGAACGTGGAAGCTGGATGATCAATTTCGATGGATGCAAACCGAAATGGGGATGTAGCTCGCACGTGAAGCACTGATTGCCTAAGATTAACATCTCTCCTTCACTGCCGCAAAGCTCTGGGATTCTGAAAACTCGCGGGCAGGAGCACGTGATACGTGGCAGTGCATACATCTAACTGTTTTGCATGTCAATGGTTTCAGCGTTGTGTGCGAGACATATTCGATGAGAGATACCCGTTTGCCATTCATACCTTTGCTTTAGGAACCGCTGATACCTAGAGGCGCCAAATTATGTGGTGGGTTGCAAAGTCACAAATGCCATCCAGGACGAGCAGGATTCAGGCTGTCGGTGGCAAGATGCTGTCCATGTGAGCGTGCAGTTTGATGGATTGGGGATCATCCGTTTGTGGTAAGTTTGTGATACCTACCTTACTGCATTCATTTAGATAAAGGCACTAAATGGATGCACGGGTCTGGTTGCAATACAAAGCTTCAATTTTACCTCTACTTCAAAATCAAAGAAGCGTACTTTGTTGAAATTGAAGTTGAAATTGAAAGCGTGCTTTACACGCTTTTAGCGAATGATATTTCATACATGGCAGTCGCTCGAAAAAAGTTGAGGCCGAGGTGTTTCTCAGCGTGTTTCTCAGCGTATGTGTCAAAGTTGCCGAGCATCTGGCGCCCAAACGCGCCAGTCGATCGCGACACGAGTGACACTCTCAAGAGCGCCGCCTCGACGGACATATTGTGGTGTAGGCGTCGAAGCGATTTGTGGAGCGTGGCACGTGCCACGTGGCGCGAGCCGAACCTCTGCAAAATTCAACTAATCACGGGTGCAAGTCAAATGGTGGGCGCTTTCTGGCTCAAGACTTACAATATGAGCCCTACTTGCGGGCGCGTGCTTTTGTGGTCGGCACCCAAGTGCGATCCATGTGGCGATCCACAGGCACGCGTCTCGATCTGGACTCGGAGACGGAGTGCCAGAAACAGTAACGTAGGCCGCTGAAATTCCGGAGGTAGATAGAGCAGCAATAGGGCTATCCAATGGTATCCCATATGAAGGGCAGGGTGCAATGAGAAGGGCGCGTGCGCCTCTTTTACATCCCCGTGTTTCTCATGGGCCCATTGCCGGGACGCGAACGCTGCGTTGGCTGCGATGATGGCTTGGAAAGGCGGACGGGCGGCTGGACGATCAGTTTCATAGACAAAGACATAGACAGAAACATGCATTTAGGCAATCTACCAAGCACTTCTGGCTATTGCAGCCCATCGTCGAAAAGATGAAACCGCGCAGGTGTCAGAAGGCAGCGATGTCAAGTAAAACCCACATTAAACGCATTCAACGGTTCATGACTAGATGACACTGTCAGGTCTTGTTATTGATGTTAGTGGTGACGAGCACACACCAAATGGCACTTCGGTGCACGCCTGCAAGGCGGCACAGGCAGTCCTTGGAAGCCAGGTGGCAGGGCGTTGTACAAAACGGCAGCTCGCGTGCCAAACGGCGCTTTTACAGCACGGCGCGGGACCGCGGGACATGTAGGTCACCGTCCTGCCTGGTGTCCTTCCGATGTTCCGCGGACACTGCACGGAACCGACCGGCAAAGTCCTCGGCTTCGTCTCCAGACGGACCTTGCGAAATAGCGAGAGAGTATGCAACCTCATCATACCGTCAGCAGAGAGCCAGCCGAATGTCTGAGGCAGGTCCGACATGTGATGGGTTGTTTTTGCGGCCTGAAATAACTTTAAATGCGTAATTCAATATTTTTTTTTAACCGAGACACGTTACTTTTGATACCATTACCATAGACAGAGACGCAATATCGCATCTACGACAGCGCTCAGGCGTTCACCAGCGTCGTGATGACGCCGGTGGATAGGCAGTGCCTCAGATGTGATAAACCGGCCAAGATTCCCAAACATCGTTTGTTAACAAGAGACACGTGAACATTGCAGCTGAGAGTGGAATCAAAGAGCAACCCGAGGTTTTCGGCTTCCAAACAGGGGATGAGATGGTGATCGCAAAGTTTCATTGAGTAGTTGGGGATGCTACGGACATTTTGGGCACTTCCAAGCAACATCAGCTGCGTTTTGTCGGCATTGGCCTTTAAGCCGTTGGATCTGAACCAAATATCAAGTGAGGCTAGGACGTGCTCCAATCTCGCGATGACATTTTTAATTGAGATTCAGGGCCACTGACCAAAAGTTGGGCGTCATCCACCTACTGGACCACCACTGCGTCCTCCGCGAACAAACTAAGATCGTTCACAAACACGCAGAAGAGCAGGGGGCCGGCGCGGATCGCTGGATGACGCCGACGTTGTTGGGAAGCTTAGAACTGATCTGGTGAAACCCAGGCTATCAGTGATGTCACTCTGGGTGTGATTTTGAAGACAGACCGAAAACCAGGAAGAGTTAATTCCGTAGGCCTGGATCTTGGGAAGGAGTTTGGAGTGGTCTGTCACACCGAAGGCCTTGCTGAGGTCGAGAAGGCAAAGCAGCGATAGTTCTCCACGGTCGCTGGTGGATAGAATGTGATGGGATATGGAGATCAGCGCAGTTTCCGGCGAGTGTCTTGGGGGAAGCCGTGCTGTTTGGGGAAAGGAGGTGGCTGTAGGATAGGTAACCGTAGAGCTGCTGGTGAACAGCTCGTTCTGCGATTTCGGCGATCACTGAAACAATGGAAATGAATCGGTAGTTACAGGACTGGGTGTAATCGCCGGATTAAAAGATGGGGAAACTAGGAAATGTTCCGAGGATGTCGGGACTTCTGAGAGGAACAGGCTGGAGTTGACCAGGTGGAGAAATATCGGGCCGATAACCCCAAAGCTGAGGGGGATAAGGCGCACTCACCGTAGGCCGAGGAGCTGTTCGTAGTGTACACGATGGTATACAACTCGGTCCAGGGTGAGGGGCGACAGCGACGTGGCGCAGGCGCCAACACGTGGCAGGCGGCATGCAGTGTGAGGAAGCACTCCCTGATTGGCTACCTCGCCGACCACACGTGGGCCTACACCAACAAAAAAGGTGTTCAGCTGGTCAGGCGTCACGTTCGGTGTCACACGCACGGCCTACTGCCGCTCACAACAGCCCGAATGCACCGCCACCTGGACCGGCGCCACCCGTCCCTGATCCGCCTCTGGATGTCAGCACGCGTGTCGCGCCGCAGCGTCGGCCGCACAGCGCGGCTTAGTTCCCTGTAAGAGTCTGGAACATGTTCGAGCTGCGCTGGAGCCTGCCGGCGACGCCGCATCAGGTCTCGGGTTCCGTGGGCCACCACAGAGGCGCTGAGATTTCGTGGGCGCATCGAGCGGAACAGAGAGAGCGCGTCCACAATTGGAGCACTTCGACAAAACGCCGCCACTTCTCTGTCACAGTGCGAGGTAAAAACATCGGGCTCCAGTCAGCTCTCAGTAAACCGTAATGAAAAGACGGCAGGTCAACGCGGCGCAGTGGACGAGCGCGCACGGTGACGGATGACAGGCGGGTTCTGGGCTCAGAGATAAAGCGCGAACAATTTTATGCCGACTAAAATTATAGAAACGGGTGCCACAGCGAATGACTAGATCACGATCGTCTGTAGCTAAAATGTCCAACAAAGAAGTAAATGTGCTAAAACTGGCATACTGAAACACCGAAAAATCGGAAAAAAACTGAATCAGGGGAATGTTGCAGCAGTCGCTATCAGATTTGAACCCAAATCTGATAATGATAACCAAAACCCAAATCTCAAAGATAAAACCCAATTTAGACCACCACAAAGCACGGTCTTACACGGTGGGAAGTCATTTACTACACGCTGTAACTGGGCCTCTAGATCGCCAAAGTCCGCCCTTAAAACCGCCACTGAATGTCTCGGAGGTCGATATAAAGAGTCAACGGTGACCTGGCTATCACCTAGCGTCCACAGAGACTCCATCTTGCTACTGGGATGAGGAGGGGCAGCAGCCTTGATGCGCGCTACGTTGAGTTCATCCCGGGCAAGCACTGCAACGCCGCCAGAGCCGCGGCCGTCCGGCCGGTCACCGTGCAGCGGCTGGTAGCCGGGCGCGACCAGGAGCCGGGTCAGGGAGGTCGAGCCAGGTCTCGTTGAGCGTGAACAGGTCATGTTTGAACTTGTACAATTCGTGAGTGAGCTCCAGGATCCCCGGCTTGAAGCTTCGAATGTTCAGATGGCCGATGAGGCCTGGATCGCTGCCGCCCGCTGGTCGCCGGTCCAGCGCTGTCCTCTGCTCTCCCGGCAGCGAACTCCGGGCACGCGCCTGCCGCGCCGAGTCCGGTGGGGAGGGGTGACCGCGCGAGGGTCAGCTGACCCTGGGGTGGGCGGCACGGGCAGCGGCGGCTGGCCTTGGTCAAGGTCACAAGAGGTCCCGTAAGTTTCGACGAATTCAGTCTGAAACGGGGGTAGAGCCTTCACATGAAACGCGAGGTGCCTAGGCAATCAATACCTCTGTTTCACTGCCACAAAACTGCAATCGCCTGGGATACTGAAAACTGGGGCGCAAGAGCACGTGATGCGTAACAGTCGATACATGTGGCTGTTTTGCATGTCACTAGCTTCGGCCTGGTGCGTAGGGGACGCAGGTGCTGAGGTTCACCTCTTTGCCACTCAGGCTTGGCGACATATTCAGCCTGGCGACAAACGCAGTTCACTGAGTGATCCCGCTCCAGGCAGCGTTCGACCACTGGCGGTCATAGCCGGGTGGCTGAGGCGTATATCTGTGAATCCGACAGAGTGGGTTCGGGCCCTGCCGGCCACGAAAAAGTCATATCTCATTGTGCGCCACTGTTATGCCGATTTCTTTCACCATGTAAGTGTGCCTTCGCGTGAATAGTAACATGCCTTGCAAGTATCTTTGAGCTATGAATGGGGGTAATGCTGGTACTAAACGAGTGCGCAGGTTTGCGTGCGATACCATGCTTGGATTTGGACCTTAAACCAACCGTGTTATACGTTGGACTTCGCGTTGTTAACTTTAATCACAAACATATCAGCACTGCCCTACATATTACGCCGCGTGCTCGCAAGTAACAGTACTGGACGCCAAACGGAGTACCACGTGCCCCAGATGTATTGTTTTCGACGACCGTCGGAAGCACGTGCATTACTGACGGATTCTGTTGAATTCAGGTGGACGTACGCCCTGCCTGGTTCCGGACCATGAAGCCTGTCACTGACTAATGTCACGTGCGCGTCGCTACAAATTCCTTTAACGCCAGGGAAACTGGTTCGTTCGCTGTGTTTAGACAGGAACCACGGCTTAATTTCCAGGGGTAATTGTCAAAGATCTCGTTTTTTTTTTTTGTTTCAGTCGGATATGAGTACGCAGGCCCAAGTGTGAACTTCACAGCACGGATTTCGCGTGTATACCGCATTGTATTTTGTGGTAGTACGTCTCTCCTGAATCGCACTGCTATGTTTTTTGTTCGCCTTAAATTACCTTCCCTGAGGGAGTTCTAAAAGACTTAATCACTTGAAATATCGCTCAGTACATAGGACCAAGGGACCAGTGCACGAAGCATCCGTTATTCTAAGTTAGCCGAGCGATGGTCACAGCTGCATTTTTGGTGGTACATATATTACAATTACTGCTCATGTCGCGAGGCTTACTTCGAAATGGCGGTTTCGTACTGCGTCGTTAAAAGGTTCGTTCGAAACGTGGCATACACATTTGCAACATATGTGCTTAGCGCAATGGGTGGACGTCTTTCTCGGTAACTTTGGTGCTATTATACACGACGAAATGTTAATGAAAGTAAACCGAACTGATGCAGATCTGTGGGAAAACTTATCAGAGCTTCCGGTGCAGGTTATAATGGTCGCCTGATGGTGAAAGATTTAGAGTTCACGTCGAACGAAAGGGGCAATTCGCCTTCCTCGCGACAATCAGTGTGAGAGGTTATGACGCCAGCGGACAGAGAGTTGTAATCGTCATGAAACCATCCAGGCAGTAAAAGCACCGACTCACTAAAATCGGCGGAATCGGAAGATAACCGAATGCGTTTTCCGCGATATTAAAAATTGGCGCAGTACCTTGACACAGGGATTCCTGAAGCTATTCTGAGAAGACAGAAATTTAATAGACTCCTGTAACTTTCCCACTTTGCTAAAAACTCGGTGAGCAAAGGACTTGCTGAAGCGATGGCATCCTATTTCAAGGATCCGGTCTTCGCTTATCGGCTACCGTATTGCTGGGTCTAAATACTCGGCTGTCTGTTTATCAGGTGTTCTCTTCAAGTGTTTTTTCAATGTCAATCCAAAATGTCTCCCTTCTAGGTCGTCACAGTCAGGGTTGTGGCTGGTAAGGATTTAGTGCCGGGAAATTATCTTGCCTAGTTGGTGAGTCAGTTCATGAAGATTATGCATTGGGCTGTCAATGGAGGCAGACATCCTGTCGTTCGCACTGAAAGCCACAGGAAGCGGCGGGAGCGTTCAGTTCATTTGCCAGTCAATCGCTCATAACATAATTGGCTGAAATTCCGGCGGGTCGCTGGTTCTATCTGACGACAGAATGCGTCCAGATTTTTATGTAGTCAAGACAAAGGACTGCTTGCCACGATTCTAGCCATGTCTTTGGATGTGACCTGTGTGATCCCTGATATTGTCAGGCATCACGAATTGCCGTGTTTTCTTTGGATTTAGCTGGTTTCATAATATGCCCAAGATAGCTCGTCATCACATCATAGTAGTATCGTGCACGACAACGGAACGGTAACAGAAAACGGTTCCAAAGTTTTCAAAGACTTGGTAAAGTTTTGGCGACGAAATGAGAGACAGATTAAAGAAACTTTTACACGCTCGTCTTCTCGCGAACAAAGATGTTTCCCCGACATTGTCGACGTCATCACATGGCTGCTGAAGTGCCGACAAAGCGACGGCAGGCAATGACAAACCAGAGTCCCTGGCCAGGGGACTGTGTACAAATCGGACACAGCGTGACCGCATGGCAAGATCACCTGTTGTGTGTGCCACGCTCCAGAAACGAGACAGGTAAACGTATGCTCTGCACACGTGTGCCAACCTTTGTTCAACGAGCGTAGTGTTCACCCCTTGTTTTACATGTCTGACGCTGCGGCTAATAGGCACCAATTATGTGGACAGCCCTAAGACTGTACAATGCAGTACAATACAGTATAATAACCTCTCTGCAAAATCACGACAAAGGAGATTACGCAAAATGCGCAGTTCTTCAGTTTCGCAGCATTACACCGAGGAAATAATCGTTTTCGGCAATGAATCGAGTTTGCAAGAGTCTTTTGCTGGCGCTTGAACCATTAGCATTCAATGCATAGCAATGCATGGCAGCGTTTGGTGGCTTTTCACGAAAGCATGATAAAACACTAATTTCATGGAGAATAGGAAAAATTAGAAAGCAGGCCTATCGATGGTGATTTTTGGTTTCGACTTTATGCGAGAAGATTCGAGACTTCCGCGTCCGACTGGCAGTAGGCGCCATGTACGTCCGACTGGGAGGGGGGGGGGGGTGGCGGATGACTGTCCCCCTCTGGTTCGCGAGCGGGAGATCGCACGATAAAAATAAGTGTATTAAGAACGGCGGGTGCCGATGCCAGACGCGGGACGGAATTAACAAGAACTGATTTTAGCGATTCTTTATTTTGGCGGCATAAGCATTGCCAAGTAGTGTGTCTTGACGCTAGTGGTTCTTGTGATGCTTTCCCTTGCTTAGATTTTGAAACAGTTAAGCAGTCATCAGTCGTGTCATTTGGCGGAACTTTATTCACGAAAGCATGTTCATTTCCCCAGCGTGCATTTTTTGAAACTTTTTGAACTCCGTATCATTCGCAGTTATAGGATCTAATCCTGTCTTTTTCTGTGCGTTCCTAGTCGCCGATTCAATTTCATTCATCGCCGATTTTGACGGCGATGCTTTTTGACTCATAACAGCTGCTGGTGACCTGGCATTAGGTCAAAGGTTGGAGATTCCTGATACTTTGTCCAATGACAGTCACTGGATGCCTGCCTCACCTCATACGCGAAATTTTATAGAAAACATCGCCAGTTTCGGGAAAACGGCATGATTTGAAAATGGGCTTGACCTTAGATCAACGAACCGGTAGTTTCCGAAAAAACTCAGATGGCAGATCTGTTGCGTCAATTAAGGTCTCTGATCCCTGAACGTTTCATTCAAAAACGTTGGAGGGTTCTAAACTGTTCTGGACATACGTCTATTCAGTCTGACCTAGGTCAGACCCCTCGCTCAACCTAAGGTCAAAACTTTGACAGGATGGAGAAAAATGATCAAGAAAAAAATAAACAAAATTTCGTGGCGTTGCGTTCGTTCGTTTTCTCGCAGTCTTCGAAAAACCTCGGGGAGGGGGGCAACCACCCTTCCAATCGGGGCCGGAATGTCAGAGACGAATAATGCTAACAAGGGGTGTACCGGATCTGTTCAGTACGCCCAGTATCCATTGCACAGCTACTGTGTTTGCTATCCGGTCGGATATCGGATACATCGGGCCACATAACTTATTCGGACGGATGGCAGGATAATACATCTTTTAAAAAGTGAATAGCAGTTCATTTCGTTTCTTGAAGGAAATATATATGTAAATATGCAGGAGATATGGAAGAGCGATAAAACAGTGGGGTACCACTGAGTTTTCTTGAAGCAAGTCGATCTCTCATGAGGTTGCTAAAATTGGCCATGACGTTTTTTAAAGTGCAACGATGCGATATCATTTAATTTTCAGTTCATTTTCGTCTAGTATTCCTGCACCAACGTACTGCTTGCGCGCTTTTAAAGCTGTGAACAGAGACATTTTCACACTCATGAATGAGAGATGTACGTGGATTATGAACCTTGCATCTTACGCAGGATCCCGCCCATGTGTGAAATTCATTGCACCAATTTCGCGTATGGCCAAAATGTATCACACTACGTTTCATGCGTCTGTCTGGTGTGCGTCATTTCTACTTGTTAGTTTTTTCTGTATTCGTTACTGTAATGAAACGACGCACGATATGCGACGCAATCTGGTAAAGACGTTTTAATCATCAAATGGGGTGGACAAAAACACGTTGAGCGAAACCACTTTACACCTCGGCCACTTCGGCTACACTTCACTTCGCCCTCACACCATCACCGCTTTGGCTAAAGTGAAACGTGTGTTTGGCTGCAAAAAAATAATCCGATGCTCGGAAAGAGTATAGCTGTGGTGCCAGCTTGGAAAAATAGGGTGGTATGAGAGGCAATATATACCAAGGAATCGAAGCCAACATGAAGCGGGGAGGGGGCAAATTCCAGTTAAGTCCAATGTGAAATCTTGTAATAGCAAACCGCCAGACGGCGGGATCTGTGTAACGTAGTCTTGGGTTATAGCGAACAATTAGGTAGTGAGACGATGTAACGATAAGACGACGAGTACATGTGAAGCGTATAACTTTGGGTTATAGCGTAATAAAGTAGGTTTTGGTTATAACAAACGACTAAGAGGGAAGAACATGTAAAGCGTAGGTTTGAATTATAGGCAAGGGTTTAGACGAGATCGGTATGGAAAGTGTATTTTTTTGGTTGTGTCTCTTCTGTTCAAAAGTCACAATAATTTGTGTTTCGCGGAACTGAACGCATATTTTTCCTTTTATCGCATTTGTATTTCACGGGTCTGTGGCCCTGTACTCGACCGGTGTCCGAGAACTAGCTATATCGTCCGAAATATGTGGCCTGTTTCATACGAGATCGAACTCACTTCAGTGTTGTCAGAAAAAAATCGAAAGTCACACAGATTAATCTGAATAAAAACGAAACGAAACGACCCTGCGTCAACATAAAATCGCTAACAACTTTGCTCGTTTACCCCGCGAGTTACTGGAGGATTGTGTTTACCTCCTTAGTCGTTTCAGTATACCCTCTGGAGAGCATAAACCAGCGGCCCCAGTATTTTCATTGTTTGTGCCTGAATTACTCCCCTTCCTTGTCACAAAAAGAAAAAAATAAACAGCTGACAATGCTAACATAAGCCAAATTATATGACATCATAAACCAAATTATAAACGAAGTTTTCGTGCACTGTTACAAAGCCCACATTTATTTTTCATGGGACGCTTATACCAGTAAAAAGCCCATTAGAAACGACGTAACGAACAAATATCATACCGCCAATATAAAGTCACAACTCATAAGTGGACTTAAGCTGAGTCAAGGCAAGAATTTTTAGCTTTGCACATTATCAGTTTGGTCTGGCCGCAGGACAGATCGGCTCAACGACCAAAGCATTGCAAGCAGAAACAAATAACATTTCTAAGCTTATGGGGAAATTCTGCACCAACGACCTGTGACAGTTCAAACTCATATCATGGCCTCATTTGAGCTTTAGCCTGAGATCAACATAATATCACCACTAACTTTTTTTTCCTTTCTTGCATTTGTGTTTCACAGATCTGTGACCCCGTAATCAACCAGTGTCCGAGGACGAGCAAGGCTGTCCGAAATATATTGCCTGTTTGTACAAGACCGGATTTCCCTCAATCTTTTGAGAAAAAAATCACGAATCATATAGATTAACCTGAAGATAAACAAAATGGAAAAGCTTTATCGAGAATTTGTCTTGTTGTGGAAACTGAGTGCATCTAATGCTACGTATCGACAATGGCGGTCATGCTTGTCCTGTTCAATGTGGCCTCTGAAGCAGCTGGCAAGCCACATTCAATTGAATGGCTTTGACGTAACCAGCGTCGTCATCGCTGACCTTGGAATCGAACAATGGATCGATCTAGCACGCGATGGTGACTGACGTTTTGTTGCTATTCCAGTCATCAAAATGGAATCATTGGTTCTCGAGAAAGGCAAGAGGAAAATATCTTCAGTAACTGGAAACTAGAGACATAACCCAGCCATTGTTGGGCAGAATAGTGAAAGCCTGTTCTAAAATTGCTTTGTAGGAAAGTGAGTTGTATCAGGAAAGAATATGCTCCAGAAACAAGGATGAAATATCTTACTGGTGCGTGTGACTAGAATATCAAAGAACCAGCTTTCCAAATTAGCTTCCCTGCGCGCCCAAATGAACCTCTCTTGCTTGTGTTATCTGTCTATGGCCATATGGTTCTGAAATATGAAACGGATGATAAATAAGGAAATCGAAAAGGGTTAAGACATGCATTGCAAAACCTAAATTATTGAGAGTTTCGATTAACTTTGTTTATGCTGTCCGCCTCAGTGGTTTTGGGAAGATGACTATGATCCTTCTCATTAAGTTTTTAATGCGAATCGGGTCTTCAGCTATTAGTTGTCTATAAGAAACGCGAAAATTTATACTCAAATATTTCGCATCTCGAAACAAAACTATTTCGATAGAAAGCGCCCATTCTTCCGCATCATTTACCACAGTCGCAGTGAAAAATAATAGTCGGTTATTCGGCCAGACAGGGAAATCTGTCACCCGGTCCCCTCTGAGCTCGTCACGCTCGGCCAGAACTCGGACCGAGAGCCGGTCCGTCGGCACACCAGCCGCTGCGTCGGCCCGTCGAGCCGCGTCGATTTCGACGGCCACCGTCGGCCGACCGACGCAGGGTCGCCGGCGTCGGCCCGCGGCCGGCAGTGTCTCGTCGGAGCCGACGCAGGGAGGGCGCGCCGCGCCGCCGCCGACAGCGACCGTCGGCCAGTGTCCGCGGGCCGCGCGGGGTCAGGTCGCGCGCCGACCCGAGCGCGGAGGTCGTGACCTCGATGCGGTAGCGAGTGTGCAGCGCGCAGCGGCTGCCTGCGTGCGGCGAGACCGTGCTTTCCCGCCATGGGCGCCACGCACACAAAGGAGCGGCCGGAGGGGGGCCCGCCGGCGCCGGCGTCGGCCGGGTCGCGCCAGGGGTCGCTGAGGTCGCGGCTGTGCCGCGCCGAGGAGCGGCCGCCGCCGACGCCGCCCGAGGCGCCCAAGCTGACCGAGGAGGACAAGACGTACTTGCGGGAAACGTGGCGGACGTTGGAGTCGGACCCCACCACCGTCGGCATCATCACGTTCTCGCAGTGAGTACGCCGCCCGCTCGGCGCCGTCACGCCACGTGACAGACATGACACATCATGTAGCTTAACGTTACGTCACGTCACGCCACGGTACATCACGTCCCGTCACACCACGTGACGCGATATCACATCACGTCACATCACGTAACGCCGCGCAGCGTCATGTCGCATTGCTACGCGCTTAATCAACGCAACGCCACTCTAAATCACGCCATGCGACGTCACGTTACGTGAATCGTTATCGGCGATGAGCGGGAACAGGCGCGCAGGGAGCGGTGGCTGACCTGGCAGCAATAAATAACGGCGGCGACGTGCTCGACGTCGGGTCGATCCCTGATCAATGGCTTCCCAGCGGGCGTGTTACGACTGCACGAGCGTACGACAGTGCGCGGCTGCGGCGCCCGCATTGTCCGGTAATTATCATCCGCATTGACCGCAGAGGGGGCGGTCCTCCCGTGCGCGGCGTACGCGGACGGGCCGTCGGCGTAATCGGCGCGGATACGGCTCGGCGGCGTAATCGGCGCGGATACGGCTCGGCGGCGTAATCGGCGCGGATACGGCTCGGCGGCGAGCATGTGACGCGGGCGGACGCGGCCGATGCGGCCAGAGCGGTCCGTCTGTGGGCCGTAGTCGGGCCGTGCAAACGTCGTGGACCACAGGGGTCGCGACTCCATCCAGAACTCGTGCAGTTATCCGGTCTTACAAATACAGGCACGAAAAAATAATAGAAAAATACAAATATCATAACGCCAACAAGGGAAAACAGCAGAAGATTCGTTTCATCCCCATTTCAAACAGCCATGTGCACGCCACCCATGACATCTTCCACCACCCCGCCCTCCCTTTCCCGCAAGATAAAACAACAATCGATTCTCTTCGTAGATATCTGTTTGGGCGATTTTGTTAACGTGTTTCATTTCCTCTGTAGAATAAGCGCGTGAAATTGCACCAGAAAAGATTCGCAATCGACTATAAAAAGCCGGCCGGAAAATCGTATGAATCATGCACAAAAGACTATGGGTGACATTGCATCTTAAGGTAATGTCACGCAAGAAACGTTCAGGTAAAAATCAGAGTGATCACGAGATTCCCAGCACGTTACATGTACTGAAAGGAGCAGCTATGAACACATTCGACTAATGTTCCCCAGTTGCCTGACAGCCTGTTGTAGCTCATCAAGGGAAGACGAAATGCACAGGTCAGTCAGACTCGAACCCGGTCATGTACTGGAGAACGGATCGCTTAGCGACTTCGCTGCTGGAAGTCAGGCAGCACTACAGCTCATGTTCCGTGTCGAGAGAAATGGTTAATGCCGTGCTAAGTCCACAGCTCAATCCCCCTGACATGGCTGAATAATTCTCTGACACTTGCTGGTATGGTTTGTCCACAACGGACGTTAAATACCATGCAAGCGATGGCATGCGAGCCATTTGTGCTGAACACTGCATAAGCAGATGACGTCATCACGCACTGTGCTCTAAGACCTGAGAACCCGTTCTGTATTTCAGTAAGAGACAGCGGTGTCTGTGTTTCTCGTATGGCTAGCAGTTCCACTGAGTTCCGGACATCGTTTGGTCCATTTTCTTCCTTCGCGCTGCCAACATCTTTCCCAGGGTCATCTTCCGCACCTAGCACCGCGGTGATCCTTCCGTACCAATATCGGGCCCCGGTTCTCGTGCGCCTTTTGCCATCCCCTGACTGCATATTCTTGGACGCACCTGAAGCCATCTCCTGACTTTGCCATCTGCTGACTGTTCACTCTGGGACACACCTGGAGCCACTGACGCTACATCCGAACCGACCGACACGTCCGCTACACGCGGTGGACCCTTTATTCTGCCGACCTCCAGAAGCTCCAATCCTCCTCGCCGCCCGACGGCCACTCAGAGTACCCCTATCCTCACGCCGCAATGCCCTGTCGTGGCGCGCCTCCGGCACCGTTGGCGGCTGGCCCGGCGCGAGCCGACGTTATGACCCAGTCTGCCGTTGCGCGGCGGTGCGGCCGTTTGGCTGCAGCGGCCGACGGCGGCCCGGGCGCGCTTTAGCCGCCGGGCGTCGTCGGCGGCGACGGTCGGCGGCCGGCCGCTGGACCTGTCTGGCAGCGCCGACGGCCGAATGGGCGAGTGTAAGAGCGCCTAAATGATTAATATTTACGGAGAGAGAGAGTGCATTGGATACTATGCGTCGAGACAGAAAGAGAGAGGGAGAGTAGTGGTTAACGCAGTTTGTTCACGCAACGATCAAAACAATCAGAGAGAGAGAGAGAGAGAGAGGAAGACGGAGAGAGAGGGGAGAGACTTGTGATTAGTTACAGCTGTGGGCTCGTGAGGAATCATTAGGAGTTGGTGTAAAGTACTGTTTTAGGCATGTAAAAAGATGTTGCCCTTGAAACATTGTGGATGTTTCTGTTGTTTCATTTTTTACGGGACTCCTCCTTTTTTACTTTTCCGTTTGGCATCGGATGTTAAAGATGCGAGATTTAATATAGCGCCGAGAGAAGTTATCACCGGTGCAGCCAAAGGGGGGGGGGGGGTGCGCCCTCCCTCCGAGGCCCCGCCGTATGGTTTCAGCTGATACTTGCTCCGGACCCCCACCCTTAAGAAAATCCTGGCTGCGTCACTGGCAGTTATTGTCATACTCGTATTTCTGCAACTTTTCCATTTGGCACATCCCCACCGCTCTCTGATTTTAGTCGCCGTTGTAAACACTATATCTACCTCCTAAAATTCGAATTTGTTCATTTTAAGATATTTTCAAACAAAGAGATTAGGGGCAAAAATTCTAGAAATTTCGTTTCCATAACTTTGGAATTTAATGAGGAATGTTAACTCGACACCACCTGGGGTGTGAAACAGGGCAACTCCCTCGATATTTCCTGAATAACTTCTGGACCGTCAGAGCCAGTCATACCAAATTTTCAGTGCCTATTCATCTATCAGCTCGATATATTTTAACATCAAAATCATTTCCATTCTAGGTCCTGTCATGGAGATATGACTTCATAAGTAAGCCCTTGCATGCATGTTTTCGCCTCTTCGGACGGTGGCGTGAACATGTTTTCTTTTTTGATAATATTCGTGGATACAATGCATGGATTATTTGGATTCATATAGGACACGGTCCTCAAAAGGATAAACAATCATGACATGTCAACTTTGGAGGTCATGCTAGGTCGCATGCATAATGACAATGAGACTGATTTGCATTGTGGGTGATACAAGAAGTTACCGTTGACCTTCCCCATCGTTCAAGCCAGACAGACAAATCTCTATCCGCCTCTTAGAAAAGTTCACCAAATGCAATGTGAGGCTATGCCACGTCACGTCACGTCATAGGTAAATGTAGACACAAAATGAAATACAACATTGTCTGTGGAAGATCGTGCAGTAGCAGCAGAGAGCAATTAGTGCTCCTAGTTAAAAAAAAAAACGAAAATGACTGTCTGTCCTGACCTGGCTTAACTTGACCCAATAAAGAGCAGACAGAGTAGATTTAACTGTCACAAGATGTCATTTCATTTCTGCACTCAATGTAGTTAAGAATCGCAGCGAGTAATCATTGCTCCATGACAAGGAAAGTAATGCAACCTCGCCTTACCTGGCCTAGACGGACCTTCATTGGATGAAAATCAGGTAATGTAAAACTGATCATCAGAAGGCTTCGCTTGTCACGTGGATCGAAACAGCTGCGAGAAAATATCGATCTTTGGCGTGTAAAGTAAGACCAATATTTCACTTGACCCAGGTTGACCTTGACCCAACATTTTTTATTATTTTGGTATGCTTCTAATGCAGAAGATCATGATCGTTCGCTTGATACCCAATTAAAGGCTATAAGATCAGTGTTGCCGATGATATAATGTACAAACCGATGCCAGTTTTTCCGATGCCAGTGTTATGCATTTTACGTGACCTGACGTCATCAGTCATGTGGCAAGGGCTGACATAGTATTTTCTGAATCGCAACACTCAGGGCTGCCGATTGGTGGTGAACCGGTTCAGATCCAAGGGTTAGATCCTGAGATAACAGGGGTGCCCTTTTTGACACCTCCAGACGGTCGCGGATACGAAAACACGCCAGGCGATGCTCGGTTAAGGTATTCTACACGAATGTCGAAATATTAAGACCGGTTAAATTGGGATATTTTTGTGAGGATATTCTGTAGTAAAATACTTAAGGATTATAAAGCGGCGATTTCTGGGTGCGCTAAGCTCCAAAATCTTTAGCAACATCCATGTGAAATGGTTATATAGCAACGACACTATTGCTCAGCAACTAATTATTGTGGCACCGTTACTGTGGGATACTAGTCTTGACACACGACGCACCGTATACACCTTTTCCACGAAACATGCAGTCGTAGTATAGTTAAGTCGATGCGCATCCTGCTTTTTATAATGAAATATGTACGGTGATTATCTGGCGTAAAGGATTTTTTTTTATTCTACACTGTTTCTCATGCCCGGCTTGTTGTCAAAGACGCTTCCAGTCCAGCAGCTTATCTGTTTTTGTTTCGCAAGCAGTGCCTCATTATCCCGAATTCTGGGCGCAACCATTGTCGTCAACGAGTGCGTCTCATTTTTTTTTTGTCTCAGATGCGATGGGCTTTCCCCAATCATCCGGCTCCGTGTCATCAGAGCCGGATTCGTCTCCGCCCGGGCGGAAAACGGACCCCTATTGACGCTGCCGATTTGGTCCATCTGTTTTCGCCGTCGCTCAGTCGTCGACTGCCGCTCGGCCGCGTACGCGGTGGCTGTCGAGCTGGGGGCTGGCTCGCCTCGCAACGATCAATGAAACACACACCAACGGCTGTCAGCAGAGCAGCCAGGGACAGACGAGTCCAGGGACACGGACACAACTGGATAAAGAATACCACTCCTCACCAGAGGTGCTGCTTAAGAATGGACGCGACCGGGTACCCGGACTCGGTGAGGGGAGGGTAAACCTCCAGTGAGCTTTGCTGTTCTGTCCCGACCATTCTATTAGCTGATGTCCACTTGTGGACTGTTACGGTCAATGCCCAATGTGATCATGTCGAATTGCAAAAAATATCTGTGAAAAGAAAAGCATACGAGGTTTTGGGATAAGCCATGGACATAATGCACTGTTCCAACATTGCGTAAAGGAATAGCAAGCACCTGTACCAGATTTTTAAACTAAAAAACGCCTTCTTACGAAAGGTTTCATAACTGCACCAACGCCAGGCATCCTTTATTCATCATGTCGGATCATGCTGTCACTTAAACTTAACCCTTTCCTTTTGCTTCATTTACAAGTCAACTACAGCCGACCGCCGCCATACCTCAGCTCCAGCCCCCTTCCCGTCACACCCCGTCGCGTGGCTGGCAACGTCTCTGGTAATCCGCGCAGCGTTGGTACTTCACGCCCCGGCGAAGCTCTGGTATGCAGCCTGGACGGCAGCCGACGCCCTGGCTTCGTCGGCGCCGACGGCGGCTCGGCGCAGCGGCGGCGACGCGTCACCTGCGCCGAAACCGCCGCCGAAAAGCCACCGCCGCCGCCGCCAGCTGACTGCCGTCGGAATGGGTGCCGCGTTCGACGAGAACCGCGGCTGGCCGCTGCCGGGGGCCTGTTTATGATGGGTCGATGCCGCGGCTGTGTGGACGCGGCGGTGGAATCGATGTCCCGTCTCACGCCGGTGTAACCGCTGCGAGGCACAGCACGAGCCGCGAGACGGGCCGGCGAGGGCCAAACTTCATGACCGCACGACACGCCGATCCATGCTCAGTGGGTGAACGATCGCAGCGAACGATTGAAGTAGAAATCACGCCACGTTTACATTAAGTCACGCGAGGCAAACTACGACACTGAAACTAATTAAGCGGCCAAGTGCGGCCCGAAAGACAGCTTTTCATGCTGTTAAGCATGATTGGTAGACTGGCTAATCGATGTCATTTATTAAGAGCGAAGTTCTATCTACTGGACCACGCTTACCCTGAACCGACAGCTCGACGTCAAAGTCGATAAGCCAGCCAGCCAGCATCACTGGTTGCGCATTACGAAATCCCGCAATGCGTAATATGCTGTATACCGCACCAAAAATGGTGCAGAAACCTGAGCCATCCCACGCACTTCGCGGTAGATCTTCTTCGCAGTCTGGTGTTGCCTACGGCCAATCGACGAAGCCCGCCCCGTGTTTTTGCCGCTTACCTTGCCGGCCGACACCACATTCGGCCGTCAGAAAGAGCACGTTTACCGGCTGTCTGATGTCGGAGGGCCAAACACGCACGAAAACACGTGCCGTCCCGCAGGTGGCCGAGGGAACCCGTGCCGGCACAGCACGTGTTCGTTTTTGGGTCCGTTTTCTCGATGGTTCACCGCTCAATGGTCGGGTTCTACGGGATGGATCGGCGGATTGGTGCGAAAGATATGCACCTAAATCGAATCGCATGCTTTGTCGTGACAAATGTTGTTTCTCCCAGGTTCCTGTTGACTACGAAGTTTTAGGTTTTACGTGCGTCTTCCAGCCCATTTTTCCCCGCAGGCGTTTGGTTGCTTTCGCGTGTCGCAAAAAACAGTAACTTGACAAGGATTTCGCAGAGGTGACGTCTAATGTCTCTCTGTTTTTTAACCTAATTCTTCACTTTAAAATGTTTCGCGCATCAGAGACCATTAATGTGTTTTTGAGGAGACGGGCTTTTCATCACATTAGGCCCGAACGTCTTCGAAATGTTAAAAAGCTGATGACAGCGAGGGGTAATTTGATCCCGTCTGGCTACTCTACATCAAAGAGATGTTTTGCTTTGTGCTTGCGACACCGGTATTATTTTGCAGTCTGTCATCACGTTAGTTGTATTTTTCTTTCTGCGTTCTCTGAGGGTCGAACTTTCACACCAGTGTCCCTATCTCAGAGTCTTAAATCACAAGCTTTGGTGCTAAATCGTGAGATGTGCTCTCACCTATCTTCTGGAATTTACTACCATATTTGGGATGAAATTCCCCCGGCGCTGTGCTATTTGCTTCACAATAGAGTTGGACAGCAGCCAATTTATGGCTCTGACTGCAAAGAATAGCCGGGCTCCTGCGTCTATTTCCCCGCTCCGAGTGGTGGATGCTGGCTCCGCCACTCCGTACTTTTCCAAAGATACTTGTTTTGAAACGAACCGTGCCGTGAATTTTTAACCGGTAGGTGCCTCCTGTTCCTGAGAATTGCTCTGCGTTGGGTTTTTTCTTGGTAGTAACATGGCGTGTCCTTCGTAGTACGAGTCTATGCGAGTCGATGTCTGTAGCTGCCTTTGTCTCCCGGCCTTCCCCAGCTTGGCCTCAGCGCGCCGCGGCTTTTCGTATGCATGGTTGCCAGGGGAACAGCTGCTTCTGAAACAAGGATACAACAATTTTCTAACTCACCAGGTGATTATGACACGACGAACAACGACACGCGACGAGACGAGGCCCCCATATATTTTGTAATTGTTCGAAACTGGACGGAAATTAAGTTAAACTGAAGTATGCAATAGAAGGCTTTTCCCTGAAGTACATAAACTGAAATATAACGTCAAAAATTGTGCCTCTTATGTCGCGATCCGGGCGGGATTGCTAGCCTGCTGCCAACTTGTCTGGATCGCGAGGCTCATCACTAACATTAGTAGCGAGAATAAATTTACAAAAAGATAGCGGGGAGTGTTATGGTCCGAAGTGATTCTTTTACATATGTGTATATATCGTCTCATATATATTTATATATATATATATATATGTCATAAGAGGCGTTTATATATACATATATCCTGCATATATACATACACACAAATATGTATATATATATACCAGAAGAGGCGTTTATATATATATATATATATACACATATATCCTGTACATATAAACATACACGCACATACATATATATATATATATATATATCAACGCCTTTCCGACGCATCTAGCAGCGATACGCAATGAATGCGCTTGATGAAATAGCGTGAACAAACGGTGAAGGAAAAAAATGACAGTTATTCTGAAGTGATTTTTTATTTCAGTTCCACTAGAAAATTTCAAAACATCATTCGTCGTTATCTTATGACTCAGAACTGGGACCCGCACTGTGTGCAGCTCGGGATTAATGGAACATCAATGAAGCCTGGCCAGTTGATCAACAAAGAGCACTGGCCACAAAGACCAGCATCAAAGCATCCTCGTCGACTGAAGTTTCAGTGTCCGTCAAATCATGACAGCAGCTTCTTTAAAGCTGCCCGCACCGCAAAGAAATATTCTGCAGTTCCATGCAAAATCCCTGCTTAGATTCAGTCACTTTAATCTTCCGTTAAATCATATATCCGCTACCATTTTTTCTTACTTGTCATTGACTATTCGACCAGCAAACATCTGACACATGATTTCAGCTTTTCAAACCATGTGCGTCGCATGGACTAAATGCAAAAACTGGCAGTTAGAACACACCCACAGTGGTCTTGAATGTAAGATTACCTTCGGTTATACTTTCGTCCGTTAGCCGACAGTGTAAGTTCCATGTTCTAAAAAGTGGTGTCTAGTTTTTCGTATGACTCTTGACTTTCCTGCATTAGCGAGTGAGATTTACGCTCTTTCTGTTCATACTCTGTCCTGCTGGCCGTGAACGGGCGATTAGTAAACCGTTGGAATACCCGGCTCCCTCCAATTCGATATGGAAGCACAACTTCGCCGTGGCTGGCAAAAGCGAAAATCCCACTGGTCACGACACTAATTCACCGGTCAATATCAGGCGTTCCAGTGATCCAATTTTCACAGATCAAGTACCGTTAGACTCGTTATGCCTTGGAGATTCGAAATCCGGTCTTCTTTTTATTTTTTCATGTCCCGAAATGCGTGAAAATTAGGAGCACCCTTCCAACAGACACCCTGCCTGCCTGCCCAATTTGTTGCGGGCGGCGCGGCCGGTTCTGATGGCGCAAGTGGTGCGCGTGTGCGCTCTCGATACTGAATACTGACAAGTGTCGTGGGTTCGAGGCTGGATACGGGTGGTCTGCGCTTGCTTTTTCTGAATTATAATCGTCTTTTTGGGAATTAAGTCAGCTTTTGCATTCAACGTGTATTTAAGTTCACATATCTAATCTCTGCAGAGTCAAACACAGTGAGATAAGAAATGTTTCTTATGGACACGTGTATCTGATAAGCAGTTGGACAAACAAATGCAGAAGAACTACTATTACTTTCATTCATATTGCATGTACTGCAAAAAAAAACAACGGGCCCAGCCATCATCACCTCAACATGTTGGAATGGGAGCAAGCCGGCCTGGGAGCAACCACACCAACTAGGAAAGCTGCTGGCGGTAAAAACACTTATGCACCCAACATGCCTCTCACGTGCTGTGCTAGCATATAGAGGAACATGACATTTTTGATGGAGCGACCAGAGGGCTTGTATTGTTAACTACTTATTAGAAACGTATGCTAACAGAGCAACGCCAATTACAGAAACTCAGTTTGTTTGAAACGGTTCGTTTATAATATCCACACCAGCAAGTGAAACAGATAGTGCCGCGTACATTTTGACAAAAGCGAATGCCACGTGCGGTATGTACTTCACAGCATGAGTCTGAAATACACCGTGAATGGAATGTTCCACGATTTCCTTATTGATTCGGTAGGCGAAGGGAGTAAAACTGCATCTGTCTGTGTCACAGGCCTCTAGAAAACCCCCGATTATAGGACCACAGCCTGTTTGCTGGATTGTATGAAATAAACCTGTAGCTCCTGGCTTTAGCTTTAAAAACAGCGCTTAATTGCAGTGAAATATGACTATGTGTCCCCGCGCCGAAAGGCATGATCATATTTCGCTCTTGATAATTAATGAATGAGGCTTCCTCATGGTAAATGCATTGATATCACGCGGCATCATAACATTTCTTTTCATTAATAAAACGTAACTGCTTATCCTGTTGTTGCTCCGTCCCAGCGGTCCTAACCTACCCCAACACGATCCGAGCTCGGCTGTCGTGTACCGTGCGACTGCGACGTGTCGGCGACCGACGCGACGGCTTGCTGTCGCGCCGACCGAGCAGCCGTCCCCAGCGGCATCGCGTCGGAGCTCACCGCGTCGTGCTGTGGAGGCGTGACGGTGGGCGGCGCTGACGACGCATTCCTGTTTACTGACTATCTAAGTACTTTTAATTCCAGACTTAACATGAACGAACTATTAAGACTCGCCCGTGTGAGGTTTTCTGTATAACGCGGGTGTCTGGCGGGAGAAGGTTGGTACGATCCCCCGGTCATTTCCACATCGCGCTTTCTGGAGCGCCGCCGAAAAAAAACAGCCTGTTGCACGTGACGATATCTCGCGACTGGTACCCCGTTTTAAGGTCTCAGGCCAACGAACTACCTTCCAGGTTTGGTGAAAGGTCAAAAATTGCTAGGAAATTGTATTTTCTGGGTTTAGACTAAATAAACGCCAAAAATGAAGCGAAATGGGCATTGCATGTACTAATCAATTATGTAGTCCGTTATGTCTGTACTTCCCGCGATTGCATTTCACCCATTGATTCCGATCCAGGTCATGCCAGGTCAATCCTGATGCATCGGGGTGGTCGGCTTAAATGCATTCTCAGAGGCGCAGAAGCGTTTTTTGTAGTTAGCAATAGGTGCTGAAGTCACTGTAGCATTTGAGTCAACCAAACCTGAGTCAGCCTAACCTATTGTCGAATCACGTTTAATCACGTCTAAATCACGTTCTGTTGTCATGCAAGGTCATCTTATGTCATCCAGCATTGACTTCCGCCAGTGACCTAGAATGGCCTCGAACCTATCTAAAAATTGCGGCCTGTATATGTTAAAGCGTTTCTTTCAGTCGATATCCACCACAAACGTTAATTTTAGGCATATGGTGGCACTGCAGGCCCATCACCTTGCGACTGGCGCCACTCCTCCCGTCGGTGCAGGACTTCGCCGCATTCCACCCTGTTTTCAGAAAAATTGAGCCAGGTTTTATATCACTTGATTCCCAAACAGCCCAAACACCTCAATACATGGATTATTTTGCGATGCCCATTCTGTATCGCATTTTCAGAGGTAGAAAGTTAAGTGCTCACCGCCGTAGCTCATGATCTTCGTTTTACAGTCTCGATAATCCCGGCAGTGAGCATTAATCTGCCAAATAAATATAATCTTACACGACCGTAAGATTTTAAGAACGTTGATACCCCATTTGTTGCATCTGCGCACTCCTCCGTCTTACAGTGAGACAACGATGACACCTTTGCCAACCGGCCCCGCTGGGACGCGAAAACGGCTGACATGGTTCCCGTTATGACGCTATAGTTCGTAAACATGGTTCTGCGGATGAGAAGTTTTACTCCATAAGATGCGAAAATGATGTCCCAGAGGGGCGCACCAAGTTTCAGGTGGACTAGCACACCATTAGAACGTTATCCTCAGAAAACCTCAGGGATGGAGGCTGCATCACCCTTCCATCCCTCCCTATAACGGGGAGACGGTTGAAGTGCTCCTGGTTATGCGCCTGATTGACTGTGTTTTGTGTTTATTTATTGATTTCAGTAGTCCTTAGGTGGGACACTTTGAAAAGCTAATGGGGATGATGAACTGGCAGGGCAATTGATGGACTTTGGAGACTGCAGCAGACCATAACTGGCTTACGCCCGAGGCGAACCAACGACAAGAATCAGATCTGTCATGCACTTAATCATCGTCCCAAATGCATGGGTAATAGAACAGGGACCAAAAAAATGTTGGGGAAAGAAGTGCTTCCCTGAAGACATCACAAGGGATACCACGGACGTTTACTTTGCCAAAAGTGCATGACCAGAAAATCAACAGTGGCTCGCCTTCTGTCTCTGCCTCAATGTACACTGTTTTTCATGCTTCAAAGTTGACAGATTACAGATTTTTTTTCAGAAAATTTTGACAGAAAAGTTCACTTGAGTGTTTTGGGACTGAAGTCCGTAATGTTGGCGTTTTTGCTCAAACTCTGAAACCCACACCAAAATGGGTAATTTAAGCAGTTTGTTTCTTTATTTTATTTTAGGAAACCACTTTTTTGCCTTTAAGCAAATAACAACTTTGTGGGATAAATTTAACATCTATATATGAATGGCACAGCTGTATATAAACAAAGATGCTCCTATGTATGCCAGTTGCTAGCTGACACGTGGGGAAATGCCAAGCGTCAAGGTGACTCGAACACACCTGGTCTGGATAGAACAACCAGTGCTTTACCTACCACATTACACATATAATTTTTGTTTACATGTTACAAACGTTACTAGGAAGTATCTACTGTATGCAGCCTTAACAATGCTGTTCTGCTAGTTAAATTAAACTCACTGGTCTCACTCATAACAAATGGTGCAAAATGTATCAAAAGAAACAACTTCATTGACCATGAAAAGTATGGAATTTGGACCAGGCGATGCATCTTTCGGTTCAGCATCTTCAGTTTTATCTTCTGTAGAAGGCTAATGGCATCCATTATGCAAAGTGCACTACTGTTCTCATTCACCCTTTTACACAAATAATGCAAATGATCAACAAAAAAAGAACTAAAGCAAGCAAAGCAAATGACCTTCACAAATTGCTAGGTATCCGAAGCAAATGTATGAATCAGCTTGGATACACCACGTATGAAAAACTGACAAGATCTTAGAGCACTAATTTGGGCAGCTTACAGAATGAAAAAAAATTGTTACTGTGCATTTCAAGAATTCATTATAATAATACATACACAAACCAATTGCCCCAATCTCTACACTTGAAAAGCACGACCCACATCCGAAAGCCCTAGACATGTATGAAACTACGTTTCAGCCTAGAACCAAAGAACTACCTAGTTAATTCACTGCAACCAAAGAACTTCCATGTCTTTTGTTACCAAATGATAACGTATAAGCAACAAAAATTTATTGCAGTGCAATCTTCTGGTAACTCCAACTACACAAAGACAAAACAGCAACACAAACAAAGCCCCATACAAATAACTTAACTGACTGCGAGTTAAAACGAAAACGCACAGGCTGTTTAGAGGCAACCACCAAGCATGCAATGGCCCCACTTATGCCAACCCCAGCCTTTGCGGCTCGTCAGGTGTCAGTCGGCCATCGTCGCGACAAATAACTGTGTTTGATTGTTGCGAGTTAAGACGCACAGCTTCTTGTTCTCAAGTGTCCGTGTGCTGAGCCAAGTCTTCTGTTTAGTCGGGCGTCAATCAGTTTGGCAAATAACTGTTTGCTTGTTTCTTTGTGAGTTAGGACACAACGTCTTAGGCTCAGGTGCCCAAAGTCTTGGGTCAAGTCTTGTGTCTTTTCGGGAGTTAGTCAGTCGTCCGTGACAGCTGACTGTACGCTTTTGTGCTAATTCCGAACTGTATACAATTTTAACAACAAAATAATTTAAGGCCCAGTAAAAGAATCAAGTCGTTTACTAGCCATTAGGAGAATACTACCAAAATTTGGTATTCTTCTGGCATATGTATAGTCTTTTTTGCATGGCTTGCATTAAACTAGGCTGCCATACTGGTGTACCTCTAGGTCTAGTTATCTTTGTAGTACCTACTTGGACAAGCGAAACTGAAATCCAACGCGAGACGGGAAATGTTTCTCGTTTGGACGTCGCCAGCGGACGCGAGGCTCGAGCATCGCTTTCCACCGACCGACATCGGTGGCAGCCGTGGCCTCGCAACAGACAAAGCGCCTGACGTTCTGGCATTTTTCCAGCAGACCTCGCGTTGTTTTGTCCTCTGATGACCTCCGCGAACAGGAGCTCATCTGTCTTCTCCGGCAGGAAATCTAATCCACGGCGCAGCCGCGCGCTCGGCTGACCCAAGCTTTTAGCTCTCTTCTCTTTCCTTCAGCTCGGACGTGAGGCGTCGCTCGGTAAATTTGCTATTTCCGCTTCAGCGCAGTGGTTTGGTACGTCTTCAGTCTTAGGTAGTTTGGGTAATGGGGAATGAAACATTATGCCTGTCACGTTTCAGAAGCTTTAAATGACCACTGGCTTGGTCTTTCGTTTGTGCGGTGACATTTCCAGCTGCAACTGTTTTTCTTAAAAACAACGGTGGTGTTGCTGGTCTGCACAGTCGTCGCAGGCGCGAACGAAAACGCCACGCCTGCGCTGCATCCACGAAGCTGCCGCCATGGCCGGGTTTCGTCCTTGATGCCGCAGAGGAAGCCCATGCGATCGGCGCAGCAGCAGGTCCTGGCTCGGTTTCTGGCCAGTATTCCCGGAGGCTCTAGAAATCCGGGCTTTAGTCGCATCGAGACTGCTTTTACCTCAGTGTCCTTAGCTCCGTCTCTTGAAATTTTCCGCGAAAAGTTACGATGTCTTGATAATTTTGAGTGGGCTTTCTGTCTGGACTGCCTTTGCTGCGCCATTCGTTCTGCTTATAATGTTGGCTCTGATGTTGACGGTACATAATGTGAAATATCTCACACTCGTTCAAAATATTGCGCTAGATAAGGTGGAATGCCCAACAGTGTTGGGGCGTCTTTCACTCTCTAGATAAGGACGTTTCTGCGGCATTCCATGTAATGAGACTGCATCCGCAGAGACTTTAAACCAAAAGCGTTTCGCAGTCTCCCGGTCAGGTTCAAAGACTGAGATGACTTGTGTTTCGATTTGGCCACATTCGCTGTCTTAAGAAAACTCCGTTTAACATAATGGGGTCAACCGTGTGTGGTAGGGGTCTCCTGTACGTCCAGCCATTAAGGGGTGTGGACGTAAAGAGAAAATGCAAATGCGCTTAATTGATTCGAACATTGCGCTTCATAACGTCTCGCGCGTGCAATGACAGCTTTAATGCTCTAGAAGCGTAGTCATGCGGAAAAATATTGATGCAATCCATAACTCTTGGGGAAAGACATTGAGGACGATAATGCATGGCGGTGCATTAACCACCTTAATCATTACTCAATCACTGCTCAATCACTGCTACCCATTCTTCACTCTTGCTGGGGATGGATCAGTCATCGAGTGGCAAGGCAGCATATTTGTATCCCTGCTCTCATAAAAGTCGGTTTCGAGCGAACGACTGAAGCCGCGCTTCACAAACTGCACCTGTTGTCCACTGTTTAGCCCGGTTTACATCGCGCCCTCACAGGACCGCCGTTTTCCGGAAATCAGCTGTCGCAGTTCGCATCCCAAGTCCTGGGTTGCGAACTGCGGGCGCGGTATGAACCGGAGAGTTCGGAGTGGTGCGGAGTGTTCTAAAACCGGCAGTTCAGCTGAACCGCATTCCGGACAGAAAGTCGAAGCTGTTGCGATTTCCCAACCTTTGGTGCCAAGCAGCAGCGTTTTTTTGGCAGTTATTCTAAGAGGAACAGCATTGTGATGATACATGTCCCGCCATCAAATTATCAAACCAAGTACAGGAACGGTAATGAACACATTAACTGATTATCTACATCCGTTTACCTCATTAATTAGCTGGGTTCCAAATAACTGGCTCACTGTTTAACCTATGGTTGCTTTATTAAATTTCGCAAAATTGCAAAAGAAGATTCCGCCGTATAAGAGCTAAAACCCTATCACTATGGATCAGTCCAGGACCAGACGCAGTGCAGTGGTGCCGGTTGTTAACTATACCAATCTGTAGCGGTGCCACGTATTCAGGACAGTGGGAGCAAACGACATTTTCTGAATTGTTTCCTTCCGTGGATTGTCATCGAGAAAATGTTAAAGCCCACTGAATCTGTCTGAAGTTCCATTCGGAACCCCCAATAATTTTTGGGAGTCTCCTGCCACGAACACCACTGTAACTTTCTCCTCCAGCTCACACAATCAGACGACCGCAGGGTCGTTCGTAGATTTCCTCCCATTCATGCGGAAACTTCTCAGTATGCTTTGTTCGTCTGTTTAGACTAACGAAAAATGGCAAAATTGATCATCCCTGTCAGTTTAAACAAAAGATAAATCAACCCCTATTACCATCTCGGTGCATTCCCTGTCGTTTTTAACACTCACACATGCCATGTTGAATGAACAGTGGAAACAGTTGACTAGGAACGTTTCTGCTGATCATTTTTCCGCCGATTTGGGTCCATTTGTTATCTCAGAACTTGTCAAAAGCTAATAACAACGTTGTTACAAAACTGTGATATGAATAGCCCAGACACCTTCAACACACGGGAAAACTCTTCGTACCTTAGGTCTCCAGAGCTTTGCCCAACAGCGGGCTGAAAGCCAATCCTCAAGAATTCGCTCTGTTTTTGAGGAGACTCAAGCTTTATCTTGATTCAGCACACGCAGTGGCTGAGTGTGATGTGGTACGAATCGGGCCTTAGAGAACGGATTAGATATTGTTTTGTTAGTTTAAGATCTGAGCGTTGAGGACCCTTTCCTGAAGGCGGGACATAACACGCAAACAAGACAGCAAAATCCTCATTTAAGAAAAACTTAAATAAAAAATATTTGTTGACCTGTGGAAGAAGACAATACATTTTGCAATTTTGTGTCTGCGTCGTTATACGTGTAACTTATACTCATGCATACAACAGTTCAAAAAAACAAATTAAGGAGAAGTGCAAAAGTGCATCACCATCGTTTTATCATCAATAAACATAGGTTATGACCTGCGTCAGCTCATTGAATTAACTTTTATCCGTGCTGGGGACGGGTTCTGCTCCCTCCAATTTTTCGCTCGCAGTTCCCGGGATTTTGGGAACTGCTTCACGAAATCTCTTGCCTCTTGTTATTTTTTTTTGTGTTGTGGCAGAAATGTCAAAAATTTATCTCCTCCCGAGGCGGTTCCAGGATGCGTTTTTTGGGAGGCATGTTTGAGGAATATCGCGCTTTCTGGGGACTATGCACTTAGACGTGGTTGTGTACTTTTTTATATTCTTTACCATGTCATGGGGAAGTCAAAGGACTGAGATATTTGTACACTGCACATTTGCAAGTATTTCTAAGGAAAGATTTTGGCTAATGTCGGATCCAGGACCATGTAAAAGGGGATACTTATATTTTCTTATTACTAAGAACTTGACTCATTGTATCAAAACAGCGAACGCGTGATATGGACACCTTTATCTTAATTTACGCATCTAATTCACGTGTAGTTACTGCCAAGGGTGCCTAAAGGCATTTGTTTTCGGGTGCATATTTCGTTCAACAAGATGTTTGTGGGCCTATCAGGCATCCGAACCTGTTATTTGATGTTGAAAGTTACAGATATATTACGATGAAATGCCGCATTTTTCATCAATATAAAATCAGAGGCGACTCCAGCGTAACGTAAATCGGGTACTTTATTTGTTCTTATTACTTAACTACTATGATTCAATTTACGGAATACACTACAACTATCACCAGCAGTTATTGACCCCTTTTTCTGGTGCCTGGATTCGCTTATGAACACTCGCAATGTGTGCGTAACATGACATGTGGCACAAATGGATTTTTTCTTCACAAAAAATCCCATCGGATTCAAAATATATGGCGGAAAACTTCACATTTTCCCAAACCTACCCCCTTTTATGTGATCTGGTCATGCCTATGACCTCTGCGCTTATGATCTCAAATGCATACTTTACGCACAGTACAAAACAGTATTCACACTGTGTTTGAATATCATATTCAGTTACCAATAGCTCACCTTGTAAAGAGTTACCCTCCTTTTCTGGTACATGGGCGTTTGTCATAACTATATATGTCATGTGCCATACATGGGAATGTTTTCCGAACCCAAATAAGCTCGCCAGGCTCAAAATATTTTGCGGAATAAACATCTCACAAAAACGTGTACGCCATTTTATGGGCCCTATATATGCCTGTGAACTTTGAAAATCCACCCTAACCATGTGGTAAAGCTATCAGTGGTCTGCAAAACGACAGGGAGTTGAACAAAATCGGCCTTAAAAGGTGGTCAGAAAACTCCCATTAGTAAACCCCTGTTTATACACTCGTTTTGACCCCGTATCTCCTCCTCTTTAAAAACTTTTAACATTTCTTTTTGTGAAAATGTAGATCTTGCTACAGGCTATCGAACACCGTATTTCGCTAGGAAATCAGGCCAATACTTTTCGGGATCGCAGGGTGGCAGAATCTGTCCCTCCCTCAGCGCGCAAGAGGATTAACTAATCTGTTTCGGGCAGGAGCACGAAACAGAGTTAATACCAACATCAGGTAGTGAAAAACAAGCAAGCACGAAACAAATTCTGCCCTGTTCGTCGGACCATATGAAGTCCCGTCAACACCGTTGTAACGTTTTAGTCATCACGTCTTAACCAAAAAGATTCCCGCCATTCTGACAACTTGTCAGGCTATTTTTGTGCGTTTGATCGGACAAGCGACCGTGAGAGAGAATGGCCGGCAGTGACCGCCGCGGGACAACCTCGTTTGCAATTTACTTTGCATAATGACTCCCCTTGCTGCTACAAAAGCCCTCAAGCCGTTATTCATTCGTTCGCCCGTCAAAACATTGATGAGCGAGCCCACCATTGTTTTTTCGGCCATTCGGTATAAATTCGATTAGCGGGACGTGTCATTTCGTGACATCATTGGCTTCACGACTGACGAGGTGTTGCATTATGGCGCCTTGTGCTGGCGAGCGGTTACGCAGTGATGCAATGAGCGTATCCAAGGTCGTCGGAAGGATATATTTTCAAAATTTTTGAATGTTCCTATCTAGATCTGTTGTCCATCGTTGTCATTATACCATTCTTATTACAGACTTCCGTTATTCATTATCTTTGAGGTATATACGCTGTGCATGCGCGAATAGAGAAATCCACTGAAATAACTCAAACGTCACGGTGATATGAAAGAAACATTCTCGCACGCTTTTTGAACGTAATCTGGTGATAGTGCAGATAATGAACAACCAAGACGCAAAAGGTCCGAAGTGCATGGGAAGTATCTGTCCGACCGTACAACGTCCTAGTCCCTTTGTTCTGTTCTGCCCGTGCGGCCCGTGCGCGCGAGTCTCTTCCCGCACATTTCTTCGCTGACGATCGAGCTGCTGTCCCGCTGAGCGATCGCCAGCGACGTTGCATGATGAAACCGCCGGACGTTTCTGGCCGGTGCCCGGAGCCCTGGCGCCGCGCCCCGCCGCCGAATTTCGAAGAAGCTCGTCTGAGCTGCGGAAGCCACCCGCAACGCCACTGCCAGAAACAAACATCCTTTCCTCATTAACAGGCATCTGCGATGTGCCGGTGACTCCACACGCCTGTGTAGCACTGAGCTATGCCGACTGAAGCGCAGCACCGCTCATCACCGGCCCGCTTTTCAGCGTGTTTGCTAGGCTTCTGCGACTAGAGCTGCGTCAAGTACATCTTCCTAAGTATTCATGATTAAGCTGTACTTTACCCACCGGTCGGATACTGCTGGCTCCCAGTGTGAGTTCCCGGGGCCAGTTTCACCAGTGTCGTAATAAGACGAAGGCGTCCTAGTTAGGGCACTTCCGTCTTAAATACGAAGAAGTCTGTTTCTCCGATGCCGTATTTAGGACAAGTATGTCTGACAAAGTAAGAAGTCGTACTTATCACAGTCCTGTTTCACCAGCCCCTCTAACTATCCCAAAATGTGTAATACCCACGGAAAACTAAGACACAAAAAGCACGACAGCCAGTCGTGGCGTAGGTTGGCAAAGAGATACTTTTGTGGGCGGGTATTGTTAGCAAGATATAGATTTTAGAAGGCAATTGACCATTCAAGGCTATCAGGCTTTATTTTGTAGTTTACTTATTTTGCATCCTTTATTTTTTAGTTTATTTGAGCAAGGCAGAGGTCCCATGACGAACATGCCACAATGAGCGTTACGCAAAACATAATGAGACGGTCTTGACTTGCTGGGTTCCAAAGATTTCACCTCCTTCCTCAGTGCGCCCCAGATGGGGGAGGGTCGGGGTCCCAGAGACCCGCGTGAGCGAAGGTTAAAAATTCCAAATAACAGTACTAAGAACAGCATCTGCAACAGAAATGTGCGGATATCTGCAGTAAAACAAAGTGACCTCACCCGATTTTTTACAACAAACAGTTTCACTCGGCATACCGTAGGAACTGTCTGAATTCGGCCAAATCGACACAAACGGCAATCTTTTGTAAATAACCGTCTAGTGGTATTCTCTTACGTCCTGTCGGTCCTCGGACGTACCGTCCGGTATTGCGAGCGCCAGGGGGGCGGAGGGTGCGGGCCTGCATTGCACGACGCCGGCTACCCAGTAGCCCTCCATCACACAAGGTCGACCGGTCGGCGGCGGCACGGGCCGACGGGCAAGCGGCGACACGGGCCAACGATGGTTCAGGCATACCGGTGTCCAGATTGGAAATGAGCTCTGGTGAAAGTGGCCAGATGATCTCATACATTGCCGACGAGCTCATGGAAGTGCCGTTCCAGTGCTTCATGCCGGATGCTGACGACGACAGCGCGCCAGGTGTCAGCGCACTATCGTGCTGACCTGAAAAAATGTAGGCTCAAGCCCGGGTGCCTGTCCTGCATTTGGATTGTTCCTGATTTTCACAGAGCACCGCAATGGTTCGTTAACACAACGTAATGCTTTACGTAGCGTGTAGTCATTGCCATGAAGCCAACACGTGTACCGGCTCCCCACCTCAAGGCCACTGACCGCCCCTCGACGTGGGAATCCATAATGCATGCACTTCATATTAACCTCTAGCACTAGCGTTGGACAGGTCAGCAGGGGCCATATATAGGCCCACAAGCAGATTTTTTGCAGGCCTGCAAGGGAACCTCTGCGGGCCAACAGGAAGTCTTTCAAAAGCCGAGAAAGGATGCCTTGATATTGCCTCTGCACAGGCCCGCAGTGGACCATCTACAAGGCGACGCAGAGCCTCGTAATAGGCCGGCAGCGGTCCCTATGCAGGTCGGTAGGCATGGCAACGCGTCGGCAGCTTAGCAGCTTACCAGAGAGGTCAAGGGCTGTTACATCTGGCTCATCCAGCGCCGGCATGTGTCCGTTACCGTCTTCCGCTGGGTGTCACTTTTCTCCGGATTAAGTGCACAGTGGTAAGCGTGACTTAACACGGGAAGTCATGGTGAACACCATTACCTTGACTTGCTATGACTACACTTACCATATATCATTACCGTATTGGAGTTGGCTAAGGGCACTAAATTCCAGTTTCCCCCGTGTTGAATCGTAGGGCTACGCCACTGCGAAGCAGTGATTAACAGACCACAATTTTAGTTTGTTTCATTAAATCGTTGGATAATTTAAGCTGACATTGGCTTAACGCGGTTCATCCTCAATGGTTTGCCCACCAAATTTTTCTTAACAATTCGCAAACTTCTGCTTTGAGGCGAGAGCCCCAGCTCCACCGCCTTGCTTTTAACTTCTTCCCATTCCTGGGCACCGGTTGGGATTCTTCACGGCCCCAGGCAACGCCGGGGCCATGAAGTTTTGGAAACAGTGTTTGAAAGAAACAACCAGTACAATGGACCATGTCAACTTCGAACTGACATTCAGCACTAGCCGTGCGTTAATGGTTGCGAAACAAGGGCTTACCGCTTACTTCGTTAAGCAAGGTTCATGGACGATCAACTGCCCGGTTTCCAAAAGCTTAGGTTTCAAAGCACTCTGACCTTTGGGATCTTTGGTTGGTTTTGGGCTTTGGACCGCGGATGATCATAAATGACGGTGGCGTGCTTCTTTCTGGACGTTCCTATGCATGACAGACCCCGTTTTGCAATGACAGGCACCGTTTTGTAATTTTGCCATTCGCTTTCATGATCTGATCTTGGTGACGATCTTTACGTCCGACACAAAAAGTGAAAAACATGGAGAATAGCCATTTTCCTCCTTGCCTTTGAACATTCTTCTTCAACGCACACAGAGCGCTGTGCGATGCGCTGTCCAATTTCTTTTGAAAGGATACCCATTTCGAGTCACTGTCTCTGAGAGGCCAAGAGAGCCTTCTGAAACCGACACTACTTTGGCAGCGAAACGCGCCGAGTTTTTTGACTACGCAGATCCCAGGGTTTGAAGAGCGCGTGCGCTATTCATTTCATTTCGCTGTAGCATGGACCTGTCCTGCAACCGGCGTAAATTTTTTTGCGATAAATCCGTGTTACGATATGCAGGACTTTACCAAGTAATCTACTACAAACATACTACAACAAAATACGATGATTTTTGGGGTTCATGTGGGGCAAAGAAGAACGGGTTACACGTCGGTGTAACGTTCATTGCAAAAAGCCAAGAGCATCCATGCGATTTTGAAGTGGAATCGATGAGGAGTTTGGAGAATGAGTGCATCGTCTGTTCCCATGCGGCGTGACGCACCAGCCGCCGGGCGAAACATGGACGGAATCCCAGTGAGAACGAAAGACCGCACCCGGAGCTACGCCGTGGTGCTTTTTCCGAGTCGCTGCGATCTCTGGATCGCCAGCACCACACCCGATTCCGAAAAACGTCCAGAAACAGCTTTTTTCACATTGCCGTCGCTAGCGCGTGGCACGTGCCGCACGCACTGAAACGTGCTGTGTGCCACGCGATTGCCCGTTCCATTGTCTTTCCGGGTAGATGCGTCTCGAGCCGGTCCGACCCGTGGTTGTCGAGAAAACTCGCCGGAACCGAAGCAATGTTTGATGTTGTTTGCGTTTCCCGTTTTGCGTGCTGTCCCTGTGGGCTGAAAATGATCACTGAAGCGCGCGCCAACGACGGGCTGCAGCATAACAAAAATGGGCGGATTTTCTGGTGGCGCGCGAGGCCTTTCGAACGGTGCGCGTCACATATCGATCCACCATTCCGTTTCGGTCCTGCACCGGAGCAAAGATTTGTCGACTGAAAGACAGACAGACAGATACACGTTACTGAAATAGTATATGGACTATGATTCGCCGCTTATTTCGTTAAACAAGGTTTGTAAACAATGAATTGCCCAGTTTCCAAAAGTATCAGTTTCGAAGCAGTCTTACCTTGGGATACTTGGCTAGTTTTGAACTCTGGGACGTAGAATGTCATAAATGACGGTAACGTGCTCCTTGCTGGACGCGACTGTGCGTGACAGACCCCGTTTCTAAATGCATTTGATCTTATTTTGCATTTTGCTTTGATGATCCGATCTTGGTGGTTGCCTCGACGTCCAACACAGAAGACAAAATACATGCCAAACAGCCATGTCCCTCTTTGCCCCATGGTCATTCTTCTTAAGCGCACACAGTATGCTAAGCAGTAAGCTGCTGAGTTTCTTTTCAGAGAATATCCATTTCGAATTACTGTCTCTGATTGGTCAAGACAGCGCCTCTGGAAGGAATATTAATTTCAAAACGAAATGTGTAAGTATTTTACTTCGCAAATCCTAGGTTTTGAGAACGCGTGTGTTGTTCGTTTATTTGGCTGTAACTTGAGCCAGTGATTGCAGCGGGCACGAATTCTTTTGCGCGATAGATCCGCGGTAGCACATGCAGGACTTTACGAAATGAACTATTACAGACATACTACCTTTTGTTTTTCTGGATATACCGAAACATTTTTATCTTCTTTTTCTGTTTTTCTTCCCTAAATCCCATTGCCGATTAGACACGAGAAGGCTGGCTCAAAAATTGAAATAGGTAATGTTTTCCTTTCGTCTTTTGTCGTTAATTAAATATCAGGTGCGCCATTCACTGTTTACAACTTTACTTACTTCTGTACGGCTGTTTTTACGCAAAACCACCGTCATTTAAACAGTCGTTAAAAATGGCACAGAATAAATATGTCTTTAATATACAGCTGACTGCAAAAATATTTGTTGATCACACAAAGCATTATCTTGACCAGCAACTGCATTGTTCTTTCATCTTCCCTACTCAGCAAGCACTTTATTAAAGATAATTGCTAATTTCTGCATAGGACACTGCAAAGGTATGCTGTCCTAAATACGACATTTGGACGTCTGGTGAAACTGGACATTCACCACGTCGTACGTTGACAGTCATACTACGTACTTTTGAGTGTCCTAAATACGACATTGGTAAAACGGACCCCTGAGCGCGCCCCTGCCTCGTTGCGTGAGCCGCCGCTGCGGGCGGTCGCCGCCGGGTATGTGGGTCAAGGCCATGCTAATCCGGGACGGAGCGAGCCATCTCGGTCCCATGGGGGTAGTAGTACGACCACGTCCGGCAGCCGTAGCCGGTCGTGGTCGGTTTAGTCGGGCGCGGCAGGCCTTGGTCTAAATGTGCCGCAACCCGGCAGCTCTCGCGGAGTAATTAAACTGCCGTGGCCTCTTTATGGAGTCGGTGATGACGCGGCAAAAGCTAGGTTCATCGTTGGCGGCGTCGAGCGTCGTCTGAAGAACGTCTGTTCTTGCTGCCGTCACCTCTCCAAATGGGTCAAGCGTTCTGGGACAGTCAAAACTGGGGACGCAGCTGCGGGTATGGGAAAAACGACTTTCTGTTTCCTAGGAGAGGATAGGTTTTACATGCAAAATGTATGCATTAGCACTGGACTCGATTTTCCCTCTATTCTCTATTCTATATCCTCTATTCTATTCTCCCTCCGCTCTAGATCATCTTCGCCTCAAGATTGTCTAAAGCCAAAAGTCTGATGCCGAAATCTGATCAAATCGCCCTGGCAGTCTGGGGAGCCAATGAAGACCAGTTGTGCTTGATAGACGGTGATAGGTAAATATGTGTATGTATATGACGATAGTGGTATGTATGTATGATATGAAAGTAATATGTATATATGATAGTAGATGATAGGTAGACGCTGCTTATCATGCTCCAGCCGCCGCGCGCTAAGAGTCCAAATCACAGAGCTCACCCTGAAAACCCTTCCTGGTCGTTCCATCGCCAGCTGCGACCGGAGGCTTCCCCTAGTCACTGGCTGGAGGAGACGCAGTTTCTTAAGCCCAGGCTTAGCCCACGCTTATAGATTTGCTTTAACTTCGCTCAGATTTCGTCCACGCTCCGTCTGTAACTGTGCACTACACTGCAGTCGGGGTCAGGATGCACGATTACCGCAAAGCACAGCAGAAATTCTCGCGTTTTGTTTTGTGCGAAATGTTGTTTTTACGAGGTAGGTTTTTATGACGATAGCGACCCTTAAAACTACGCACCATGCATGGATGGGCCTCATGAATATACTGTTACGACCGCTTTACCATTTCGTGTGGGTGTCGGATCGTCACGTTTTCGGGTCGTCTCGGCTTTTTTAGAATTTCTTGTTACCGAATCGCACGGATTAAGAATCCATTTTAGCCCCGTGCATTTCAACCGCTCGCTCCTGCAGCTTGACGTTTTCGTGAGCGACAGATTATTTGGCTTTTCGCCTGGGGGCAAACATTCGGCGCCGAGTGATCCGTCACCTGAGTCACTGTGACGTCACCGGCCGCCGGACGGGCAAACAGCTGGTCGTCGACAGCTGGGGCCGAGCTGGGCCGCCGCCAGCCGGGGCTGTCAAGCTCTCCGAGCCGACTGCCGCGTTGTCGAGGGTCATTTATGCTGGGTCACGTCAGGGAAAGCGGAACTGGGTCGCAGCTGCAACCGAGGCGTTGTCGGGGCTATTTCCCTTTGCCGGCGAGCAACGCGCGATTCTAACAGAGAAGAGAGACAAATTTCGGGGCAAATGGTCGAAACTGGGTCCGCCCCGCTTAAGATAATACGTATTGACTGAAGGCATGTTACTAAGCTGAAGAAATATTCCGTGATAGTTTCCGCTACGCGGACGGCAATGAAACCTTGAGATGGATGGCCGTCGCTTGACATGAATGTCGATGGTGATGCGGTATATGACTGTGCGTCAGCAGATCCGGTGTGGGCGGCCTTTGCTAAGAGGGGCGGGAAACAGCTGTGACGAATTTACCATGGTTTGACGAGTTTGTCATTACTCCTTAGCGTTGCGTGAAATGATGCAACTTCGAAATTTGCAACTGAGAGGAACTTTCGCCGTCATTAAAACCCAGTAGTGTGCTCCCATTCCTTCGAGCTTTAAGGTTCGGCATGCCCAAAAAAAACGTTCGATGGTTCAGTGAGAAGGCCTTTGTCCCATGTGTCGGAAATGACATAAGCTCTAGAAATGAAAAGGCCATCACTCCAGAGCTTTCACCCTGTCGGAAGCATGAACGCGCTTCCATTGCATCCTCGGCATTTCTTAGTGTTAAGAGATCGAAAAGGATCAGATTAATTTGACCTCTTAGACGCTTTGAAGTCCTGCTCGAAATATATTTAGTGTTTAATATTAATTTATAACACTGTGTCCCAGATGTTCAGCAGAATTTCAGAAGTTTTTGGTCATGACAAAATTTCCAGGAAAGTTTTCTCATACGGAGGAGCCAAAGAATTTAATGACGTGGCCTTGGTTTACCATTGCTCCACTGATTTTTTTTCTACTGACACAGCCTATTACAAGGAGGAGATTTTGCCTCTGATGGCTAGGAAACATTAACATTCCTGTATTCTGCAGCCTGGATAGGACATATTTATCACCACTGACGTGGTATTCCGGGTCAGGCCAGCTGAGGAGGATAAAACGAAGCTATTTCATTTCTCGGAGTAAGGTACTACACTTTGAACTACGACTGATGTGGGAGTGCCTCTTAATGTTTTCTTGCGGAAGCAAATCATTGTATTTTACAGTGCATTTTTTATTGTGACCTCACGTGATCTTTCGTGACATGGAGGGCACAGGAGACGTTGTATTTATGACTGTGCTGCATTTAACTTCTGGGGGACATTCTTTCGTGAGAGAAATACCATGTTGGGCCACAGGCCTCATAGGGCTTTTTAAATATAGATCGAGTTACAGAACGGGTGCATTTCGCCCCCCCCCACCCGTCCTTCACCGAGGGTGAGATAGGCTTGATGATGTCAGTAACCCTGTACGATTTGCTGCTGAAAGGTTTTGAAAATGTTGCCGCAGGATTTAGGAAAATGCTCTATGGTCCCCATTCGTATTTCTCTTTTTTATGAATTTCGTCCGAACCTTTCTGAAGTGTACGGCGTTGCTAAGAGTCTTTGCTAAGCAGAGCTTGTTGTGCAGGCCCTGACCCCTCCGCCCAAATATGGATTATTTTTGCCCCAGGCAACGAACCAGACAGTGCTGAGGGATCTTACACTTGCGGTCAAAACCAAGACACGGCCGCCCCGTGAACTGGGTGACCCAGTCTGTTTCGGCTCAGATAGCGCTGGCTCCTTGTGAATATCGAACTGACGGCAGCTGCCACACATCGGATATATGCCGAGCTTTTTTATACGTGCGAATCACCATGGAAAGATCCTTGATGTCCCCCAGATATGTCCCCTCAAGGTCCGCGGATTGGTATGCAATCCATTCAGATGGTTTCCTCCTCCAAAACCGTATTCTGGAGCTGCGGGGTATCGATCCCCGTACCTCTCACATGCTAAGCGAGCGCTCTACCACTTGAGCTACAGCCCCGGTGCCTATGCCAGTTTTCGGCAGGGCCAGGTGCGGCCTCGCACCGCTGCCGGCGGCCTGACCTGACCTTCCCACGGCGTCCGACCACGCCCAGCCCACTTTCACCCGCCCGCGGTCACCGCGCCAGGTTTAGAGAGAGCGCGGTCAGCGGAGAGAGTTCGTCCAGCAAGGACCACTGCAGACATGGATGGAGCTTTAATGTGAGCTGGGGATTCAGGGGCATCCCCACAACTTCGCAGAAATTGTACATTGCGCCCATGACGCTGCGTGGAAAAAAACTATGCTCAAACTGGGGAATACATCAAAACAATTCTGGAAAAAGTTCCGCTTCTGGCTTCAGATGTCCTTTCTCAAAGAGAAATTACCTGGGAGGTTATTTGTTTCAGAGATACTGCGACTGTCCCAGGTAATCGCGGCGCTGTGCAGAGCGGCGATGGCGACCCGTCGCAGCCATCTGTCGTGATCAAGCGCGGTGAGACAGACACAGCTCTATAACTGAGAGGCCCTGGTCTTGGCAAGGTTTAACTGCGCTGCCTTGAATGCATTGCTTCCTCGGATTCGGAACTGTGGTGTAATGAATCGATCACATTCGGGGATCGAGTGACTGTAAATGTTTCGCCTTCGCTGCGAAGTCGGCGCGGAAAATTGTGCGGTTTAATGAGTGCCGAAGAGGGACGCCACGGTAACGAAATTTCACGGCACAAATGAATGAAAAGAGTCAGTGAGATAGTGTAAAATCGCTCCAGAAGGCACCCATAGAAACACTCTCACATTCAGCTACCAATCGAAGTTGAAAAGCGAAGGGGCAGGGATGTTAACGCGTGCAAACACATGGCAGTCTGAGGTGCAGGATCGTCCTGTTTTAGAGCTGTCAGCATTATTAGAGTTGAGGGGCCCAGTAACGTTTCGGGTTCATAATAGGTCTGTGCATCCAGTACAAAATCGCTCCAGAATGCACTTATAGAAGCACCCTCATATTCAGCTACCAATCGAAGTTAAAAAGCGAAAGGGCAGAGCCTTGAACACCTGCAGACACAAGGCAATATGGGGTCCAAGGTCGTCTTGCTTTAGAGCTGCCAGCATCACTGAAGCTGAGGGGTCCAGTCACGTGCATGATAGGCCTCGGCATCCCGATAGCGTGGAATAATTCCATCCGTTGCTCCCGCCATTGGTGTGCCAGTTTTTTTCTCCTTTTTGTTGGTTTCATTAACTCCTTTTCGTTTTCAATGCAACGATTCCTTCACGAAAGTGCCCTCGGTGTCTGAGGGCCCCTCATTAATCCCAGCTGGTTTGCCTTAAAAGGGCGGCACTTGGCGATCTTCACACGACTTATTCTGAACGGGGACGTTTTCAACCTGACCTGGTTCTCAATACGGGCGAAATGATTCCCCATGCGGGCCATCAGGCACGAGCAAACAGCAGCGAGTCAGCGAGGGAAAGTAAATATTGCTCCTTTGGGCGTCTACCAAAAGGAACGAAAACGGACGGTATACGGACAAGCAATAAACAGAAAAATGATGAAGGGACGTCGTTCTCGATTACCAAATGTTAATATGTGATGCCACGAAATGTCGAAGACTGATGTTTATGTGTCACACATGGTCCCACATGCATGTTCGTTTTTCTTTTTATTTATATTGATCCAGAACCGCTGCATAAAATAGGCGGTTTCAGATTCCTCCACGCTGTTTACTTTCCATGGGCTCCTTTGCCCCGCCAACCCAGAAATTAGCCATCGCTAGACGTTCCAGTTGCTTGCGGACTTAACCATGGACAGCACCTACCATATCAAAATATTGGGGGGGGAGCACATGGCACAAATTGTGACACCTGACTGACAAACCCAGTTCCAATAACATGTACGAAATCAAGCAAACTATTCAGCAATGTTGATGCTCGACATACTTTGATGTGCATGTCACAAGCGGGTCTCACCTGATTTATTGTATTCATAATGCAATTGGATGGGGGGAATTCGACCTGGTCTTAGTCCAGATTGCCTCGCTCATGCCCGACTGCGCTGCCTAGGCAAGTCTGCTGTCGTAAGAAGGCTGAAAAATTTCAGCTTCACTGCGGCCGTAGTACCGTAGAGCACCGGGAACTTCTGACGCAGACTTACGCCTTGGTGCGGTGGCCTGGAAACCCGCATGGACCACAAAGTCCAATGGCGGATTTTCCAACTCTGCCCGGTCGTATTTATGGTGCGATGAGGCCTTTAGCGTTGGGTCTGGTTTGTTTTGCGCAGCTGGTCGTTGGATACGACACCCACGTGCGTCGAGCCAGCACCTCGCCCTCAGTGCTTCCCAGCCACCTGCGAACCCCTCCGATGCGCTTTTCTGCGTAATCCTACAGCAGAGCAACTTGGAAGAAAAGGCATACCAGTCCAAAACGTAGCTCGCAGTTCAACGTCACCACAAAAACGTTTCACCGGCAGCCGTTCATGATTTCAGACGTACTTGCGATCGCATCTGTATCATACATTCGTTTTTTTGTATTTACGTTTGGGGGCGAACCACAAGTGTCCATTAAGCTTAGTGTCAAAGGGTATAAAGGTAACAAGCTCAGGCATGCAGAGTAAAATGGTCAGTCTCTCACAAGCGGGTCGCACATCATGTCACACCCAAGCGGTCGGGCCACGAGCTTACTGTCCATCGTTTCAAGGCGGGCGAGAAATGCTGATATCTCTCCGACATAAGTTCGGTTGGTAGCCGGTTGCACGGCGTGGGCGTTCCCGAGCAGTAGCGCCTCTGACTAGCCTCAGTTCTGGACCGTGGGACGTACAGCAGTACGTCCTGCCTGATAAAACGTTGGCATTCTTCCCCGTTCCGACGGAGACGGCTGCCGACGAGTCGGGCTCTCCCGCTCTCAAGAACTTGAACTTTGCGGGCCAGACTCGCACAGAAATCGGCTGGCTGCTGGGCCGGCAGCCATCCCAGTTCTCTCGCAGATCAGAGATGCGGTCGAATTTTCTACGGTCGAAAATAACTTAGCTCCGAAGTTTAAAAGGATTTTTCCACGTTCCTCTTCATCCATTTCTGTAAACTGAAATATGGTATCGGACCTGCAAAGAAACGAGGGCCATTTTAAGCGTATCATGACGCCCCAGGGAGCGAGGCGAAGTGCGTGATAGCGCCTCAGAAGCTCACCTATGCAGCGATGACTGACGGCACCCACGTGGCTATTTCATCAACGGACTTGATCGAAATGATGCCCAGGTTTTTGACCTCGTTTCAAGGTTCGAGGGTAACGTCACGGAAGACGACTTTGGATTTTTGAAAGCCGCGCAGATTTGAAAGGTTTCCAAATGCGATGAGCTGAGTTTTCTTCACGCTGACTTTGCTGGCGTTCGCGCGGAACCATTTGTCTACAGATGGAAGAGAGTTTTCCATTCTTGCAATAAGCGCTGGGAGTTCGTTCTTTTTGCCGGAGAAAACCAACTGGGTGTCGTCCACCTACTGCAACGTTTTGGCTCCCGAGAAGAGCAGTCAGAGGTCGTTGGCAAACACGCCAAACAGAAGAGGCCTCATGGCGGGACCCTGAAATACACACGATTTCCATCGGCTAGTTTCCAACCTCCCCCCTGCTATAAAAAGCGTTCGCCACGTGACTATAACGCAGCGTGGCAGGTTCATGTCGGCCTCGACAAGTAACCTCTGACAACCGGTTCGGAGGTGACGGTGAAAACTGGAGCAGGCGTCTGGTCTGCCCCGTCTGGCGTGCGGCCGGCGGAGCGCCCGCCTTGCCGAGTAGCCCACTGCCCCAACGCACGTCTCACATTATAAATCACAGCCCGGGGTCTCGTGTAATCGTCTTTCGTAAATCTGTCGCGTGCCCGGTGGTCACTTCCGTTGAACGTTGCCGGTTGGAGGCAAGCAGTTGGAGTGGATTCCAGCCCGAGCATGGGGGTTCTCGTGAGGGGTTCAGGCAGCTTCCTCTTCGATGGTGTGTGGCATACCAGTGGAGAAGAGACTGCAGTGGATCTCGAAGTGTAGGAAGAATATTCAGCATATGTAATTCTTGTATACTCGGAAAAAGGAAAATAAAGATCGTACTGGCATGAGCTATTAACTTAAATATGACATTAAAAAGCCGTAGCACGTTTTCCTGTCAAACCGCCGTGGCTTTAAGACTCGCAGCTCTGTCTGATATGTGATCTTATTGTGCACCCATAGATCTCCAGGCCCTCAGCCGTCAGTCCACGGGGCCATGGCCGTGGGATCGAAAGGTGACAGGGGCTAGTCGCGTGGTGAGGCTGCCAGTAACTCTTCTGACGCCTTTCCGAGCAAAGAATCTTGCCTCCCGCGCCCTGAGAAGCGAGTTCTCTTCCCGACAACAGGGCCACAGGACACCCTGCTGGGTCAGCTGCTGACGCGGCGGGGAGAGAGCAGTCCGTCCTGGGACTGCGAGGTCAGGCCGCGCTCGCAGAACGGCGCCGATGAATGAAGGGCGCCTGCGTCGGGGGAGGCAGACAACAGAGGCAGACGTCTGCGCGGGGCAACAGACTCTTGCCTTGGCCCTGACCGCGTGCCACCACCCTGGACGATATTGTGCCAATGTTGTGGTTGGATGCGCTGTGAACGATAGGTGAACGACGATGATATCCCCTGTAAAGGAGCATGGAAAATCAGCAGTCCCTGGGGCTCCGAGAGGAAAACATGTCAATCCTCTGCCCTGCCGGGGATAAAATTATTCAGTCTTGTTCTAGTTAGGGACCGCTCCGGCCACGAGCCATGTCCCAACGAAAGTGAATGTGGGCGTGGCCTCCACGTGGGAAGGTCAGATCGGCCTCGGCGACCACTGCCCACCGGTGCCGAGCCGGGAGTGGAAACAAACACAGATACCAGGGGCTGTAGCTCAAGTGGTAGAGCGCTCGCTTAGCATGTGAGAGGTACGGGGATCGATACCCCGCAGCTCCAGGACGAGTTTTGAAGGGCGTGATTAGTCCCGCGTGGCAGTTCCTTGCGCGTTGTCGTCTGATCGAAGCAAGACATTGAAAGGAAAACACAGCCTAGATTTACCCCGTTTTGAGCTAATATTCGTGTTACAGCAGGGTCTCTTGAAAAGACGGAACGCGAGAGTTTCACTGTTTGTTTCACCGACTGTTTAAGACTACCTGAAGTAGCAGCACAGTCTGAAGACACTGACTGTATTTGAAGTAACGAGTTGCTGGAGCATATGTTTTCATGTGCACGGCCGTAAAATCTGACCTGATCGGGGCAATTTCGCCGCTTCAGGGAATGCGAGCCACTGATCCAAACGCCACCTCGGACGCGTCGAGTGTGGACGGCGGACCCGTCGATCCCGCCTCAGGACGACGCGGCGTAGAAGCGGCTGTCGTTACCGCGGCGCAGAGACGGCGCCGCTGCCGACGGCAGGCCGGGGCTGCCCGGGGCGGTGCTCGCGCGCCGGCTCCGGTCTCCGTTCCGTGCAGGGGCGCATGAACCTCCCCCCATCGCTGTTCTCCGTCTCTCTCAGGTCTGAAATCGCCGGGTGAGCGTGAAGCTGGCAGTTCAGACCAGTTCGCATTAGCCAACCCGTGATCAGGCGACCCTGAGCGCGCCGCCAGCAGTCCGCTACGATCTGGAAACCTCGCGGTACCCGTCAGCAGGAGACGACACAAAACTGCGGAAAGGAAAAAGCGGAGAAATGATACGCGGAAATTGTGCAACAGATTAAGTCGTGCTGGACGAGCTGAATAACAGGACGCGCAGTCTCCGCCGGGGAGCTTGTGACTGTGCGCGACATAGCCGAGTTGACGTCATGTGACGCCGTATCGCTCGCTGGTTTTTGTGGCCCTTGACGTCCTATCTGCCTGGTTTTTGTGGCCCTTGACGTCCTATCTGCGCATTGCAAAAAGCTGCGTACGACAGAGAATTCCGCCGTTCGTAATGCTGCGCGCAACTACTGTGAATTTCCAGTGTCCCGAGCAGCACTGATGGTGAGCAGACTAACGACAGGATTCTGGTTGCAGTTCTGTGTTATGATTTTACGTCCTGGACTGGCGTCTGTTGTGGTCTTTTGCCTGACGGGGTTCATGCTATTTTTAAGCAGTTTGTGGTCTGCAAGGCATCCTGTCTGTCAAGAAGCTTAATGGAGCCTCGACAGTTCTGGATAATCGTGGTAGAAGATCACGGCTGTAGGCTAACACTGTCGCTGATAAAAATGCTACCATAGCCTTAGTCAGGTAATTTTTCATACCAAAAATGACATGCTGAGGATTCTCTTAGAAGGTCACAGGCTTTTTCCGCTGTCTGTTGCCATGCACTACGTGGCAATGACTGCTGGATAAAAAAGCTTCTACCATGCGGATTACGTAAGCCCAATGTGCGTGGTGTCAAGCAGGTCATTATTGTAACCCGCACGGACATGCGCTCGTAATTTGCCGCAACGTAGCACAGAGGGTGCTAGTGGAAACCTCAGCAGTAGCCATCACTGTTAGTTATCCATCTGGCTCAGTGTTTGGGCGCAGATTGAGCACGAACGGGTGATGCTGATGGCGTAGTACCACTGGCTGTTGGCCGGCTTTAACCTGGAACGTGCGGGCGCTTTCATTTATAACTGCTTTGTCCAGGATTTTCTACCGAGAGCAGTCAAGGTTTTACACAACCATGTGGTAAAACGTTTCCTTCCATGCTCAACAAAACACCAATATTCCATATGTTTTGAAAGCGGATATGCTTTCAACAACTCTTGAATACCGAGGGTCCTTACAGCTATCCTTTGTGTATTTAATCGTTCCCGAGCTGAAAGGGGAAATATGGCACGTGCCGGGTGCTGTAGCCCAGTTGATAGAGCTGCATCGATTGGAACTGCATTCATTACCAGACAGCTCCACTTCACTTTACTTTGCCGTTTGAGTATATTTCCCTTGTTGGCGAGGTCAAATCACACCAAACTCAAAACGGTAGATGCATTTAAGAATCCATTCTGTTCTAACCATTCACGCTGCGTCGCTTGGAGAGCATGACAAGTGTGGAAGCAGACAAATGAAGCCGGAGGTGGCCAAGAAGAGGACCGTCTCCCTTTCCAATAGCCTGATATACTATGCCACGCCAGTCTTTGGTTGGAATATATGCTAAAGTTTCGTCTGCTTCTAATTCTGAAAACATTTCATTCCCTGACCCTGTAAACTACAAAACATAACTCCAGCAGCGGAAATACTTCACCCTGTAAACTACAAAACATAACGCCAGCAGCAGCAATACTTCGCATGGAGACGATTGCCACAGTATTCCCATTGGAACAAACAATATGGGTTTAAAGGCCTGATCGCACCATTCCGAACGCATTGCGTTCTTGCAGATAACGTAAATCCCTTGATCTGCCACAGGTTCAATGTACTCGTGCTTTGGTGTCAATTCTGTCCAGGCGTATTCCCAACGCAGGCGACGATTTTTGCATTCTTGCGGGTAGGCTAACCTGAGCAAAGTTGATTTGCATATGAAAGCTTTTGGAAAACAACGCATTTCAGATTCCTTTTAGATATTCGCTATCAAATTATCCAGACATGTCTTGAGCAGTCACTTCAAGCCTTTGAAATATTACACTTTTCGTCCTCCCATGGCAACGCAACATTGCAAGTCACCCAATTCTGAACTTGCACGTCAGTTATTCTTCGGTCGAAGTTTTTGAATTTCACGTCATTTTTCCATTTTTTTGCAATTTTACTTCAGTTTTTCAGTGCCAAAACACTGGACGTGAATGGGTAGGCAGGATCGGCAAGATAGTGGGCCCTGCAGTGAAGTGCTCATTTTATAAGTTATCTTTGTTAGCTGATGCCACAAAACCCAATAATCATGATAGGCCGTGTTTGTCTGGCAAGTACGTCCGAATATCAACAGATTCTGCGAGAGCGTATATTCTGCTAGAATGCATGCAGGGCCGTCGGCTTAGTGTGCTCGTGTCTTCACGATGAACATCTAATGCCACGTAATCTTGGGCGAAAAATGATTTTTTTTATCTGCTGCAGCGCCTGAGGTGCAAAGAAGATGCCCCGTTGGACGAACGAGCTTTCGTTAAAGAGCACTCCCTGTGACAATAGATCAGCCCCGGTAAAAACATGCTCCACGAACGAGACGTGCAGTGATGACGTCATTCCTCTGCGCGGGCTCCGGAGAGCGAGACGCCAAGAGGGCTGTGTAATCGAGCGTGACGTTAGCTCTCCCTAATGAACCCTGGAACTGCGTCCTGTCAGCTTTGCACTCGTTTCGACACTTCAGTAACGGCTGAACTGCTGGGGCGAACTTCCCCAGGAAATACCCATCGACAGTTGTTGGAGAAAGTTTAGCACAATTTAACGCAGATTGATGCTTCTCTCGCTCCATTGTCCCAGCTCCAAATGTGTGCGACTGTCGCTACGCCTGAACTTGCAGTCTGTGTCAGACTAGACCACCAGTAGTCCCATCTGTACAGTTTCACCAGCCTCAAAATCCTCAGTTTTTGTTTTTCATTGTCCGTTTATTTCGACAGTGCGCACTGCTTTTAGTTTTTCAGCCTCTATTCTATGTAATAAACTGAAGCTGATAACTTAGCTTATCCTGAAATTACTGCAATATCTTGATCACAGACTCGGGGGGGGGGGGGTGGCATTCCACTTCGTATCTCGAGAGGTGCTTCACCGACTCCATGAAATGAACTCAGCAATCGATATCACAGGAGCCTCGTAAGTCATGTTTATTAGTTTGAACTCTCGCTGGACGTAGCGGTTTTTAGCTGCGCGTCTGTCGTGGGTACTGAAGTACCTGAGTACAGCAGATTTAAATGTTAAGACGTTCACTGGAAAGGAGGGGTCTTTTTGTGCCCCCCCCCCCCACCTGTTTTTCTTAAAAATTTCGAGGACGGATCGGAGCTGGTTGCTGCTACTTGGTGGCATTTATGGCAATCGAATAACTCGTCGATTGACGAGGAAAATCGAACATCGGTTGCAAATTTTTGAGGTTTGAAGCATTTGAAGTCAAGCAAACGTAACCAAAATAAGGGTTGTCGCTAACAAATGGGAACTTTGTGAAAGGACTAGCGTTCTACCTAAGATTACCGCTTGAACACAGTCAGGCGACGTCATTCGGGCATAAGTGACGGATGTACCAAAACCAAAACCAGGGTCAATAAGGGTCAAGGTCATCAAAGGTCAATGTCAACCAACTTGTGGCCTCATCCAGATTTAATTTCCGACATGTCGGTTTGTATGAAATATGCATTCAAAACCCTTTATAAAAACACGTGTGCGCATATACCAAGGTCATTGCAGGTCAAAGTCATTAAAGGTAAAGGGCATCTATTTTGTGACCTGGTCCAGATTTGGTTTGCAATATGTCGAATTGTACGAAATATGCATTGAAATACCGTACCAAAACATGTTTTGGCATCTTAATATTCTTATGTATATACCTATATACATATATAAACATGCATAAATATAAACGCTGGAAGTGGTCAAATGTACCAATGTTTGCTACCTTCACTGAAAATACGCTAAAAGATGCGTTTAGCGCGCTCATTTACACTCAAGCTATCCTGTGTTGCTCGAAACCTGATCTGCAAAAGATGAAAACATGGCGCTATAGGTCAATGACCTGGCATGACCTCGACCCGAAATGCCCAGTCAGGACGCCAGATAAATGTAAGTTGACGTATTCCTTGTTTTAACGCTCAAACGAACACCCTTTTTCCCGTTTTGTTCGAAAAGTTGTAAGGAATGGTCTATACGGGCAGCGTGTCCAAAGCTGACCTTTTGGGTCCCATTTTGTCTTGACGATATTGACCTGGGGTCATGAAAATTGCACACAATGTAAATTGCCATGACCCCACCCTGCCCATAAAATTTCATGTATTTAGTTCTTTCCGTTTCTGAGTTCGGAAAGAACTTTTGTGGCCCCCCTTCCAGTGTGTGTTAGCGCGGAACCCTCTTCCACTGCGCGGGTTAAGAACTGGCGTCTAGCGTGTTTTCCTCTTATTTAAACGATTTCTAGTTTCACTCCTTTAAACAATACATAGTGACCTATCAGGCCCAAAACAGAGAGAACACACACCGAGTGCCTACTTCGCTTTTTGCGCGGTTTTTTTATGGTTTGAAGCATTTCGTCAAAGCTATACTAGTGATTTTTTCATTTCAAGAACCCCTGTCCCCTTAATGGCGTTAATCCCGTCTGTGCTGCTTTCTTCATCCCCAAACTGCTAAGAGAGAATCCAAATGAAGCTGAGCCATTGAAAAGGACGTGCTGAACCTTGATAATGGTGTCCTTCCTCGGCGACTATCTACCGCCCAGGGTTGCACAAAAGGGTGCAAAGCAAATGTAGCGCCAGTTACCGCAAACTGCGGACTCTTCATTGTAATCCGTATAGTGAAGGCGAAAACGGGGTGCGGGTTGTCTATGGGTTGGTAGCCCCCCCCCCCTCCATCGGATGCCTGTCTTTTTAACCATGTTGAGGGTGGAGACAAATCTAGCTCAACAAATGTAAAATGTAATTGGCAACAGATTCCAGTCTTACGCTGTCCGTAAAACAGAACCAGAAGTGCCCATTATCTGTATACTGATCTATGCAAAGTAAAGACCAACAAGTTTTTATAGAAAGTTTCCTGTGTGACACAATTCGGTCATGGACAACAGAATAGTGGTCATTAAGTTTCCATAGTCTTCAGTATTTCTGTCGAATTTGGGCTGATTTTAATTTGGTTGCTACGGCTGACGAAACGAGTAAATTGAAATGGTAATTTCCCTTCCCACGTCTGCATGTTCGGCACGCTGATTTATGACCATCCTTGCCTGCAGCTTGTGGCGATGACATGTGGTAAGCGCCACCGGTGAAGGTTCATCTCGGCGACTCTCCGACCTCGTGAAGGCGGTTTCATAAAATGAAATGTTCGTGCAGACGGCGCATGCATGAGCATGTTTTCGATGCTGGCGACCGGATTTCGATTACTGTCGTGTCACCGTCGGCATCGCACAGACCTGCCCAGGTTATGGAGCCTCAGGTTAGTTAAGGTCGTCCGCAGTCCCTCCACTACGTTCGCAACGTTCCGGTTCTATTGTTACACATCTTGCGCTTCTGTCTATGTATGCACGCATTTTTTGTATGCGTGTATGCTGTATGTTGTATGTCTATGTATGCACGCACGTTTCGTGAAAGAACGAATGTCATGTTTCCTCGTGTTGAGCGAGGATTTCCTTCCCTCCCAATGATAAGTAAATTCCATCTTTATCCATCCTGGTGAGGCGCACTCTTGACTCGTTGGCGATCTTATACGTGTTGGGCTTCTGCAGTTTACAGATATGTGCCTTGCGAGATATGAGAACGTCGCATATTTCTCAGCGAGCGGCCTTTTCCCATCCACTCTGGCCACAAACGGGCGACATGATATACACGAGGCACGTTCAGGTCAGCTTCGGTGATCCTCGATAGTCGACCAGTGACCAGTGACCAGTGACAGTTGACCTTCGGTGACCATCACTGACCACAGGTCCGGAGCTGAGAGTGAAAACTGTTGCAGACATCAGGGGCTGTGGCTCAAATGGCAGAGCGCTCGTGTGAGAAGTACGGGGATCGGTACCCCGCGCTACTCCACGACGATGGGTTTTTAAGTGCCGCTCGTCAGTCACACGGCACTCAGGAAAGGCTGAAGTGCTCGCCGCCCGCTCCCGCTGCGAACATAACGATGACGAAATAACGCTGGCAGCCCGCCAATTTATCCTCGGTCTCCAGCAAAGATCGCTTTGTCCGACGTTCGACCGAGGCTTCAGCTTCCATAGCTCATTCGTCAGTTTTTCATCTTCGCCCACGTTCGAAGACGAACAGCCCAGACACACAGGCAGACTGGCCTTTAAACTCCGAAGCCGCTCGTCGTGAGCGGCGGCGAGTTTCTGTCACGGCCGGAGACATTTCGACCCGTCGGTCCCCGCTCTTCACGGCCCACAGAACACCTCCGACACGCTCGTTTGTCGGGGAACAGAAGCTGGCTCTGTCGGCACTGAGCTGCAGCACGTCACGGAGCCACATCACCGGACCTCGGGTGCCGTCGGCCCTGCGCCCGAGGTCCGGGGTCTCGGGTTTGTCAACCGAGGGTCTCGTTCTTGATCAGCTCTCTGTGTCGCAGAGCACGGTGCCTCACGGTTCAGGTACTGCTGAACACGGTGCCTCACGGTTCAGGTACTGCTGAACACGGTGGCTCACGGTTCAGGTACTGCTGAACACGGTGGCTCACGGTTCAGGTACTGCTGAACACGGTGGCTCACGGTTCAAAGTGTCGTAGAATTCTGTACTTCATGGCTCATATTGCCACCATACACCGCATTTCTTGCGTACGACACCACGGTATAACGTACTCGTTGCCTTCCGGTACTTTGAACGGTGCATGGCGCATGGCGCTCGTGGCTCAAGTTGCCGAAGTATGCGATATCCACCTGCCAATATACCATACACCATAAACTCCGGTGTATAGTACTTCGCAGCTCACAGTACCCCAGCTACCAGCATCTCTGGGTTCACGTCACCGAGTTCACGGTCCACAGTCCTACGGTACAAAGTGCATAACTGTTCACAGTACTACGGCACGCGGCGGTACTATGGCACACGGTGCCTCACGATTTATTATGCTATGGTACACCGTACCTCACAGTTCACGGTACTACGGCACACGGCGCCTCGCGGTTCACGGTGCTATGGTACACGTTACCTCACGGCTCACAGTACTCCGTTATGTATGCCAATGACGCAAATTCTCAAGTCATTGAATGGATGGAATTTTAGATGCATTATGTGCATACATGCGTACATACATGCATACGGCACACGGTACCTGCCGGTTCACGTTCCCGGCTGGCTGAGGTCACGAGCCGTTCCGGACCGGCTGCGCTGCGGCCGGCCTCCGTTCCTCTGGGTGCCGTTCCGGACCGGCTGCGCTGCGGCCGGCCTCCGTTCCTCTGGGTGCCGTTCGCGGGACCTTATCGCTCTGTTGTTTAATGGGTTCCGCCGCTGCGCAGACCATCACCGTGTCTCCCCGTCCCTCCCCAGGGCAGGCAGCCGGAGGATGGATGCAGGCGGGGTAGCTGGCTGTAGGCCAAATTAAACTTGGCTTCTGGGGATTTCGATTGCCTGCAGTGCATTTTGCGTCTTTGTTAATAAATCCATGTCTTGTGTCGGGCCTGCCATTTTTGAAAGAGCCCAGCATCATGTTCGGCATGCCTGTGATGATCTGTGGCGAAAAACAATCGCAGGGAGTATACCACAGTGACCTCAGCACACAGCACACAGTACCACAGTCCTCAGCGTACCGCCGAGATTTAAACATATTCTTACCACGCTACCGTACGGTGACACTGAATCCCGGGACACGACCGGCACCTGTTGGATGAAGACCGGGCCTGAATCAGTTGGCGTGAAGTAGGAAACTTTCGTAATAAAACGCCGCGTGCGTTCATGAATGTTCTCAATCAATCTTTTGTGCCTCTGCGAATAAGATGCCGCTAAACTGGAGGGGCTGGCGCACACGCAGGAAAATGTAGCATGGCGTCATGCTAAGGACTTACAGGAATGAATTCCACGGAGTTCATGATTATTGCATGCATTACGGTCCACCGCAATATTAGGAACTCTACGCAAACAATATCCTTTCGTTCAGATGTCAGTGCCCCTTCGTCCCATGCATGAAATCGGCCAACCACTCACTGGGGGGGGGGGGGCGGCTCAGATGACGCTGTACGCCAGTCCAGGGGCCAGTTCATTTGGGCGCGGCGTCCGCGGAAGATCAGATTGGCCTCGGCCACCACTGACCATCGGTCCGGAGCTTGCAATGACTGGCACAGCTATCAGCCAAGTGAAAGAGCGTTCGCTTAGCACGTGAAAGATACGGGGATCAATACCCCGCAGCCTTAAGGACGATGAGTTTTAAAGTGCTGCTCATCATTCATACGGCACTCAGGAAAGGCTGACGTTCTTTCATTCCTCCTTCTGAGAACATTGGGATGAGAAATTAACGTTGGCATCCTTCCGATTTTTCTTCGATTTCGAACAAAGATGGCTTTGTCCTACGTTTAGCCGTGTCACGAGCAACCTCAAGACATTTGCTGTGGCTTTGATTGATTTGCATTTCAAAAGACCTTTCACGTTCATTCGAAAACCAAATGAAGATTTCCCATGCTAAGAGAAAAAATGCTCTTCGCTTTCTGATGTTTATCATTTCTTGATGCCTTACCACCGAGACGGCCCGCTGGCCCGTCGAATTTTTTTGTGACACAGATTTCAGCAATTGCACGAAGACCTACCACGCATCAATAAGTGTGGAGCGCAAACTTGCGTAACAAAATTCATGCGGAGGGTTTCTTTTTCCATGTTTTTTCGTCGTTCAGCGGCCTGGAACTATATAGGAGGGAGGGAGACGTCTACATAGGGGAGAACGATAAGCAGCAAAGGAAACTAACATGGCTTCGTGCTAAGATATTGTTGGGACGATTCGAGCAAGCTGATCACTGTTCCATGTTTTCATTGTTGTCATTGAGAGCGCTAAACACGCGAATAAAAGCACCATACACTATCCGCTGTGAAGGAAAGCAACCAGAAAAATTTAGACTGCGCAGGACAGAAAAGGATGCCATTGCCACTTTTGTGCCAGAAATCACCGAGTATTTCATCAGCAAGAAACAATTTCATGTCTTCAGATAACGGCAATGTGAACGGGGCCCCCACGTGTCGGCCTTCGTGACCTCGGACGGATAGTCCGCAGCTGAGAGTAGAAACTGTATCGCACATCAGGGGCTGTAGCTCAAGTGGTGGAGCGCTCGCTTAGCATGTGAGAGGTACGGGGATCGATACCCCGCAGCTCCACTCTGGCTGGTTTTGAAGTGAACGGCGCGTTCCTTCCTAGAACGTTTTTGTGACATTCAGTACAAGTCATGGGCGCAGCCAGGGGGCCGGGCCCCCTCCCCTCAGGCCCGCATTTTTTGTGAAAACCATCGCACATCGTCTACCCGGCAGGCGGTTCTCGTGCGATTTCAGTTCATCCTGAGCTCTGGGCCCCCCTCCCCCTTAAGAAAATCCTGGCTGCACCCCTGGTTTAACCTACACCCCAGATATCCCGAGAAGGGTAGACGTTTCTTTTGTTTTGCATACTTCAGCGTTGCTGGAAATTTATGGTCACGAATGTTTTCTTATCTCGCCGATGTTCGGAGGTCTGCTTTCTGTGGAGCCATTTTAATGAGCCACGTGTTTCACATCGGCATAAGCGGCTTATACTGGCATGGAGTAGCCGTTTACATTAACACTAAGCGTTTTAACAAAACCAGATAGTGTGATAACACATCGCATATCACGTCAATAATTTCGACCATTGGTACACTGTTATGTACTTCCAAGACAATCTGCAAAACACAGTCCACTTTGGGGCTTTTATCCGTGAAATCATTTCACCCTGTTCCGGGGGAGGGGGAGCTGAACAGTATAGCCGATTCCCAGCAGAGGGGTGCGGATACAGTTCGAGTCCTCGAGGACTACATATCTGATTCCATTGCAACAAACGGCAATCGATTCGCCATGACGCTAACTACATTTTTTTAAGAAGAAGTTTTCAAAATCTTGAAAGGGAAAATTGGCGCCAAAATTATCTGCATGAAAACCGAATTTTGGCTTTTTTTCTTGACTTGACCCCATGAATTGTCCTCAGGTTAACAAAGTTGCTTTTGCATGCTTGCCCAATTTTTTACCAATACACATATAAAGTTTGAAGTTCTACCTTAAAAAAAATATTTTTGGTAAATACTTCTGTGGAACAAATTTTACGAGCCACTTCTTTCACAACAGGGCCGAAAATAGCCTGAGTTGTTCCCAGAAACGTAGTTTCTGGTTCGAAAAGAAACGTAGTAGTTCCCGCCCCTGAGTAGGATAAAATTACAAAATTTTGGCAAAGTACGTAGAAAGAATGGCTGGGAAAAGTAAAGAAGTTTTGTAAAGCTGTATCAACAACCATGAAATAGGGGAGCAAAAAAGGGGGCGGATTCAGCCACCCTGCCGGCAATAGCGCTAAGATTTTGACTTCAAGGAACCGATCATGACTGGGCGGTGGACACGTGACTATGGGTTGTGGAGTCACTGAGGCGCCGCGATAGTCTTCGAGGTTGCCTGAGGCGGAATACAAGATGGGCATCGGTAGTCATCACAAAGTTTTCACAAATTCAGAGGCTTTTCGAACTCGTCAGAAGGTAACAGATGGGAGCCAAAGCATGTCTTGCTGGACGAAGGGGTGCGAACGGAACGGGAAAAACTACCAGCGACATGCATTGCAATTTGACACAGAGAGCAATGAGTAGGTCAGACCTGTCCGTTACAGAGCCGGCTCACAAAACAAGTCTCCGTGCAGGTGCTCACTTGCAGCGCAGGTGAGCACGTGCAGCAGGCTGACGACAGGCAACCTCAGCCCTGAGGCGAAACGCTCGGCAGAGGCGTGCATCACGGGACGTCACGTCACGCGCCCTGTCGCCGAGCCGTGTTCCGGCGCCCGTGAACAGAGCACTGCTTTCTGCTGCTGTGAAAACACTAGGAATATCCGGGTCGCAGTCCTGCCGGTTGTTATCGCGCTGCTTGTCCGCAATGCGGGCGAACATTTGCGAATTCGGCCGAGGCCCTGCCGCAGTTAATCCTTGACGCCACAATGAAGTTGAAGGTGACGAAATACACCAGTGATCGTCAATCGTCGGGTAAACTGTTCAAACGGGTCATGGGTGGCGCTGTCGGAGCTATTTCGGTTTGGCTGACGCCACACTTGTATGAGTGGCTTCGTGTTAGTGAATGCTTTCTCACCCCGAGAGGAACATACCCCGGCCCATTCAGGAATGAGCGGAATATGCACGTTGCACGTGTTTTACCAGGTTAGCCACGCAATGCACTCAAACGTGGTGGTCCGATACTTGAAGCGAAAAATTCGAAAGTGCATGGCTGAGAACGGATGGGTGATTACACATCTCCGCGGGAAAGAAATCGCGGTGTAAAAGGAGGAGAAAAAGAAAGAATGGACAAGTGGATGAACGAACAAAACGTTGACCTATCTTTCTGTCATCTATATTTCGAGCAATCATTTAACAGGCTTCCTGTTTCATGGCGACGGAAAACTCCGGTTGCTCGTTCAAACCGGAGTGAATGTGGGCGTGGCCTGCACATGGGAAGGTCAGGTCGGCCTCGATGACCACTGACCAGCGGTCGGTAGCTGCGACTGAAAACTGGCACAGATATCGGGGGCTGTAGCTCAAGTGGTAGAGCGCTCGCTTAGCATGTGAGAGGTACGGGGATCGATACCCCGCAGCTCCAGTTGCGATAGTTTTCACTCCCCAACAATCACTTTAACCCTATTCTCGGAGGGCTAGACGGTATGGTCGATTTCCGGCAGGGGGGGATTCGGCCCCCCCTGAGATCTCGAGAACTACTTGTCCGATTTCATTGCAACAAACGGCAATCGATTCGCCGTGACGTGAACTACATTTCTATAAAAAGAAATTTTCAAAATTTTGAAATTTGTCGATACAGGGGGGCAAAAATGTCAAAATGGGGGGTACTTTTGGACTTCTTATAACTCCGTTGTTTATGGACCGATTTCGATGAAACTGGCATGAATCGAGAGATTATGGATAGGGCTTTTGCCATGAGTCCGCAAATCTGAAATTTTGGGAAAATTCATGGGCGTTCACAGGGTTTCAAAAATAGGAGGATTAGTTTTCTAACAACTGAATGAACAAAAGAGGCAAACACCCTTTTTTGGCTTCTGCTAGTCATGTTACACTAAAGAAGTACAAATCGCATTACAATGTTTGTATAATGTTAGCATAGGCGGTGCCAGGGACATGAAAAAGGGGGAACTGTCACGATCACACGTTTCTCAGATCAACTTGTGACATTTGACCTTAAATGACCTCCAGTGATCTTGGGATCACTTGGGGTGATCTTGTGTGCATTTAATATTATCTGTCAACGTTTTCAATCATTTAAATTCACTCTATTTCAAAAATTTCATTTTACGGCTAATGCCATATAGGGTACGCGCACTGACATTTTAGGTCATATCTCCGTGACTCAACCTGATATCAAGCTGAAACCTACGACACAAGTAGAGGGAACCCTTCTACGTCATATATATTCCGGGTTTGGCATTTGAAAAAATGGCGCCAAAATTATAGCAAAAAAACAAATTTTGACTTTTGGCCTTGACCTGACCTTGTAAAATAATCTCAGATAAACAAAATTACATCCGCACATTGCCCAACTATTTAGCTATACATCCATATAAAGTTTTAAGTTCTAGCTTTAAAACTCTGTTTTTGGCAGACATTTTCCTTTTACCCTCAACATGGCCAAAAATGGCATGAGATGCCTCCCAAAAACGTTGCCTGGCTCCGCCCCTGAGCAAAATGGAATTTTGAAATTTTGTCACAGCACGTAGAAAGAATAGCTAGGAAAAGTCACCAAGTTTCATGAAGCCGCGTTAAAAAGCCTGGAATTGGCAAGCAAAAAACCCGAGGGGGGCGGATTCCGCCCCCCCTGCCGGGAATAGGGTTAAATTACCATTTCGCGATGGCGATATCACGAACGGGCAATTCAAAGACCCATATTCGTGCATCATTCCACAAAGCGTTTGGCCGTTGCAAAGTACAGTCCGGTTAGTTCGTTGTCGCCAAGCACATTTCCGGGAGTTTATGAGCTAAAATGAGCGTTCTCTAGCTCCTCTACGTCGCCTTCCACAGTACGCTAATTGGCTGGGAAATATCTTCTAGCACATCTTACGAAGCTAACGCTGAAGTGGCAGACCACCGACCGTGCAAGATTAACGAGCCTTGGAGTCGCGGGAATGCAATCAGACTTGTTGTTGACGATTCAAAACCCATAGATGGAGCTGCGGGGTATCGATCCCCGTACCTCTCACATGCTAAGCGAGCGCTCTACCACTTGAGCTACAGCCCCTGATATCTGTGCCAGTTTTCACTCTCGGCTCCGGACCTGTGGTCAGTGGTCACCGAGGCCGACCTCACTTTCCCACATGTGAGGCCACGCCCAAATTCATTGTTTTTTTTCGGCAATCGATAGGTGAACAGAAATCCCAAGTCGCCATGAAAATACAAGACAGTTCTCGGATCAATAAAATCGTTAGTATCTCTCGCTAGTCGTCATAGCGCTAGGTAAATCTTAGCCTCCCCTTATGTCAGACGTAGACATCATTCATTTACCCGTAACTGGGTTCTTTATCGACGCTTTCGACTGCCGAGTCATTTCATTTCGTCATTTTATACCGAGCCATTTCAAATCGCAACCTCTCATGCTGGCTCGTCACGGGGTACAGTCGAAATTTTGGTTTTGCCCGGACGTAGGCACCCATCTCTTCGCATTAAACGCATTAAAGGTACACGACGACTCTCTGCTCATGGCCTCGGATCCCTATGTTTAATTTGTCTGGCTGGTGGCTAAGGACCCAGCTCAGGTTACGTCCATGCTCGCACAATGCCGCCGAGACATGGCATGAGCAGTTCCCCCGCTGTAACGCTCGGGGCAAGAAGGCTTTATCGGTTTCTCCACTGTAAGCTGGAGGCATGTCATAAGCAGTTGTCCCCTTCCCCCTTAACGCAGCGGCCTGTCATTAGCAATTTCGTAACAGTAACGGAGACACATCATTGGCATTTGCATCCGTAGCACGACGCGCCAATGGCTGCTCCGATTCCCATCCATGAACTTCCGTAGCGCTCAGGATCTCATCCTTGCGAAGGGGTAACAATCAGTGGGTGCTAAAGTCAACATCTGATGAACATCCGAAGGCGGTATGAACAGTCTGACCAGGGTGCTTGCTATTCAAATAGGTGACTGGTACTTCATCCGACCTGGTGAACCGCCAGGAATGGGTGAGGGCATCTGGTGATTCATGCCTTGTTTACATCACCTTGCTATTACCATCGGCTGAGTATTTTTAGCGCCGTCTGATATTTTTTACCGCTGCGTAAGACAAGCTGACGACATGCACCCATCGCTACAATGGGGAAACTGTCCAGCACCATGGAAACAAACTCAGTCTGACAAACGAGGTCAGCCCGCCAATCAGCTCTGACATATGTAAGTTGAGGGCCGCGAGCAGGAATCTTTGTGCCTTACGACCAAGAATGAAGGGATGGGTCTGTCGCAATGCATGAGGGTATTCACATCCGCAGCCAAGGTGGGCATAATGTGGACGCCAAGCAAGGTACGCCAATCCCTTTGGGGATCCAGCAGGTTTATATTATTTTCGTAGCAATCAGCAGTTCCGGTCCTGGGTGTGTGGTGAAGCAAAGGACACGTGGGCGTGGTCTCCACGACGGAGGTCAGGCCGGCCTCCGAGACTGCAGATCACCGGTACGCAGCTGAGCCTGGGAGCTATCACAGATGTAAGGGGCTGTAGCTCAAGTGGTAGAGCGCTCGCTTAGCATGTGAGAGGTACGGGGATCGATACCCCGCAGCTCCACTCCGGCTGGTTTTGGGTAACCAGTTGCCGCTGACCGGCATGACCTGTGACCTCGCAGTCCCGATGCACTGGTCACGCGCGACTCAGAGGCTGCAGCCAAACCCTGGGGCTTATTTTCAAATAACTGTACGCTGATGCAGGACAGAACGAATCGGGTCATTCTTATGAACCACCGATGGACGAACGGGCAATGCATCCCCCGCAAAGCACCAAAGGCAGATAACGACTTAGTTATCAAAAGTTGTTTTACGAAGAAACCCTATAAGCTGTTTCCTAAAAAGGTGGCCTTAGCCTCAGCGCTACTGTGGGGAGACGATGACGCGCGAATCTGGCTGTTAACGGCCATTGAGATCACGGAAATATGTGCATCACAAGCAAGTAATCTCTGAACTTTGGAAACGAAGAGAAAGCGATGCCTACACCCTATCACAAGAAAAGATGCATTTCTTTCGTACCAAAAATGTGAAACAAGGAATTCGGTGACCCAATAAGTACGTGCATTTTTTTTCCAAAGTTCAATAATTCTGACCAGTTCTGGATAAGTTCTAGTATAAAGACGATGAATATGGGCGTGGCCTCCATGTCGGTCTCGGTGATCACTGAACACCAATCCCATCCGTAGACGAATTGAATCTAAAGACGAACCGTTAAGTTTACCTCTTCATCAATAACAAAAGCACATTACTCACCTTTTGGGGCTGCACTGGACATTCTGTTATAGTTCTGAATATTCATTCACAGCGGAACCACTGGCCGAAAACGCTCTCGACCAACGTCTAGTAAAGCAGTCCTCCGTGACATGCCATCTGGTGGCCAAAATCTGAACTCTGCCCTCTTGGCCAACAGTCTTGGGTGTTTCGGACAGACGAAACTCATGTTCGGAAAACTAGGAAAATAAAATTATCTGTTGCAACGTCTTTAAAATGATTGGAATTTTCAGTAGAGTCATGTTGCGCCGAAATATTGGGATGTTTATAACATCAAACGATCCTTTTACCTGCTTTCACACACGCTGGAAAAGCGTAATCAATCAGCAACGGAGCAAGAATGGCATTACGAAGACATGCGACCTGGATACGTAGTGAGTATCCAACCCAGAGACGCATGCGGCCTGGATACGTAGTGAGTATCCAACCCAAAGACGCATGCGGTCTGGATACGTAGTGAGCATCCAACCCAAAGACAAAAGCACATTTTGCCCTTGAGTGTAACTCTTCTTGAACAATTAAAGTCCATTACTGGCATTTTAGGGACCTCCGTTCACAGTAGGATTACGGGCCGAAAACTGTCTCGCTTCTCGCTAAATGCAGCTGCGACCTACGTAAAGAGCCATATTGTAACACAAATTCCATCAAAAGCTTTCACATGCCGTAAAGCTGAGAGTGTTTCGAAGAAACGAAAGACATGATTGGAAACCGAGCCAAAGGAGCTTCTCAGGTGCAATGCATTTTACATTATTAGAATTGCAATCTGGTTAGTTCTTGTCGAAACGTGAAAAGGAAAGCATCTGCTGTTAAACGGATTTTAGACATTTTGGCACCACCAAACCGATGTTTGCCTTGATGCTAACCGTGCATGATCTGCAGATTTTCATTGCTCGTCCTTCCTTATCTCTCCCTTACGCTGCTGTAACGTGGTTGGGAGCGGATTGCAGATGCCTGGCTTTGTGGCTAACAGATATCGCCTTCGAATAATCACTAGTTCGATGCATTAAGCTCCACCTGAACCTAATTGCTGTCGCGTGCGAAAAACTGATGGCACACCCCAACGTTACAACGGGGAATCTGGCGATGACATGTCTGCAGGGGAAATTGTTAATGACGTGTCTCTAGTGTTAGGGCGTGGAAATCGCTTATGACATTACCCGCTGTGATTGGTGCTCCTAATTGACGGATTTGGATTCCGGTCAGAAAGACCATTGATGTAAGCGTGGCCTTGTGGAAAGGCCAGGTCAGCCTCGGTGACCACTGACCATCGGTTCGGAGCAGAAAGTGAAAAAAGTGTCAGGGGCTGTATCTCAAGTGGTAGGGTGCTTGCTTAGCATGTGAGAGGTACGGAGATGGATGCTGTGCAGGTGGACTTCAGGTTTTAAATTGCCAACAACAAGTTGCAACTGCAATCTCGCCTCACCGACGTCCTCCACGTGCGAGCGGAGGAATCAAGTGTGCGTTTCAAAAGTGATTGTTCGGGTTTCATTCCGTAAAGTTCTGCAGCGTTGCTTGCAGAGTGGAATCCGGTTATTTCAGCGCGGCCGAGCCCATGTATCGGTGTTTACGGCCGGAGCTAAGCTTTCTCGAATCTCTCTAGAACACCTGTTACAACAGGCCAGCTGGCCGTAAAACGTACCAAAACACCTCTGGGAAACCCTAGTCGCGTAAAGAAAATACTCTGCAAAACTGTTTTTATCGCCAATGCAAAAAGAGAGCCTTTGGACATCAGCCATGACTCATACTCCTGTCATCGAGGAGAGCGTACTGACAACATACCACGAGGGTTCGGTAGTAAAATTGCTGATGACATGCTCCTGCCACGGAAGGTAAACCGCTCATGCTATGCCGCAGTGTGGAACCGCTCATGCTATGCCCGTTGTTACGGGAGGGAAACGCACGTAGCCTAGGTATGGCGCCTGCCCCACCAATAAGATAAACGGAATGTAGAGATCCTTAAGGCCACAGGAAAGAATCATTGTGCCTGCCGAGCGCGAAGAACGGGATGTTTACACCAGTATCAGGAAAAATTAGCATTTACTTGCATTTGCCGCACCAAGCAATGATCAGTGATTCCCTGAATGGTTCAGTAAGTGCCGCTCATTTCGTGAGTGATCGACAGTTTGATCCGGTTTTAAACCCTGGTAAAAGAACGACTGATAGGGCGGGTACTCCGTGGGAGGCCAGGCTGCTCCCAGTGACTTCTGACCATCGGTTCGGAGCTGGCAGTGAAAGCTGTTCTCAATATATGGGGCTTTATCTACAGCAGTAGAATGGTCGTTCAGCATGTCAGAGGTACGGGGGTCGATACCCTGCAGCTCCACAACGACGAGTTTTAAAGCGCTGCTCCCGAAGTGCTCTCATTGGTCGTCCTTCTGCGAACACTCGGATGAGGGATTGGCGTCGGCAGCCCTCCGGCAGCCCTGCGGCAGCCCTCCGGCAGCCCTCCAGTAGCCCTGCGGCTTATCTGCGACATTTAACAACGATCGCTTTGTCTTACCTTGGGCCGTAGCACAAGCATCCTCAGAACATTCACTGTGGCTTTGGTCAGCTGACGTTTTAGAACATGCATGCCTCGCGCACAAAGAGCACGGATTTTGCTCCTCACTTCTTGATACCTCACTAACGAATAGCGTTGGTCCGTCGAATCTCACGTGGTACATGTTTTGGCACCTGGATGACGACATAGCAAGCATTTCCCTGCGCGCAGCTGAAAATGTTGGGAAGTAAACTAACGCGTAGGGATGCCTTTTTTATCAGCCATTTTCTGCCGCGCGATAAGACGTTACTTCATTGAAGACAGGGAGACGAGCGAAGGAGAATATGTCAAGGTCGCATGCCAAGATATTGCATGAGACGATTGGAGCAGGCTGATCTTCTTTCTATGCCTAAATGTTATCATTAAGAACATGAAAGAAACGAACAAAGACGCAAAAGACTGGATTAAAAATCTAGACATTGAAATCGTATCGCACAGAAAAGTATGGTAATGCCTCCGAAGTGCTAGACACGACAAAGGATTTCATCAGCGAGAGAGCATCTGTTTGATCGCGTACTCAGACGACTGCCATGTGGGCGTGGTCTCCATGTAGGAAGGTCAGGTCGGCCTCAGTGACCACTGACCACCAGTCCGGAGCTGAGAATGAAAACTGGCACAGATATCAGGGGCTGTAGCTCAAGTGGTAGAGCGCTCGCTTAGCATGTGAGAGGTACGGGGATCGATACCCCGCAGCTCCAGCTCGGACTGTTTTGAATGCTATGGCAAATGACCTCCGACGTCCACGTCAGGGATGTGCCAAAATCCAAAAAAGATCCTGGGGTCGAATCCCTAAGGTTTGGGCCCGAGGTCTTCTGGGGCCAAGGATCTTTTTTAAATTTTGTCGAAGGAGCTTTTGGGATCCGTGATCTTCTCTTAAATTTTGTCGAAAAATCTTGTGGGACCTGGCATCTTTTTTGAAATTTGGTCGAAAGATTTTCTGGGATTTTGAACTTTTTCCAAGATCCCAGAAGATCCAGGTATTAGAAGATCCCAGGCATTCAGGCACATGTCTGGATGCCATGCCTCTCCTTTCCTTATTGACATCTGTTACGTCACTGGCAATCAAGTCATAGCCCATAAGAAGGTATGAGATTGTAAGTATATATTATACATATTGTGCATCTTATATACATAAACTAAGTAACAAAGGAGGCATATGCAGCCTTGTGTCAGGAAATAACTGAGGCATGTGCCTTGTTTATTGTAGAACAGTCTTCTTAATTTGCTAGTTACATGTCCTATAGGCTGTAACTTTTGCGCCGCCTGCCAAGCTTTACTTCAGGTTACGTCGTAACAAAATTCAACCTTGTTCGCACTTCAGTACCTCTGTATCTCCCTGTCAGTTCTCAGTTTCAGAAAACATGATCAACAAGCTTGGTATACAGCACTGCAGTTTCCATGCATGTGGCTGGTGCCTAAAGGAATGACCATTTGCTGATAATATTGAATTATTACCAGGAGTGTTGAGTTGTATTCTTTTGCCAGGCCCCTGCCCCCGTGTTGATTGGCCCCCCCTCCCATGTTGGTTGGGACCTACCCAATATTTTCTGTCAGTTTTAACGAGGGGCGTAGGCAATAATAATGGGTTTCAATAGATTGACAGATGTTATAGAATGGATATAAAAGGATTTCTCTCTAATTCTCTCTCTCTCTCTCTCTCTCTCCTATATATATATATACATATATATATATATATATATATATATATATATATATATATATAGCCTGTGTCTATAACTATGGGGATATATGCAATTTCTATTACATAAATCGTAGCAAAAAAAACCTTGAATTTCCGTTGTTTAAAATAAAGTGGGCTAAATCCGTCCAGACACTTACATTTGGAGGAAACTTAACCTGTCGAGTTCTCGACTTGTCCCCTCACCCATGATTATTACAAAACGACGCCCATTATTATTATCTCAATTCATAAACGAGAACTTCGCCACTTCTGGACGCACCCTGTGACACCCTTGTCCAGTGGCTGCTACAAACCGTGACAATACATGGAGTTATCTGTTAACCAAAACTACTAAGGCTGACATTCAGCGCACGAGCAAGGTTTGTTGGTGTGCAAGGCTGTACGAAAGTAATCCATGAAACCAACTGCAATTTTAGCGACGATTCTCGCTGAGGATGAAAGTGACGCCATCGGTTCTCCCAACGGGCTTCCACTGCAGTCTGCCAGTCAGCATAACGCAAGCAACTTGCAGAAACTTCACAACTGGATGATCGAGGGCATGAAACTCGGCTGGTAATGGATCCATTAAGACACAAAAGCCAGTCAGGACTGAATAACACCACCAGTTATACAGTGCGTTGACGTCACCGGTTACACCAACAAACTTGAGGTAAATAGTATTGTGTGGATATTTAATGCTGTTTTGTTTCAAGAGAGCTACATTTGTAACCAAATGAAGACTTTTTCGTGTTTCACTGTGCTAAAGGACCCTGTGTGTCCTACTGCCAACATCACGTGTCATGTTGGCAGTAGCATGGAATTTGGAGGTTGATCGTGCTCGGGGGCCGAACAAGTGGGCGGGAAGGAAACAAAAACGGGGTATGTGTTTGGATGCGATCCGCGCTTGCAGTACGTATATATTGCGAAAAAAGGCGCTCGGCATCTTGCACCAAGGAACCAGCGTGGACAAAATACCACCACCGATACAGTCATCGCCGGTAAAAATATTGTTTGTATTAGTTTGTAAGTTTTTTCTGGGTAGGTACTAGTTAGGTATCTTTACGCAGCCCGTGTTATGCCGGCACTCTAGTCTGTGCCTACTTTTGATTCTGGTTTGGATAAAACATCCAAAATCGCCATACTACGTTGAGCTTTGCATCACAAAGGTCATGGAACTTACGACATTAAATAATAAACATGCCAATGGGTGGATGAACATGGTCCCATAGGTTACGACAGTCTATACTCCAGAGGAACTGTCTGGGCTCTGAAGTTTCATAGTCAGTTATGTGTTTAGGTTTTTCACTAACCTTTTGGAATCCAGGATCTACTTAACATTTTACACAAGGCATTGCCGTGTGTAAATTGTACCACAGGTTCTGCCAGAATCCAACAGATTTGCTTAATCCAAGATCTGAAATTTCACATGGGATCTGGGATTATTCTTTATTCTGGGATCTTGGATCGTTTTCAGATTTTGTCACAGGATCTTTTGGGACATGGAATGTTTTTAAATTCTGTGGAGGGACTTTCTGAGATTTGGAACTTTTTTTAAATTTTGCCCAGTGGTCTAGAGGAATACGGGACTTTTTATTTCATCGGAAGATCTTCTGGAATCATGGATTTCCTTCTGGGATCCGGGCACATGTCTGGTCTGCGGTGCTGCAAAGCTGATTCCATCACTTGACTATCGTCAAACATGGGACCAGCCGGGGCTGGAGAGGACATTACGCCACTGTACCGTCAAAGTGCCAAAGGTTCAACAGCATTTTCAACCATTAACCTTGCTTTTCGCTTTTTTACGGACGAGAATAACAAGATAGTATTTAAAATTCAGAAACCCGTGAATTTCAGAGACAAATGCATTACATTGTGGCCTTTGAGCCTACCCAATCGCAGCTCAGACCGTTTTGCCACGCCCACCCCACAAGACAAGCTGACCAGGTCGGCCAGTGCGTTGAAGCACACTGTGAGCGTTTGGTGGCTGAACTAGACACTCTCCTGCTGTTTGTACGTCCCTTAAAAAGGAATTTCTGACCAAAAACTATCCCTCCCGCATCTGGAGAAGCTATGACACTCCTTAGCAATCACATGACAGAAAAATCTTACTGGCAAAAACGAGGACCTTTCCATCAAAGTTTTTGTCATTTCCAACGGGGGGAGGGGTTTGACGAAGGACTCGTTGCGGACTAGAGCAAAATGGGTTTGTCGCGTGCGATCCAGTTAATATGGTCGGGAACGAGCATTCCTGTTTAAAATGGGAACGACAGCATCCGCCAATATCTATGAATGGCCCAGTGGACCTTTCACATCACAAACTTGTTCTTTGGCGAGGCCTTCTGTGACCTACGAAATTGACAAATATATATGATGCTTCCTCACCCGTTTCACCTGTGCAGGGATGCGTCCTACTGATAAACCAAACGTCATTCATTGTTGTTCTCATCATCAACTGATGCTTTGATTTAAGATGATGCCGCTGCTGACATGCCCCTTGCGTCACGGTGGGGAACCTGCGGATGATATAACCCGTCACCAGGCGTTACGGTGCGGAAACAAATGATCCTTGAGAATGGCGCCTAGCCCGTCGGTAAGGTAGCTCAGATATCAGTCGGGAGCCGCAAGTAAGGAATCGTCGCACCTTGTCAGCCTTTAGGTGGGGTTACTTACGAATGTCACAAGCAAAGGTCAGTATTTGCCTGTCCCTTTGTACGAAGGAATAGTCGCCAGCCCCTGACGTGGTTCAAACAGTGACTGTTGTAAGGGATCATCGGTTTTGGCTTTCGGTACGTAACGAAAAGAAAGCAAAGCAGCGTAGCGCAAGTTACGCCATCCGCAGTTTTCCAACACAGTTCGCGAGCACGTCATCGAACATTTCATTACCGTAAGGTAGAGAGCTCTTGCTACATCAAGACCTCTGTCAACTGGACGACGGACACTTAGCATGTGAGAGATGAGGCGACCGCCAACTGGCCAACTGTCGACTTGCCAGTTGGCCAGCTGACAGTCGCCGGTTCACAGCTTGCCAAGTGTTAAGGGCGATGCAAAGAGGATGAAGAAGACTCAGTTCAGAATAAAAACCCTTAGCAATGTGTTTAGCGTCAATGATATGATTGGATTTCACTTCCCAGCGGCGTAGAAGCCCGTGGAATGAAACCCTAACGATCGACCTTTGATTGCACGCTTAAATCCTCTGACCGTGCAAAGTTAACGAGCTTCAGAGACGCGAGAGGCAGTCAGACTTGTTGACGATTCAAAGCCTATAAATGGAGCTGCGGGGTATCGATCCCCGTACCTCTCACATGCTAAGCGAGCGCTCTACCACTTGAGCTACAGCCCCTGATACCTGTACCAGTTTTCACTCTCAGCTGCGGACCGGTGGTCAGTGGTCACCGAGGCCGACTTGACATCCCAACGCGTAGGTCAGGTCATTAACTCTTTTTCAGTGTAGTCCAGAAGCTAACGTAAATATCGATCACCATGAAAATATGAGACAGTTCTCGGATGAATAAAAAAAAAAAATTCCCTTGCTTTTTCTGGAGGCGGCAAGAACATCTTAACCTTCCGTTATGCTGAAAGCAGGCATCATTTATTGGCTGGTTATTGTTATCTATCGACACTCTCGACTACCGAGGTCATTTCGAGTCGCAGCCTCCCACGCCGGTTACCGCTGGGGACGGCGAAACGTCGCTGTTGCCCGGGCGCAGGCACTAATGTCCTGGCATGAAACATAGGCAACGGTTCTGGGCTCACGGCCTCGAATCCGTATATCCAATTTATCTGACTGACGGCTAAGGATCCAGCTCCGGTCGCCTGAGCATGGCAATAGCAGTTCCTCTTACCGTAACGCCTCGGGCGCGGCTTCAGCAGTTCCTCCACCGCGAGCCGGGCACATGTCAGGAGCAGCTGTCCCCAACCCCCTAACGCAGCGGTATAGCGTTAGTATTTTTCCAACGAAAACGGAGATGTATCACAAGCATTTGCGATGCGATAATGGCTGCTGTGATTCGCATCCATTAATCTCCGCAGCACTCAGAGCATCTCATCTTCCGAACGAGCAAGAATCATTGGATTCTAAATTCAGTAACTGATTTGCATCCCAAGGAGATGTAAACAAATCCGCCAAGGTGCTCGCTATCGACTGAGGCGACTACCTCTTCATCCGACCTGTTCTGAGATAACCTTTTGTCAGTGGGCCCTCTGTAAAAAGGAGAAAATCAGTAACTGACAGTTAGCTCGGTTAAGACAATAAACCATGAGAAACGGGCGAGTAGCGCCCGGAGAGTTATACGTTGTTTATACTGCCTTCCTTTTTATCACCAGACGGCTGGGTGTGTTTAACGCCGTCTGGTGTTCTTCACCGTTGCGTAAGAGGAGCTGACGACGTGCGCCCAACGCTGCGATGGGGAAACTGTTTCTTGCCTGCGAGACGAATTCGACCTGAGTTTGGATCCCAGCCCGCCAATCATCCTCTGATATGCGTAGGGTGAGGGACGAGAACGAGAAATCTACGTGCCTTACGACCAGGAGTAGAAGGACGGATGTACCGTTTTCTGCGCAATGGAAGTGGGATATACATAAGGAACCAAGTTAAAAACAATATGGCGACGAAGCCAGCTATGCCAGTTCTTTCCGCGATCCAATATGAAACCGAACACGAAGCATGTAAAAATGTGGCATAACTGACAATATGTAGCAATCAGCGGTTCCGATTTCGGGTGTGCGGTGAAACCAATGGGCATGTGGCCGTGGTCTCCACGCCGGGGAAGGTCAGGTCGGCCTCCGAGACCGCAGATCACCGGTACGCAACTGAGACTGGAAACTGGTACAGGTATCAGGGGCTGTAGCTCAAGTGGTAGAGCGCTCGCTTAGCATGTGAGAGGTACGGGGATCGATACCCCGCAGCTCCACTCCGCCTGGTTTTGAGTTGCCAATTACCGCTGACCGGCATGACCTGTGATCTCGCGCTGTAGATATTCATTAAATAGTCACGCACGATCCGTAGTCAGGAAAAATCTTTAGCTTTATTCTCAGGCAACTGCACGCTGATGCAGAACAGAGTGAATCGTTCATTCTCATGAACCAATGGTGGACGAACGGACAAGGTCTTCCTCCTTCCCACCCCACGAAGCGTGAAAGGTAGATAACGACTTCTGGCTGTGAAAAGCCGTTTTACGAAGAATCTTTAAAAGTCGTTGTTTAGTAGAAATTCGATGAAAACCGTTAAGGTTTTAATCATCGTCATAATTGTTATCCTAATACTAACTGGCTTTAAGGTCAGTTTCATGTTCCTTGAATGCTAGCACAGCCTTAAGATGCTGAAACGCGTAACATCGCGGAAGACGTTCACCGCATTTTGACTTTAAAACCTATTCACCCTCACTGCAGGCCCACACACCCCGCGAGTGGATACTAACGTTAGATACTAGCTTTACATGTTGGCAATTCCAAGCATTGTTACCTGTAATCAAATGCCCCGCATGTGTCGTAAAATTATCATCAATTTGGGATTTGCTTAGCCTGTGGAGTCTCCATTGACCTTGAGGTAAAAAAGGGCTTTGCGGTAACGGGCTATCGATTGTTGCTCGAACTCCTGGCATCTGAGCATTGGCTTTCGAGATAGGCAGGGACATAGCTGGAGGTAGCGAAATACCTGTCATTTAAGGAGTATTCGACAAATATGACACATCCTGTTTCCTTTTAGGCCAGTGTGGCAGACTAGGGATGGAATCAGTTATGCAGCTCATTTTGATCTGCCTCAGAACCATTCTGCTAAACAGAATATGTTTAGTGCCCATTGGTATTCACTGATGTCGCGCAAGACAGCCTGGTGGCATGCCGACGACGTTTCAGTTCAAGAACTAATGAAATATCACAGCACTACGAAATGAGCGCTAACAAAACGAGCTCCTCGGTTGCAATGCTTTTAGTTGATTAGAATTTTGCATTTTGTTTATTTGCGGCGATAGCATCCATTGCTAAACAGGCATTGGAATTGTTGCGCCGCCAACAAATGCTTTGCTCTGATGATCTTGTATGTCAGTCTATAGATTGGTATGTCTCCGGTATTACGATGATGAGACTGCCGATGACATGTCTCCAGTCTTATGGAAGCGAAACCATTCAGTCATGGCTTTCTTTTCTGTGACTGACGGTCCTAACGAGGTTCTGAATTCTGGTAGAAAGACGGTGAACGTGGGTAGGGTCTCCACGGAGGAGGTCAGGTCAGTTTCGTTGACCACCGACTGCCGGTCTGAAGCTGAGAGCAAACACTAGGAAAGACATCAGGGCCTGTAGCTCTAGTGGCAGAGCACTCGCTTAGCATGTGGAATGTGCGTAGGTCTAGTTTCTGCAGTTCAATATTTTACATATATACACATTTTATTTATAATCTTCCGATTTTGAATTGCTAGCATCATGATGGGCATGCAGTTTCGCGTTGCCGATGACCGTTAGGAGCGAGCAGAGGATTCAAGGGTGCATTTCAAAGGCAAGCATTGGAGTATCGTTCTGCAGAGTTGTGTATCGTTGCTTCCATAATACAATTGTTATTTTGATGTCGCCAAACACATGTATATGGGGCTTATGGACTAAGCTAAGCAGTCTTCAGCAGCAATAGATCGCTCTGAGATAACCTCTGAAGATGAAGAGGTAGTCACCTCAGTTAATAACAAGCACCCCGGCGAATTTGTTTACAAAGCTTTGGGAGGTACATCAGTTGCTGAATTTAGCACCCAATGATTCTTGCCCGTTCTCAAAACAGATGCTCGGAGCGCTACGGAAGTTCACGGATGCGAGTCAGAACAGGCATTGGCGCATCGTGCTACGGATGGAAATGCTAATAACATATCTCTGTTTCTTTTAGGAAAATGCTAATGATATGCCGCTGCGTTAAGAGGGGGACAGCTGCTTATGACATGCGTCGAGTTCACAGTGGAGAAGCTGCTAAAGCCATGCCCTAGGCGTTACAGTGAGGGGACTGCTAATACCGTATGCCAGCGGCATGGTGGGAGCATGGATGTGGCCGGCGCTGGGCCCTCAGCCAGCCAGTCACATAAATTAGATATACGGATTCGAGGCCGTGAGCCCAGAACCGTCGCCTATGTTTCATGCCAGGACATTAGTGCCTACGCCCGGGCAACAGCGACGTTTCGCCGTCCCCAGCGGTAACCGGCGTGGGAGGCTGCGACTCGAAATGACCTCGGTAGTCGAGAGTGTCGATAGATAACCCGAATAACCAGCCAATAAATGATGCCTACGTCTGGCCTAATGGAGCGTTAAAACCTGCTTTCAGAAACCACTCTTTCAGAAAAAGTAAGAGGAAGGAAAGCCTTTCTTCATCCGAGAACGGTCCCGTATTTTTACAGTGATCGGTATTTCTGTTAACCTCCGGAGTGCGGTAAAAAAGGCAGTAAATGTAGGCGTGGCCTCTGCGTTGGTAGGTTACGTCGGCCTGACCATTGACCACAGGTCCGGAGCCGAGAGTGGTAACTAGCACAGATATCAGGGGCTGTAGCTCAAGTGGTAGAGCGCTCGCTTAGCATGTGAGAGGTACGGGGATCGATACCCCGCAGCTCCATCTGTAGCTTTTGAATCGTCAACAAGTCTTAATGCCTCCCGCGTCTCTGAGGATCCTTAACCTTGCACCAACCACTTATCAGAGGATTCCAGCGTGCAATTAAAGGTCGATTGTTAAGGCTTTAATCCACGAGTTCCTACACCGCTGCGAAGTGAAATCCAATCAGACCACTGACGCTTAACATGTTTCTAAGGGCTTTCATTCTGAGCTGAGCTTTCCCCATCCGCTTTGTACAGCCCTGAACACTTGGCAAACTGTGAACCGGCGACTGTCAGCTGGCCAACTGGCAAGTCGACAGTTGGCCAGTTGGCGGTCGCCTCATCTCTCACATGCTAAGTGTCCTTCGTCCGGCCGACAGAGGTTCTGATGTAGCAAGAGCTCTCTACCTTACGGTAGTGAAATGTTCGATGGCGTGCTCGCGAACAACGGTAGGAGACTGTGGATAACATAACCTGCGCTACGCTGCTTTACTTTCGTTTCGTCACGTACCAAAAGCCAAGTGATGATGACTTAAAGTCACGATTTAAACCACGGAAAGATTTAGCGACCATTGCTTGATGAAAGAGGACAGACAAATACGTTTGCTTTGACAACCGCAACTACCCCGCCTGCACGCTGGTAAGGTGCGACGACTCTTTACTTGCGGCTCCGGACCGATATCTGAACTATCTTACCGACGGTCTCGGCACCATCCTCAAAGCGTGTTTCCCCACCGTAACGCCTGGTGACGGGTTATGTCATCCGCAGGTTCCCCACCGTGACGCAAGGGCCATGTCAGCAATGGCCTCATCTTAAATAAAAACATAAGCTGATGATGAGCACACAACAGTTAACGAAGCTTGGTTTATCAGTGGCACGCATCACAGCACTAACGAAAAGGGGGAAGAAGTGTCGTACATTTTTGTCAATGTTGCGTGGCACAGAAGGCTTCGCCAAAGAACATGTTTGCGGTGCGAAAGGCCCATTGAGTTCTTCTCTGATAATAGCAGATGTTCCCATTTTAAATAGGAATGCCGGTTTCCCACCATACTGAGCGCATCGCACGCGACAAGCCCATCTTGGTGTAGTCCGCACCGAGTCTTTCGTCGACCTCCGCCCATCTTTGAACGGAATAAAACTTTGGTGCAAATGTGCTTGTTTTTCCAGAACATTTTGCCGTCACGTTTGCTAACGGAGGTCATAGCTTCATAACGTTATGTTATGAAGCGTTACGTTATGTTATGTTATGTCATAACGTTTGTTATGATTTCCGTCCAGAGGGTCTTTTGTTAAGGGAGGTTCAAAACAGCAGAAGAATGTCCAGTTCAGCCACCAAACGCTTACAGTGTGCTTCAACGCACTGGCCGACCTGGCAACCTTGTCCTGTGTGGTGGGCGTGGCAAAACGGTCTGAACTGCGGTAGGGTGGGCTCAAAGGCCACACTCTAATGCACTTGCCTCCAAAATTCACAGGTTTCAGCATTCTAGGCATTATTCTGTCATTCTGGCGCGTAAAAAGGTCTTAGAGGAGGATTAAAGCTTGAAAATGCTGCTCCGCTTTTGGCACTTTGACGTGCAGTGGCATTCTGTTTTCCCCAGCCCTGGCTCACCCCGTGTTTTTTAACGACATTCAGCTGATGGAATCAGCTTTACAGTACCATGGACATCGGAGGTTATTTGCCATCGACTTCAAAACTAGTTTAAACTAACCAAAACTGGCTTCGGGGTATCGATCCCCGTATCTCTTACATTCTGAGCTAGCGCTCTACCACTTCGGCTACAGCCCCCGACATCTGGATCAGTGTTCACTCCCATCTGGAGACCCGTGGTCAGAGATCACCGAGGCCGGTTCGATCTTTCCGCGTAGAGGTCACGCCCCACGGCGGTCAACGAGTACGCGACCAAGGAAATGTTCTCTCGCTAATGAACTGGTCGTTGGCTGCTACCATGCAGGATGCTTTGGCACCCTTTTCTGTGCCGTGCGATGCAAATTTACAGCATTTTTTTCGCAGTGTTTAGTCGGTTTGTTTCTTTAGTGTTAATAATGATAAATGGGAAGAAGATCAGCCTGCTCCAATAGTCCCGTGCAATATCTTGGCATGTGACCTTGGCATATTTTCCTTCGCACGTCTCCCCCTCTCCATTAATGCAGCACCTTTTCGCGCGGCAAAAAAGGTTGGTAGAAAAAGCATTCCTATGCATTTGTTTACTTCCGAATCCTTCGCACTGCGCACTAAGTAATGCTTGCTTGGTCGTCATCAAGGTGCTCAAACATGTACCTCGTGAGATTCGACGGGCCAACGCTGTTCGTTAGTGAGGTATGAAAAAGTGAGGAGCAATCTCTGTTTTTTTCCCTGTGCGCCAAACATATGTCTTCTGAAATGTCGGGTTGTCAAAGCCACAGGAAATGTTCTGAGGATGCTTGTGCTACGGCCCAAGGTAAGACAAAGCGATCGTTGTTAAATGTCGCAGAAAAGTTGCAGGGCTGCTGGAAGGCTGCCGACGCCAATCCCTCATCCGAATATTCGCATAAGGACGACTGGGAGCACTTCAGACTTTTCTGAGTGCCGTATGAGTGGCGAGCAGCGCTTTAAAACTCATCATCGTGGAGCTACGGAGTATTGATCTTCGTATCTTTCACATACTAAGCCAACGCTTTGCCACTTGAGATAAATCCAAATATATTGAGCACAGTTTTCACTCTAAGCCTCGAACCGATAGTCAATGTTCACCGAGGCTGAGGTAGCCTTTCTACATGAAGGCTACGTCCACATTAATAGTTTTTTTTTTACCAGAATCCAAGATCCGTGAATTAGAACCGTTAGTCACAGTGGGGATGTCAGACGTAGTTTCCCCAGCCCAACACTAAGGACAAGTCATAAACAATTTCCCCAAAGTGAGAATGGAGACGTGCCATGACCAGTTTCCCGCTGTAACGTTGCGGGCGTGCCATCAGACGAGAGGAAGATGGGTCTGGTGAAGTTTCATGCATCATACTAGTGCTTATGCTAAGGCGATATGAACAAAGTCACGTATCTACAACACCCTCCCAACAATGTAACAGTAGCTCTGGGGAGGGATGAGGAACGACAAGCAATGAATATCTGCCGATTATGCAAGTTTTGCTTCAAGACAAACAATGGGTTGGTGGTGACAAACTGCCCTCCTGCGGAGGCTATCGTTTCCATGTTTTGACAGTAATGAACAGGACTGAAAAATTATATAAAAGTTTGTGATGCACTGCGCCTGAAAACCTCGTTTTATTAGGTTTCTGAACTTGTTTTTCGTCTCCCCGAAATGCTCTTAGATGTATTACATATACGACCTTTTGTGGACATTGTTGCCACAAGATGGCTCCTCACGGAGGTCGCAGTTGCAGTAAGCGAGACAGTTTTCGGCGCGTGATCTCGTTGTGAACGGAGGTCCAAAACGATAACAGGATGCCCAGCGCAGCCCCAAAATGCCAGTCATGTGCTTTGGTTGTTGAGGAAGAGGTAAATGCAAGGGCAAAATGTGTTTCTGTCTTCGGATTTGATTCTAACGTATCCGGGTTGTATGCGTTCGTAGTACCACTTTTACGCAGTTGCTAAGCGATTACGTTTTTTCAGGGCGTTTGAAAGCAGGCAAAAGGACTGCTTGATGTTTTAAAAGCCAAATATTGCGGCACAAAGTCACTGCCTGCTTAGATGGGATCAGACCAATGGGATCACTGATTCCACTGACGAAAGCATATCAAGTTGTGCCGAAAGATTTGGGCGTTTTATAAAACTAGACAATCCTTTACCTCAACGCATTCTCCGAATAACTCCCTTTATTCGTATCGCATAGAAGAAATGAACATCAAAGGCCATAAACTGCCGCCGAAATTGACTGTAATTCAAAACACATGATTCTGGAGCTGAGGGATATCGATATCCGTCTCTCTCACATGCTGTTCCGTACCTCTCACATGCTGCGCGAGCGCTCTACCACTTGAGCTAGAGCCCCAGGTATCTGTCCCAGTTCTCACTCTGGGCTTCGGACCTGTGGCCAATGGTCGGCGAGACCGATCTGACTTCCCGCGGAGGCCCTGAGCACATCACTCGTTCTTTTACCAGGATTTAAAACTCCAGCTCTCTCTAACTCCCTGTCTAACTCTAGGGTCGAAATCTCCTACTTGTCATCAAATGAGAGACATGTATTGGGCCACTGAGAGAATTACTACTCGCTGCGCGACGATCACGTTAATATTTACACTTTCTGGTGACAGGCGTAAGGATCCCTTTCATAGTGTTTGGCCAGGACAGTTCTTTGCTTGCGGCCTCGGATGTGAATCTTTTGTTTATCCCATTAACGGGCTATACCCCAGAGTCACGTTACGTTCGTGTCCCACCGGAATGCCTGAGGCGTGACGTGAATGGTTTTCCCCGCTGTAAAGCCTGAGGCGTGGCATTATTAGGTTTCCCCACTGTAAAAACCGGGAAATGGCATCAGCAGTTTCTCCACGGCAGCAGGGCATATCTTTATCAATTTTCTTCTACTGCAACGCTCAGAGTATCTTACAAGCTTGTCTCACCCGAAGGTAAGAAATATAAGCGCTCTTAATTAGTCTAGCTGATGTTTTTTCTTTTCTGAAACCAGTGCAAACAGTTTCTCCAGGGTGATATTCATGATACGACTACCCATTCATCAGACGTGTTTTGCCATGTCTTCCGGGTAGCTCACCTGCCGTGAAAGGGGATCTATTGCGGTTAAAGGCAGCTTAACTTAGTCTATAAACCCACGTACATGTGTTTGTCGACATGAAAATAATAACTGCATTATGCAAGCAACGATTCACAACTTTGCGGAACATTACTCGAATACTTGCCTGTGAAATGCACACTTGGATTCTCTGCTCTCTCGTAGTGGTCGTCGCCGACACGAGACTGCAAGTCCACCTTGATGCTAGTAACTGAAAACAGGAGGAGTTATTTAGCGGGCATCGATCACCGCACCCCTTGCATGCGAATCGAGCGCTTTACTACTTGAGCTACAGCCCGTGATACCCGTCCTAGTGCTTGCTCTCAGTTCCAGACCGGCATTTGGTGGTCAAAGAGACTGACCTGACCTCCTCCGTGGAGACCCTACCCACGTCCACCGTCTTTCTACCAGAATTCAGAGCCTCGTTAGGACCGTCAATCACGGCGAAGAAAGCCATGAATAGTTTCCCTTCCATAAGACTGGAGACGTGTCATCGGCAGTCTCATCATCCGTAATACCGGAGACATACCAATCTATAAACTGACATACAAAATCATCAGAGTAAAGCACTTGCTGGCGGCGCGACAATTCCAGTGCCTGTTTAGCGGCAGATTCGATCCCCACAAATAAATAAAAATGCAAAATTCCAACCATCTAAAAGCATTGCAATCGAGAAACTCATTTTGTTAGCGCCCATTTCGTAGTGCTCTGGCATTTCATTAGTTCTTGGACCGCAGCGCTGTCTGTATGCCGTCAGGCTGTCTCGCGCGACATCAGTGAATACCAATGGGCACTAAACATATTCTGTTTATCGAGAGGGTTTTGAGGTAGATCAGAGTGCGCTGCATCAGTGATTCCATCCCTGTCCTGTCACACTAGCGTACGGGAAAAAGGATTTGTCATATTTGTCGAGTACTCCTTCGCTGACCGGGTATTTCGCCGCTGTCACTTACGGCTGCTGCCAGTCTGGAAAACCAATGATCAAATGTCAGGAATCGAAGCAAATATCTATAGCCCATTACAACATGACCCTTCCCAAAGTGATAATAATTTGCCGACGCATTCGGGGACGAATAGGGGTTCGACTGAAAATGTTCTTTCACCTTTGACGCTGGCGGTGCGGTGACATGACGTTTTCCCCAGCCCTTGGCTCTCTGGTGTTTGACGACAATCAGGTGATGGAATCAGATTTGGGACACCGTGGACGTCGGAGGCCATTTACCATAGGATTCAAAACAATCCAGGCTGGAGCTGCAGGGTATCGATCCCCGTACCTCTCACATGCTAAGCGAGCGCTCTACCACTTGAGCTACAGCCCCTGATATCTGTGCCAGTTATCATTCTCGGCTCCGGAGCGGTGGTCATTGGTCATTGAGGTCGACCTGACCTTCCCACGCGGAGGCCACGCCCCAGGGTAGTCCTCTGAGCATGCGACCAAGGAGATGTTCTGTCGCTGATGAAATGCTTGGTGGCTTCTGGCACTTGAGAGGCCTTATTATCCTTTTCTATGCTGTATGATGTAAATGTCTTGGTTTTTGTTCCAGTGTTTTGTGTCTGTTCGTTTCTTTAGTGTTAATAATGGTAACATACAAAACTGGAAAGGAGATCAGCCTGCTCTTATCGTCCCATGCAATATCTCGGCATGCGACCTTGCCTTATCTCCCTTGGTACGTCTTCCTCTCTCCAATATGGCGGCATCTCATCGCGTGGCAAAAAAAAACCGACAAAAAAGGCATCCCTGCGCTTTACTTTAGTCCCGAGTGTTTTGCACTGCGCACAAAGTAATGATTGCTAGGTCGTCATCGAGGTGGTGAAACATATACCACGTAAGATTCGACAGACCAACGCTGTTCGCTAGCAAGGTACAAGAAAGTGAAGGACAATCCCTTTCTCTGTGTGAACCAGGCATGTATGTTTTAAATGTCAGCTGGCCAAAGCCACAGCGAATGTTTTGAGCATGCCTGTGCCACGGCCCAACGTAAGACAAAGCGATCTTTGTTAAATGATAGAGATAAGCTGCAGGGCTGCCGGAAGACCACCGACGCCAATCCTTCATCCGAATGTTCGCAGGAGGAGGAATGGGAGCACTTAAGCCTTTCTTGAGTGCCGTATGAGTGGCGAGCAGCGCTTTCAAACTCATCATCGTGGAGCTGCGCGCTATCGACCCCCGTACCTCTGACATGCCAAGCGAGCGCTCTACCAATTTAGATAAAGCCCCAGATATTGAGAACAGTTTTCACTGCCAGCTCCGAACCGATGGTCAGTAGTTACTGGGGTCAACTTGGCGTCAAACAAAGGACGTGCCCTATGAGTCGTTCTTTTACCAGGGTTTAAAACTGGATCCAACCGTCCACCACTCACGAAATGAGAGACACCTACTGAGCCATTCAAGGAATTATTGCTCGCTGCTTGGTGCGGCAAGTGCCAGTAAATGTTGACCTTTTCGTGATACAGCTTTGAATATCTCTTTCTCTGGGTTAGGCAGGCACGACGATTCTTTCCTGTGGCCTTTAGCACCTCCATGTTCCATTTATCTGATTTTGGCGGGGCAGGCGCTATGACCAGGCTACGTTCGTGTTCCCACCGAAACACTGGGGCATGGCATGAGCGGTTTATCTTCCGTAGCAGGGGCATGTCATCAGCAATTTTCCTACCGAACCCTCGGGGCATGTTATCAGTATGCCTTCGTCGATGGCAAGAAGAGAGTGGTAGCTGATGCTGTCCAGAGGGTCTCTTTTTGCAAAGGCGACAAGAACTTTGCAGGGCGTTATTTCACTAAGCGACTGGAACTTCATCAGAAGTGTTTTGGTACGATTTACGGCCAGTTGGCCTGTTGTAACAGGTGTTCTAGAGAGATTCGAGAAAGCTTAGGTTCGGCCGTAAACACCGATACATGTGCTCGGCGGCGCTGAAATAACCGGATTCCGCTCTGCAAGGAACGTTGCAAAACTTTACGGAATGAAACTGGAACACTCGCCTTTGGAACGCACACCTGAATCCTCCGCTCGCACGTGGCGGACGTCGGCAACGCGAGATTGCATTTGCAACTTGTTGTTGGCAATTGAAAACCCGAAGACCAGCTGCGCAGTATCCATCTCCGTACCTCTCACATGCTAAGCGAGCGCTCTATCATTAGAGCTACAGCCCCTGATATCTGTGCCAGTTTTCACTCTCGGCTTCCGACCAGTGGTCAGTGGTCACCGAGGCCGACCTGACATTTCTACAGTGAGGCCAAGCATACATTAATAGTCTTTTTTTAACAGAATCTAAAATCCGTCAATCACAGCGGGGAATGTCATAAGCCATTTCCCCGCCCTAACACTGTAGACACGTCATTAACAATTTCCCCTGGAGACATGTCATCGCCAGATTCCCCGCTGCAACGCTGCGGACATCCCATCAGTTTTTCGCACGCGACAGCAAGAAGGTTCAAATCAAGCTTAATGCGTCGAACCAGTAATTATTCGACAGCGATATGAACAAAGCAACTTATCTACAACACGCTCCCGACCACGCTCCAGTCGGACTGGGGAGGATAAGGTAGGACCAGCAATGAATATCTGCAGATCATGGATCAAAGAAAAGCTAACATCAGGACCATTAACGGGTTAGCGGAACAAAACGTCTAAAAACTCCTTAGCGTCGAATGCTATCCTTTCCTTGCTTCGACAGGAATTAACCAGATTGCAACAGTCTGATACCTTGAAATGTTTTGCATCTCAGAAGCTCGTTTTGCCAGGTTTCTTATCCCATTTTCGCCCCCCAGCCCGAAACGCTCTAAACGGCATTGCATATGAAAGCTATTATTATAATTTCCGTTACAAGATGGCTCTTCACGGAGGTCGCATCTGCATTAATCGAAGAGCGAGACAGATTTCGGGACGTGATTTTAACTTTCGTCGTTTTCGTTGTCATTTTGTCTCCATTGTTGATCGACTGCGTTTTTCAGAGTGTGTGAAAGTAGGTAAAAGGATCGTTTGATGTTATAAAAAGCCAAATATTTCGGCACCACTTCACTCGGCTGCTTAGATAGGATCAGACCAATGGAATCACTGATCTCACTGATGAAGGCATGTCGAGTGATGCCGAAATATTTCAACGTTTTATAAAATCAGAAATCCCTTTTGTCGATGTATACTCCGAAAAAAACCACCACATCCGGATAGTAGAGAAGTGATAAACACCGGAGACGATAAATTACAATTCAAATTGACTGTCTTTAGTTCAAAACACACCTTCTGGAGCTGCGGGGTATCGATCCCCGTACCTCTCACATGCTAAGCGAGCGCTCTACCACTTGAGCTACCGCCCCTGATATCTGTGCCAGTTTTCACTCTCAGCTCCGGACTGGTGGTCAGTGATCATCGAGGTCTACGTGACCCCCGTGGAGATACCGCCCACGTTTACTGTCTTTTGATCAGAATCCGGAACCCGGTTACGACTGTTGACACGGTGAAGAAGGCCATGAATGGTTTCCCCACCGTAGGACTGGAAACATGCCATCGGCAATTGCCCAGCCGTGACACTGGACACGCGTCATGGGTAGTTCCCCCATTGTAACGCAGCGAGCGTATCACCAGGTTCTCGCATGCGACGACAAAGAAAGTTGGCTGGCGTTCAACTTGTACAGCTGGTGTTTACGTGACGGCGACGGCCATATGGCACAGCTGGTGTTTACGTGACTGTAACGGCGAAAAGTCACGCATCAACAACACGCTCCAAATTAGGTTGCATTAGCGCTGAGGATGGATACAAGAAGACGTGAAATGAATACCTGCCGATGTACGGGATCATCCAAGAAAAGCACAAGTTGACAGCGCGAAAACCCCAATGCCGTTTAGCAGCGGATACTATCTTGCCGTCAGTTCGGTGTTTGGGCACGAATTGACAAGAAAGCAAAATTGCAATCATCTTAAAGGCAGTGCACATGAAAAGCTCATTTTGCTAGGTGTCTGAACACGGATTTCGTCTGCCCGACGCTGGTGGTCTGCACTGTGACTGGTTGCGGGACCACAGCGATCCAACGTGTCGGCGGCTAGTGGAATTTTTAACCGATTACTCTTTTGGCCGGCTTGTGACGGCGCCGACTCTTGCCCCTGCGTCTCTGTTAGATATGCGCGTAGTAAATAATCGTCACATCTTGCGTAAAGGTAACTTCAAGTTTCGCCATTTAAGCCCGCATGAATTTATCCTTGTGAGTGTAAATGTCCCGAAGCATTTATGCCAACCCATCGTCATTTTGTTCCGCTACCTGAAAAGCATTGACATCGCTGCTGTTAACTATGACCTACATCGTGCTGACGGGGGAAATTTTTAACTGTTGAGTCGTATGTATGTCTTGTACCTGCTTGTTTCTTATTCCCGCCTTCTGACTTGGGGCAGTAATAGCCACGTTTCATCGTACATCATCCTACGGCTGTAATTCAAAACAATGCAGTGGAAAACAATACAACACTCTAGGCTGCATAACGCATGCGTTGTCACCAGATGGCCTCTCACGGAGGAGGCCATAGCTGTTATTAGGCGTATTCGACTCGTGATCTCGCTATGAGCGGAGGTCCAAAACGATAACAGAATGTCCAGCGCAGCCCGTGAACACCGTTCATGTTCTTTGGTTGTTGAGGAAGAGGCAGGTTCGGGGAAATGAACTTTCGTCTTTGGATTGGATTCTAACGTATCCGGATCGTATGAATCCGTAATGCCATTTTGCCCAGTTGTTCATCGATAACTTTTTTGGACTATGCCAAAGTAAAATGCTCGTTTGATGTTACTAAAAAGCCCAAATCTTTCGGCACAACTTGACTTCACTGTTTAAATCGGATCACACCACTGGGATCACTAATCACATTGGTGAATTCAGGTCACGTTGCAAAAACACACTTGAACGTTTTTCAGTTCCACACGAACCTTTTCTCACATTTACGTGGAAAAATTTCATCACTCCGGTTCGTATGGATGTAATGAACATTGGAAACGATGCATTGCAGTTCAAACTGCTTATTGGCAATTCAAAACACATCATGCTAGAACTGAGGGGTATCGATCCACGTACCTTTCACATGCCAAGCGAACACTCCTGTTAAGCCAGCAGATATTTTCAAATCTCCATTTCAGTTAACCTCAAGTGAGCTGACCTGGGAGAACTTCGCGGAATGAAGGCCCATCGGGCGAAGTCACTACACGATTTCGTTGCGATCGGTTGAACAAATCTGAAAAAAGACATTGACCTCGGTGGCCTTGAGTGACACGAACTACGGCACTTGCACTTAGTAATATGAGACGCTATTCCGCACACCAAGTCTCCACGAAAGCTCGTTGCCATGGATCGATGAGATCAGGAGATAGAGGGGCGAGAAGCAAAATATGCCTTCCCACTTAAGTTTACATTCCGAGGACCAGCAGTGTACGGACACAGGACAAGATGATGTTTCGTTTTAGAAGGCTCAGAAGGCCTGTCCCGTGCAAGAACACCGTTTTCCCGGTCAGATCCATAGACATGGACGTTGTTAGTCTGAGGCCGCTTCGCTTTGTGTTCGATTATGGACGACTTCTCGGATTCCCAGTTGTCGGAACATTGTAACGTTCGAAAACCGAACGTGGAGCTGCGGGGTATCGATCCCCGTACCTCTCACATGCTAAGCGAGCGCTCTACCACTTGAGCTACAGCCCCTGATATCTGTGCCAGTTTTTATTCTCGGCCGCGGACCGGTGGTCGGTGGTCACCGAGGCCAACCTGACCTTCTGTCGAGACCCTGCTCACATCCGCTTGTGTTTCGCCACACACCCAGAGTCGGAACTGTTGATTACTGAGAAAAAGGAAACGTACTCCCTTGAAACGTTGGCAGTAATGGCATCGTTTGCTCAGTTTTCCCAGTGATGACATGACCTTGCCGTAAGATTTACAAGGCACTCAAGGATGCCCACACTTGCCTTCAGTTACACAAATGGCGTCGCAAGTTCCAATAGGCATGGACATCCCTCTGATCGCATTTGTAACTCTTGGACATTGCTTGCTGCCCCGGATTGCGAAATGTTTGCGGCCATTTTCGCCGTAATGCCAGGCACGTGACGAGCTGTATCTTAGATGCAGCGCATCTATTGTCACCAGTGGTTTCCCCATCATGGTGCTCATGGTGCGACACCTGCAATTTCTCCACTTCAGTGTTCATCGCATAATAATGACGACAGGTTTCCGTGACCGATGACGAGGCGGTTCAGTTACGGCTGCGATTACCTCGGCGACTGAATATCGAGCTGCTGGCGGTGCCCTGTGTCGAGTACAGTCGGGTATGGACGAACACAGAACAGCCGGGGCGAAACGATGAGCCTAATCTGAAATGGCGATTTTGGCCCTCACATCCGTGGACTTCCCCACGGTGCCAACCATCACGAGCATTCTACAACACCGCTGTCCCTTCGTTTCGATCTGATCATGCTTTGATACTCTCAAAAACCACAGAACTGCTATTGACATGTCTGGGACGATACAGTGGGGAAACTGCTGAGAGCCCTCAGTGGTAAGGCGAGAATGAGGTGGAAAAACCGCTAATATTTACGTTCCACTGTCGCACTCAGCACAGGGCAATAATTCTTTCAGCGGTCCAGTACGCATCTCTCCGATAGCTAATGGCCGGCAATTCAGACCAGTTTCAAAAGCTGTCAGAAAGACTGGCCGTAAGGGGCACCTCCATGTGGGAAGGTCATGTCGGCCTCGGTGACCACGGATCACTGGTCCGCAGCTGAGAGTGGAAACTGGCACAGATATAAGGGGCTGTAGCTCAAGTGGTAGAGCGCTCGCTTAGCATGTGAGAGGTACGGGGATCGATACCCCGCAGCTCCAGGACGATGGATTTTGAACTGACAACAACCAGCTTCAAATATGGTGTACCGTCACTGATGTTCTTTACGTCCAAACGGTCCGGGTATTTTGTGCGGGACCCACGACCAAGTAAGCGTGACCCTTTCCACATTGTTGTGCGGTATTGCAAAGTGGAATCCACCAGTTTTCTGTCATCAAGTACGGCAGGATCTATGGGACAATCAGCGCCCTCTCCCAAGCGTTAAAATTAAAATGACATTTTCAGATATAGGTTATCTCGCGCTTAAAGCAACAGATGCGCGCTCAGGATGCTGAAATGCGTGAACTTCAAGGAAAACGCCGTGACTGCACGCAGCAGAGTTGTTGCGTGCTCTGTGTACGTCCGTGAATAGAACACGGTGAAATACGACACACAGGGAGATCGTGAGAAATTTCCTTGGACGTCCGTAAAGGTAGATTTTTGAGACGTGATGTATATTACATACTGGCTTCTGAGGCTTTAGGCTATGACTTGGCCGTCTCATTTCAAAACCCGTGTTTTAAGTGGAACATTGCCTCTAATAAACGTTCTAGATCACAGCGCATCAAATCGATCTGGGTTCTGCACGACGCCTGCCTGAGGTTCGCCAGGCATGCCTTAATGGTCTCTAATTAAAGTCGACGATATTGCTGGTACTAGCACCGATACTCGCTCCTGATGAGTAACCGCCGGCGACTCTGACGAAGGCCGGAAAAGAAGCGCCAGTGGAAGTTTAGAGGCCGAATACGGTTGGACTCATCAGACGAAAGTTATTTACCATAAGGTTGTAACGATTTCGGTGTCGGGAAGCCAAAAATACGTGGAAAAGTTTTGAAACCTGAAGGTTTCAAAACACCGCATGCATTAATGAGGGGCATTAAGAAATACTGTGGGATGATAACCAGAAATCGGAGAACACTCAACGGTCGCGAGTTACGGTAAACCTGCTCTCCATTCCAAAGACAGCTAGTTTGAGCCGGAAAACTCAAATCTTCCAGACCGATCTATTACTGAGACAGAATACCTGGTGCGAAGCACGCTAGGTATAAGCTGGTTTATGATTACGATGAGGTTTACTGTGATTGGGATGCAATGCAACGCAGTCACTTTTCCACAGTTTAGGGGGCTGCTGACGATATGTATTCTTTATTCATTATTCGTAAATCAGATCTGCATTGGTCATGACATTCATGAACTTGGCATTTCGGTTCGCAGTGTTTCTAATCATCTTTGCGGTCGGAGATGATACAGTAGCCGAAACATCAAGTTGTTCACTGTCTTAAAACATCGATTAAACTTCTTCCATTCCTATATCCCCTTTTCGCAAACCAGAACCTTATGGTGGACGTGTTAATGTGGAGGCAAAAACTAGCTAATCTAAAACCGTGTTTTCAAAAACGCCATACCAACGTCACATTCTACAAAATCGGGACAGTTTTGTTCAAAATTGAAAGAGTTCAAAATGTGCTTGCACGCTGATTGAGAATGAGAGAATGAATGGGATTTCATACATGGCGGTCGTTCGGAAAAATTCAGATCGAGATGTTTGCCATTCAGCCGGTCACTCAGTGTGTCCAAGTTTCCGAGTGTCTAGCGCCCAAACGCACCAGCTGATCGCGCCACAGGTTCTCAGCTGCTCTACTCTACTACTACTACAGCTACTCTACCTCTACTCAGCGGGCAGATTGTGGTGCAGGTTTCGAAATGATTTGTGGCATGTGCCTTGTGTCACGTGGTGCGAGCCGGACCTCTGCAGAATTCAATTAATGACTGGTGCAGGTCAAACAGCGGGTGCTGTTGACTCGAAACTTGATGACAACGTGGGTCCCACTTGCGGGTATTCGTTTTTATGGTCGGCCCACGTGTGATCCACGTGACGATTGATAGGCACGTGTCCGGATTTGGATTCGGGGGCGCTCGAGTGACGGCAAAGATTCGAACCTACGCGGCTGAAATCTGGTGAGGAGATAGGCCAGCATTAAGGCTATCCAAAAATACCCTACATGATGGGCATGGTCCAACGGGTCACGTGCAGGCGCGCGTGCGCCTCGTTTTTGTTCCTTATGCGTCAAATGCCGAGACTCAAACGGCGCAGTTTGGTGCGATGACGGCTTGGAGAGGCGGACGAGCAGCTGGGCGGTTAATTTGGATGGGTTCTGGCCGAAACGGGATGCAGTTTGCACGTGGAGCGCGAGGTGCTCAAGAATAACACCTTTCCTTCGTTGTCGCAAAAGTGCTACCGCTGGGATACTGAAAATTGGCGGCAGGAGCACGTGATACGTGCCATTCGATGCAGGTGGCTGTTTTGCACGCCAGTGGCCTCAGCCTGGTGTGTGCGGGACGCACGCGCTAGGGTGTGCCCTTTTGCCATCAGGCCTTTGGTTTGGGAACCGCTGACGCTGAAGGCGCCAAGTTTTGTGGTGTGCTGCAAAATCAGAAATGACGTCAAGGGCAATCAAGATTTAGAGCACTAGTGGCAAGATGCCATCCATGTGAACGCAGAGTTTGTTGGATTTAGGATCCTCCGTTTGCGGCAAGTTTGTGATACCTATCTTAGTACCTTTATCACAATAAAGGCACAAAGGGGGTGCACAGGTCTGCGTGCGATACAAAGCTTCGATTTTGACGCTAAGCAGACCGTGTAACGCGTTGGTTTGCCTCTAGTATAAGCCGCATGCTCCAAAGCAGTGGCAGTCAGTCCGCCCTGTTCTGACCATGGTCTTCTGAAGATGCAGTACCGCTGCAGTCCGCCCTGTTCTGACCGTGGTCTTCTGAAGATGCAGTACCGCTGCAGTCCGCCCTGTTCTGACCATGGTCTTCTGAAGATGCAGTACCGCTGCAGTCCGCCCTGTTCTGACCGTGGTCTTCTGAAGATGCAGTACCGCTGCAGTCCGCCCTGTTCTGACCATGGTCTTCTGAAGATGCAGTACCGCTGCAGTCCGCCCTGTTCTGACCATGGTCTTCTGAAGATGCAGTACCGCTGCAGTTCGTTCTGTTACTAGAAGATACCCTAATCATTGTTAGAAACGAAATGATCAAGCTTTGTTTACTCCTGCCGCTCGGCCTTTTGATGGCGTCATCGCCAGTGTCCCCTTCCGGTTGCGATTATTTTAATGACCGAGGGAAGACCTAGTCGACTATCGGCGACAAAGCTTGCAACTGAAGCTGTGTGACGAGTACAACCGGACAGAAGAGAGAGCTCAGGGCAGCCCGGGGCGACGGGAGAAGCGTGACAGAGGCGTTCTCGGGATGCCGCCGGGGGGGGAGGGGGGTCGTCAGGACAGGAAGGGAAAGAAACAAGGGAGCGATTATCACCTCAGCTCAGACGAACTCATGCGGACAATGATGGAGAAGACCATCAGCCGACTAAAGGCGAATGGAACAGAACGAACAGTGGAGCGCTGACGAGAGGCCGAAAGGAAGCTGGAGCAACCAAACTGTGGGGATGTTGGATCAGAAGACACCACCTCAGCGTCTGATCATTGGCAGGTTTTGTAAGCCCAACCCGTGCAAACGCTCGTCTTAATGCCCCGATGGACAGCTTTGGACGTCATATGTTTCAGGTTACGCGCTATTTTAGATCATCGATGACCTATCAAATGGCTGTCAACGGGAATATTTCGACAGATTAAAACCTATTAACTGGAGCTGCGGGGTATCGATCCCCGTACCTCTCACATGCTAAGCGAGCGCTCTACCACTTGAGCTACAGCCCCTGATATCTATGCCGGTTTTCACTTTCAGCTTCAGACCGGTGGTCAGTGGTCACTGAGGCCGACCTGACCTTCCCACGCGGAGGCCCCGCCCCCCATTACTTTCGTGAGACGATGTGCCCGGAGTCAGACGATGCATTCAGAGCCAAATGTTTTTACTACCAAAAAGGTGTCGCTGGTTGGGCCATGAAAATAAGTGGCATCCCTTACATGGTATAAAACGGATATACGGATATTTGCCTTTCCTTGTGACGGGCGTAAACGTATCTATTTCCGCGTTGGTGAGGCGCCAGGGTTCCTGGTTTGCTGCCCTGGGCCTGAATCATTCGGTTGTCTGGCTGGCAGGCTAACAGGCAGATCCAGGCCACATTTTGCTGTAGGGCGTACCCCAAAAAGCGCGAGTTTTTTGTTCAGCAACTCCCGCACTTGCACATTGTATCTGGAAACTGCCCATGTCGTTGACAGTTTCCCCATCGCAACACGAGCGCAATGTCATTAGCAGTTTCTCCACCGAAATACAACGTCGAGGAACAAGTCATCAGCATCGCTTCCGTGTAGCGAGGAGCATGCCATTAGCAGTTTCCATGCCGGCCGTAATGACTGAGTCATGCCATTATCTCTCTTAACGTGTTCCACTGGTGTTGCTGCGCCGATAACAAAGGATGCGCCAGGTTGTACTTCTCAATGAGCAGACTGAAGCTTCATCATACGTGTTTCGGGACTCTTCCGGCCAGTTTATCCGCTGTGAAAGGCGGGACGCAGTGACGCAAAAGCCATCTCCGAGGTCGCGAAAGGCCAACTTCAGCCCATCAAGTCCCAGAAATGTGACTGACGCATTGAAGTAACTGATTCCACAATCTATAGCGTGCAGCCTTGGGGAATGAAACAGGAACGTTTGTCCTTCAACTGTGCATTGCAGTGCTCGAATCGTTTGCGAATATTCATCGTCAACGACGCCGAATGCAGTTCGACCCGTTTATGGGCGGCTCATACGCCAGAAGATCAAATCGCCTGTCGACGACAGAGCCTTAACTGAAGGCGGGCGTCAGGACTAGCCGGATGTCAGTGAGCTCAAGGCATCCTGGGGTGATGGGAAAAACTGCACAGATGCGGCTTCAAAGCGTCACCAGGTCAGGGCACCACGAGACAAGGAAGTAAAGGAGTTCAGACCACCTCAGCTAAGATGGATTTAAACAGCGATGGAAAGAAGATCATGAGCGGACTAAAGTAGGCTCAAATAGAGCGGACAGTGTATGGCTGCAATATGGAAACGGAATGAGAACTGGAAAGCTTGAGAGATGTTGGGTCAGGGAGATATTGCCTCGTCGTCATCGGCAAGCCCAGAGGGTCTACCGTGCGAACCAGCTGCCTTTTTACTTCGGCCCATAGCTACAGTCCCTCTTGGTGTGCAGTTACGGGTAACGGTAGACCATCAATATTAATGGAATGCCCAGGGGCGGGAATGGGTGCATCTTAAAACCGATAACACTGGAGCTGCGGGGTATCGATCCCCGTACCTCTCACATGCTAAGCGAGCGCTCTACCACTTGAGCTACAGCCCCTGATATCTGTGCCAGTTTTCCACTCTCGGCTCCGGACCTGTGGTCAGTGGTCACCGAGGCCGACCTCACCTTCCCACACGGAGGCCACGCCCACATTCATCTTCGTCAGACGATGCGCCCGGAGTCGAAACAGGTTGAACCATAGAAATAGCTGACGTTCCTCACACGGTACAAAAGGGATATGCAGATCTTTACCTCTCCTTGTGACAGGCGTAAGCATACCTATCATTGCGTTTGCAAGGCGCCAGGGTTCTTGGTTTGCTGCCCTGGGCCTGCATCATGCGGTTGTCTGACCGGCAGGCTAGCCGGCAGACCCAGGCCGCATTTTGCTGTAAGACGTATCCTCAAAAAAAACGCGAGTTTTTGTTCAGCAACTCCCGCACTTGCCCATTGTAACCAGGGAGCACGTCGTTGGCAGTTCCCCATCGCAGTAAGAGTGGCATATCATCAGCAGTTTCTCCACCGAAATGCAGCGATCAGGAGTATGTCATCAGCAGCCTTTCCGTGTAGCGAGGAGCATTTAGCAGTTTTATGCCGTAACGATTGAATTATGTCATCATCTCGCTTAACGTGTTCGACTTGTGTTGCCGCGCCGATAACAGATGATTCGCCAGGTTGTGCTTCTCAATGAGGAGACTGCTGCTTCATCATACGTGTTTTGAAGCGTCTTCCGGGCGATTTTTCCACTGTGAAAGGGGGCCGCATTGGCGTCAAGACCATCTCTAAGGTCACGAAAGGTCATTTTACGCCACAAAAGGCCATTTCCAGGCCATCAAGTCCAGAAATGTGACCGACACAGTGAAATAATCGATTTCACACTGTATGGCGTGCAACCTTACAGAGCGAAACACGAGTGTTCATCCTTGGACTGTGCATTACAGTCCTCCAATCGTTCGTGGATAATGAAGGTCGACGACGCCGAATGCAGTTCGACCCGTTTATGGGCGGCTCTAACGCCAGAGGATCGAATCGCCTGTCGACGACAAACCCGTATTGAAAGACGCGCACCAGGATCAGCCGAATGTCAGTGAGCTCAGGGCATCCAACAGTGAAGGAAGGAGCTGATCAAAGATGGCTGCAGCACGTCACCAAGCCAGGGCAGGACGGAACGAGGGAGTAAGGGAGTTCAGATCACCTCAGCTAAGAAGAATTTAAGGTAACACGATGGAGACGGTTATAGCGATGGAGAGACAATCATCAGCCGATTTAAGTAGAATGGAATACAGCGGATAGTGTGTGACTGTAATGTGAAAAGGGAGTGGGAAAAGGAAAGTTCTGATGTTGGGTCAGGAAGATATTCTGATGTTGGGTCAGGAAGATATTGTCTCGTCGTCATCGGCAAGCCCAGAAGGTCTACCGTGCGAACCCGCCGCCTTTTTACTTCGGCCCGTAGGCTACAGTCGCTCTTGGTCTACAGTTACGCGTAACGGTAGATCAACAACACTAATGGAATGCGCAGTGGCGGGAATGTGTCAACATCTTAAAACCAATGGCATTGGAGCTGCGGGGTATCGATCCCCGTACCTCTCACATGCTAAGCGAGCGCTCTACCACTTGAGCTACAGCCCCTGATATCTGTACCATTTTCCGTTCTCAGCTGCAGATCGGTGGCCAGTGGTCACCGAGGCCGACCTGACCTTCCCACGCGGAGGCCCCGCCCCCCATTACTTTCGTCAGACGACACACCCGAGTCCCGGTCGCGAGCCGCTTAACGAGTTACCGTTAACGTTAACGAGATACCGCCAGCCCCGGCGCAATTTTATTAGGTTACTTTCTAACTCCATCTGCACTTCGTCAATTATTTCGTTGTCGAGGCAACGTGACGGGTCGAGCGCAACGCACAGCGGACCATTTTCGCAAGTGCTGGGTTAACTTTCCGCCCTTTGTTTGGCTAGATATGGAATGGTATTCTGTTTTCCGGTACCTCATAGACTGTAAGTGCATTTGGCGTGACTTAACAGAAGAAGTTTAAAATTATTTCTATCGAGACAATTTTCCTGTTTATGGGATGTAAAGCCATATTAATGAACATTATGCGGATTGGCATCTGTGACAGTCCAGCTCAATTTACGGCGCCGCCATTTTCATTCGTTCTGAATAAATGGCGCGGTGTGTGGTAGCCGCTCCGCACCGGTGATGGCGAGAACCGCGATTGTTCGGTCACTTGTGCGAATTTTGCTACCCGCAAAATGCGGATAACAAAATGAGGGGGCAGCTGCTTCCCCTTTCCCGCCGTCCCAATGCCCGTAGCCGTATTGTCAGTCAATCATTATATACACAATCCATAGACACAGTGTATGTTGATAATCTTAATCTTTCCGAGAGAACTGCAGCGCCCTTCAGATGAAGCAAGCCTTTGGCAGGAGAATCACTAAAATGAGTGGGCCTTACGGTTGCTGTGCAGCTTCTAATGTCATATTAGCTATTGGATATCTGCAGTGATAGGCTATGTTTAGGTAGCCTGGGAAAACACATGCTTGGCACGACCGTCGCAGTAATAAGACCATTCGGAAGAGCACATTGTGTACTATATCGCTGTTGATGAACAGTTTTCACTTTTGAGCCCATTTTTTGTAATCGGTGCTGGCGGTGCTGCGTGTGCCGCTCCGCGCACCCGCCGCCATGTTATGTCAATTAGGGAAGCGCCGTCATAAGTTATCGTCCCGGGAACACTAAGCTCGTTACATAGGTATCTGAATTAATGTTCAAACTATGGCAGAAACCATGGTGCACCACGTGCTAGGTGAACTTTTTTTAGTTTCGCTCTTAAACGAGAGATATGGGACAAATAAGTACACGTGTGAGGCGCCCCACTGTGAGCACCGTAGCCGGCGCGGTCGCGGCCGCCGAGTACCAAATTCTGTCCGTAGATGGCGTGGAGGGATATGGGCCACCATGTCCCGGAACGAAGTTTAACCTCCGCTGGAAGTACGCTGCATGTATATGTGGCCGGATCGATTGTTTACAGTTTGATGAAGCTCGCTCCTTGCCTTACCTGACCTCGGCGCCCTCCGAGGCCACTGCGTGGCAGTTTGGCGTGCCTGTAGAGGTAACTTGGGTGACATTGCAGGTTAGTTGACGAACGCCGTTCGGCAGAATGTGGCTATCAGGGTAATCTGGAGTGCTTCGTAAGTCAGTTTATGAACGGAGCTCAGTAGCTGAAACTTTTGAATACTACGAAACGTGTAGCTGTTTGAACCATGGAAAGCACTGACATCTCTTGCTCGTCGCGGCAGAACCATTCAGATATTTGCACTTTCCAGGGCCAGGTGTTGTCTGCTGTCTCCTGTCTGCTGATAAGACGCGAGCATTCCTTTCTTACGGCCGTGGGCCTGATAATTCAACGTTATCTCATTGGCAGGCTGGGCGCCAGACCCAGGTCCGATGTTTCGCCACCGTCGCACGAGTTCCGTTGTCGGCTTTTTTCCTACGTAGGACGAGAAGAATATCAACAGCTTGCTTTGCGCAATGGCAAGAAATATCAGAAACTTTGTCCGACTGATACTTATCGAAAGACCGCAGAAACAATTTGGCCAGGGTATTGCTTACGGTTATGGTGACTATAGCTCCGTAGGACGTGCTACAAGATATATCCCAACCAGACAGTGTGCTGTAAAAGGCGGTTCGGAGGGGTTAGAGAAGGCTCATTTCACCTCATAAACCCCCATAGATCTGCTCGGCAACAACGAACTGATTGGATTCCTCTTTGCAATGGCCAAACACTTAATGGAGTGATAGACGAATATGAGTCTTTGAATTGCCCGTTCGTGATATCGCCATCAGGGGCTGGCAATTTAAAGTGGTTGTTGGGAAGCCAAAACTATCGAACCTGGAGCTGCGGGGTATCGATCCCCGTACCTCTCACATGCTAAGCGAGCGCTCTACCACTTGAGCTACAGCCCCTGATATCTGTGCCAGTTTTCACTCTCAGCTCCGGACCTGTGGTCAGTGGTCACCGAGGCCGACCTGACCTTCCTACATGGAGACCACGCCCACATGGCAGTCGTCTGAGTACGCGATCAAACAGATGCTCTCTCGTTGATGAAATCCTTTGTGGTGTCTAGCACTTCGGAGGCATTACCATACTTTTCTGTGCGATACGATTTCAATGTCTAGGTTTTTAATCCAGTGTTTTGCGCCTTTGTTCGTTTCTTTCATGTTCTTAATGATAACATTTAGGCACAGAAAGAAGATCAGCCTGCTCCAATCGTCTCGTGCAATATCTTGGTATGCGGCCTTGACATATTCTCCTTCGCACGTCTCCCTGTCTTCAGTGAAGTAACGTCTTATCGCGCGGCAGAGAAAGGCTGATAAAAAAGGCATCCCTACGCGTTAGTTTACTTCCCAGCATTTTCAACTGCGCGCAGGGAAATGTTTGCTATGTCGTCATCCCGGTGCCAAAACATGTGCCACGTGAGATTCGACGGACCAACGCTGTTTGTTAGTGAGGTATCAAGAAGTGAGGAACAAACCTCACGTTCTGCAGTTGGAAACGCTCCCGGAAACCACCCGCTGAGTGTATGATGGGTCAACATTCCCATCAACATCGCTATCTTTGTATTTACAAACTTTGCAGTTTTCATAACTGGTCTGTCTGAACGTCCTTCGTATGCCTGCGAACGGGACAGCGTCAAATCTTTTTTTTGCCATTTTCCGTGTTTTGCTTTCTACTGGAACTTGGTTTTTTGGTATGACGGCATCACGTTCCTCTGGATGTCCATCGCTAAAACATTTCTAGTCTCTCATAACAGTACTGCCTACACTTTTTAAAAACAGATTCGGGGTTCCTGGACATGCCTATCCCACATGTTCCCCTGCTCAGTTTACAAAGTCCTGGGGTGCTCAGTCAGCTCTATGGGCTCAGAAGCACCCACAGAAGAACATAAAACTTTGCTCATTCGTAACACTGTATTCCATTGAAAACGCCACCAGGTCACGATCAGCTCATTCCGGCCTTACGGTTTTGAACTGAAGGGCTGCGTGCACCGTATTCTGTGGAGAGCCGTGGAAGTAAAATCCCAGGAATACGTAGAAATCCCAAATCAATACCAATTCCCTCGCGCTTTGTTCCGAGGGGCGCCTCGACTCCACAATCTCCGGTGGTGTCTTGTATTTCCCAATCTCTGTAGTGTTGTACTAGCTTTGGTAGTGTCCAATGCCGCTGAAAGCTGCCGTCCCAGGAGACCGCACGAAGCTTTGTCGGATTAGGACGGGGCCTCGACCGCTGCCGGGGAATCTGCGACAACGCCTTCTGGCAAGACGCCAAGTTTGACTGGTCGGACCGCAACGTTGCCATGGAGACCGCACCGCCTGGGGCAGATGACCCAGTTAGGCGATATTAATCGTGGGTCCTGTGCCCGTTCGTCGGGATGTGGCCTCTTCATCTGTGGAGACAGATAAAAAAAGTCATCATCAGTTATCGAAGACGAAAAGCCAAAGGACAGAGATTGATAGGAATTATTTTCAGTTTCATCTGAATGATTTGCTGAAATGTTTGCATAAATCAGACTATCATACCACCGTGTTCGAAAGTCGGTACCGAATAACTTTTCCATTGTGTAGAATATGTCAAATGTGCTATAAACCCTTGATCCAGAAGGTCTGCAACACATGCTCTATCGTCGTTTAAATGAAACGTATAAAACATGCAGAACCAAGTAGCACTTGGCAATGTGTCGATTTTCACCCCATTTTCCATTTCATAATCCTCGCCGGACGGGAGGGATTTTCACTCTCACCGATGATGAGGGGAAGTATGGTAGTTACCCCCTCGCCATTTGGTCTCTAATTGAGCTAACGCCTCCGGAACAAAATTTTTTCGATAGCTGTGTGCTCAAGAAATCCAACGGTATCCGGGTCAACTCCGTCAGGTCAATCAGCAACTTTCGAGGTCAGGTCAGACTTTATGATTGGGAACTATAGATCGATTTTCCAGAGCTAAAAACGACATCTTTTGGGAAAAATAGGCCTAAATCGTCTCCATCATATACAGTGCCAAAAATCAGTATAGGAACGTCCTAGGGTCAAAAAGTCATCTTAGGTCGATAACCTCGCTTGACCTTGAAAACGTCACTGGCCGATATACAGCGACCTTTCCGCATGTGGAATGCCATTCTGAACTGATTTCACGCCCTTCATCTGCCAAGTATGCATGGCCCTAAAACAGTAAAAAGCCAACACTTGGCGCAAAAATCACGCTGCAAACTCTCGGTAATGACGTCATAGCTCGGTGGCCTGAGATGACTTGGGGCACCTCTTCTTCCCAAAACACGCGCAATGAATGTATCGCCACCTATGCCGAATTTCACGGCGCTGTCTTGCGCTGTTTTGCCGTGGTCCCGGAAACACTGCTTGGGTGCATCCACCGCCTCGTCTGGGGAGGGTTAAAAGTGGAAATGTTATTTGAAGCAGAACGAAAAAGCCATGCAAGTGTTCGAAGCGTTGCAAAATATCTTGAGATGTGATACAGTGAGATCGCCCGCACTGCCTACTTCATACGGAATTAAATGGCATATACCCCTCTGCGCCATGCATAGGCGAAGTCTCGTGCGTTTCTCGGCATTATGCTTGAGTTATCTGGACTTAGGAGCGCGTCGACAGCGCAGTCATATAGCCAGCATATCCCGTCAGGTCAGGCTATTTCGTTTGGTTTATCTGGTGTGTGGATATATATACATGTACACACACACACACACACATATATATATATATATATAACACTAAGAATTTTTCCAGGATAGGCTTGAATGTTGGACATTGGGCATTTGCATTCAGTTCAGTGAACATGTGCATTATAACGGGCTGGCGATGGGCTCTTCGTTGAGTCCAATCGCCGCATCATGTAGGGAAGTTGTAATTTGGGAGTGCTATGTTGACGATATCATTGTCGTGATGTCGTATAGTTTAGATTTAGATGAAAAACTCGAGCAGCTAAACTCATTGGGTGTCAAAATCGAGTTTATGGTCGAGCATGAAAAGAAGGCAGCCGTTTTCCTTTCTTAACACAGAGGTGATACAACACGGGAAAAACGGTGAAATTTCGAGTCTGCGGAAAACCAACAAATAGGCAGGACTACGAACATTACTTCTCAGGACATAGCGATCGGGTAAAACGGGGCATAGTCATTGGCTTCTACTGAAGACATCCTCTGTCAAAATGAAGAATAATTAGAGGAGAGGGGGGAGGCGACTGTGAACCCGATAAGAGCTGCAATGAGCGTGACTAGGTTAGTAGTTCCCGGAATGGCTGACCATCTATAAATTCTCTGCTGTTTTCGCCCTTGAGGGGAGCGCAGTCATCTTATATGTTTCGACGTCACTGAGTTCTATGGATCGTCAAATAGCAGTGTCTTGTCGTTGCTTCAAATAACTATATACACTTCGTTATCAAAGTTATCATATATGTTTCAACAAACTTCGTCACACTATATCCAACAACCTTCCATTCAAACATCTGCTCATCAGACGGATTTTTGGAGTTCCAGGCTACGGGCTCCAGATGAGTAACCCCCTGCGGTCCTGTGAAAGAGAACGAAACGCGCCGCGCACGAGAAATGGATAAGATAAGAGACCTAGAACTGAGAAAGCTGCCCACGTGCCAGCTCAGCTTCCCCCTTCACGTCACGCTGCCGCTGTATTCACAAAAGACATCTTGGCTACCAGAGCGCGAACGGCTTCCTCGTAAAACCCGCCGAACTGGAACAACAGAGGCCCCCCTGTCGCCTGACGAGAATTCGAAAACAAGGCTGCCTTGACGTGATTCCACCACTTGGCTCACCAGTCGTCACCACGACAGCTTTTCGCTGCCGTCTGGCCTTTAAATCCTCCGCAAGATCCCATGATCGGCGCAAGACAAAAATTCAGCGTGCTCTGGGTGAACACGTGCCGCAGCGTTTTGCCCACGTCCACTGCCGAATGATGGCATCTCGCCCGCTGCTGGCGACGGTCGACGTTGGCCTGTTGTTACAGAGACGCATTTTTTTTTGACGAGCTGGTGCCGCGGAGGCGCGCGCGGCGTCCAGGCCTTATGAATTATTCACGGCAGAGATGACGGCGTATTAGCGCTCGGCCTGCTTTATGGGTCTCTCCAGGATACGACGGCTCCTGTTGTGACAACAGTACACGATGTTCTTTCCTGCCTACTCAGGCGTGCGAAGGCTTCTTCAGGCCATTTCCACGGCTTTTTTCATTTGAAGCAACGTTGCGAGACTGCAGGCGAGATGCCGAAAATTGGATTTTCCAGACACACGTGCTTCATTTCCACGAGTTTTTCGAAGGCTTGAGCTTAGGCTTTCGATGTCAAATTTCAAACTACATTCGGAGGAACGCTACGCTGCCGCGGGCGAGAGACCAAAAAATTGGATTTTCCAGCTATCACGTGCTTCGTTTCCACGAGTCTTTCGCGGCTTGAGCTTGGGTTTTCGGTGCCAAGTTCCAGGCTCTGCAGCAAAGCAGATTTGTGCGGATCCAAAAGGATTTGTCGGCGAGAGAAGGCGGTGCGGCTCAAAGCTCAGAAGTACGGTTGAAACAGCGCGAATTGAGCCCTTCATCCCATAGAGTTCGATCTTACAGATGAACCTTGAAAGCCTTGATCTAATTCTGTCCCCCTAAAACCGCAAAGTTGTGGAAGGAAACGACACATCGAGAAGAAGAGTATGGAGGGATCAGTGTGCTTTTTGGAACTTAGCCTGAAGCTCGCTATCTCCGGGTCAGATGTGCCTCTTGCATGCCAACACTCATCGTCTTTCGGAAACGTTTGAAAATTACTGATGTTTCTTAAGATGAGGCCATATTCAAATGAAGCAAGATTGCTCAATCTTTCCCAGGTGACACCGAAAGTCATGATGTAGGTCAGTCAAGATACGTTCGTTTGGTGGTATTGATACTAACCCGGCCATGCGTGGTGTATCCAGAGAGGATTGGGGTTAAGATCTGAGGGGTTTCTTTGAGAAAGATCTCCGGCAATGACGAGCCGGTTTGTTGTTCTGAGGTTGGAATACCGGTCTGTAACGTGGTGGGATGAATAATGACCCGAGCAAAAAAATTATGTGTATCGTCTTGTGTCGACACCTCTGCACAATAAGCCGCCATTTGAATCGTTGTAATATGAAATGGAATATTGTGCTACCGCTAAGAAAGATTGAGCAGCACGTGAGGAAGTCAGACCAAAATCACCAGTTTCGGCTCTTGCATGGAATGGGTCTTTCAAGACTCTTTTTAACAGGATAATATGTCAAAAGCTTTTCCGGTTCCGTCCCTACGCCCAATTCATATTATCATTTTTCGTCATTCGCGAATAGCCTACATGGCGTTCCCATCCCGCTACATTGCTTTATCGCTTTGTTCACAACATCGTTTGGGGTACTCGATAGGCATTCATTACAGTGGCATTCATGTCACTAACGTTAACCCCATTCCCGGAGGGCTCAACACTACAGCCGATTCCCGGCAGGGGGAGGGGGCGGATTCGGCACCCCTGAGATCTCGAGACCTACACATCCGATTGCAGTGTAATAATCGGCAATAGATTTGCCATAACATAAGCTATGTTTTTCCAGAAAGAAGTTTCCGAAATCTTGAAAAAATTAGATGCAAGGGGTAAAAAGGTTAAAAGTTTTTTTGGACTTGTTATTACTCCACTGTTTTTGGAATGATTTTGGTGCAATTGTCACGCATCGAGAGGTGATCGAAGGGAGTTATCCAACTGGCCCATACGTTTGGAAAGGTGAGAAAATTCACAGGCGTTCACAGGGTTTCGGGAATGAGAGGAGTATTTTCTAAAAAAGATGAACTGACTTAAAGGTTTGAAAGACTTAATTTTTTCCTAGTCATGTTGTACTTGAGAAGAACAAATCATACCACGTTACTTGCATAACGTTGGCATAGGCTGCGTCTAGGACATGACAAAGGGACATTCATTTTCACATGTTCGTCGGGTCATCCTACGATATTTGACCGCAAATGACCTCAAATGCTTTCAGAATAACATGGAATGATCTTGAGTTCATTTCATTGTGTTTGAAAACGTTCATAATAACTCCGTTTCACTATATTTCTAAAATTCCTGTTTATGATCGTCGTGATATAGGGATCCATGTAAAAACATTCTAGGCCATAGTTCCGTAAACCCACCTGATATCATCAAAGAAACTTGGTACAGAAATAGAAAGCATTTTTTTCAAGTCATGTTTTTTCGGACTTACATTTTAAAACCTAACGTCAGAAACATTAACATACAAACTAAATTTTTATTTTTCACCCGACCACACCAAATGACCTCAGATTAACAATTTTTCGAATACTTGCCCAGTTATTTACCAATGCATCCATATAAGATTAAATGCACTGAAATGTTCAATATCTTTTCTTGCATCCGCTGTGCATGTTCTGTAGAATTTTCTAATTCCGTTCGTGCCAGGGCACTGGCTTAGAACACGTAAAGGAAGGCAACCCCCGATTTTTAAAACGTCTACTACGATCCACGGCGTGCGATCGATTGATCTTAAACTTTAAGGGATAGTAGTTAAAGTTCTGTCTTAAAAGTTCTATATTTGGAAGCCATTTTTCTTTCGCCTTCTGCAGTGTCAAAACGACCTGAGGTGTCTCGTAAAAACGGTTCTTGGTTCCGCCCCTGAGCAAAATAAAATTCCGAAATTTAATCACAGTACACAGAAAGAGCAGGTAGGAAAATTGACAACGTCACGTGAAGCTGCCTCAAAAACCCTGATTGGCGATTGAATTGGCGACAAAAAAAACAGGGGGAGTGAATTCAGCCCCCTCTGGTAATACGGTTAAGTTCTTTGTTTTGGACTTAGCCACAACTAAATAATATGCTTTAAAAACCAAGTTACTCATTTTGGGCTTATCCACAGTCAATAACATGCTACGCTAAAAAGGCCTTCCACTAGGGCGATATTTCAAACCCTTGCCAAATCGGAGAAGCAAGGGCGTTTCGACGCCCCCCCCCCCGAACTTTTGCTGATAGCAAGAAAGACAGCGTGCGCAGGACGCTGAAATGTTCAGTACCCTTTCTTACATCCATTCCGCATGTTCTGTTCCATTTTTAGTTTCCTTGCGTGCCAGGTAACTGGCTTAGGTTTCATAAAAGAAGTCAACCTCTGATTTTTAAAGAAAGTTTTCTTCCAACCACGCCAAGAGGTTGATTAACCTGAAACCTTAAGGGGTAGCAGTCGAGGACATTCCTAAGAACTGCGTAATCTCTAATTTGTTGTCAAGGTCAAGGTCAATGACCAAAGGTTAGCTCAATTTTCGCCCTGTTTCCCTAAATCTAACGGTTTTGAACCATTTCTTCGGTTTGTTGGTGCAGAAAATGCACTTATGAGCCAAGGAATCACTAAACACCACAAAAACTGGTGATCCATATGAAGAGTCATGAGGTCCGGTCAGGTCACAATTCGGATGAACTACTAAAAATGAGTCTAAAACCCCGTTTTGACGATCCCTGGGGTAAAAAATGGATACTGAGATCGATTTTGCAGTCCCAGGTTGCACCAAGATGCTTACAATATGACACCCTGAGGTCATGCAAGGTCACCATGGAGGAAGCTGAAACGCATTTCGGTGTCTGAAATGCATCCCCGGGCCACTTGAGTGACTGAACACGACAAACAGTGTTGGCCCACATGAAGAGTCATGAGGTTGGATCGGGTCACATTGGGGGTGAACTGGCAAAAAGGAGCCTTAAACCCCGTTTTGATGAACTCTGGAGTAAATATAGACACTGAACTCAATTTTGCAGTCTAAAATCGCACAAACACACTTCTAAGCTGTGAAATGACCTTAGGCCGACTGAGGTCATGCGAGTCCACCGTGGTAGAAGCTGATTCCAGATGTCCAGCTTTATCTTTCTGGTTTGTTTCATGAGTCATTGGCAGATCCAAGCATAAACAGATGTAACCCCGGCGTACTTCAGATCAGGTCATGATCTTGCGTGATGTCACATAACATGACCGGCGTTCTACAGCACCCTATGGATCAAGGTTGTGGAATCCAAGGAATTTCAGTCCAAAGGTACTCCTGCCTTTTGTTTCTGTTGTTATTGATCGTCGACAGAATACGAAACAAAACAAATAAAACAGCCGGATGTTAGGTCAAGTCATAAGACCAGGTCAAGTCACGTCGAGTCACTGGCGTTTATTAATGGTTTCTACCCTTTTGGAAGCATACGTGGAGAAGGACTCGCCAACAAACTTCAAAAACCTTACAAATATAGCGAAATGAAAAATGACTATCAGGTCACCCGATGACCATATGCGCGTTATACATTAGATGCCACCGTAATGCTCATTCTGTTAACTTTTCATTGGCATGCTTAGAAATGTTGTAGCTTTATTGGAGACGGAACTAGAACTCCTGTTAAAAAGTCCCATTTTTGCATGCATATCCCCAAAACTTGTATGTCAAAATCTTCCAAAAAAACTAGCGCTTTTGGACGTCCTGATGGCGAGCTTCCCGATGATTTAAGTTGCATTCTTCTCCGACGTTCCGTTCGCGAAGTGAATAAAAAAAAAAATAAAAGGGGGGGAGGGGAGAATCAAAAAACATTCCCAGGGTTTCAAAAAATTAGTTTTCCAAAAAAGAGGCCAAAACACTTTTTTAGCTTCTGCTAGTCATGTTATGCTAAAAAAGTACAAATCGGCAAAAACACGTCCTCGTCAGGCTGTCGGTCTGACCTAAAGGGGACCTGAATGATGTCGTGTGTTTTAGGGTATGCAAAAAATTCATTTTTTGGCTTTTGCGATTTGGCACACGCACAAGCGCAATTATCGAAAAAACGAATTTTGACTTTTGACCTACTGACCTTGAAAGTTACGCTCAATAAACATTTTTTTTTTTTATAAAAATTTTAATTTTTCTTAAAAATTTTAAATTTCTTACCCATCCAAAAGAGCCAAAAACTGCCTGGCCCCTGAGCAAAAATTAAAAATTTTTTTTTAGGGGGAGGAGAAAAAAGGAAAAATTTTAAAATTTTTTGTTTTTGTTTTTTAAATTTTTGGAAGGAGAAAAAAAAAAGGGAGGGGGGGGGGGGTTCCCCCCTGCCGGGAATAGGGTTAAACTCTAGCTCGCCGGCTGGTTTGCTTGCAGCCTACTTCGATGGGAAAGTTTTAAACAAATCTTTAGGGAAAAACAACTTTAGCAGAATTTGGCAAAGAAAACTACCGTGTGCCTGGTTTAACCTGTTCGTGACATTCCCGCAAGGTGAGTTGCAGGAACATTCCTGCCATCCATGAATTTAACAACACATAGCGAATAGGGATTTGACAAGTTTGTTTATATGCATCATCTTTGCCTGGACTCTTTGGAATCCATTTTATTTTAATTTTACTTCACTTAAACCTGGAATGTTCCCTGTCGTCTGTCAATACAGAGTATGTTGTCTAAGTAGTTCTTTGAAACGTGCTGTTGACCAGTTTTCGAACATCGAAGCGTGAGTCAGTCGCAAAAGGATGTGCGAGGTCTCGTATAATCTAAAAATGGATTTTATGGAAGGTCAACTCTGCGGTTATGATGCCAACATGAACGTCGTTTGCTCCTCAATCGAGAATGTATGGATCACTCCTGAGTTTAACTGCATCTGCAGAACTATATCGGTTACCAGTTACTGCTCATTGATCAACGAGCGCAATTAGCCACGGTGGCGATCGAAATGCTGTTCGATTCCAGATGTCGAAACGTCCCTGTGGTCTTTGCCATCCAGAACTCAATATCACTTGTCCCCTCCCCATCTGTTTCTCACTCATTTGTTTCTTCCGCTACCCACCATCTCTAATTCATGTCATGTACTCCTTCTAGTCATGCAGAGCAGTTTGCGCGGGATGAGCCAGAGACGTGATGCTGCCACGTCGCAAAAGTGTAGAATAATGCGACACAATTGTGCTGATTTGGGCCTCGTTAATACCTTTAGTTCGCAGTGGAACGGGGCTGCCATTGCTGTGGCTCGGGCTTATCAATTCCAGTTGATGCATTAATGATTGCCTCCCGTAGGCATTGTTTCATAGATCTGATGTGACGTTTTGCTCGGATTATGTTGGAAATTAGACCTCGTGCTGACGAGGACTTGCTGCAGAACACGTTGCAACATCGAACATTTTCTCATACACTGTTGCAGATATACCACACACCGACTCCCTTTCATCGCTTATGTGCGAGATAAGCATATCCCCCTGGGGCTGCCCACTGTGCTAGGAAACGATCATTCTGACCTCATCAAGCTTGTCTCTTCTTTCCTCGAGAAAACGGGCTTAATCAATTTTATCTAGTTCATTTCCCATATCATTCAATAGAACTCTACCACGAAAGACAGGACACAAACACGAATATCAGCTCTCTAGAAAAATGAATCCCACGAACATGGAAAGTTATGAAGTTACAAGTAACATCAATAAAAGGGTTACAATCCCCAACAACACTATACAAGATATCAATCATGAAAATATACACAAAAGATATTATGGAAAACCGCCTTACTAAAAACGAAATGTAAATTGGGTTTTTTCCCGTACATTCCGGCCTCGTGCGAGGTTTTTCCCAAACGCTGCAGCATATAATACATAGCGTCATAACACATAACACATAGCACGCCGAAGGACAGTGGAGCCAAGGGGGTCCTTGTTGCGGCATGCCATTGCTGGCTGAGCCAAGGGGCCCTCTGTTGCGGCAATGAAACTGATGTCTCACTGTGTGGATCCAACGGAGCCAAGATGTCCCACTTCAGCGCCCTTGGGCAAAGCGTGTCGTCATATTTCCAAGTTTTCTTATCATGATGTCGTCTGGCGCCCTTGGGCAAGACGCATAGTCTTCCTCCCGTTTCGTCTTCAACCTCGTCTTTCTCTTGACCTCTGTTGCGGCGATGAAGTTGATACCCACACAGTCTACACCCACTCACACCGACAATCGCTATGTATTATATGTTGTGTGCTTGCCTTGCAAATGTATCTTTTTCAGATCTGCAACAGAGTGGCGGTCTTCGGCAGCATCCTCCAAATCATCCCTACGGCGCGTACCCCTGTTTCGACCTTGCCCCCCTTGCCTCTGGAAACCAGACATCTAGGAGCTGGAATAAAGTAACTTTTGTTCAAACGACAACGAATATAAAGTAGCTTACCCCCAGGCAATGGCGTTATGGTCAGCCTGATGTAAAAAAAAATTGCTGCAGAATAGGATTACCTCATACGAGCATGCAATTCCAGGTACCGACTGATTTTGCGCTAAAAGTACGAAGTACCGTCAATAGCAAAACGTGACCGTGAGGCAGTCAGCTTGCCCGCCTGCCGCTTGTCAGCTGATCCGCGGCTAGAAAATCGAGCGGCGGAGTGATTCGAACCCGACCTGCAGTGACCGGGAGACACGCGTTTTACCAACTCAGCTCCCGACCAGGTTTCTTACTCACCACACAATGCTGTACCGGGGGCACACTGCGCTACATCAGAGAACGCCATGGGCACTGTCACGGCCTTGCAGGCACGTTGATTCAGATTTCATCACAGCTTGTAATCCGGATCAACGCAGCTCAGGCGATTTGGTAACTAGGAAAGCATGTCAAGCCAGGGACGTAGCCAGGGGGCATGGGTCCCATGCCCCCGTACCAAGCTGCCTATCTTAGATATGTAGCAATTTTGCAGGAATGCGCAATATTGATCGTATATATGTTTCAAAATCAAACATTATATATTTTCTTGTGCGTTAAGTATGAGGTAGATGGCATAAAATTGCCGCCTTTTCCTATGAATCTGGACATATGCCAGTGGCATGTCACATAATTTGAAATTTGCCCCTCCCTCGAGGAAAATTCTGGCTACGTGTCTGTGTCAAGCAAAGGCATTCAGCAAAAGCATATCACGTCCTGCACGCAATCTGCCTTTGCCGTGTGCAGACCCCGTTCGTCCTCCTGTCACAGCCAATTTATAATGCGTCCCCGGGGCAGTGTTTGAAGTCGTCTGGCCGGTTTCAAACTACGGCTTTCGGGCATTCGTGTTTAGTCGGAAGACGTGAAATTAGTGTGGCTTATTTGATAGACCCCAGGGGCTCATTTCATGCTTGCTGCGGCAATAGAATGGTAATAGGTGTGTCATGTTTGCCTGGCCGCTACGATTAGCTTTCGTAAATGGGAATCGGCAAAGTTGTATCACTGCGATGTTCGCTGTTAGGTTGTTCATCCTTCCTGGGAATCTGCAGGTCACGGGTAAAACTATCCATACGAGCTCGGAAACGGAGACGTTTTCGAACGCCACGCTCGAGTCCGAACGGCTCCATTCGATCGCTCAGGAGAGCGCCAGTTTGGTGGAGCTCTCCCAGTTTTACATGTGTGAATTATCCATGAGTTGAACTGGCAGCCAGTCCCTTTTGTCAGCAAAACGCCTGCCGTAAAAGACGTGAATAACTGGCGACCGCGGCAACGTTCCCCGTGAACTGGGGCAGGGCGGTAGCGCCCACATGGGCGCAAGCTCAAGGGGGGGGGCACGCCCCTTCTGTTGGAAACCAAGTACCAACATATCTTCCGTCCCTTCCCAGCCCCCCCCCTTCCCTTTGCATGGAAATTGTAGGTATTTGGTTTTCGAAACATGGATTTGTTTATCCACGTGCTAATTTTCGGCTAATAAAATAGGGCCGCAATCGGAAGAGAAATCAACATTTCAGTGTACATCAGGTTACACCGGTGGAAAATTGTCCCTCACCCCGTCCCAGCAGATGGTTCGGATTCACCACTGCACAGACTTCTCTCCGGAATCTGTCGGGCCGGGTCAAGCCTGGTGTAGTTCCGGAGATCTCGCCGCGGACAGTCGGCAGAAGTTTCGGCGACAGAACGTCACTGCTGTCGGCTGTGTTCAGCGCCGGCCGGGGTCTGCCGATGTGCTGTCCGCAGGCCATCCATAGGCGTCGGTCACGGGCCGCTGACGTGGGCCTTGCCCTCAACGCTTGGCGGAAATGATAGAATCACATCCGTTAGTGTAATGTGCATTATTTGTCAGCTCATTAATTATATATTTCAAATTATTGTGCTGTTTGTTTTATGGTATATTTGATGTGTGATTTTATTTCCTTGTTAGAAAAACAGCTGGCGTAGGATCTCGTTCCTTATTGAACGCAATCATTTCACAGCTGTCACATACACTACTAGTAACTTTCACACCAATGACGTCACCAAGGCGCCGGATGCTCGTCCTACCCCTCAATGTGGGCCCGACCTGGGTGCGCCGGTAATGCCACCTCGATTCAAAGAAATACTGTCGTGTCGGCTGCCAGACTGTCAGACGGTGTTTGGAGTGCAGTCAGTTTTGAACAGGCAGCGTGCGTCGCACGCCGTGTTGTGTGTGTTTTCGCCCGAGAAAGACGCGTCGTCTTCAGGCTCTGCCCTCGGAGCGGGGTGGGCGAAACAGGTCAGTGCCCCCGTACAAAATGCCGGCGGAGGGCTGCGTTTGCAATTCCGGGAAACGGTGGCGAAAGACCTGGGTGTGGAAGTCCGGGCTGTCGCTCACGCTGCGACTGGATTCAAGAAAAATACAAACTTGTCGCTCCTGCCACCGTGATAGACAGCATTGCCGCTCCAAATGGCATAATGTTGACCTAATGACCACAATGCCCAGACCGATTTCAGTACGGCATCTTGACATATACGGATAAATCGTAGTCAGTTTCGTTATTTTATCTACGCGGCGTGGCAGCCAGTTGACTGTGAGCCCCCTCAGTAATTAAAAGCACCTCGGCGCCAGGCTGCCACTTCTGTGGCGAGGGCCGCAGATAGCTTTGTTTGCCGTCGATTGCGGCCCTCACCGCAGCCCCTCACGGGCGGCGCACCGTCTGACCGTCTGACAATGGCACCGAGGTGGGAGCGCGAATCCTCGGTTGGTTGGTTATTGGGGCTTAGGGGCGCACCGACTGCAGGGCCATTCGGCGCCCATAACTTCTTTAAGTAGCTCCATTAAAAAGAGTCACAACGATTAATAAAATCCGACGGCGTAATATAGCGCAATTATGTCAAGACAAAAAAGTTGCCTACAACAGCATACACAAAATAAAACACGTGACTAGTAGAGTGAAAAAACCGCAGAAAAACCGACATCCAATAAAAACCGGAACAACTGTCCCGTCTCTATAAAACGAGACTCGTCACTCAGCAAATCCAGCAAAGTGCGAGGTGTCGCACTGTGGCCAAAGTGCCGCAAACGCTCTGAAGTCAAACCATTGCATGTGATCAGCACATGGCGCACAGTGAGGGGCTCACTGCAGCGGGGGCACTTCCCTCTCTTTTCGCTCTTCAGCAGATGGTGATGCGTTACGTATGTGTGGCGTAGGCGCAAACGACAGAGAATAACCTCCTCTCGCCGGTTTTCTCGTGAACTTGAGGCCCAAGTTCCTAGGCGGGGTTTAATACTTTTGAGCTTATTCGGACCGAGCGCATCCCACTCACGCTGCCACAAGTCATACATATACGACGAAAACGCACGATAAAAGTCCTTGGCAGGCAATGACATTCGTCGCGTGACACACATGCGTGACGCACGTTTCGCGGCTGCATCGGCTCGTTCGTTGCCAGATATCCCCACGTGGCTTGGGATCCAGCAGAACGTCACTCTCTTTCCATGTCGGTCTAACGCTGTCAATCGTCTTAAAATATCCTGTATAAGGGGATGACGCGGATGGAAACACTTCAGCGCTAAAAGGCTACTCAGCGAGTCTGTAAAAAGTACGTAAAAACCATCGTCGCTTGCCTCAATGAAACACAGCGCCTTGTCGATAGCCACGAGTTCCGACGTATAAACCGATGTATGAAGTGGCAAAGTAAATGACCGAGTGTCAGGGACACACACGAAAGCACAGCCCACACCAGCCTCCGTCCTCGATCCATCGGTGAAAGCAGTCATATGGCCATCGTAGGATGCCATGTGCTCCAGTGCTCTGCATCGTAACTCCTCCGTGGCCACGTCGCGCTTCCGGTTCTCAGCCAAAGACACGTCCACTCCCAGGGAGGTATGTCTAGATCGTAAGAACGTGCCACGGATCTCAGTCGCACACCGCTCTCAATTAACAGGTCATGGACTCTCACACAAAAAGGAGTGGCTTTCAGAGATCGTCCGGTGCGAAATAGGGCTATTGTGCTGGAAGAAAACACCGCCTCATATGTCGGGTGGTCGGGGAACTGAGCTAACTTGCATGCATACCGCAGCCCGAGCACCTTCCGTCGCAAAGCCAGAGGTGGCTCGTTAGCTTCCACCAAGATACTAGCGGTGGGAGACGTTCTGAAGGCACCCGTAGCAATGCGGAAACCAGAGTTGTGCACTGTGTCCAACGTACGCTTGCTGGAATCGCATGCAGTCATACACAAAACAAGCATAGTCTCAGGATGGCAGGAATCCTCAAAGCGACACTGTGTTCTGCTCACCGAACCTGTGCGACGCGGGACTGGGCTCAAGAAGAACTCATCCGGCGGGCGCCCCCTTCACCTTTTGCCGTCTATTTGAAACTGGCCTGTCCTGTACATGACTCGGCAACGCTGGACTTGTTTGAAAATAAATAAACATGCTATGGACATTTTCTGAAAGTTGAAAAAATTTCATCGACGAAAATCAAGACAGGGCAGTAAAGACAGGAATGTAGATAGCTGTGGACTCTCAGAAGTAAAGTCCTGACAGTGATCGTAATTTTCATTGTGTGGTGGAGTCGGTCTCTCTGATAAGTGGGATGCTGTCGCGAAGTTTAGTTAATTCTGGCGCACTGAACTGACTCGTATGATTTCCTCCGCAGACTGTTTGAGGCCAATCCGTCCATGAAGGATGTCTTCGAGACGTTCCGCAAGATTGAGGTCGAGGACGTGAGGACTTCGCAGGAGCTGAAACAGCACGCCGCAAGGTAAGCGAGACGCAGACATAGACAGAATCACATATTGGCTCAGCTTTTCCACGATGGCATGGCTGTTGCAAGTTGATAGTCAGAGACGCTGGACAACGAGTGTAAAAATCAAAGCACAGGTACAAAAAGGAAAAACACACGCATTCGGTCGACACGACGCACCGCCATCAATCATCCGACACACTACCAACCATTCGAGAGAGAGAGAGAGAGAGGAGAGAGAGTGAGACGTGACTGGTTTCCGCTGACTCATGATTTTTTGGGGTACAGACTCTGGGAGTCACTGGAAACACGAGCCGAAAAACCCAGTGCTTTTTCGTCCCACCGAAGGGTTAGTATACTGCCTCCAAACAAACAGTGATGTTTTAACTAGCACGCACCAACTCATGGAAAAGCACACCTACAGTGCATCGCCAGACACACGAAAACCAGTTCATTCGCCGGACAAAGTAGGTGTAAGTAAACTACGTAAGGGGTAGCAAAGTAAGTAAGTCACCGTGTTCTACTGTGGGATCATTCGCACAGAACATAACTTATTCCGTTCGCTGCATGTGACAGACCGGAAGTCACCCGGCGAGATCGGTCAACAGACGGGCGGCCGCCACAATGTGACACACTTACGGAAGACCCGCGGCACATTCACTTACACACGGTTACGCCATATTTCCGTAAGCAATGAAGCATGACTGCGTGATAGCAATAATTCACTGGCTTCCAGAATCTTCCAACGGAGTGTACTTCTCCACACCCGCTGTCACATAGGCCGTTTCACAGAGGCCGTTCGCTGTTTTGAAGCAGTTCGATGGAAGTTTGTCACTTATGGTTAAGTTTATTCATGCTACTGGTCATATAGGCTATGTATCTCTGAATTGTTATGCATTAGAACGAGCGTCAAACTAAGTCTGGTAGTAAAACCCGAACGCTTAACAGTTCTCCACAACTGCTTCCCAAAACTTCGGGAGACTGGCTCTGCTATCCGATGGTTTCGTATTTTCTGCTGAAAGGTTGACCTACATGAGACTGATGGGATGAGTTGGTAAAAGTTTATGTGTCGGAATGCCTATGGTTATGTTTTCTGCATATTCCCTGAGATATATACCAGAAATAGAGCGAAAAAGTTCTTTTCACTCACAAGCGAAGCAATCTTTGCGGCCGGCCCAGAACGATTAAATCCAGCATTGCTGCCCGCAGCAAGCCGCAACAGGACGTCAGGACTCATCGTTGTTAACTCTTGTCTTCCGTTTTTCACCGCTAGGGCCCGTACAAAAACACCCTTGATGATACAGAACATTCAGAGAATGACATTCAACCGTCGAATTCCAGTTTTTCATTACTTTGACTCCCGAATTCTAGTGTTTCATGTCTGCGACCCCCGAGTTCTAATGCTACATGTCTGTGATCCCCAAAACATAGTGTTCTATTTCCGTGACCCCCGAATTCTAGTGCTCAATTTCTGTGCGTCTCAAATTTTAATGTTCCATTTCTGAAACCCCTTATTAAAACCATCCTGTTTAAGTGTGAGCAGACCGTATAACACATAGTATATCTCTGGGTATATATATATATGAGGGTATATATGGTATGGTATACACATATATGAGGGTATAACACATAGTATAGCCACTGTAAGTAAATATCATGTACAACTATGACCTCTGCGTAGGTTTTGCAGCTATCGTAATGCGTTGGTTATTATGCTTGCCTGGCAACCGTCTGGCCCCTGGCTCGATTCGAGGAACTGGCGACATTTCACTGTCCTCCGGGTCAAGTCTCTTCGTTAAGGCTGCGACGTGAAAAGGTCCTCGCAGAGGAAGGCGTCGATGAGGAGCCCAATGACCTGCCAGCCGTGTGGCAAGTCACAACGTGACCATCACAGAGAAAAAGGCAGGATCCTGTCACACAATGGCGGGCGGGGTCATGCGCTCCGGAGTTCCTGTGAAGATCGGCGGAGGTCCCACGAGTTCCACGCGAATGCTAAGCTTCTGGCGTGTGTGGCCCGAAGATGGATGAAAATTATCACCGTCTCTATCGTCCAAAGCCCATCCGGTGGACTGGAGACAATTGGACTGCTGGTTAACTTGGTGAATCAGGAAGCAAGTTTGATAAGTTACAGTTAGCAAAGTAAGTTAGGAACTCTTGGCTCTCAGCGTGATGACGCATTTTTGCGGTCGTCAGCCCTGGAAGAGTGGTACCATAGTCTCCGCCACAGTGGACGAATCCCCACAAACTTTGCAGCTAACAGGAGACTTCGAACTGAAATGAGAAACGTCCCATTACAGAGGCGTTTCTTAAATACTGCTCAGTGTTGTAAAACCTAGTCACCCAGACCTGACGAGAATTCATGGATTAGGGTACGTTGCCTTAGACGGAAAAGAGTTTTGGCTACCCTCCATTCCCCGTTATTGATCCGTGGCGGAGCCCTGAGGACTAAAAGCAGGTGCAGCACGCTGTCGTAGAACATTCACATCGAGCAGCCAGCTGCGAAACAGAAGTCTTGTTGCGTGCGCCTGAGCTTTTGGAACCTCCTCAAAGCCCAGCATACAACATTCAACAGCAATATTCGGTTCGTCAAAAAGGGTTGATCCAAGAGGTTTGAATTAATTCCGGCTGGTCGTTTATATCTGATCCGCGCCAGTTTCCTGGTGGGTTTCATCGCCAACCTGCAGCGGCTTGGCAGCACAGGAGTTCACGGCCATCTTGGAGAGCGCAGAATGCCAATAGTGGTCATTTTCGACGTCCAATACGCTTAACGCCGTAAAGCTCATAGCTTTCTGTTATCAGCGCCAGCCTGGAACACACCGAGAGGGTGATGAGCTCAGATTCCCTTAATTAGCTGCCTTGCCATCACCGGTAATCACAGGCGAGCCTTCGATCATTAAGCTGGCGCATGTCCAGCCGATCGCTTTCTTGGGGGGAGGGAGGGGGGAACAAATCTGGCGAAATGGGGCAGGTGACATGAGCATGCCATACGTCAGTATTTTGGATTCGGTTTTGCCTCGCGGTCATTCGTCGTCCAAAAAATAAAGGAATCATTGCTCTTCCAAGAGGGATTGTGCACAGCCTCGGACATTTTGTGGCCGTGTGTCCTCCCGTCCTCTGAACTGGAGCACACTGCACCCCACCGAGATCACGATACTTAGATGTAGAAGCACGGGTAAAGAACGAAAAGGGGCGCGCTGGTAAATTTCGATATGAATCCCGTGCAACACTTTAAAATTGCCGCCAAGGCTATGGAATATACCGTTAAGAACACGGAAAAGGAATGGGCGTTGGTCCGCTGACAAATTCCGATATACTTTCCATGCAACACCACAGCGTTACCGCCAAAAGCCGACAAACATTAGGGCGGGAGCTTGGCACCCTGCCTGCCGACGTTTGTTAAGCCTGTGCCAAGCCTCGCCACATCTGCAGCGCGCGGTCGGCGCGCAGGGCGGCGCTAACGACTTCAGTCTCGACTCCGGGACAGGGCATGACTAAGAATTCCCCCGGGGTTGGTGAGGAACAACAGGCGGAAAGTTGGGCGAGACGGGCGACGCGACGGAGACAGGACGTGGACAGACGCGGGAAAACAAGTTTGCTCCCCACGGATGTTGCGTGATGCGTGCAGAAACACTGGGAACCATTGCGGTTAGATTTTCACGACGTGTTGTCAGAAGGAGCTCAAGTTTGAAATTTCCACTGAAATCCAAATATCGATTGTTGATTGTGTTCGAATTCACTGAACATCAGAATGCATCTGCATGAAAAAGGATAAAGGTACAACTTAGCAGTTAAACATATGACACTGGCACGAAGGTCTCGAATAGTCCCGCAACACACTCAACACCAGTGTTTCGCATTGATATGTCCTGCAAAAAGCTAGGGAACCTGCTTCGATTGTCGTTCGTCTTGGTGGCTTACATGCTCGGCAACGTTGTCTCTACAACGCTGTCGGTAACCGGAGCCCTGGGTTCCATCCCTCTGTCCCCTCTGAAGGTATCTTCAAATCCCTTCGACGTTTAGCGTACCGCGCCGTGGCCTTTATTTAAATGCTTGCCGTCTGGTGAGTCTATGCTTGATGGTCACCAGGTTGTCGCGGGCCTCTCCTTGATAGCTGGCTTCATTACTATGCATTGTCTTCAGACGCCATCCCATCCCACGTCTCACCACGTCATGGCTGCTGCAGAAAATAAAAGAGGGTCCATGCAGACGTATGGCGACCGAGGGACAGTAACAGGGCCAACGACAATACATCCGGGTGGGAACAACACAGAGGCATCTTCACAACGTGCTGATTTTGCTTCGACATTCCTTCCGAACACACTGCTTGTGTTCGTTGCTCTGGAGATCGGAAAGTGCAAAACACCGCAGGCGAAACCAGCGAAATCTCGCCAGCTGCAGAGCCCTGGGCTAATCTGGACAAAACCGCAGTGTCGACGGATGTTCTAGCAAACACACAGCGCAAGCAAAATACGAAACCTCGTCAACACGTCGTTCTTGCTCCACGGTAGGCGCGACTGTTTGCTTTGAGCACCATTAGTCTTCCCGCTTGAGTGAGAAGTTCAGATGTTTAACTTTCGAAACTTGGCTGATTTATTTGGCTCCACGATCGGAGCAGGCGATTGACGGGCCGCGGTTGAGCGGAATCCTGGTGCTTGGGTAAAATGAAATGGGATTCAGATTAGTTTAAATGCCATCCTATCGCCCCACAGTTCGAGTTTGTCTTTGAAAATTAACCATATTCCCCGACGATTAGACGGTAAGGGCGATTCCCGGCAGGGGCGGATTCGCCCCCCCCCACCCCCCCAAGATCTCGAGAACTACACATTTGATTTGATCGCAACAAATGGCAATCGATTTGACATGATATCAACTACATTTTTGTAAAAAGAAGCTGTCAAAAGTTTGAAAGAGGTGGATACGGCGGCAAAAAAGTCAAAATGGGGATATTTTTGGACTTGTTATAACTCTGCTGTTTATCGATCGATTTTGATGAAATTGGCACAGATCGAGAGATATTGGGTGGAACGTTTTACCACTGACCTATACATTTGAAATTTTGGGAAATTTCATAGCCGTTCACAGGGTTTTAAAGATGAGAGTATTAGTTTTTTAAATAATGAGTAAAAAAAGTAAAAAACACTACTTTTAACTTTTACTAGTTCTGTCATGCTGGATAAGTACAACTCGTATTACGTGGTTCGCCTAATGTTAGCGTAGGTGGTGCCAGGGTCATGAAAAAGGGGAACTGTCATGGTCACATCTTCATCAGGTCAGCTTACGACCTTTGACCTCAAACGACCTCCAATGATCTTAGAAGTACATGAAATGATCTTGAGTGCATTTCATGCTGTTTAAAAACGTTTCGAATCATCTGAATTCACTATGTTTCTAAAATTCCATTGTACGCCTAGTGTGATGTCGGGTACGCGTACTGACATTCTAGGTCATGGCTCCTTGACCTGACCTGTTATCAACCTGAAACGTGGTACACAAATAGAAGGCACCCTTCTACGGTATATGTATTCCGGTTTTGGCATTTGGAAAAGTAGTGCCAAAATTATCAATGTGAAACCAATTTTTGGCTTTTTGCCTAGACCTTACCTAGCAAAATGACCTTATACTAACAAAATTATATCTGTATGTTGCCCATTTATTTACCTATACACCCACATAAAGTTTTAAGTTCTATCTTAAAAAAAACACTGTTTTTGGTAGCCATTTTCTTTTACCCTCAACAGTGCCCAAAATGGCCTGAGGTGTCTCCCAAAAACTTCGCCTGGCTCATCACTGAGCAAGATAGAAGTACGAAATTTTGTCGCAGAACGTAGAAAGAATAAGTAAGAAAAGTGACAAAATTTCGTGAAGCTGTGTCAAAAACCCTGGAATAAGCAAGCAAAAAACCTAGGGGGGAGGGGCCGATTCAGCCCCCTGCCGGGAAAAAGGTTAATCCCAATGTCCATTGCGGAAGTCAATGTATTGGCTGCTATTAGCAATGGCAGCAAATGTATCAAGGCTTGCGATGTGATTCTCACTTACGAAGAAAAATTTCCCAGCGCGTTTCTGTCCTGAAAGTCTGCTAAGACCTGTCGCGCTTTATCTGCTCTTTGCATTGTCCGGGCGTGCTCTTTCGTTCAGACTTTCATTTCCGCCTGCATTTCCTCTCGCCGAAAAACGACAGAGACGAAAATCACACCGAAAAATAAGCGACGGCATTTAACCCGCGCACGACCGTCGGTCCGTCCCGAACACCGTCGACTGGGGGGGGGCAGTTGACTGCCCCCCCCTCTAACTCACGAACGGTTGGTCGCACGATAAAAATAAGCATACCGTTGGAAAGCCCGTCACGAGTAGAGCTCGAAACTGGTCTCATTTTTAGTTTTAGATAATATGTAAGCCAATTTACGCCCTATATATGTTTTCTCATAGCCGACTGCATGAGACCGAGAAATGGCCTGAATCTCAAGGGCTGTGACTGATAACGCATAGGTAAAGGCATCGGCGCACAAGTAAATGTCCGCGGATGCCGATACACGTCTAATTTCCTCACATTTGTTCAATATATACGCCGAAACGTTGAGTTAAAGACACCGTAATTCTCCCGTCAGGCGTCACTGTGCGCCGCTGCCGTATGCGGTACCAAATTGACGGGAACTAATTTTAGCGTTCCTTTATTTTTGCGAAAAAAGACAATCTATGTACATTGTATTGATCTTTGTGGTTCTTGTGATGGTTTCTCATGCTTAAATTTTGGAAAAATTGATTAGTTGCCAATCTACAAAGTTGGCGGAGCTTTATTCGCGAGAGGCTGTTTATTTCCAAAATATGCTACTTTTTCAAACTTTTTGAGGTTCCTGGTATTACTTACATCTGTGCAAGCTAGTTGTGCCATTTTCTACCCATTCTGAGTAATTCATCGCCGATTTTGACGGTGGTACATTTTGGCCCACTACAGTTATTCGTGACCTGACCTCAGGTCAATGGCTGGAAGTCACTGATACTTTGCCCAATGACGGTAACTAGATGTCTGCTTCACTTCACACCAAAAATGTAATGAAATATTCCGTCAATTTCAGAAAAAACGGCGATATGTCTTAAAAATGGGCTTGACCTTAGGTCAATGACCCGGAAAATTCCGAAAAATCCGAGATAGCAGATTTGTTGCATCTATCACGATCATTAATCCCTGAAAGTATTATTGAGATATCTTGTTTTGCGAAAAAGTTAGAGGGAGCTAAACTTTTTTGGACTTAGGTCTGTTTGACCTGGTCTAGGTCAGGCACCTGACCTGACCTGAGGTCAAAATTTTGACACGAGACGTAAAATTGATGAAGCAAAAGGTACACAAAGTTTTGTGACTCTGTGTTTGTTGGTTCTCTCGCAATCCCAGAAAAACCTCAGGGGGGGGCAGTTAACTGCCCCCCCCCAGTCGGGGACGGGTTAATGGCTCCAGGCGACGATTTGCTATCTCTCCCACTAAATGATGCATGTTTTCGTCGTAGCCCAAGGAATTTCCCGGAAAGCGGACGCGACGCCGAAAGCGACAACTGAGAGGTTTTGATGAATGCTCGCTCCACCGACGTTTACGTTATTTATTGCCGCCCTCGATCACGATGTCACGGCCTACGCTGTCGCCATGACCGAGAGGGTCGCTCTCGGGCTGGCGGGGGACACAAATGGTTCTTCGTGGTCACAAGATCACCATGGGAGGGGGTGTTATTGACACGGTGAAACGCGCGCACCGAAGTGGGCCTGAAAATAACGCGAACCGGAGTGGGCGGCATCATCCCCTGATAGCTCCCAAACGTATCGGCCGATTTTAACGAAATTTTGCAGGAAGGTAGCTCTGGTAAAGGGCTTTCTCTGGTGAACAGTTTCGATCCCTGGATTGGTATGTTCGAGTTCAAACTGGGTCAGAAGAGTGGAAACGAGCTTTTCGCGGTATCGAGTCATTAAAAAACACACACACGCACACACATACACGCAACATGCTTGGGAAGTTATAACTCATGTGGCCCAATGCTACAAGAGTATTTCTGAGAGGAAAGATTCACATGCAGATTGCGCGAGCATTGGGAACCGCGACAGAACAATGGAAATCTCGCAGAATGACGTGTTTCTGGCCCTGTGCCACTGATTTTACGTAAGTCCAAACGGAAGCATACGTTAACGGGTTTCGTTAAGCAACGAGCAGGAAGTTAGCGTTTTACTTGTCTGACTTGAAAAGTTTTCCTCGGAAGTTGCTGTGAATACCAAAGCATTCGTTTTATGTGTAAGTTTCCTTCTTTATTTCATCCTTGTCGAAAACAGAGACAGCCGAATAACGATTTAATATGTCTAGCTAATGTCAGGGAACGGGAAAATACGGCAAGCCTCCTGGTAGTGCTACCATGGAACGCAGAAACGTAGCTTTCTTTCGTTAAATCATCGCAGAACTCGGCAGTCTCAATCGATTTCTAAATGCCATAAAACAGGCCTGATTGTGAACGTGTGAATCATGTAGTTTCCAGCAATATCGGCTATAGTCCGTCCTCGCGTGAAAGTTGCACATGATGGTAGTGTCAATACCGCTGCTGTGAACAAAATTCACATGAGCCAAACTGAAAGTCTGACGAGTCTGATGTCGTATTAAATCGGCCGTTTTCTGGAAACGCGTTTTTTTCTTTTATTAGCGCACATTGGATTACCCATACAAACTGCAGTCACCCCATAACGTCGCAACGAAGATCATAGTGAAGAACATTAAAAAGGTTTGTTAGCTGGTCATCACACGAATGGTTAATGTGTCATACTTCGAGATTACAGGCACCGCGCCTTTCGCCTTTTAGCAGAACCACGCATCATAGACTTCACATGACATAAGATATATATGGCTAGGCGTCCATCTTTAAGTTATTAGTCATTCATCCCCGATGATATTTTTGTTCAACGCAAGTCCCAGTTAGGCAAAGCAGGGTGTTTTAAGTATTTACGTTTTGCCCTAAGGAGCACACCGATTTCTGTAAGGTTTTCTGCAACCATTTTCCACAGCTATTTTACGACAATATGTACACTATGATATAATGGAGCAATGTTTCATTTCCTACCTGCCATCTTCGGGAACTGTCTTGTTCGATCCGTGTCCTAACTAATAGAACATTTGCGGAGTGAATCCCAGAGGAGATTTTACAGTCCATCGCTCTGTATGCGCTTCTGGGTAAATGGTTCAACGGCACGCTTTAAAGCCGGTCTGCACCAGCAGTGGCATTATCCAATCGAAGCGATGAACTCCCCTCACGCAGAGTTCAGGATTTACAGCGACAAAGCAAATCTGTCGGCCAGCGCAGCCCAGAATGGTCGAAGGCTGCGCCCGAAATCATGGCGTCTGAAACCGCAGCGTCCGTAATCGTAGCTTCCGGAATCGTGTCGCGAAGGCGTCATGCATGTCATCCGAGAAGAGCGATGCGGGCGAATGAAATTAAATGGTCATAGCGCTGCGATGGACGTCATCTTTTCCTAGTTTACGTAACACCTATCGCCACACGAATGTAACATTACGAGGGGCAGACACACGGGAGGAGGTTCGAGGCGACGGGCCAGTGTCGGGAGGAGGTTCGAGGCGACGGGCCAGTGTCGGGAGGAGGTTCGAGGCGACGGGCCAGTGTCGGGAGGAGGCTCGAGGCGACGGGCCAGTGTCGGGAGGAGGCTCGAGGCGACGGGCCAGTGTCGGGAGGAGGCTCGAGGCGACGGGCCAGTGTCGGGAGGAGGCTCGAGGCGACGGGCCAGTGTCGCTGGGCCAGCGCTCCCGGGACGGCTGCATGCCTCCTCTCTACTGCCGCTCGTTCAACGTCGGACATGTGACACCCTGGACGTGCGTCTGGAACCTCACCGCCAGCATCTCGCTTCCCAGCACCGGAAATGCGAAGTTGTGGGCGTGTCGCTGGGAACTTGCCGCTGCCTTCCACTCTCCCAGCTCCGGATGTGACACTCTGGACGTGCCATTGTGGCGTGTCATTGTCACAGTGACGTGGACGCACCACTGTGAGGTACCCACTGCCTTCCCTTCTCCCAGCGCCAGAGATTTGACACCCCGGACGTGCCGCCGGGAACTTACCGCCGAGGTCGATGCGGGGACGCGGCAGACCGTGGGAACTGGCCACTTGTCGCCGGAAATCCTGCCCGTGTCCCCTGCGGGCCGTGGGAACCGCCTCCGATCCGTTTGCCAGGCCCAGGAGGCAGCTCCGAGACGCGCGATAGTCCGTTCGCCCGCATGGCCCGGACGCCGAACAATAATAACTGTGGACTCAACTGTTATTGCTACGGATACGCTGGATAAATTATCTCACCGGATATTTCGACCGGATAGTGAATTTTCCTGCTATCTGGTATCCGGCTGGATAATTCGTGTTGTCTGGCCGGATGCCGGATATTAGGTTTTGTTTCATTGGCTTCACAACCCACGTTTTGGGGACGAGTATGGCGTTTCGACACCAGTCCAAGCCACTGATAATAACGTTAACTATGTGAGCTAAGCGTATCAGTCGTATCAAGTAAGTGACTGGTCACTAAAGAATACCAAGAGATTGCGTCGGATGAATTTGACTGGCTCGGTTAGTTGTGATATTCGACTGAATTACATCTGCCATTCAGTATTACAAAAGCAGCGATTCTTGTTCGACTGCATATTTGTTACAGCATCAACCATGTTATTACATGTCACGGATTTAACATGGAAGACAAACTGGATTTTTTGGCATGGAATTCAGTATTGCATGGAGAGAACTTGCAGGCATTCTGGTGCACAAGCAGCGACGTCTCTCCTCTCATTGGAAGGGGTTTTTCTTCGCTTCAAAGATGTTCTCATGTTCTAGGAGCATCCTCTCAGAGAAAGCCGATGATGATGGCGCGCGGAGAAGTTTGAGGGAAAGCTCGCGAAGCAACGGAAAATTCATTCTTCTCTTCACCAGTCTAGGGGTTCAGCCTTTCTGGCCTTCAGTGGTTTGGCCAAGAGGCGTCCGACTTCCTTTGCTGCTTCGGCGAGTCTCCGCACCCATTCCGTCTCAGCATCACCGTTCTCAGGTCGCCTTCTCTTGGGAGAGGCGGGCCCTGCGTCATTATGATGGACAATCTAATCGAAGCATGCACCGGACAAGTCGGCTCTATGGCCCATATTTTGAGTGTTTGGCGTGCTTGAGCTGCCAGCTGTGGCTTGCTGGAAGTTTCGCTGGTGCATCTCACGTTCAGTCGGCCTCGTCACCACGTTCGCAGTTAGCCAACCGCCCTCCCAAAAGAACTGCCTTGGTTGGCTCTTGATGTTCAGCCTTTCTGAAGCACTGTGTTTTTATCTTGGGCCGATTAGCTGTAGCAGTCACGTGGTGCTGCTGTTTCAGAAAGTTTAAGATCTTTTGGCCGTCCCACGAGCACAAGAACCACCCCGCAGTGCTTCCAGCAGCGTTTCACGCGTTGTTCGAATACCAGTGTCATTTTGTCAGATCTTCTACAAGAACAGCCTCAGTGCAACAAAGCAAAGCCAGCGAAATCCCTGAGTCGGGTGAGGTTTGATTGCGCCAGTTATGTGCCCTGCTACAGTGTGATGTTAAAGCTTCAAAAGAACGAGGTGTTCCAGTAGATTCCAGTTTTCCGTATTTTGCATTCGATGTTAAGATACCACTGAATGCGGATAAAGCCAGACAGTTAAAGGGGTCAAAAGATCAAGCTTGGTCTGAGTCGTACCTGTGCAACGGGCTGGATCCGGCCGTTGTCAGACTGGTCCCGATGGCAAAGGATGGAATTTATGAATCAGTAGAAATCCGTATGTACCAAGATTTGAACAATGTATGAAGGGCATGCCTCAGTTCAAAAACATGTTCTCTAACTAATCACAAATAAACACGAGGCTGGCATCAGTACTGAAACATGCAGCACTTCTTATAATGCATGTCTGTATTAAAGTGTCTCGAGATGTCAGTAACCGGCTGGATTATCCTGATAAATAATTTCTATCATCTGGCTTATCCGGTATCCGGCCTGATAGTAACATCAACTGTCCGGTGCATCCCTAGTTTTTGATACCAACAACATTGGATGGTGCAATCCAAGCTTGTTAATGTGAAGATAATATTTTTAAATTACACGGGTTTGCACTTGAGAACTTCTGGACTCCAAAAATTCTGAGGGAATGAAAACTCGTCCGTTTTCTTACTCCAGCGAAAGAAGTCTTGGCAGGAGCCGGAAACTGGTAAAACATTTCCACAACGCAATGGCAGTAAAAATGTACGGGCAGCTCACGCAGGCGAATATCCACATCCATCACCTGATGGAACGCAATCTGCGGCAGAGATTCAGCTCCAGCATTTCGGACTTCAGCATAGTACAAACTTCTTGGAACCACAGTGCAATCATTCCAACTCCGGCCGGGCATTCGTGGCAGTGATTCAGAACTGTGCGTCATTTTGAGCAGTCTGCGGAAACGGCTTATGGATTCCATCAGTTGTACGCGTAGGGATATAAATGGATTGTGCCAGTTTTATTCGGGGAAGGTGGTGGTGGCCGGAACGTTCCCACTGGCATGTCGCATGACTGCTGACGCCCGCTGTGTGTCTGCCACACTCCATCGTTCAGAGTTGTTCTGTTTTATGGCATGCTCAATCATGGCTAACTTTTCACGAGACTCCATGAGACCAAAAATGCCGCTGACCACGTTTTTAGCATTGATTGTTTAAAATAGATATGTAGACAAAAATTATTTAATGAAAACATTGTTTCCTGATGACAAATCCGGGTCTTGTTCCTGTTGTTTCCGTGCGCGCATGTGCTCATATCGCCATGCTACACCTGTCAGTGGGATACGGATAGGAAAATTGCAGAGTAAACTCGCATAAAATTACTTTAAAACATTATAATTACCTTTTGGACTAAACGCACATTAAAAACCGATTTCCAAGACAGTTAGGTGCGACTTGGATATCACAGTTAAAAAAAGAGTTAAGGGTGTCATATTGTCATTAAATCTCAGGTTGGTACATACAACTTTTTTCTCTTGCCTTGCAAATGCTTTTACTGTGGTTGCAGGCTGGCGGATCGACTACTTTTTTGTTCGTTGCTTACTACCAACACTTCTGATAAATGACCATCTCACATAGGGATTTATTGGCGTCAACGAAAAGCGCTCACGTGGCTTTACTGGCTACCCTTCAGTGCTATGTTGGCTGTCTGAAAATGCACTTTTGGTTTAGTCTATCGGAGATTTTTAGCGTTTTTTTTCACGGGCTAGTCTCCTCCAGAAAATCTAATTATCCAGAGTGGTGATGGTAGCGATATCTCACGGCAAAACGATGCCGACCAATCTCGTGTCCCCGTGGGACCATCGGCGAACGATGCCGTGAGATTACGAACATTTCTGCCCAAGAGGAGCACCCTTCGTGCTCTCTCCATCTCTTTATAACGACGTTCTCCTCTTTGGCGTTCTCTCCCACCCTTTGTTTGCGTCTCCCACTTCTTGCGTTGCGTCCCTCTTTCATATGGTCTTTCCTTTTCGCATGATTTTTTTCTCTCGCTCTCAAGCTCCATTTCGCGTTGTTGCACCGTGCTTTGTTCCCATTTATTGTAAGTGCATAACAAACTTATTTGTAACAAATTTATTGTAAATGTATAACAAAGTGTAATAACATTTCTCCCTCTCTTTTGCGCTGCGGTCCTTTCCTTTGCGTTCTCCCCTTCTCTCTCGCTGTCCGTTCGTCTCTTCTCTTCGATCTCGTGTCGTGTCGATCGTGTCGATGGCTCAGTGGGTACAGCATCTGTCATTGATCCCCGCACTGGCAAGGCGTGTACGAGTCGCAGCGTCGCCAGCTGTTGCTCCCGCAGATCACTCGGCAACTGACCCAAAGAGGAAGAGGCACGACCGTGTCCGCCTTCCCGTTAGCCTCGAATTGCACGATCGGATGCAGGGACCAGAGTTTGCGCAACAAGCACGGTTTAGCGCGGACTCTGATCACAAAACAACCTCGCAAACCATTCGGATCTAATTCATATGAAGATTCAAGAATCTCTTTTGCCTTATCCCCGTATTTCGTATCCCAGTCACTTTCATATTTTCTCCGCAACTTGGAGTATGTTTTGAGTTATATTACTCATTTCTTGACTATTGTTACTGGAAAAAATGTCCTAGTTTCGCTGCCAAGGTGGGCGTTGTGTTGAATATAACTAGGCCCATGAAACCTACCATGTTGATAGATATTTTGTTTGCGGTAGCCAGACTTTTTATTTATAAGTAATTTGGGTTTAGTCTGTTTTCATTTCCTGCAAAATGATGCATTTACGCACCAAAGACATGAAGGAACAGTTATATATTTCCCAGGAATGCCATCTTGATGACGTGCCAAATGTGCATCTCCATTTTCATTTATTCTGAGCACCTGAAAACGCGACACTGCAATTGATTTCAAATGCGCTTCATCGATTCAACCACCAAGACATTGCCTGCTTCCCCTGAATAAGGAGGCACGGATCTGTGGACTCCGGCGGATTTTTTTGCGACTTTTCTTCATTTTTCGTTGCCGTCTGTTTTGTTCGGTTTTCGCACGCAACGTAGCCCATCGGACCCGCAGGGGGCGATGACCTCCTGGCTTCTGCGCTCTGGTTCTGCTCGGGGCTTGCTTATGAGGATGGAATGGCCTGTTCGGTGTGTCCGTCCCACCTCGACGCCGAACAACCTCACCCTGGACCTATCCTCCTGAAGAAAGTGACGATACACCGTTTGGATTCGTCCCCGCCTCCAGAATTCACTGTTGTTGCGAGTTCGCTGATGACATTTAACTCAATAAAAATGCGTATGCCGGATGTAAAACCATGCGTTGTATAAAAGAATGCAGAATTAACTGGCACGTTATGCATGGTGTGTTTATCGGTCGAAAATGGGGTATTAGGCAGAAACCCAGGCGAATAATCAATGATACTTTTGTGAACATATGACTTTGCGCCAATATCACAACCATCCCTCGCCCCACCATCGCCACTGTGGAGTATGGGGCTTCGGCGCTTTAAACCCCGCACTGCAAACACATTACATTATCGTCAATATTTTCTGCGCAGTCGAACAGGGCGCACTTCATGTATCATGTCTAAATCACACTCCGCGGCACGCGATTGCCGCATAAATACGAACGACGAGTCTGATGTTTTTATGCAATGTCCCGTAAATTCACATCGCGGCGAAAATGGCGCAGTGATGCAAGACTCAGAAATCAATGCAGGGTTTTGTTTCAAAGTTCACCTCTGTCAGTATTTTGTAATCCATGTTTCATTTTCAGTCCTCAGTCAGTTTGGGGCTCTTTGAAATGTTGAAAACTGGCGTGCGGTAATTCCTGGGGTTTCTAGGGCACATCGTCGAGTGAAAGATGGCGGCCGTCGAGCCTGCCAACCGTAAACAGCGTCAGAAAATGTTGGAAAAAAATATTAAGCTCAGAGTCTGTTTTCACGTCTCGGTGTGATGATTTTCGTGCTTTGTGCGCAGCATGTTAGTGAAACCCTTGCAGTGTCTTGCATTAGATTCAACATTTTCTTGTTTCTGATTTTAAGGATAAACAATGTCCGCGATCCCGGAGAATGCGTCTAATGGAACCTGGCCTCAACAGTGATCTTTCTCCCTCTGGATTCTCTCCCAGTGATGTCCCAGGGCAGGGGCGGCGGATCGGGCGGGGGGCAACTGCCTCCCCTCATCTCCGGTCGAAGCTGAACATTAACCCGATGGCGCTGCATGGAAAGAAACGAGTTAAGAAATCGGTCTGTCTCTGTCTGTCTCTGTCTCCCCGTCTCTGGAGAAGTTCCGCCGCCACTGATCCAGGGGTTCTTGTCTATACAGCGGAGGCAGTTCACCGAACTGCCTCCGCACGGCAGCGGGAAAGCAAACAATGCCTTATGAGAATTCCTCCCATCACAAACAACGTCCTCCCGCACCTCCCTGATATTCTGGTGGCGTGTGCAGCAGCCCTCCGTGATGACGTCACTGACCGTGCGGCCCGAGGACTCCACTGACGCATCACCTGGCTGTTGTGGATCTGTCCCGGGACGTTGCGGAGTTCGTGACCAACAACGTAATATCCAGCGACACACCCAGCATTCTACTTTACTGTGGAACCAAGACACATTTTCGACCATGTGACGCTGAATTACCAACCGTGTTAATTAACTGAATTAAACCGACTTCTTATACTACAATGAGCACACGACTTCCTGATTAAAGAGCATAATTTGTTTGCATTTGTCGAGTTGGCTGGCCATGTGGACCTAAGGAAACCAGATAAGAAAAGGATGAAAACATTGACCTCGAAGAAGACTCCAGCAGGCTGAAGAACGGAGAAGAAAGCACGAGATGGGGCGTCGCAAATTGTCGGCCTCTTGGCAGACTTGGTCAGAATTAAACAGGTCAGCCACATCGGAATGACACCAGACTCCAGGGCCTTCTCCTGGGTACCGACCCCGTCGGTTGGGCCCATGGCGGGTGGAGCTCTCGTGAGAGCCGGGAGCTCCCAGCCCCGCCGCCAGCGCCGGGGCGGGGGTCGACGACGACGGCCCGATGCCGTCACGCCATCACGTGACGTCACGTCACGTCACGCTCCGCGTCGCCGTCGGAGGCGTGACGATCTTTCCGCGGAACGTCCAAACGTCACGTCGCGGAACGGACGGACCGCGCCGTCGCCGACGCGACCGGCGGACGACGGCGGGGTTGGACACGGGCACACGCAGACGGGTTTGCGGCGCAGATGGCGTAGCACAGATAGCTTCATTTGGTTTTCGCCAGGGTCCGTCTCAAAACAGTCTTTGAAGATCAGAAACCGTGTCCGTAAGTCTGAATGGAAACGAAAAGGCAGCGCAATATGAGTAAATCAGCCTATCATGATTTTCGTACACACGTGCCACGCCATACAAACATATTCTGCTATAAAATGAAGATGATAAAGAAACTTAACGATTTTGCAACACAAAAGCAAAATCGTTGTGTTGCAAAATCACAATACAACGGTCACTTAGAGAACGGCGTTTTGGTCATATTATGGCCTTTGTCAGGAATGGCATAATAACTGAAGTAAATAGTAAATACCTGAGCCGAAACGTCCTGCGCGCGAGATGTCTGTTGCCGTTTGGAAAGGAGGGGAATGAGAATTTGTTCCATCTCTGAACTTCAATAACCCAAGAAGATCAATCTCAGTCCTAACATGAGCCATTTCAAGTAGAACATGGCATTACAACCTGTCGTAGCCGCAGGCAAAGTGGTCCGGCTTGAAGCACATCGTTTTCCTTTTATCGTCCCAAATCCCTATGCTATATTCATGGATTAAAATGATTCATGTTACTGCTTGAGGCTCATCCGAATGATTAAATGGGTATTTCCGACCACGGTTCATTTTTCTCTGCGGGGTGACGTGCATGATGAATTGGCACCAACTGTAATATCCATTTGTTCCCCAAAACCGAGTTAAATACGTTGAACAATGTAATTCAGGGCTGCGCTGCGTCTTTTTCCACTCAATACAGCATCTTTTACCTCGTGAAGGAATTGCGTGAAATCTACAGCAAGGATTTTATCAAGCGACAGATTCTCTTGGATGAAATGCCAAACTGTCACGTGCTAAAAAGATGCTTCCGGAATGGCTCGGAAATGTGCGTCGTGTAACAGAAATACAGTCGAACTTCGTTGAGCACATGCTGGTTCAGAGCAAAACCTAGCGCAGGGTCTTTGGCGGGAGATGTGTGTTTCACCACACCGAAGAAGCCATGTCTAGTCGTCATGGGTACCCTTGGATATATGGAACACGTATAAACTCTCGAGTTTGTTTCGTTTCCTTTCCGTTTTATCTCAGTAACTTACAAGCCAGAACATTGTGGTATTTAAAGTAGTTCAGCCTTAATTCGCCAGACCTGACAGCGCGCCGCCCTCACAGCCAAATTATGCAGTATGTGACATCATTACGCCGCTGTGATTATGCAAATTAGACAACTGCTGAACACAATAATGGACGATCCTTCGCCGAGTAATAAATTCTCCCACCACTCGCAATTTCCCACGCTTGCGTTATCGGGTATCACAGAGCTCTCGCCCGAGACACCACCGGAAGTGTGCAACCCGTTCTGTCACCACACTGGCTAACGCTAGGCTCAGCGCTCCGAGCGTGTGTTCTTTCGACGGCCATGACTCTTCCGGTATCGGACAGGACGACAGCCGCGCCCAGCGCCCGGCCGAGATTCGCCAGGTCGGAGCTGCTGGTCTGACAGGTTTGGCGGCGGCTCGTCAGAGCGCGAAATCGACACTTGGTCTGCGCGCGGCCGAATCCACGCCGTCGGTTTCCGAGAACGGCTGCAACGCCGGAGGACAGGCCAGCTCTGGCGTCGCCGGAGGGCGTCGCCGCCGTGACGGCCTGGTTTGACGGAGGGTAGTCAGTGTCGGTGCTCCAGGGGGTTCCCCGGCGCGGAGGGCTCATCGTTCCGTGAATGGCCTACCTTCACCGCTTGTTTGGAACTAAGATAGCGAAGTTGTAGCTGATAGCGCAGACATAGGTTCTAGTAAGGGTGATGTGTGATGTCTTCCTTAGCGTGTACCGAAACGGCATGGCCGTTTTGCAGGTCATTTTGCGGGGGCGCTGCCACTACAAAAAAATGGTATAATTTCGGTTCATTTCCATGTCTACGACAGACCACTGACTCCAGTTCCGCCAGAACGCAGATTACAACTTTGAGAAAAACTTTCCTTACATACCAATATATATATATATATATACATATCTGAAGATACTATACTTATCCTAATAGCCATATGCCATTCTTAGGTTTCAGTGGCCTCTCCTGCATGCTTCAAGGTAGTGGCACAGCCAAATCGCACCCTGGAATGTTTAGTTATTCATTAGCCTCCCAGACATACAAAAACCAACGCGAAGAGCCTTATTCGCATAATCTGGGCGCCTCTTAGTCCTAGGTCATGAAACGTCAAGGTCGGGGCTACGTCATAGTTGACATCCGTGGAAGCGGGTGCATGTTTCCTAGCTCATTTGTCAAGAAGATTCTAAGAAATGCACTTTCAAGAAGGTTTATAGACAAGTAAACCCTTGAAATGTTTCATGTTCATATGTAACTAATGGATGAATGCTCATATGTAACTAATAATGGGGGGAATGGCTATTTGCCCTCACTCCCCAGTCGCGGTTGCGGGGGCATGGCCGAGATGTCCCCCCCCCCGATCCACCAGTGTGTAATGAACTTGTTTCCCTAAACATTGCCTTTGTTCTTGGCTTTGGCTTTGATTTGTACTTTGTTCCGCATCTTTTTCGATTGTTTTCGCACAGCCAATACCATAACAAAAATGGCTAAATTTCATTGAGTATTTAACGAATGGAAATTTCCTCCTCTCAATGCTTTCTGGTGTTTAAACGTCTACGTGCTTGGGCGCAGCGCAACGAACGCCTAGTCAGAGACTAATTATGGTTTCTGCGTAAGCTGTGCCCAGACATATCCCTAGCTGTCACGAAATGGTATATCAGGCAAGGTTGGATTCTGCCCTTGCTTTGCCCGATTGGCTCGGGTGCGGCCCAGTTTACCTAATAAAGATAATGACTGAACCAATATGCACCCTTTTCGTTGTTGCCATTTTTTTCAAGAAACGATATCAGTATGTACATGTTGTTTTTAACCAGCAATTAGCACGGCCCCAAAAACAATAACGCAGTGACTCTGTTAGACGTTACGTAAACAAGAAGTGCTTTCGCATCACATCGCTGTACAGGCTGGCGCATACGCACAGAGATGTCCCTCTTATGTACGCTAAGCAATCTCCATATTGTCTGAGTCTCAGAGCAGCTTCTTGCGAATGTGTATTGCTCCGTTGTCGTCCGTACGCTAATGCCAGGTGCTGCGTGACGACATGAATGGTCACAGACTAATGATTGATGGAAGATTCGCATCACGCCATCGGCAGTGGGTCACGATAGCATACAGTTCTGTATTATCTACATCTTTAAAGTTTGTATGCATTTACCAGAAAAGTCTTTCTCAAACCTTGATCAGCGACATTTCTCCAACCAATTAAATCTATTTTTGAGCAATCGTCCAACTGAACATTCATTTGAACATTCATGGATTTTAAGCATACCAAACATGAAACACTAATAAAGCATCGTGTCATTTAAACATCCCAAACTTCAGTCTTCTGCCCGTAATAAACAAACGCCTGAGGAAATTACAGACCATTTAAGAATGCAGACATTCAGGAATGTAGCTGCCAAAGGGTTGCAGAAATTTTCACAAGCATCAGAGCCGCCAGCAAAACCCAGCGTCGTCTGTTGTGGGACCGTTCAATGGACGCTCGTAGCGCCGACCGTCCGCCCTACCGGAAACATTTTCTCGGCGCGTCCGCTCGACCGGAAATGGTCCGTATCCGGCGCCTATCGGACGTGTTATTGGCCGCTCTTCCACTGTCGACCTTCCGACCCGCTGCAGCTGCTGCTGCCGCCCCCGCGGGCCGAGCATTTCACCCAGCGAAACATACCAGGCCTCAGAACCGGGCAACCGATTGCGATGTATAGTGACTGCGGTGGTGATGTGCGTCCTTAAGCGTCCCTTATCACCATGACGACCATTAGCCCTTTCTCGACACAGGCGGATGGTCTCCGTCACGACGCTGGTGCCGATCCTTTTATATCAGTCTGTAACTGTCTGTGCAGATTAAGAGCAAAGTTCGAATGCATCAGTCTCCGATGACAGCAAACCGTCGCCAGTCTGGGGCCAGTTTGTAAGTTTCCTGGACGACACAAAGTCCTTTACTTACATGACATAAAATCCCCTGAGCGGGGTCCCAACTTCCGGCCTGCACAGGGAGTCTGCAGCAGATCAGTTTATCTTCGTCCTCCTCCAAGGCTGGAGATTAAGTCCCTCGGTTATTTCGGTATGTTTTGAGCGAGACCGACCGATAGACGAGGGAACGGCTGGTGGTCGAAAATCGTCCCAGGCACCCTCGTGCGGGTCCGGCAACTGGCCGGGTTCGAAAACGATTTCGATTATGAAAGGAAACGGCAAGCAGAATCCTTCAATTCGGCTTGGATTTCTAGATTTCTGGGCTTGTCGAACAGTCGAGCGAGCATGCAGACGTGGATTCTTCTGTTTAGAAGAGGTTTTCGAGCATGATATAAACTGAGCAGAGCACTCATTTCCTGACATTAAAAGGTTAGACGAAACTGTATATGATGGAACTTTCCGACTTACGTTTTGAGATGTGTGACTTGGTCCTTCCCTATACTTGGTACTGAAAAGAACTTCCGAATGAAGATTCTGACGTCGTTGCTCATATCTAGGGTTTTAATTTTACTGTGCTCAAGGTCTCGCTGTCGCGGTTGTTATAGTCCCTCGGCAGATGGCGTTTGCCCGGCCTTCCCGAGCACACGAGCTGAGCCCGGGCGTATCCAGACGAGAACTGATCGACGCCCGGGCATGATGCAGCGCCGCATCCCGGCGTCCGTCTCCGACACGCCACCCTGAGCGGGCCGTTCCCGGAACAGCGCCGCCGCCCTCGGCGCGAGCTTCGAGCTTCCGAGCGTCGCGGCCCGGCGGTACCCAGCACCAGGCGGACGATCCGGATCGAACAGAACGACCGCTGCCGCGGCGACGGTCTTCCCGATTGGAGCCATTTCCACGAAAACAGCGGCGTCCGACCCGTGACATCACATATTGGGCGCCGTGCCTCTGACGTCACGGGGCTGACCGGCTTAGTAAACGGCGTCAGGGGCAGACGGTCCTCCCGTGACGTCACCAGCAGACGGCCCGGATCGGGCGCTGCCGGCGCGGCTTTCTGGAGGTGACGTGGCTGAATCGGGTCGCGATGATGCGGCAGTGGTTGGCGGCGGTGGCCAGCTCAGAGCGTGATGATGGCTGCCAATGGACGGTGGCGGCTGACTGGTTGCGCGTAGAGTTCAGCGGTGGCGGCGGTGGAACTGGATCATGGCGACTTGGCGGTGATTGGCGGCGATGGTTGACGCAACGATGGCCTACTGTTTAACGGCGGTGGCTGACTGCCTGGTGCGGTCTTGATGAGGCCAGATGAATAGCGTTAAGTCCGCCGCCTAAGAACGGACACTTATCTCGTGTGTTCCTCCTAGCAGCGCTGGTCCGGCTTTGGCAATGTGATGCAAAGTGCTCTACAAATATTGGCGTTTCATCTTCCTCACAAAGATGAGAAAATGGGATAAAGACTGCGAACCAGTATGCTCCTATTCCTACGCCACCATAATTTGGACATAACCGTACCTGAATCATGCCGGCGAATTTATTTCGTTAATCCTGTCCGCTGGGTGCCGAAAATCCACGGTGACTTCGTGTCCATTCCAGTGTCTTCTGTCCATCGACAGCTTCACTTGAGGTCATCCAGGTCCATCCAGACTTGTCTGGTTGTTAGGAGACAGTGCTCAGTGACGGCAACAGCTTCCGTGCAGCTCAACGATGGCAATGGGGAGACAGTGCTCAGTGACGGCAACAGCTTCCGTGCAGCTCAACGATGGCAATGGGGAGACAGTGCTCAGTGACGGCAACAGCTTCCGTGCAGCTCAACGATGGCAATGGGGAGACAGTGCTCAGTGACGGCAACAGCTTCCGTGCAGCTCAACGATGGCAATGGGGAGACAGTGCTCAGTGACGGCAACAGCTTCCGTGCAGCTCAACGATGGCAATGGGGAGACAGTGCTCAGTGACGGCAACAGCTTCCGTGCAGCTCAACGATGGCAATGGGGAGACAGTGCTGGAGGCAACAGCTTCCGTGCAGCTCAACGAGGGAAGGCTCAGTGACGGCAACAGCTTCCGTGCAGCTCAACGATGGCAATGGGGAGACAGTGCTCAGTGACGGCAACAGCTTCCGTGCAGCTCAACGATGGCAATGGGGAGACAGTGCTCAGTGACGGCAACAGCTTCCGTGCAGCTCAACGATGGCAATGGGGAGACGATGCTCAGTCATAATTATTTCCATCGGCGTTACTGTTTCGTGAACGCTTCCGTGACGGTGCCGTCGTCGCTGGTTTCAGAGTGATGGGGTTCGTGAACAAGGTGATCTCGAGGCTGGACTCGGAGGAGAAGTACGTCCCGCTGATGATGGAACTGGGCTCCAGGCATCTCAGCTACGGCGCCAAACCGCAGTATATTGACGTGAGTAGCCGCAAAATGCGCCATTCTTCCTCATGTTTGCATGCGTTTCGCATTTGCCTCAAGGAGGGGAGCTGGCGTGCGGTGAATGCTTGATCACGATGCGATGTAATTCCACGCAATGGAGTTTAATCCTTTCATTATGCGTGGTATGCTGCAAAACAAGACTGCTACATACAAGCATACGCCATGTTTCCTTTTTTGTGTTATTTGATACGAGCACATGGATATTATTTTAACTTCCAGTGTTGAAGTTGATTATTGGGATTAACGGTCGCACCGACGTTGTGGTCGTATGGCGCCTACGAGCTTGCACTGTTTAGCAGACAAAGCTTTTATGATTTACTTTGGTTCAGCTCGTGAGCTGCCAGCAAAAAATCGGGGCCATCGAGGCCAGCCTTAGGGTCTTGACATGCCCGGGCGACGGCCTCTAGGTGACCGTCGCGGCACCGGGCCGTAAATCCAGCCTGTTGTCGGAGGAATCCCTGGGATCACTGAACTCCGGCAAATTGCGTTCATAACTCGGCCCGCGGCTCAGCTATCGCATCGGCTCCGGCGGCGACAGCCAGACGGCTGCAGCTTTTCCTCCCGCGCGGAGACATTGCGCTTTAAAGTCGTACGGCAACCAGATTCGAAAAGTACGGAACCGCGGCTGCCCTTCAGACGGCACGTTGGAGCGTCCGTTATCCGGCGGCGTGTTTACACGTGACGTCGCGGTGTTCGCGTCCACCGGAATGTCCCAGGATTCCTGACTTCGGACTTCAGACCTCGGACGTATATTGAAGCCATCCGCAATAGGCTCGGGGCTATTACGGCGTCTCGTCAAAAGTAATAAAAACAAGAGATCATTGGTCATCAATAAACGCAATCATTGCCACACATACAATGCACACAATCACTGTCATTTACACGACTTAAAAAGTACGCAAGACACGACGAAACAACATACTGATGGACGGCGCCTCACCCCTGCCCTCTGCTTAGGTGGCGTCTCAGGCCGGCGACCGAACAGGGAGATGATGAGCCGCGGCAGATCGGGGGGCAACAAGATGAGCTGCTTGCCCTGGGAGGCGCAGCTCCTCGAGTTCAGACATTTGTACTGTTCAGTTCCAATTATAGAAAATAATCGCCTTGTTCAGATGTGTGATTCCAGTTGGGGTTGATTGGTTAGTTTGGGTTGGCGCACAACCACGTGGGCTGTGGCGTCCGGCGTCCAGTCCATACCATACGTGCCGCGGATCGAGAGCCAGCGGCGTCCAATTCGAACCCACAAACTCATGGTCATGAATCTGAGTCTCAGCTCACGCAGTGAACTAGAGTACGCATGGAAAGTAGCCGGTTGGCGCCAGTGGCGACGGAATCTCTCCAGAGATGGGGGAAGCCATTTTTAACTCGTTTCGTTTCATGCGACGCCTTAGGGTTAACCCTATTCCCGGCAGGGGGGGCGGAATCCGCCCCCCCTCGGGTTTTTTGCTTGCCAATTCCAGGCTTTTTAACGCAGCTTCACGAAACTTGGTGACTTTTCCTAGCTATTCCTTTTACGCGCCGTGACAAAATTTCGAAATTCTATTTTGCTCAGGGGCGGAGCCAGGCAACGTTTTTGGGAGGCACCTCAGGTCATTTTTGGCCATGTTGAGGGTAAAAGGAAAATGTCTGCCAAAAACAGAGTTTTTAAGATAGAACTTAAAACTTTATATGAATATATAGCTAAATAGTTGGGCAATGTGCATATGTAATGTTATTTATCTGAGGTCACTTTACAAGGTCAGGTCAAGGTCAAAAGTCAAAATTTGTTTTTTCGCAATAATTTCGGCGCCGTTTTTTCAAATGCCAAACCCGGAATGTATATGACGTAGAAAGATACCCTCTACTTGTGTACCAAGTTTCAGCTTGATATCAGGTCGGGTCACGGAGCTATGACTTAAAATGTCAGTGCGCGTACCCTATATCGCAAAAGCCAAAAAATGAATTTTTTGGAATAGAGTGAATTTAATCGATTAAAAACGTTTACAGATAATATTGAATGCACACGACATCATTCCAGGTGACCCCAAGGTCACTGGAGGTCATTTAAGGTCAAAGGTCACAAGTTGATCTGAAGAACGTGTGACCATGACAGTTCCCCTTTTTTTATGTCCCTGGCACCGCCTATGCTAACATTATACAAACATTGTAATGCGATTTGTACTTCTTTAGCATAACATGACTAGCAGAAGCTAAAAAAGTGTTTTGGCCTCTTTTGTTCATTCCGTTATTAGAAAACTAATCCCCCTATTTTTGAAACCCTGTGAACGTCCATGAATTTTCTCAAAATTTCAAATTTGCATACCCATGGTAAAAGCCCTATCCATAATCTCTCTATTGATGCCAGTTTCATCGAAATCGGTCCATAAACAACGGAGTTATAAGAAGTCAAAAAGTGCCCCCCCTATTTTGACATTTTTGCCCCCCTGTATCCAGAAATATCAAAATTTTGAAAATTTCTTTTTATAAAAATGTAGTTCACGTCATGGCAAATCGATTGCCGTTTGTTGCGATGAAATCGGATAAGTAGTTCTCGAGATCTCAGGGGGGGGCCGAATCCGCCCCCCCTGCCGGGAATCGGCCATACCGTCTAGCCCTCCGGGAATAGGGTTAATGTAAATTTCGACCGGAGATGGAGGAGGGGCAGCTCCCCCCCAGTCCGCCGCCCCTGACATGGGCCTTCATCCCGGCGATGGTCACCCTGAAGAACGGCCGAACCCTCAGCTAGCCCCAGACGCCGGACGGTCATCGTCAGCGGGCGCCGGCGGCGGCCGGCGGCCAGAAGGCGCACCTGTGTGCGCCGACCTGTCCGGCCTTTCACACGAACAATCGCCGCCGGCGCAGCTGGGAAGCCACCTGGCTCGGGCTGCGAGCCGCGAGCCGCTCGCGAGACGACGGGAGCGGCGGCGCCAAACGGCGGAATGCCAGGACGACGGCGACTGATGGTTTTCATAACCGCACAAGGCATTGTCAGGCGTCTCGGCCGATACAACATGGGTCTAATGTCCCAAATAAGAAGGAGTTGCCCACAGCTCCCCTCATCCTCCGATTCCACCGTTCATTTTCAAGACATGCCACGGTCCACTCGCTCTTGACACAAAACGCATTGCTTTGCCCAGTGCTCGTTGTCACCATTAGACTCGCCGTAGAACACTGATTGTTCATACAAAGGATGTTTTTGTTCTTCCGGGTGGGCGCCGTGATGCAGAAACTTTCGACATTACCGACAGCGATGAAAGGTCTGCAACCTTAGTCATATGTGTAATAGAACATCATCACATATGGGCAGGTAGGGCGGAGGCCCGCCAACTTTGCACCATTTACGAGTAGCTATGGTGCCACAGGGAAAGAAATTGTCAACAACTGCACCGACTCCACGAACCTTGAAAGCACTCTTACACTGATGGCTTTGCTATGACAAGCCTTTATTGTGCACGGCAAAATTAAAAGTTGCAACGCACCTTACGGTACTTTTTCTACCAAGCCACGGAATGAAATATTACAAAGTATGCACTACACCATTTCATATTTTACCGCCAATAAAACAGTGTACATGTAATTGCTTAACCAGGCTGTTCTGTTCAAATAACAAATTGATCACCTACTAGCGGGCGTGACCGTGCGGGGCTTAGACCATACGCCCTTTCCGGGCATGACTGCAATTTTTAACGCACTGAACAATGATCGATACGATACGATCTCAAACTGAATGGGCAGCAGTGGAAATTTGGTACGTCAGAAGCAATCCGTTTTCAAGAAGCTGGGGCAAAACGGGGGGGGGAAAGAACAGGAAAGGGAGCCCCCATCAGTGCGCGAGTTAAAAATCAAGTTAACCTTAGCTTGAGAAGGCTAATCTAGCTAGAAACGTTTAATGTCAAACGTTTAACTTGACAGCGTTTTTTCTTCCTTTTTTTACGCGCCGAGGCGTGCTGCACATCATCCCATCACGCTTCAATCTAGTCTGTCCATTCCGGTCTCGCCCAGACGCGACGGCGGCCCAGGGGCGTCACAGGTCTCCCAGATACGGCCCAGGGACGTCACAGGTCACAGGTCGCCCAGATACGGCCCGGGGGCGTCACAGGTCACAGGTCTCCCAGATACGGCCCAGGGACGTCACAGGTCACAGGTCTCCCAGATACGGCCCAGGGACGTCACAGGTCACAGGTCGCCCAGATACGGCCCAGGGACGTCACAGGTCACAGGTCGCCCAGATACGGCCCGGGGGCGTCACAGGTCACAGGTCGCCCAGATACAGCGACGGCCCGGGGGCGTCACAGGCCGATTAGTTTCGTCACGTGACGACGCGCCGCCCGTCGCTGAACGGCCCGGCCGCCCGTGACGCAGGCCCTCGCGTCACGTGCCCGCCGCCGTGTCGGGACCCCGCGCCGGAAAATGCGGCGCCGCGCTCGTAGCCGTGGCTGTATTGATCTCAACCGGGGCCTCGGCGGACCAGATACGTCATCGCGATCGGCTGTATTTCATGGCTGTGCTTTAGTGACTTTCTGTCCTCCGGAAGGCATCGAAGTGGATGGCGTCTTTGGTACAGGCAATGCTCTCGCTGAAGGCACGAGCGTCGCACTGTCATGTCCTGCTGTTTGTGGTGCTGGAGATGTTCCTGTCGTAAGGACTTATTTTGATAATGGTCCATCTGTGAAAGTCTCTTATGCAGCACAAAACACGTCATTATAATAAATTGCTGCAAATTAGGTGCCCAGTCGCTGGTTTGTCTTTGCCTTCGAACACTATATCCCGGTGGGAGCATTATGTTATGCTGTGAAATCATGCTGCGGGATATCAAATCGCGTACTGAACCCGTTCGTCCTCTTGATGTTTTGCCAGATGGAGGTACATATTTCACGCTGTTTACCGCAGGCTCACCTATCTTGGCTTATCGCACGTCGATATTTTCCTGCATCCTGCAGGTGCTGAAAGTTGTTTGCCACCTTCGCGATCGATAGGCTGTCGAGGGTTCCTGCGGATGCCAATTGCCTTCGACATTGTTTATGGATTGCCGATGACCGCTTGAATTCCGTTAGCGGTCGCCGTGCGGAAGCTCGGATGCTCGGGCAAAGAAGCCGTGGTGACGTGGTAAGTTGCCGGTATCAGCTGACCGTCGCGGCTCCATACTTGCAGTCTCGAAGCAGCTCGGTTTTCATTGCTACCAGCAGAGCAAAATAATCGTGGGAGAAACGGCTGGGGGAGGGAGGAGGAGGGAGGGCAAGGAATTGTAGGGGCTCTGCCATTGTGAAACGGGCTGATGGCTTGTGCGGCATCTCAAAGGGGTCCAAATGAACGGAATCCGTCATTGGTACCCTCGAAACAGGACGACACAATGAACCCGCTCGATGTGGTCTTCTGCTCTGCCTTTGCCAGTTCGTGATGATGTGCAAGGCGCACAACATAAGATGCTCCCGCTGTTCTGGCACACGTTTCGACAGTACGTCAACATGCAGTCAATTATGCTCGGAGCGACGGAGCAGCCTACAGTAGTCTGTATTCGGCTACAATGCAGACTAAATATGTCGAATGACAAACCAAAAATGTGAGCCGAGAAAGGTGTGGTAGTAAACTGCACGCTTCCGTTGCTGGGACTTAGCTGAGGATTGGTGGGTAACGAATGATTATGGTTGGCTGTTTCCCGTCTCATGTTGCCGATCCATATTAATTTTCACATTTCTTTCACTCTTAATGCGTACTGTCGGATATGATGCATCTATCTCTCTTTTCATATTCCCTTCGTTGATGAGAAAGACGACTATGTGCACTGCCTGCCAACACGAAATATGAGTGATAAACAGGAAATCCATGAATGATATCTGAATTCACAATGATGGCGCTGAAATGCCAGTGCCATTCGTGCAATACCATTTCACTCATTGAACGGTTATTCCATGCATCACCCATCATCCAGTTACCTTCCATGTATTCCCTGCAGACTACTTCATCCAATTCCGCCCGGTGCATCTCACCGGACCGGAAGCGGGCTGCAGGAATTGTACCCAAGCGCAGACATGCACACTTCCAATAACTCATCTTCTCTGTCCAAAACAAATGCTCGGCCGTCGCACCCCTGCGGCCATTAGCTCGAATTCATCGCGATTGTGCTTCATCCGTCACTGAAACGCGAGGACCGACGCCACGGACTGCGAACGCCAGTTGCCCTTTGTTGCAGCTTCACGAAAAGTTCTTCTCTCGCTCGAAGCTGTTGGCAACGGCGCCGGAACAGGAAGGTTGCGGCCCCCACGTGTATTTGGCTTGCAACGACGCACATGATATTAAGCGCCGGAAAGGATCGCCCGAATTCATTCAGTGGATTGCTTTCTTCGTCCGGTTTTTCACGCGCTCCAATGGGCGTGCTGTTGAGGTCATCCGAGGCTCGGGCAGCTTCATCAAGCCAGTTCGGCTTCGGCACGTGCAGCCGGCGGATTATCGCTAATGTAATTCTAACCGCCAGCAGGTTCATTTCGTCAAGCTGCATTCGTTCGGACGATGTATTCGGTAAGGTCAATTGCATTTTGACTTAATTGCCCTTCGTTGAGTTCATTTGCACGCGGTAAATTTCGGTTGAAATCAGTGTGATGCGGGCGATTCGGCGCCGTCCAGAGACGTGCCAATCTTCCGGACTGATCTCGGTGGAGCACGGCTCAAGCGTTAACTTGTGATCTGAACTAACTTTTCATGTACGTAAAAGCAGCAAGAAACGTCAGTGGCGCCTTCAGGAGAGAAACGAGTGGCATATGACCGATTTTCCTGTGGTATACGGTGCTCCGAATATTATAGTCTGCTGAATGCGACAATGCGTTTTCTGACAGCCAAATAACTGTTTTCAATTTCATGCTTCCCCCTGTATTTTTAATGGATCCAGCTTTGGCAATGCATAGATAAGTCTGATATACGTTTTCCATCAGCCTGCGGCGTCTTTTGGGATTCTATTCCTTTGTCCCGTCACGTCCCGCATTGCTTTGTTGTTGAACCTTATGATAAGGCTCTTTCTTTTTCCAAGCCAGTGCAATGTATTGATGCAGCAGCCTGGAAATTGAATGCCAGTGTAACTGCAGATAATTGACATAGTTTCCTACTTGAGGTTATCATTGTGCCTGATGCCTGTTTGTTCCGTCAGGATCAGACAGTCCTGTCTGCGATCGTGCTCAGCAGGCTGTTCCTGCCTGAGAGCACATTCTACCTTTTTCCAAGACTTTCGATTTTTTTTGTGATGGGCAGCTACTAGCTGCTTCATCTCTCCACTCCTCGCATCATGCATCCCAGCTAGCACCTTACTGCAGGACAACACAAAATCAGATACGGCCGTCCTAACGAATCAAGACGGAGAAAAAAGAAACAATACTCCGACAGAGAATGAACTGTAAACGAAACAGGACACATACTCTGTCAAATTAAAAAAAAAGAAAAAGAGAAAATAAGTTACACAATTAGGCAATTGAGAGGGATGAAACGTGAACTTGGCGCGCCAAATACAAATGAGGATTGCTCTCTCCCGAAAATTACGAGGTAAAGTTTAGTATTTACAACTACTCGAGGTAACGAACTGACATTACTGGCGTGAGATTAACGATTCTAACGATTGGTACGTGCGGATTGCAATGTGGTCTTCCCAAAGTTCAGCGCCTGGTGTCGTTCTCGATCCCTGTTTATGTTCCCTGTATAAAACACATACTTCGCATGATTGTTGTGGTGTGTAAAAATCTTGGCCTATCGAGTCATATCGGTTTTTATCACGAAGAACCCAGTTGTGCATGGTGATGCATTAAACCATTTGATGTTTCCGCATCTGCCTTTGGCAGTCCTCACACATTTTGGAGACTTCTCATGAAGTTAGTGTAACTGCCATACATTAAAATCGTAGCAGGACTACTATTGGTTTACATCCCCCACATCTACAGAAGCGAGCACGTCTTCCAAACGACCGCAAAACAACCTGACATGTCTCCTGAAAACGTTTTCTGGGGCCGTTTCTGTTCCTTGTGGGACATATAAATTTTGATACGTTTTGTGAAAAAAACAAGTGAAAAATACCTCAGTTTAAGAACGATGGCGCAAAGGGTTTGGCTTGTGACTACCAATCCACTTTTTATTTGGTTCGAGTGATTTGTTGGGGTAATGCTGGTACTCTGAACGTAATGCCGAATCATGCAGTGTTATGCAACTGCCGATTTGAAAAAAATCTTAACGTGCCGCCAAGGGCACGACACGACCATCTAGTAGTCCAAATGACTTTCGATTCGCCAGCTGGCAGCCGATCAGCGGGCCAGATAGCGAACACCAAAGCTACCCGAACCCATCTTGCCAAGTCGAGAGGCCGCGGACCCGTCCTGCCGAGTCGGAGAGGACGTTGGGACATCGGTTCATTCTCTACTGTGCAACCGGCGATTTAAAACTTGGTGTTTGTCGAAAATGAACAGGCTGAACGTTACTTAAATCGTCGAATAATGATGCTGCCTTGAGAAGTCCATAGGGTGGGAAGTCGGCCAAAGTGAAGTCCATAAAAACGAGGCTGACACGACTGGTGTGATCAAGATCCGTAAAACATACTTACAAACGGCACGGAACGATTATTTTCATGCCACATTGACACATTTACTAGTCGTCCATTTCAGGTCGCCATAATTTGTTCCGCTGCGACGTGACGTGACGCTGGCCTGAACTAGGTCAGCGTCACGTCACTTCGATGGGTCTGTTACGTTAGGTCAAGGTGTCACGGTGGGAATGACCGCCTGGCGTCTGTTGCAGATGATGGGGCAGCAGTTCATCATGGTGATCCGACCTAGCCTCGTGGAGGCCAACCAGTGGAACGACAGCGCCGAGAGGGCGTGGCTCAAGCTGTTCCAAGTGAGCGCCGTTATGCAAAACTGCACCGTGATCATTGGAAGCCTCATTTTGTGATCCGTCGGCACTTGCGTGCCAATGTTCTACAAATCTGCCAGTTACTGCGTATGCTGGAGCGAGGCATTGTGTATTTCATGTTTTGACCGTGTCCATTGTCCAAAATTCGACCAATGTCTCCCACCCGTGACTGGCGCTGAAGCGGCGGCCGTGTACTGCAGGTGATCAGTCACAGCATGAAGCTGGGTCTGAGGGACAGTCAGGCGGCCTCCCAGGAGAGCCACTCGCCGCGGCGGAGCATCAAGCTGCCCTCGCTGCGCCGGAAGTCGGCAGCGCCGCCGGAGGTCGCGCACCACACCATCGAGTACTGACCCGGACCCCGACCGCCTCCGGGCACATCCCGCTCCCGCGGGACCGCGGCGCCGGGCTGCCGCGGCGGAGAGCGTGTGATCACCCGCTGAGTGCGCCATCAAAAGCGCGGAGAGGCGATGGAGGTGCTTCGCTCGTGGCAGACAGTGGGCCCGAATGGCCTGGGGCGCAGAGTTCGTACCTAGACGTGGTGTGATGTTTGTGCTCCAACTCTGGGTTGCATTTGTCGCATGGAACGTCACGTCAGCAATCGTCGACCATGGTGTCCGCTGGCGTCGCACAAGCATGCGGTGTCATCTGTGGTGTTTTTCGGCGATTCTAGTGTAATCGGGGCATAACAGGCGTTGATTGGTACTCGTTCGTTTCGCTTCGATGTGGGTTTACGCTACTAGGCGCCTGGAGGGCAAACGAGATGCCATTTTGAGGGACGGGAGGCCACAGTTGCGCGAATTGGCATGAGAATGGCTCGCGTTGAGATTCTTAGGTAGTTCCACAAGCCTGCTGGTCGCCTCACAGACACTCGTTTGCCATTTCTGGGAAGTGGTTGTCTCAGCAATGTCCGAAAAAACTAGGACACCATTGGCTGGGCTCGCAGATGCGGATGCCTGTACCTGGGACAGTGGAAATTCCTGGGCAGAATGGGAAACGCGGATGCTGGTAATGGTCTTGCTTCAGCTTGGTGTGATGCACGTTAAGCAAGATTTGCCGCACGGTGACCGGTAGAGTACAGCTCCCTGAGCAGGAGTGAGAATGGCTTGCATTGGAAATAAAGCGTGGATATCCCCATATTGTACAGCTGATCACTGTGAAGAGTTTGGTAACAAAGTGCTTTAACTGCTACTGTTGGCGACAGCCCGAATTATGGCTTTGGCTGTCGGAGTGGCTTTCGGCTTGACGTGACGCTGCCGAGTCGGCTTGATGTGACGCCACCAAGTCGGCTTGATGTGACGCTGCCGAGTCGCGACAATCCACGACAAGCTGTCTGGGATGCGTCTGGGAGGGAATCACATAGAAACACATTTATTTCGAGCGTGTGAGCCGGCCTGGCGGGCGACCGGCGTTGCATGGCCTGTAATGTGGATTGTGAACGGAGTTTTGGCTTCCAAAAGGAAGAGAAGTGCTCCGCTACTAATATGGGATCATGTATCTTGCAGAATTTATCATTTGCACGTGATGATGTGATTATAAAAGCGCACAGTGACACCATTCTGTCCCCGAAATATAAAAACGTAGCTCTAGCCAACTTTCAGAGTTTTCCAACCGATGTCCAAAAATGGCATCTTGGGATCGTTTAGGCAAACGAAGGTCTTGGTATCGGTATTCAAGTGTAACGAAAACAAGAGACTTTTGATCTCAATTCATACCACTTTCACAATGCATCTGTGGGCGCCGAATCACCTTGTAGTCGGTGCGCCCCTAAGCCCCAATAACCAACCGAGAATGCATCTGTTATACCCGTGTGAATCATCGTAGTTTTATACCTCAAAAGAATCCATCGCATTTGCATTAGCACGGCAGGAACAGCTGGGATTCTGATCGCTTAAAACAAATGTTACGCTAAAATAAAAAAGGCTGGGAACACCCCACTTCAGTTAAACACCGACGGTGGGTTCACAAGTCCCATCGGCTCGAAACACATCAACTCTCCTCTTCACGCACTGAGGTGAGCGAATACCACGAAACGGCAGGTGGAAGGTGGCGTGTTTTGGCGTCAGTAGAACTTTACAAATAACGAGACATTGCATCAGGCTCATTTTTTCTTTCTGGTCCGGCATAGTCTGATCCAGTCGATAATAAGAGATGCCGTGAATCGCAATGCACATTTTTCACAACACGTGTCTAGGAATCTAACATACTGAAGAGTTTAGAAATGTATTGGGAATCCCATTGGAAAGAAAATAAACACAGACAGATGCAGCAAAATTGCCCAGAATTTTAGGAAACCGCATGCATTATAAAGGAAATTGCAGGGACAAACATTCGTCTAACGCTTCAGGAATATTGCTTACAGAAGTAACAAATTTTCAATAGCTATATGCTCCACATTCAGTTCGGAGCAAATGGTATCAGAAAATTTCATTAATCATGGCTGAAACTGCGCAGTATGCCAAGCCTAGCAATAATGCTCCAAAGCGCGTTCGATGAAAGCAAAATCAAACCGATTCGAAGAGAAAAAAGTAGGTGCGAACCGACCAACTTACGGACCAACTTACTAGGCAGTGATAGTGACGGTAAACACGGTGGGTGCACTTCGTACGCGGTAATCGCATCGCGGAATATGACACAACCCGTGATGACCCGGTTGTAGTTACGGTAGCGTTTCTGCATGACAGAGTGGCTCAACAAACAGCTATTACATGCGCCGATTGTACTTTAGTAACAAGCAGGAGATAAGAAATTACTGGACGAGATTTCTAAAACACTATGTGGTGCGGACAGCCATTAACGCCAGGATTTGATTACTATTGGCGTAGATGCGGGCCATCGTTTTCATGGATAAAAGGGTCTACAGAAGGCCAAGTTTCGACCCCAGGTTTCTCTGCACATGTCACTGTTACACGTGGGTTGTGAAAATTAGCAAACTTTGGAACGGATTCAACGTGGGGTTAAAATTAGCCACAAGACGGCTGGTCACAAAGTCTAACATCTTGAAGAATGGCTCTTGAATACTCCTGATTGTTAGACATTGTACACATTCAGTTCATAAGCGGCCTTCAGTACAACAACAGACATTACTGTGATATAAATCAGTTTCAGTCAAAAACATGTTAGACTCAACGTTTCGGCGGGGCGTCACCTTCAAGAGTAATCTCGAGCAGGAAGTCAAAATCAGAACGCGTTTAAAACAGGCGTGGGACAAACAGAAAAGCTACCTCGGCACTACAGACACTCAAAATAGTGAATGTAATATGACGCAAAAAGGCACTCCGAGCAATGAAAAGGACCCAACTTATATCCATATATATATATATATATATATATATATATATATATATATATCATATATATATATATATATATATGGATATAAGTTGGGCCCTTTTCATTGCTCGCAGTGCCTTTTTGCATCATATTAGCAAGTACGTTTTCGAAAATACCGGCAGCAGGCGTCATCTTTGCCATCAATATGGAACGGTGCGGAGCGGTAAGTACCGGTGCGGACCAGAGTGCGAACTCCCAGCGAGCCCGGAGAAATACTGAAGCCGGCCTTGACTGAACATGGACATGCACCATGTGGACATGTCATTGCTTAGGACAACCGCCGGACGGCTGACCGTGTGTGGTTTGTCACAAAAGGGCCGCACACACGTAACCTAAGCAATTCAAACCAAATCGTACATTCCTGAGTTATTGGACGTCAAACCTAACCCATTCAACATCCTGCTCACCGCCTCTCGTCCTTGTAACCACCCAAAAGTGACTACAACTAACTCGGCTACGCATCACACCCTCCGGATGCTCGCCTTTCCGTGGCGCTGTTTCCCGTCCGACGCGGCGTTTCGACCTAAGAATTCCCTCCGCGTGCGGAGAACTGATTGTGACGTCACTCCGATCCAAGGTCAGTCGATGTGACCTTTAAGCGACGGCGGCCGGTCAAATCAGTTTTGTCGGTGGACAACCCTCTCAGGAACGTGACCTTAACTGGGAGGCGAGCAACGGAGCGCTTCAGGTGCGGCGAAGGCGACCAGTTTACTGTGGGAGACGATCCAAGCAGCGCAAGCATGGCTGCTGACGTCATTGGGAGTGTTGAACGACTCGGTTGCGTGCCGAGAATTCAGATATGTGCCATGAACGTTCAGCTGCTGAACTCTGTGAGTAAACTGGATGATTCAGGTACGTTTTTGTTGTGCTTTCTTGGAGTTGGTGAAAACCCAGTTCACCCAATGGGCTCATTTTTACGTTGGTAAGCTTAATGATCGTTCTTGGCCAGGGGTGTCGGCTTCTGTGAATGATTGCGGGGCTGAGCCGAGGGCTCGGCAACCTAACTTCACCAAAAATGTGAGTCTCTCAACGGATTTGGCCCAAGTTGCACCTGTAATCCGATATATATATATATATATATATATATATATAATCTTCGTGCCCCCCATAGGCTTTGTTTTAAAGGGGAATATTAGAATATATATTGGAATATTAAATATACATATGTATATATATATATAATACACATAACAGTGATGTTGAAGCGTCATATATATATATGACGCTTGTATAGATATACTATATATATATATATATATATATCTAAAGTTCGTGTAAGAAAAGGTGCATATCGGAAAATGTCCGTAGCGGAATGTTCGTACTACAGAAGGCTGGTTTGCAAAAGGTTCGCACGAAAGAGGTTCGTAAGGGAATAAGCCCGTAAGGAAAAGGTTCGTCAGGAAAGGTTTGTCAACATAAAGTCCGTATCGGAAAAGGTTCTTAACTGAAAGGGCTGGTAACGACTGAGCCGCAGTCTTTTCTCACCGTCGGACGTTACCTTTCCTGATCTTCCCTGTGGGGCGGACAATCGTAGGTTGTCCGCCTCTTTTTTTTTTTTTGCCGGATAGTACGAATCGATGGTCAGAATGGTTGGGCCAGGTTGTGCGTGGGTCATTTTGCTTTGAAATAGGCTGGGTTAGCAAAGAAACGACCCGGGACGTCTTAGTAACGGCGTGAACGAATTCACGATACATTTGTTTATTTTCGGAAAAGCACGAAAATAGTCATGGCGGTGTCAGCAGCATGGAAGGTAGGACAGTATCGCCGAAAATCGCCCCAACCCATATGGTATGTGCAGTCCTGCATAACCTTCCTTCCACCGGAGCCGTAGAGACCAAATTCGCACCAGCATAATTTGTCACTGAGGCTTCTTTGCCTCTGCACGATTGCGGTACGGTGGCGGTCAATGGTGGATTTGACTGCTGTCCTGCGTTAACGTGCGCATCCATCCATTTACCCAACCAATCGCATCTTTTCACGCGGCTACGTCAGTTTTCAATGTTCAGAGTCTGGTCATGTTAGGGTCGTTACAGGAGACCCTGGGGAGGGGGACCCGCGCTGGCTTCATGACCTGCGAGGGACGCGGAGGGATGAGGACCGAGACCGCGGGCGCAAGCAGGACACACATCGCAGAGAGACGCACAGAAGAGGACGACGGACGGCGACGAAGAGGACCTCGCCACCAGTTCGTATTCGGCAGACTGCTCTACCCCCGCCTTCCCCCTAACTACCACAGCGCTCTTGTCAGAGAAGTGTGGTCGCCTTTTTCCTCTCCGCTTTTCCTGTACAGACCCTCAACCCTATTCCCGGAGGGCTAGACGGTATGGTCGATTCCCGGCAGGGGGGGGGGCGGATTCGGCCCCCCTGAGATCTCGAGAACTACTTGTCCGATTTCGTCGCAACAAACGGCAATCGATTTGCCGTGACGTGAACTACACCTTTATCGAAATAAATTTCCAAAATTTCGAAATTTATGGATACAGGGGGGCAAAAAGGTCAAAATGGGGGTACTTTTGGGCCTCTTATAACTCCTTCGTTTATTTACCGATTTCAATGAAACTGGCATGAATCGAGAGATTATGTATAGGGCTTTTACCATGGGTCCACAAATCTGAAATTTTGAGAAAATTCATGGGCGTTCACAGGGTTTCAAAAATAGGAGGATTAATTTTCCAACAACTGAATCAACAAAAAAGGCAAAAACACTTTTTTGGCTTCTGCTAGTCATGCTATGCCAAAGAAGTACAAATCGTATTGCAATGTTGGTATAATGTTAGCATAGGCGGTGCCAGGGACATGAAAAAGGGGGAACTATCATGGTCACACGTTCTTCAGATCAACTTGTGACCTTTGACCTTAAATGACCTCCAGTGACCTTGGGGTCACCTGGAATGATCTCGTGTGCATTTGGTACTATCTGTAAACGTTTTCAATCATCTGAATTCACTCTATTCCAAAAATTTCATTTTATGGCTATTGCGATATAAAGTACGCGCACTGACATTTTAGGTCATAGCTCCATGACCCGACCTGATATCAAACTGAAACTTGGTACACAAGTAGAGGGTACTTTTCTACGTCATATATGTTCCGGGTTTTGCATTTGAAAAAACGTCGCCGAAATCATTGCAAAAAAATAAATTTTGACTTTTGACCTTGGCCTGACCTTGTAAAGTGACCTCAGATAAACAAAATTTTGTGCGCACATTGCTTAACTATTTAACTATACATTCATATAAAGTTTCAAGTTCTAGCTTTGAAAACTCTGTTTTTGGCAGACATTTTCCTTTTACCCTCAACATGGCTAAAAATGGCCTGAGGTTCCTCACAAAAACGTTGCTTGGCTCCGCTCCTTAGCAAAGTAGATTTGTGAAATTTCGTCACAGCGCGTAGAAAGGATAGCTAGGAAAAGTCACCAAGTTTCGTGAAGCTGCGTCAAAAAGCCTGGAATTGGCAAGCAAAAAACCCGAGGGGGGCGGATTCCGCCCCCCCTCGGGTTAAAGGCGGGACAGGCTTAGCTTTCTTCCCTCTTCCCTCCTCGCCAGGAAGACAGCGGCGCCGAAGAGGATCTCACCGGTGTTCCAGGACGACCTTCACTTCTGCTTCTATCTCATCCCCCCCCCCCAGCTACCACACCGCTGTTTTCAGAGTGGGAGTGGTTGCTTTCTCCCTGCCATCCGTCGACTTGTACTGCCTGTCTAAGGTCGGCGCAAGGCTCCCCTCCTCCTTCCCAAGTTAAGGACTGTAACACCCGCCCGCGCTCAGAGCCTGTGCTCTGTTCCCGCCGCGTAAGTGGTCCTCCCTTTTCTTTTCTGGTCCTTTCTTTTCCCTAAACCAAAGTCACTGAGGATACCTAACGGCGCATAGTCTCCTCACTTGGTAAGTGTTTAGCCTTTGTTGAGCGGGCAAGAAGCTGCTGTATGAAGGACACTGTGCTTAGACCCATGATCATGGTGAGGTTGCGGCTGCTACCCAACAACATGAGCTCGATTTTTTAGCGTTTGCCGTCATACCGTGTTCAAGGAACCAAGTATAGACAGTGTCCAGTACATTCTCCAGCGCAGGTCTCATTGTGGACAGCTTAGACCGCGGGCCAGTGATGATCAGCTGGGTATCATGGACGTACCGAACAACGCATTTGCGGAAGCCATCGATCTCATTAGGAATGTGACAAACTAGGTCGCTACTGACTATGTTGAAGTACAGTGGCATCAGGCACGATCCTTGGAATGTGCCAATTGCAGCACTTTCGGTTCTGAAAATTTGTGACCGTCTTTTACACGTTGCGTGTGACCTTTCACATAGCTAGGAAACCATCCTGGGGATATCTGCAGCCGTTGAAGTTTCTCCAGGGCCGCATCATGAGCCACTACATCAACACAATAGCTCAGATCGAGCAGGGCCAGCAACGATACCTCTGACCGGTCCATACCCTGCAGAATATCGTCTGTGACAATTAAAAGGACTGTACACGTTGAGTGGTGAGACATAGAACCGAGCTGATCGCAAATGAACAGGCTGCTCCGCTACTTGTAATCGGTGACTCGGCGATGCACAATGTTTTCGACAACTTTGAAGATAAATGGAACGTTAATAATGGGCCGGAAATTTGACGGATTCGAAAGATCACCTGACTTATGCAGCAGCATGACTATAGCGCACTTCTAATGGGACGGCAAACTCCGTAACAATACTGCAATTTACGATGCGTAGAAATGCACTCCCGATAATGTTGAAGCACAGCTTCAAGACACTCGGGAATGCCATTTTCTACGAGAACGAGTTCTTATTCTGCATACTTAAGGTATGCTGGAACTGGGCGAGTGTGCGATGTGTCAGTACCAGGGCGCCTGTTTAAACGCGGCAGGCGCACGCCGTGCGGTTGGCGACCTGTCTGCTGCAACTGCGCAACAGCGCCGGCACGCGTGCTGGCCCCAATGGCGGCTCAGCTCGTCTGGAGAGATGCTCTCGGATTGGGTCGACTTCTCCGACTTAGGTGCGATGATGTGACGGAGGTGACGGTACAACCTCGACGCCGACCTCTCCTTCAGCCGGCGCTCCACGTCGTCACGACAGTCTCGTCGTATCGGGCGTTTCACTGGAACGTCGATAATAATTTATACATATATTATCGAATATAATTTATAATTTGTATAATTTCCGACAGCCGTAGGTAAGGTACGGTAAGGTAAGGTTGGGCACTCCTGCAAGCTGGATGGCGCTGCGTGATGTAACTGGCTAGTACCAGATGTGCCAAGGTGTATCCACATTAAAGCTGAGAAATCTGTTGTTTTTGTATTTGGATACTAGGATGATGCTATTTAATTACCATGTCCAGATACTCAGGAAATCTAAGCATAGCATTGCAATGCTATCCTTAAGAGTTTTGGCACTTAGGTAATGTAATGTTAGATAAGCAAATTGATGATGATAGTAGTAGACCTTTGCTGCACCTTAGCACGAGATAGTTCCAGTAAAAAATAAGATTGCAAAATCAACAGGGAATGGACATTTGCACAACCCCATGACAATATTTATCAAAAGGAACCATCAGCCTGCACTCTGTATGCAGGGTGTCATCTGACACCAAAGTTGGCTGACTTCTCTTCTGCATCACTGTGCATTCTGGTGTGATGTATTAAACATGTGCCTCCAGTGCCATAGCTGCCCCATACGCTTTTCTGCCTTGCATTTCCCAAAATATGCAACAAATCCATGCCATTCCACAGACAGGTATTTCACATCCATGCTGAGCACAACAGGCAAATGCTGTAGGTTCTTTGAAAGGTTGTACCGTATTATTGAAATATTGTAGTTGGGCAGTAGATTAAAATATCCTTGATATTTATGCTCGGTCATATGCTTGGACATTAATATTGTTCAGATACGCGAGAAGGATTCTCACATTTCCAATGTTTCTGTTTACTTTGATAATGATTTCAGTATTTCAGTCTATGTGGAACTTGAATATCCAGTCAAATATTTTGTTTGCAGTCTGATTATTCAGCTACAGCCCACATTAACAATGCTTATTGAAAGTAAATATTCCTCTTTGTGACAATTTTAAGACTTTATCATGGAATATGTTAAAAATTAGCATAACTATCTATTCGGGCATTTTTACGTTAGAATGCACACAGATGAAGACTGGTACAGGAGAGTCCGAGATCACATTCAGTGCTCTTATTGCCCTGGGGAACCAGTCCCGCCTTTATTGCTTTCCATGACGTTTACTTTAAAGCTGGCTTAGTTCCTCCTTCCACTCGAGCCACGGACATTCCTGTCCCTGGGAGCAATGGGAGATAAAATGGGTCTTAACCCGCCCCCAACGGGGGGGGGCGTTTGACCGCCCCCTGACGTTTTTCTAGGATTGCGAGAGAACGAACAAACACAGCGCCACGAAACTTCGTGCACCTTGTGCTTTATCGTTTTTACTTGTGGCAAAGATTTGACCTCAGGTCAGGCCAGGTGCCTGACCTAGCTCAGGCCAAACAGACCTATGTCCAAAAAAGTTGAGCGCCCTGTAACTGTTTTGGAACAAGACATCACAATAATACTTTCAGGGATTAGTGATCTTGATAGATGAAACAAATTTGCTATCTCAGGTCTTTCGGAAATTCCTGGGTAATTGACCTGAGGTCAAGCCAATTTTTAAGACACGTCGTCGTTTTTTCAGAAATTGGCGGAATTTTTCATCACATTTTTAGTGTGGAGTGAAGCAGACATCTAGTTGCTGTCAATGGGCAAACTATCAATGACTTCCAGCCAGTGACCTGAGGTCAGGTCACGAATAACTGTTGTGAGCCAAAATGTACCATCGTGAAAATCAGCGATGAATTACTCAAAATGAACAGAAAATGGCGGAACTGCCTTGCAAAAACGGAAGTAATTCTAAGAACCTCAAAGTTTGAAAAAAATGCGTATTTTGGAAACAAACATGCTCTCGCGAATAAAGTTTCGCCACTTGTGTAGCTTAGGAACTAAAGGTTTTTTTCCAAAATTTAAACATTGGAAACCATCACAAGAACCACTAAGATCAATAAAATGTACATGGATAGGCTCGTGTCGCGAAAATAAGGGAACGCTAAAATTAGTTTCCGTTAATTTCTTACGACTGCGGCGCCCGCCGACAACGGGCGTGAAAATTGGCGTGTCTTTAACTCAGCTTTTCGGCGTATGTATCAAACAGATCTGAGAAATTAGACGTTTGTCGGCATCTGCGGACCTTTACTTGTGCGTTGGTACCTTTACCTATGCGCCATTAGTGACAACCCTTGAGATTCAGGCCGTTTCTCGGTCTCGTGCAGTCGGCTATGAGAAAACATGTAGAGGACATAAACTGCTTACATACTATCTAAAACTAACAATGACACCACTTTCGAACTCTACTCGTCATGAGCTTTGCAACGTCGTGCTTATTTTTATCGTACGATCAACCGTTCGTGAGTTACAGGGGGCGGGGACGGTAAACCGCCGGTCCCCCCCAGCCGGGCGTGATCGTTGCCGACCCACGGTCGTGCGCGGGTTAAATTACAGAAAATTGGTAAAGAAATAGGAAAGCAGGTTTTTCATCTTTAGCAAACATTTTTTAATGTGGTTTTCTTCTGTTAAACCTGGTGTTTTGTTGCAGACATTTGGCCCATTTATTTATTTTAGCCAATGGTAAAACAGAAACCTTATGCACTGCTTAGATAATGTGGCTTTTCTTTTCAGACCAATAACATGCCAAAAATATTTAGTACGTGTTTGGCGTAATGGCACTTCAGTTTAGAATGTTATCCACCTTTTCCTGAAGCACAAGGAAGAAGTAGCTTGATGGTGGCATGCCTGCTGCTGTAGCATGTTTGTTTTGGTTACCACAACATCACAACAGAATGCTGGGCCAAGTCTGTCTTGAACTTGTGATGTATCATAAAGGTATTTATGTGATGTTCATCTCATGTTATTCTGCATCTTGCTCCAACATAATTTCTGTCATATATTCGTCATGGTATCCTGCTGTGTTGTGTATATACTCGTTGTGTTGCGTTGTGTTGTGTTGTTGTGGTATCGTTTACCGTTTCTGGGATTTGTCCCAGACCCCGTAAAACGGACTGGGATTAGGAATGGAAAGTCTACGAAACGTTTGTGCGCCTGTCTGAGAGGGGTATTCTGACCTTTTTTTCTAACAATATGTCAGACCCCACAGACGTAGTCAAGGCCACTCCCCTTAAGCCCGCATTTTTTTGTGAAAACCATTGCATATCGTTTTCCCGGCAGGCGGTTTTCGTGTCATTTCATTTTTCACTGGGCTCCGCCCCCTTAAGAAAATCCTGACTGCGCCACTGCCAGACCCTGACTGTCATCTGCCTGGCACCGGTTTGCACTGATATCTACTACATGTGATGGAAGAGTCCCGACAATAGTAAGACCGTAATATTTAATGGTTTCATGCGACATATTTAACATTAAAGGAATAATCTGCTCCAAAAGGAGCAGTGTATTGCTTTGCGTTCGAAGCACCTGCGTCATCTGGAAAGTATGCTGTAGCGGAGACCCACGATTTATTTTCCCTAAAGCGGCCTCCTCGTTCGGCGGCATGCATTGTTTTCTTAGCAACCAGCGGTGAACCCGGGGTTTTAGAGGGGAAGGGGGGGGGGACGGAGGCTCCGGCATCACTGGACGTTCTCTTGCGGCAGACTGCACTGCCTCCGTTTGGTAACCGCGAGCTACGAAGTGGAACTGTAATATGGATGCATGCTGCAGACCGCTGTTACTAGCGTCTCCAAATAAACTTATGACGAAAATGGCGTGGGTAGTGATTTCAAGCCGGAAGTAAAACTCAGACTTGCACCACTAACCTGGTCTAAGGGTGATGAAGACAGCCAAGCAGTCCCAAGAGTCTTATACAATCCTCATAATGAAAACAGGTCTGTCGTCTCTGAGTCCGAAACGCATGCCACGAAAGCCCGAAGTCTGACTTGCTCTTGGGTTTAATAACTTTAAGGTCGTTTTGGCTTTTAGTTAAAACAACGCCCCACATGACAGTGAAAGCTGGAACGCGGACTCCGTCCATGAAGTCTTCGTTGCAACAATGAAATATGATGCGGAGGCCGATGCTGGCCTAGTCACATACATGTTAACGGGAGGCTGATTTGCATGCGATGTAGCTGTAATGAACTCAGCGAATTGTCCAAGCCATTTCTGTATTATCCCCCGAACTTACGACCTCATTGACCAAAACAACACTGTTGCTAAGCAACCCCAGCCAGTTCTCTGGCCCCCCGACAGGTGGCACTAGGTAACAGCGAACGAAATGGTTACGAAGCTAAACACACCACAGTCACGCACATACATCTGTGTCCAATGCAAGCGTAACGCTTGGTGTCGCGCAGTGCTATGAGTTGTAATGCAACTTTGTGCACAAATAATGCTGGTTCCAGGACATATGGCAGCATGTGCAATAAAATATTTAGCGGATTGGATAACTCCGGGGATCACGGATTGATCCACGGATGGAATTGCGCCGCGCCACAAAACTTAAGCAAGATATGGGCTACCATCGGGGCGGATTTTAGAATTTGCCAGGTCACACGGATTGGGCGAATTAAAAATTAGTTAATTAGTTAAAGGTAATTAAAATTAGTGGAATTAGTTAAATATCAGAAGACAACTCAACCGGACATGATTTTTGGAGTTAGTTGAAATACTTACACTGAATTTGTTAAAAGAAAACAGTTAAACATGTTAAGATACAGCACGGTTGCCCATTTATGGCAGAAACGAAAACTTAATACGGATTGGCGCGGATTTTTATAAGCATATTTCTGTTATTACGGATTGGGCCCGGCAGAATTAAGGAATTTTGGAAAAGGCGGATTGCGAATGGATTGGGCCCTAGGCTTCAGGGACCGGATTGGAGGGGATCGTGAAAATTCAGTCCGTCTTTCAGTCCATTTTTTTTCTCTCAAAATCCAGTTCAGAAATCTTCTAATGTGCAATGCAGTCAGCACGATATGCGTTTCACGTTTGCAGGTATATCGCCTACTGAAATCGCCCGCATTGGTGTCCCATGTTCGAAGTGCTGCCGAATCAAGTCATATGCATTAGAACGCGGGATTGCAAAAAACACCCCACGGAAGTGAAAATAAAATGAAAAGTTTTTGTCCATAAATGTATTGATGGATGTCAAATTAAATTTGTTACAGAATACCACACAACATTAAATGTTATCGGATATGACGGCCTCTAAAACGGGTTCATGCTGTTTACAAGCCATTGCAGGTCGCAGGCCACCTTCACAGTTAAACACGGGCCCATTATGGGCCAGCAGTGGTCCTTGCTATCTAGCACTGGCTTCCTTGCTGCAGACAAAACACGATGGCTTGTAAAGGGGACCAATTTAAACGTCAGCGGATATTTCTTAGAGGGACAGGGTCCTCTGTATTGCCAGGCAGAGTCCTTTTTACAGAACGGCATAGGCCCATTTACAAATCGGCCGCACAAGGTTTTTACAGCTTTACGGAAGTCCATGGTTTCTGTACGGGGCAGCTTGGAAAGTTCTTTACAGGGCGACCTAAGCAGACCCACAAGGTCTGGCCCACACAGGGCACAGGCCCACCTCTACCCTCTGCAGGCCGGCAGGGGGTAGTATTACAGGTCAACAGAGAGCCGCTAGCCTGCTCTTCTCAGGGCAACGAGACCTTCCGTTGGCGCTCACTGCTGGTCTTTAAAGGCATTGATCCATGCACGTTATTCAATATCGTGCGTTCTTGAACACCGCCCAAAGCCAATAAGCAAACGTATCAGCGGTAAACCGTTGCCTTACAAGACATGAACGTGCTCCGATGACGCTGTGTTACGTGTTTCAGTCGATGACGCTGTGTTATGTGTTTCAGTCGATGACGCTGTGTTTTGTGTTTCAGTCGACAACGCTGTGTTTTGTGTTTCAGTCGATGACGCTGTGTCTATGTGTTTCAGTCGACGACGCTGTGTTATGTGTTTCAATCGACGACGCTGTGCTTCCTGTGCTGCTGCCTGGCACTGGCGGTAGGACAGGACCAGCAACTGAAAGTGGTCTGCTACGACACTAACTGGGCGCGCTATCGTGCGCCGCTTGCCAGGTTCACTCCGCTCAACATCAACCCGCACGTTTGCACCCACCTGCATTACGCACTGGTCAGCAGCAACGACGAGCAGAGGCTGGGACCATCTGACGCCTTTTCCGACTTGATGAGCAAAGGCTACGAGCAGTTCGCTGCCCTGAAAGACATCAATCCGAGTTTAAAACTGCTCATGACCCTCCGCGGATCGGAAACCCTCCAGCAGGAAATATTACTGGACACGGCGTCCGACCCCTCCAAGACTAAACAGTTCGTTGCAAACGCCATCCAATACATCAGGAAGTACAACTTTGATGGCATAGACATCGACTGGAAGGTGGTCGGTAAAAAGGAAGAACACGCGAGGCTGGTGGAGGCGCTGATGGCGGGCTTCAAGGCCGAGGCTGAGGAGTCAAAGAGGGACAGGCTGCTCGTCGGCGCAACAATTACGGCCAACGTCACGAAAGCACAGGAAGATTTTGATGTTGTTCGGGTGACCCGAACTGTGGACTACGTGAACCTCCTCTCCTACACGCTCCACTCAAGCGCGGCCAACGTCACAGGCCACCACGCGCCTCTGTTTGCAGTGGAGCCGGGCTCGACCGACCACATCGACTTCTCGGTGGAGACGCATCGACAGCTCGGTGCCGACCCCAGCCGGATGATTCTCACGGTCCCCGCTTTCGGGATCTCATTCACCCTCAGCGATGCTAAGCTCAGCGGACTGGGGGCGCCTGCCGCAGGACCCGGCAACGAGGGCAAATATAAGGGAGGGAAAGGCGCCCTGTCGTTCACGGAAATCTGCGAACACGTCAGCCTGAACGGCTGGAAGGCGTTCCGACCGCAGCCCAGTGCCGTGGGGCCGTACGCTGTCGGCGGCGACCAATGGGTGGCCTTCGACGACGAACGCATGATGCGCAGAAAGGGCGCCTGCGTTCTCGAGAAGGACCTAGGCGGCGCGGGCGTCTGGACGCTCGCTCAAGACGACTTCCGCGGCTTCTGCACCGGCCGGCCTTACCCCCTGATCGAGGCGCTGAAGGAGGGCATGCGGGTCGGCACAGCGACAACGACCACGCCCCGTCCGCCGACCACGCCCGCCTTCGACAACACGGCGGTGTTCACCTGTCATAGGGACGGCAGGTTCCCGAAACCAGACAACTGCAGTTTGTTCTACACTTGCAAAGATGGTGTGGCTAAAGCGCTGCCTTGCGAAATGGGCCTGCAGTACGATGCCGAAAAAGGATTTTGCAGTCAGGAGGCCAAATGTATACCGCGACCTGTCATTGGCGTTTCAAGATTTCCCACTACTGCAGCCCCCTTAGTAGTCGAGACCACAAGCATTTCCAGCATGAGTCCATCGACAACGCAGTCAACAATGCCACGATCTGTTGCCACTAGTGGGCCGGAAAATGTGTCCTCGAAACCTGACGCTGAAATATTTAATGGTGTCAAAAAACCAGAAAGCACGACTGAAATGGCGACTGACGATGCAAGTTCCGCAGACCTCCCGCAGCTCCTGACACTGATCCCTAGTTTGAACGCAAAGGTGAAAGTTCGCGTCAATGTGGATGTGCTATAACGCAATAAGAGTCTGACGGTTAACGATCATTCCTTTTCTGTTTTTGACTCGGCCCGGTTGTACCTCTGAAAATGGAACCGCTTTTTTATATCCAAGCTCCACTATTCTTACACGCCAAGCGTTTTGAGTATCCTACTTTCTGAATGCTTTGATAGTTTGACGCAGATCAGTTTTTCCAATCAAACAAAGCCTCTTGTGTGCTGTTTATGAAGCGAAGCTTTCGCCGATGACCGCGGAGGAGCAGAAGATCAAGGAATAGGTAGACGATGCAGGACCATAAGCAGAAGAAAAAGCTGCGAGGAGCCGGGCGAGCTACGAGGCGTGCCACGGAAAAACCACGTATTTCAATCCAGCGTACAGAGTGCATCAACGACAGATGACTTATTGACTTTCACTAACACACACCACGAGCAGCGCTTCTTTGTCTCTACTGCACACCGTTCCTCCCGTCCTTCATTTATTTCGGTACAGTGCTTGTTTCAGGTGGGCTGAGCACCCTTACGCTGCAGGCGCAGAGACGCTCGACGTTTGGCAAATTGGGTCGCAGCGTTGCGTGCTGATCGTTGGACCGTACGGACAGCTGACATGATGGCATCCTGCGTCCCTGGATGTTTGTGGGTTTTTTGCTACACTTAGGACTTCAGGCATCCTGAGCCAAGTCATCCCACAGACAAGAACCCCTAGGGTTCAGTCCGAGGAATACGATGATCATGACAGTGGTTCCTGGAGAGAAATAAGTCGCGCCAGACCTCCCTTGCAGACACCACCGAGTCAGATTAGCATGTGAACATTCCCGCCGTCCTGGTGGAACCACTGAGCTGTAGGAAAGCTGCAGGCCGTCTTCGTGTGGGACCCTTCCAGAACCTGGGTATGACGAATCTGACCTCACAGCGTTCACGGCGACACACTGGTCGTCCAAGTCTTCAAAGAAGCATGGTCCACTGATGCGGTGCGTGCTCAGGGTGCACCAAAACAGTGCATCTCTGGCGGCGGAGAGGTCGTTCATGAAATGATGGTTCAGTAGTCCAGACCATTAAGTTCTGCCTGTTTTCAAAGCCATCAAGATAGAAATGCGCCTTATCAGAAAAACAACGGCTCTCTGTAAATGATGTCTTCGTGTCACGGCTCTGGCTTGGATATCAATCCGGGAAAGCTTTCGGTGGGTGGGGATCTTATGAAGAAACAAGTGAATGCGATTTCTCGCGATCAGGCCAGCTGTTGCCGTGCTGCACCCAAGTTGTTGGCTGAGTCTCTGCAAAAACGTCTTCTGGCTTCGCTAAAGGGGGTTTCTTGCCGTTCCGGCCATCTCCTTATTTCGCATGATGAGTCTGGGGCAACATTTCGGTTTGTTCAAGTTCTCAACATTACATCCTTGCATGAACTTGTGCACCATGTTCAAAATTGTATTCCGGTTTGGTGTTTTACGAACTTCGAAAAAATCTTTCGAGGTTGTGGTGTTTTCGCAATTTTGACACTTTCAAATAAACCTGGACCAATTTTGGTTTTTGATCTGTACGGTAGGGCAACATGGTGGACACAAAAGCAAGAAATAAAAACAAGAATATAAACAAATCAGTTAAACAAAAAAATCGTTATCATTCGCAAACAAAAGTCCGTGGTTTTACAACGCCCTCTTCCGCCTGCGTCACGGAGTAGCAGGCGAAGCTTGCTGCTGTCTCACGCTGTCAACCCAGCCGTAATAACGGAGGAGAGGAAAGCAGCATTCCCCTTCTTTGTTCCACAAAACATGGTAATAAACATCATTCGCAAAAAGACACGACGGCGCTGTACGAGTATTTGACACATGTCCTTTGTAATTGGGGGGGGGGGGGCTTGGAGCGTCCCCCAGTTTGTACATTTATAGGCCAAAATATGCCAAAATATTACATAAAAACATTTTACATGCCTTTTCAAGTTCCCAGCCAAACTTTCCAGCCCTCAAAAGGTCCTTGTATCAAAATGAACTTAAATGACTTCAAGAGCCCTTGACCTTCTAGAGAGCGATAAGTGATACTCATGGCCTATTTGGGATCAGCAAGGCAATTGCTGTCATAAAAATAAAAAAGTTTTCCCAAAATGCTTGCAGTTAACTCAGAAGCCATACCAAAAAACGGAAAATAACTTTGAACGTCCGGTGCATTAACTGAGGTCAACCATTTTTTTCGCTTATGTTGATGATGCTGCGTTATAACTAACTACTCCCAAAATGCAATTTTTTAAGCGTAAAAAAACAGCAAATAGGAGTTGTCTAAAATGGCTCAACCTTCTCTTGACTTCGAATTACTGACCGAACCCGTCCGAGAAATTTCAGGTTATACCTTTTAAAGCCATTAGCAGTATATGGTCATGTGCCAAGAAAACAGTTTGACGTCTTACGTTATGGGTCCGACAAGCTCCAGTGGGAACATCCAGGTGGAATTTCGAGACTTGTCAGAAAAAGGTATGGTGCTGCCGTCAGGCTACGTGCTCGGGACCAGCACGCTATATGAGAGTGAGGTGACCACGGTGACACGACCAAGTGGTCCATCGGATACTCCACCAAAATAGGAGAGAAAGTGGTCTGGAAGATGGCCGAGCCAAGAGGCATTCTCGGCGTTATATTTCCTCTCCCACCTCCTCAAAGAAACACGAGCCCAGTCGAATCTCTTTTCAACAAAGATGAGTCCATATTTGCGTGTCACGAATTCGTTTTGGAAACAGTCGAAATTGCGACCCATGCCGAACTTCTAAAGCCAGGGGCAGGCCCCGTTTATTGCCGACCACACCCTTGCTCGGACAATGCTGGACAACGATCTCACGGAGCCAGCCATGATGGTCCGCAGTCACCGTGTCTTCTTGTGAAAAACTGACGCCAGGCCAGTAACTGACCGATGGCGAATGTTTTAATCACGCGTGAAGTTAAATGCTGTAACTGAAACAACGTGTTACCCGCTGCCATAGGCGCTGGAACCATGGGGCGAGGGGGCTTCAACCCCCAACTTTTTTGTGATTTAACATTGACTCTATGGACGTGGACTGGCAAAGACGGACCCAAAGTGCTTTCCCCCAGCCTGAAGAGCAGTTCTCGTGCCCCTGCCCGCTGCCGACCATGCGACGCCTTTTCGAAGCCTTAGGGCGCCACAGGAGCGTGCTCAGCACCTTGAACGTGGCAAAAAGTTAACATCAAATAAAAAAAATAACATCAAAACCGGAGCGTGCCAGGCTCGCCGGTTTCTCTACCTGTTTCGGGGATTTCCAGTCCAATGTGCTGCTCATCGGGATGGAAAATGCTAGTGCCACGCCTCAGCTCGTGGCGGACGCGGTATACGCGCCACTGCTGGCTACCGGGAAAGTGCACTACTATCTGGATGATTTGATCTGTAGCACCAGTACCGAAAAAGACCGCGTGCAGATATCCGAAGAGGTTTCCAGTGCTCACAGCAATATTACATAAAACACAAACCCAGTACGGCCAAATTGCCCTACAGAGAGGTGCGTAAGTTGGGTCATGTGATATGGGCCCAAGGCATTCAAGTGGATGACAGTAAAGCATACCATCATGAAAAAGTCGAAGTCAGTTAATCGCTTGTACTCACCACTCTTTCCCGCTGTAACGCTAAATTGAACTGTGGATCTGTGCCGTCCTGAGATTTGGCACATACACTCTTACCATAGTGTAACTTACACCAACTACAGACGGCGCATAACGACCAGTAGGTCGCGGCACACCTTAAAAGTCATCATCAGGCAGTCACGTCCAAACCAGTCAGCTCCTTCCCGCCATAATCAATTTCCTTTATGACGAGATCAAACAGCTCGTTAGCTACTCTACAGAAAAGGTGCAGAATGTCTACCGCTGTGTCTTCGAGACCGAAGCAGGGCACCAGTGTTGGCAACCTACGCCCAGGTCTGTCCGGGGTGAGGTGCTCACGCCATGACAACCTACCTTGACAGTAGTTCGTTTTTTTCCGCTCGCACTATAGGCACGAGTTATTGACATTCGCACCCTTCATGCACAGGGCTATGAGCATAAATTTACAGCCCGCTGCGAATATAAAGTGCGCATGCGATGGACCAAACCGGGCTTTAGATCTTTTCACGGTGATGGGAGACACTTCGCGGCTAAATTCTTCCAGCGTTCCCGACACGCTGCCGTACGATTCTCTGCTTTCCCATATTGCGTTGACAGAGTGGCTGCGAGGTGGCTGATAAATGTTGGGTAGCTTAGCAGCTACGTAAGCAGGCACCTGACTGGCATGTGTGTTTTGCTGTACCGTTTCTGAAAACATATTATGTCTGAGGGCAACAGCAATGGCTCTGCAAAGGAAGCCGTTAACCACCTGACTTCACAAGCTACCATCTACCTCATTTAGAACATATAAAATTAGAACGTCTATATGTACCAAAACGTCTGTGAAATCAATTCCAATTGTGAAATTACACGCAATAAATGGGCCGAAAATGGGATCCTCGAAGATCCCAGTGTGCCACAAACGTCTTTTTAGCAGCAGTTTCAGGTGTGCGCAGTGCCGTACCGCCCTGCTTCTCATGCAGTCCTTGCCAGGCAATAGTTCCCGATGGAGAACATGAGACGAAGCAGGGGCCAACAGCCGTGATCCGCCCCAAGCTGCCACGTATCTCGGCAGATTTGGCCCCCGTAGCTGCCATGAATACCACAGCTGGACATTCCCAGACATCGACAATTTATGAAATGAAAACAAAGGCGTAACAAACGCGGTTTGAAATCATTTTTTTTGCAACACAGAACAACAGTTTAAGCTGTGATATCTGTGACATTTCTCTTTCCATCCAAAATGACGATATCGCCGGTTTTTTCGATGGGCCATGTGGTATTGCCCATCACATCTGAAAATGGTTCGTTAATCTTGTTCCATGCCCGGGGAGGGGGGATTCTTCTCCCCGTCCGGTTTTTTCGCTCTCCTTTCCCGGTGTTTTGGCAACTGCTTCACAAAGCATAGACGCAAAACACAAGACTTTTTCTAAATGTGTTTTCCACATGTGGCAAAGTTTAAAAAATCTGCCTACTCCAGAGGCAGTCCCAGAACGTCTTTCAGGGGCGCATGCTTGAGGAACATCGTATTCTGGTTTTCTGGAGATCGCGCACTTCGACGTGGTCATGTATTATTCTGATATTCTTTATAATGTCGCAGGCAGTTAAAAAGACCGGAATGTTTGTAATCTGCACTCTTCCAAGTATTTTTAAGAAAAATGCTGGTCAGTGATGGATACGGGGGCATGTAAAACAGTGTTTTTTTTTTTACTCCTAAGAACGCTTATTATTGTATGAATAAAACAGAGTTGACGTGTGATAAATAAATTTGCCCTTATTTATGCATCAAATTCACCTATATATGCTGCCAGGGGCGGCTCCAGACATCCGTGTTAGGTTGCACATTCGTAACAGACATCTGGACCTGAGTGATTAGTTCTGTTGATTTCACATATGTTACGATCAAATGCCATGAACTTAAGTGAAGATATGAATCAGAGACGGGTCCAGGGCAATGCAAAAGAGGGTATTTTATTTCTTGTTATTTTTGAGAAACTCTGACTCAATTTACCATGTAGAAAGCTAACCCACGTTTTCAGGTAACTGCATTCGCCTACGGACTTTTGTGAAATGAATATATTATTGCACGTGACTCTTGAAGAAATATTTTCCAAATACCAATGGGCTCGCCAGGCTGAAGATACGTTCCAGAATAAATTTTTTTCCGGAAACGTATGCCCCTTTTTATATGTTCTGGATGCGCAAATGAGTTTCGAAAATCGACGTCTTCCTAACATATCTTACAAAAATATCAATGTCGGCAAAATCCCATGAATTAGAGCAAAATAGGTTGTCAGATGTGGTCAGAAGGCCTGTATACGTAAACCCCTAATTATACTCCATTTTGGCGTCCCTTTCCCCGTTTCAAAATTGTCAGCTTTTTGATGAATGTGGATCTCACCACAGGCTATCAAATGTCGTTTTCCGCTGGAAAATCGGGCCTATAGTTTTTGAGATCACAGCAGGGCAAAATCTGTCCCCTCCCTCCAGCAAGGAATCCCTCCCTCCCTCCCTTTGGAACGCAGCAGGCAGGAGCACGGAGTAGGGTTAACGCAATGGCTTGCCCTGTATGGTACTGTATGCACTGCCTGGAGTACATGCGGCAGTTATTGCATGCCACGCATGAAATAACTGCCGCAATGCCGTTCAGCGCTGCCTCGTGCGTCGCAAGCAGCGCCGTCCCCCGCTTACCCATATTCGCCATCCCTCCCACTATCACCCCTCTCGTCCGTCACCTCGCCCACGGCGGGTCGGCAGAGCAGCGACCGTGACCTCCACAACTGGCCGCTGGAGGTTAACGGGCAGCGTGGCCCCAAGTGGACCGGATTTGCCAGACGAGACGGCGCCTCTGCCGCTGCTGTCAAACATGTCACTGCACTGTCGCTGCGTCGTCTTCAGAGACGCAGCTATGTCGCTTACCAAGGAACTTGTCTCGGGTAGTTTGGACTTCACGTCGTTCGGCATCTAGCAGCAGACTGAATTCCTGGCAGCAGACATTTCGCCATGTTTGGCAGCATAGCTTCCGGTGTTGGCAATGCGTCTCAGAGTCTGCACCGTCAGTCGTCGGCTGGTGGCTGGCTTATAGTCCGTATTCTCCGAGTCTCAGTCAGTCCCCACAGGGTCTGTTGGGCTGGCAATTGTTCGTCATCCGGCCGCTGCCGCTGCGTCCAGCGGCACAGCATACTTGTCAGGGGTCAGCCGGCCGCGCCGCCTGATTGGCCGAGTTGGCCGGGGCGTGGCGGCTGCAGCGGCTGGCTGCTCTGAGCGGAGCCCGGGCCCATTCGTCCCGGAAACGACCGACTGACTGACGCCTGACGAGAGACAACAAAACAGGACGCCTGAACACAGCAGGCTGTACGTCCTAGCTTGCAAACAATATGTCTCTCGTTCAGCACACTGAAAACATTTTTTTCCTGGTGGCAACGAGTAAACCCAAAATTTGCGGGTTGGCCAACAGGCAAACGTTTTTGACATTCAGAGCTATCGTAACTATACCCATCGCACAAGGGTACCGTTGGCTTTTCATTGGCTTTTTATTTCCTTCATTGGTGGATTCACGTCGCGGTGGACGTGTTTACCCGCTGCCTACACGACAGAACTTCGTGTTGATCGTTTCGCTTACTCTACATCTCCGTGCTACTCGTTGTCGTCACACGCTACGGTGTCGTCAACGTTGCACTGGACGTATACCCATTATTGGGTATACGTCCAGCGCAAACCATATAGAAACCGACGTAAACCAACCATTATAAGAGTTAACCAAAAGTCTTCACCCGCATTTTGGGGACCACTTTAAAGCCATCTGACACGTCGTGGACGGGTAACGTACTCGTTTCTAACGTATAGATGCAGCAGGTCCGCGTTCAACCAGCTTGCGTTATCATTACCCAACGTCAGCATCCCAAACACGCCAATACATGCATTCAAGACTTGCCTTCGTTGCCAAAACTACTCCCATCTTGTTTTGTTATTATATTTTATGTCACTTTGGCTAATATGCCAACATCACGCCAGCACCAATTCATTACTATTTCAGTGCAATACTGCAGCAGAATGAGTACAAAGTGAATGCACGTCTAAATAAACATTGGATTTTTTTTATAAAACGGCAGAATCTAGGCCACAATTCAGCTTCATGTGAAGAGCACTAGCCACGTCAAAAATGTGTGCATTTATGACGAGCACAAGACGGGCGTCATGAAAGCACTGTTTCGCACACTTGTGCAAACGCCTACGCCAAACACAGCGTCAACACTTTCGCAACAATAGTTTTGGCGGCAGCTTATGCTATGTCAACTCAACAGGCTGTTCTACTTACACAGGTTACCGGACGATCACAATACGAATCAATCGGGAGTACCTCACAACTCACGCGTGTTTCATCACTCAAAAACATGGCGTCCTTGCAGCAATGTGCGCGCCAAAATCCGCATGAATACATCGGGTCATTCGCCCGCTGATAGGTGGTAAGCGGACATACCGGCGGGAAATCTACTTCCATTCTACGAGCCAAACGCGTCACTCGTAACGCGTGGGGTTCGAACTTGGCACGGCAGGTACAACACTCGAGACCGGAAATTTTTCATCGCTGTCGAGTAAATTCAGGTGTTAACTGGAAACAGTCTGCAGTTTTCTTCGGCTGCTTAGAAAAATTTATTCGAAACCTTTATACTCAGGGTTAACTCCTCCTACGCGGATGGAACATTTTTTCAGTGCAGGGCCGGAGGAGTAGAGACTTGCTGGCAGACGACTGACTGACGCCTGGCGAGACACGAGACTTGACTCGGACCAGACGCCTGAGGCCGAGGGGCTGTGCGTCCCCACTCAGGCGCGTGCTGGCGAACGCGGTTCGAGGCAGTCGACTTCGCTGCCGGTTGTTCGCTGTCCCCGACAGGAGTCTGGACCCACGGTGTACCCGCAGCGGATCGTCCCGGAGATCAGTTGTCGTCCGGCTGCCTGCACTTGTCGGTACTTGCGCATCTCTTCGAGTCTCTTTAAACGCCTGGATCTCCCTGGGCGTCGTGATACCGTGGCTACGAGCATGCCAGGCTATGCTGCTTTTCCAGTCGTTGCAACTGCGTGTTGGCCTCTAAAACCAGTGTAGCTCTCTTCCGGCCATTTTTCGTGCTTTGCTTTCCGTCCTCCCTGGACAAGAAAAGTGTGAAGGATGTGCGATTTCGGTGCAAACCGCAAAGGATAATGCGGTCAAGTCCGAAAATGGCACACATAACATTTCTATTGAATCCGAAGGGAACCAAGGGTCACATTCATCCAACATACCACGGTGTAAGGCCGGACAGCTGGAGCCTAGAGACTTTACAAGGCAGAGAAACCGCAGGCAACTGCAAACAATTCAGAAGGCTCCAGACAGTTTTTCATTGCCCGACTTGATCTGATCCGTCGTGTTGTCGTTTAGTTTGAGACGAGGGGAACTTGGAAGCCCGTGAATTGCAGTGTCGATAACAGCCTGAATCTGTTTGCTCTGTTGCACTGAAGCACGTGGCACGGAGACAATGTTTCACGTTCGCTGACTTCCTCGCGCGAGCGATGATGCCGTTGCTGAAGCATTTGCAACTAATATGTGCCAAAGTCGTTAAACTGGCATTTGAGCTCCGGCACGTGCCAGGTGGTCGTCGGCACCGTGGTTGCAGGAAAGGTGACACCGGTTATCACGCTGTTCACTTCAGTTCCAAATAACTCGTGTTTGCTACGCATGAATCAAGTTGAACCCTGAAACAGGTCGACCGCCGCCTGGCCGCGTAATTTCGCCAGACTGCTGGTTAATCCGTTAGAGTCTCAGGGCGAAACTTTCCGCGAGAGCCAGAAATTTATCGTGACGCCAAGGTCGCGGCTCGCGACCTCATGTCGTAAACCTTTCCGTGGGATAGTGTGTTTCGCGACTTGGATTAAGAGGGACAGTTGCGTGGGCGGAGCAAACTACCTATGCCCCATATATACTTGGATCGTGCTGAATTCCACAGCTTTTTAGTGTGCAGGGCAGATGCCATAGAAATTGCCGGCGCCGTCGAGAAGCGTGCCTCGCAGTCTTAAATGAGCTGTATGTCACATCCTCTCCCGGCTGCGGATCTTCCCGCACACATTTCGACGTTTTTACACGACCAACAGCAACGTAGCTGGGGCAATTCGATATGAAACGAGCCGAGGGCCGGGAAGCCTCGTCTCCAGGATTGGCCATCGCCCGTTCGCAGAGCCAGCGGGACAACTCGGCGCTTCGTAGGTTGCGCATTGACCACAACTATGCTGCACCCTACGCCCGACTATGCCCCTCGTCGATGTAACGGGACAACAAATGCCCGCTCTGATGTGGCTGACGGTCATATTTTCATGTCGTGGCCTCGTCTGCGGACGGAGCTCCGGTGACTCAGGCGTTACAGTGCTAGATCATGTACACGTCTGATCTCCTCTGTGGTGACTCCTGTGTTCTGAGCTCGGTGTCTGTTAATACCTAACGCTGTTGCTTCTGTTATCTACTGGCCAGTTTAGATGGGTTTGTTTGAGTTTTGACGACTTAGTGGGCGTGAATTGTGGCAATGGGCGCTAAATGCCCACGTTGTCAACGCATTCCAAAACTCAGATAACCAACCAACGAATCAGCAGCCACATTCCCAGCGAAGCACCGCATCAGCCGTGAATGTTTCAGGTTTTTGACACGCCATGGGTTTTTGGTGGTGTTTAAAAAGTCTTCAGCACGAAGACGCGCCTGTTCCGGGCATCGATCAAACCGATGTGGCGTCGTTTTACGCGCTCCGCGGCGCTGCTGCGGCCCAGAGTTACCTCCCGACCCAAGCAGGTCAACGGTCAGCCGCATTTTCACATCGACCGTGAATGGCCGACGGCGTCTCGGCCGGGCCACTTCACGGGCAGCCGCTGCATTCAAAGGCCGCCGAGCGCGAGCCGCGGCCTGGCGCCGTTCGGGCCAGTCGGACAAAGGCTGATGCATGTCTTCCATCGAGACCTGTTCCGCCGCCGTGTTCTTCATGTATTCAGGCTGGCGGTCGCTGAGGGAGCGGTCGTCAGCAGGCTGATGGTGGGCTGTGAAGCTAGTGGCCGCTGAGTTATTTACTTGCACGCCACCCATTTCCATCACCGGCTGCGGCATTATGGAATGCCGTATTTTTAGGCTGCCTCAGATGGCATGCTGGTTTCGAGGGGAAGGCGACCAAACTTCTTTTCTGTACATTCTGAGGCCTGACGGCCTCAGAATGTACAGAAAGGCCTGGCGAACGAGATTTCATTTGGTCCCTCAAAACTGGATGGGCTGCGACGGATGCTGCATGGCCTGAAAACACGCATTTCGTTTCTGTTCCTTAAAGTCCTCGCGAGGCCAGAAATCACGGTGACGCAGAACGACAAAGCTCGTTTCACTGCAGCCCGCTGAGAGGGCATCTTGTCTGGAAGCCGTACGGCAGAGGTTTCCGTTGTCACCCAAGAATAATCACAGTCACACGGATTCCAAATAGTTCAGGTTTCCGGTATGAAGTCTGTCAGCTGTTAGTTGGAGCTCGAGCTGGCATTCCAGACGTTTGCAATTGGTTTTCACTTCGTCATTCCAGATCAGTCACGTTGACATCATCGCTTTTCAGTTGATTCTGATACGGGGAATCCGCTGCCCGTTCGATCTGCAAGGATTGATTGCAAGTGCAGCATGTAGAAAAAAAAGTTTTGTTCTTTGCAAGTTTTAGGGTTGAAACATACGGAACAACACACGAAATTTACACACAGCAGGCTTTTCATTCTAGGTCACTTCACTCTTTTTCCACTGCCTACCGGCGACTGGGCATGGATATCGCTAAAGACGCAGACTTACCTCCTTACATGTTGTCCACGGCAGATGTGGATCGAGGTGATTAGCAAATTCATATTATGTCAGATGTATTGCGAACGTCTCGACAGCACGGTGTCTTGATCACTGCATACTGAAGAACAACTGGAGAGGCGGAACAAAAAAGAGAGGTGAAAAACAAGGAGAAAAACACGCATGCAGTGCCGTTCACCATGTCTCGAATCATGTGCGCCAACTAATTTAGAAGACACGTGGAATACCAGCGAGACAGAGGTCGAGGTCTCAGTGAGGACACAGGGCCCGGGCGCGCGCACGTCGCCCCGCCAGTCAATCGGCGTCCACAGTTTGCCGGCGAGCACTCGCTGCTTGGCAAGCGGGGGGCAGGCGTTGAGCCACTTCCGCTCCACCGCCATCAGCGACCAAATGTTTCCGTGTGCATTCAAATCCGGGCTTTTTGCCTAACACGGGAACGCCACGATCTGTCAGTAGAAGATATCTGTTATCGGCGCCGCGCCACACCCCCATGAGGGGGTTTTCGCTCTCAGAAAACAACCATGCGACTGGAGCACTGATTGCGGAGCCATTCCATTATCAGCGGATCCTTCAGTCACTCATGGAAGTTTTCCGTGTCAGTTAGTTGGGCGTACTCCGGCAAGGCAGTCTGAAGAAGCCCCTGAGCGCGGCAGCCATACGCCGCAGGCATGATTCAAACATAAAATAAATACTCATCGAACGAGCAAAATGGTTACCTTGTTGCGACTACTCAAAATGAATTCCAGACAAAACTGTTAGTAAAAACATCGCCTTTGAAGGAGGCACCTACGAAACGAAACATGCTGACACAACAAAGATACACCAAAGAGCATTTCATTTTCTGCAGGGCAGGTAGGCCCACCACAGATGCACTTGTAATATGAGAATACATGTTCAGCGCGTGGCCTGTCGAAAGTGCGTGCCATGACATTGCCTACTTATTTACGGTCCAGCTATTTCAGCTTCAAAAAGTCTGCAGATACCTGATTGAATGAAGACGGCCCGGACGGAAAAACCTGTCAGTCTGCGGGTGCTGGCAAAGATTGTGGTTGCCAATGTGCCAGGAAAAAGATGCCGAAAGAGAAATACTGACAATGGAGGGGACATCTTCGGAAAAGCCACTTCGCTGAAGGAATCCAGGAGAGATTGGTGATTCACCTCTGCAATGGCGCCGTTGGACTGCAATATCTGTCACCATTAATTTACGACGGAAGTAATCCAGAATAGCCTTAACGAAAAAGATGCCGACGCCGAAGTGATGAAACCCTTGCACTGCCTGCGAGTCTTCCGTGCCAACGAGAGACGGTCAAGTAAGTTCAAATAAAGGCATTTTAAAACAGTTTCTGCGAATTCCGGACATCACTGGAAACTCAGAATGGTGCGTATCACCTCCAACTGGTAAAGTGGCAGCGCGGAACATCGGCAAGTCTTCGTCCAGATACATGTCGTAAGTCCGAGGCTCTTTGACACATCTTTGGAAGCCATGCAATCCAATACTGCCTTTCTTAAAGTCTACGGCGCTTAAAGAATGGTGCACGAGTGCTTAAATCATCCACTAGAGCACCAGTACCTTGCATGCGTCGCAAACCATGCATAGGAGGTATTAATATACTTTATCTCGTTCAACAAATTTCTCTCCATTTATTTTATGCTGGTGAAAATGGAGTGCTTCTTTTGGTGACTGTAAAATAAAAATGGGCTTGGTATTTTTTGGGGTTGTCTTTTCTGGATGCGGAAGTTAAAAGTGCACTAGTTCAGAGTTGCAGTGAAATGTACAATCTGATCGGAGCCAATGTACGTCAATCACGCTATTGATGTCGAGCAGTGAGACGCTTGCGTCCAGTTCCGTCACGTTCCCTCGTGGCCCCGGCAGACGAGATTAGCAGCCATAACGAACCGCGCAGTTTAGAGCGACCTGCGTATACCTGCTATCGTGCCCCCAGTTTTATGATGTCCTGAACTGTAGCTTTAGCCATGGTGAGCAATTCTCCAGCAAAAGAGCAACTGTGTAAAATGGCAATGCAATGTAATGGTAATGGCAATGGTACCGACATATCAACGTGATTTTGAGTGAGCTGCTCGTCCTTTGGCACCCTTGCGTGATAGTTCTATCTGTTTTCCATTTTTCTTTATCAACACTTTTTTGTCGCCAATGATAGCAATGCATATGTGGCCTATATTCTGCTTGAAATACACCATTGCATTATACAGTGCCTTGCCGCGAAATCGCCAGTCTGACTTGTGCTTCGAGGTGACGACTTGGTGTACTTCATGGTGGGCCAATAATTCATGAAAGTCACTCGGAAAGGCTCCGTTCGGCAGGCTTTCAAACGGTCTTGTGCTAGGCCATCGTACTTGCTCTGTTTCGTGTTGGACTCGTACGCACGTGTTGTGGAATACGCGGCAAACGTGCAGTGACAAATGTGTAGCAACAGCTTGCGTAAAAAGTGGGCCAATTTGCTTTCAGATCACGTGATGCACGGTCCAGGCCCGGTGTAGGTGCTCCGAAACGAGGCACGACCCTGGCACGTGATTTGTTGAAGCGTCATGCGGTACCAACGCAGACGCGTACTGTGATTGGTCGTCGATTTGTGGCGTGACCATTGCGAGCCCGTCGTCAGGGATGTTTCGCTCATGCACAGGACTAGTGACACCTGACGTGAAACACAAGAGTACGACGCTATCAGTGAAGCCTGACTGATGTGTCGAAAAAGAGGGCAGAAACGAATAATTCCGTTCACTGCCGCGGTTGGGAGCACACGATTCACTGACGGCTGACCAAGCACACGGCTTGGCTTACAAGTTGGCGTCTGAGCCGACTTGTGACCCTGACCTGTGCGTCGTACACCATAATGATGAAGTTTTTCAATCACGTTTTTGCACATCGCTGGGACGAGCTCTGTTTTGCCCGGGTCTTCTGCAGGACGGGGCTGAGCTGCCCCCTGCTGCTCTTTGGAGCCTGTCGTCGCCGCACGGGCTGACGAAGTCCGTGTTTGGCTGGCAGCCACAGTCCGCGATCATATGCGGATTTTCCGGCAGATCCTCTCGGCGATTCTCCAGACCCTCGCGGAGTGGCAGGTTTCCGGAAACTCCTGGGCGCTGTTGCCACAGTCGGATTACTGACGATCTCGGCCGGCGGCCGCCGCCATGTGCCCGTTTTCACCGTCATAGTGATATTTATGGACGTCAGGGAAACGGAATTCAGGTGTCCGTACAACAGGCCCATATCAAACGCGCCATGTGGCAATATTCCTTTACATAATATTAGTTACATATTATAGCACATTACATATTATACTTCGCATATTATAGCACATAAGTGTCACATGCGTGGCAAACATCAAAATTCCGTTCGCAGTCTTTGTTAGCTCGGTAGACAAGAAACTGAACCCATGATAGCAAGTCTGTGTAGCTGGGAATCAGACGCCGGCAGCTCCCGATCGGCGACAGGCGTGGACACCGGACGCCAGAGCCCAAGTGGCCGTGCGCCCTAATCCCAGCCAACTGACCCAGTTTGACGCCTGACGAGGCGGACGACCAGCCCGAAGACCGAACGTCCGAGGCCAGGAGGCTGTGCGTCACGGCTCGACGTGGCTGGCCGCGGTTGTGCATCTGACGCCGTTTCGTGGAGCCAACAGACGGTCAACGAAAGGATCGAGGAGTGGGAGGCGTCACGGGACCTGGACGTTGTTCCCTGCTCCAAGTTGCCTGACTCTGCCGCGTGCCCGGCGGCGATCGGTGCTGTGCAGTCGGCTGCACCTTAGTGCTGCTTCTCGCCGGCGCCCCGCCTTGAAAGGAGCATCTTTTCGTCTTTAAATGAGCCACGAAGATCCGTTCTTTCCATTCATTGCCATTTCGTTTTTTAAGGGTATCCACAGGGTAAAGGCACAAAGGAACGGGAAATAGAAAATCTGGCGTGTCAAGCCACGCCTATAATGCCATTATTTCGCGAAGCTGAGATACATTAAAATTCCATCCATGCGTAACTCATATTGCTTCGTGAAGCGTGCAAGTACAGCAGCTTCTCAACTTTACTAAATGCTACGATATTAACATGTGTTATGAACCGAGAGAGTGAGAATGAGGCTTTCAGTGACATCGATTTTGTAAGCAGAGGTGCAAAAACAACCCTCTCACCCACCAAAATGTATGACAGGGTATGACAGAGACAGAGGCTTGTGAAGCTCAAGCTTTTGACGGAGTATTGCCAGGATTTTACAGTTATCAACTGTAAATTATCAACTGTAAAATATCGATACGAAATTACCTTCAGAATAACGGCCTTATTTTTAACCTTCCTTGCCATGCCAGCATTTTATACTAACTATTCGTACCAATGACGTCGTTCTCTGCACCTCGTTCTGGTCGGTGAAAGGCGAGCAGCTGGCTACCGCCGTCCAACTGCTGTCATATTTGTGACAACGTTTGTGACAGGCCGTGTCATGAATTTTGTGGCAGATTTCGCCGAAGCGGATTGGCGTTGAGACAGTCTACCTATTTTTATCTATTTTTGCACCTCTGTAAGTAAATCCTGCTTCATGACTGAATGGTTACGGAGTTACCAAGATATTGCCACAGATTTCTTCTGTGTCATGCCTGTGTTAGAAACGGCGTTCGATCAGACGTGAACAGTTAGTTGACGAACTGTGGTCTAACTGCTGTCTGCATAACACACGTAATGCGCTCAAAAATGCGCATTTTCTTGTCAGCACTCAGTTTCTAACTTACGATGGATTAGGAAGTCCAGCGATTTTTTTTGTGATGCGGGTTTAAGTGTGTTGATTGCACCATTCCTTGGCACCTATTTTAATGGTCTATGCAAGTGCTTGGGCCACACGTGTCAGGCCCTCACGCGGAACGAATAAGGAAGTTATGGCTCAGCGCTTTTAGCGAGTTTTGGAGCACGGAATACAATCACACGATGAAATAAGAGTGTGCCCCGAAGATCTCCTCCCCCCGAGGTTCCTGTACGTGAAGATCTCATGAGCAGACCTAACGCACGATGTTCGTTTGACACCGGTTTGTCAATGTGTTCAGCAAATGTGAGTTTTGAGTTTACAAAAACATCAAATTCACAGATCTGTTTGATGAGTTAAGTTGTGTGTTAACAGTCTTGAAAATGATTATGAAAGACGATGGAAAGTCAGAGGATCATAGCAAACGATACGCATTTCAGAGCGTTCAGTTTTAGCATCAGGTCCGCGGTGTACTCGCAGGTAGGAACTTTCGGATCAACCTTGTTTTTAATTTACTGTGCTTTTATTTTTGTATCTCAGCATATGTGTTTTGACCATGTGATTTCGTCTGTCATTGGACGCAACTCCGGTGACGATAACGTGAATAAATCAACAAAATAAATTAAATGCCCGTACTTTGCAGACGCGAAAAAATGGATTTTTCAAGGATCGCAAAGTGTTGCAAGTACCTGTCGTGCAGTATCCGTTTCAGGCAAGGGACGCTGAGGCATGAAAAAGATGCTTTTTACTCATTTTCCTTCCTATTAGGCCGTTTAGAAATGCCCCGAAAGGTTTGGGTTCGAAAGTAATTTGTTTTTACGCGAGCCAGTCGTTTGTGAACAGACCGGATCGCCGATCGGACTGCCAATTTCCGTGTCTGGCAGGTAGTACCGCTGTTGAGCCACAATTCTGCCAGTGTCTGCACACCCTCAGTCAACGTTAGACAAACAGTCTGGAGTTATGCTCAGAGTGGCAATGCCCAGAAAGGGAATTCTGGTCCGGAGATGCAGGATTGGTGCATTTTTCCGATCAGGCTGGAGACAAAATCGTTCGTTTGCCCCACATCTCTGGTAGAACGGAAATCAGCATAGCTTTCACGTCCTGGAAATGCCTCTCGTTTTTCGGAAAGAAGATGATGTCATTGTTCATAAACGGATAGGCTGACCACTGAGGAGAAGGGGAACATGTCGGTTTTGCCAATTTCGGCTTCCGTTCTTCCGTGTCATTGCGGTAAAATGAACTTTCCACGCATCGTCTCGTTGGTGGGAAATGTCCATAACGTCAAACTACTATAGTTTAACGCCGCTGTACATACTTGTGACGCGTGATCCTATCCGTTTCAGGCTCTGACCACTTGAGTCTTATTCTGACCGAGTTCAGCTCACTCCATCACATGACTTCGCGATCGTCCTGTGGAGGTTTTGACGCTCTCGGTGTAACGGAATGCTGACCTGCGCTTCTCCTCACCCATGGCTTTGTTATTCGTAGCCATGCAACGTCAGGAATGGAGTCAGTGATCACATGAAGCATCGTAAGATTATGAAATTACTGGAGAAAACTGTGCTTTGGTGTTGATCCCCGAAATTACTGTTTTACAGGACAACGTTTATCGTGTGCTAGATGACCTCAAGTACAGATATAATCGTATCATGCTTGGTTTTGTTAGGCACGAAACAGGAGAGAGGACGTTTTTGCTGTGGGTTATCATTTGCAACCATTATTAGGGACGGGATCTCACTGGTCGCATTTGCTAAAATGTGACCTACTGAGTGCACGTTATTGCTTTCGTATGCACTGCTTTGCTGTCTGACTGAATGCGGGACGCTTGCGCTGTATTCGTCCATCTGTCATGGCGGTAAGGCCTGCAAGCAAAAACCCCTTGCAAAGCGTCGAGTTTTGATCCATAATGGTTGATACAATCTGGCTTTGTCACCGTGTGCAAACTCATTGATCAAAAACGACCAGGAGTGTGTTCTTAACTGTCGATGTCGAACTGCTGTTTGAAGGAAGACTAATTTTAGGACTGCTTGAAAGTTTACCAGGAATCTTACCTGGTAAACTTTTAGTAAACACTAAACCTGGTGAGACCCTTTTGCGAACATGTCACACACAACCCTGCACCATGCAGACAGCAATCTGTCTGAATGCTCAGTTAGCCACAGACGTCAGCTCAGCAACGAAGACATGTTCCGGACTAAAAATTCACAGCATGTTTGTTAAGGCGCCATAAAGCAGTGACACATCACCCGACGAAAGCGCAAAGAGCATAAAACCACGAGATGCGGAGCAATCTCTGGTGAGCAAAACAAAGCATGCCGTTACGCCAGCTCTGTCGCAGGGGCACGTTCCTGTTTAAAAACCACAGTCACCCTGGCAAGGCATCAAGTGGCAGTGGCTGGACACAGAAGGCTGACGCGGGCGGGGCATACGTCCACGAGTTACGGAACGAGACCTTGCAAAACACGCCGGTACAACGCAATGCAACCGATTCTGGCTGAAAATTTCATTTAGTTCTAAGATAAACATGACGTGACAATTGACGGGAAAGACACAGCCGGGCGGCGTAAGAACCACGACTCAACGCTGATGATTGTAGTTTGTATCACGGTTCTCTAACCTCCGCACGGCCAACAGCAAGGACAACCGTTTTCTGGCGTTAACGCATGGCTTATAATGCTGCTGGGATAGCAGGAGGGCACTTTTAGTGTTGATGGGCGACGGTTGGAAATAAACCGACTCCGATGATAGTTGTTTCGATCTCGATTCTGTAACCTCCGCAGGGCCAACAGCAAGGGCAACCGTCCAGTCCGATGGCAGTGTGAAAGCTTTTAAACCGTAGCTGCTTTCCAACAGCGCGTGCGCTAATGCTATGTTCCACGATTTTTGAGGAAACCAGTATTGCACGTTCACAGCCAGAGTCTCACATCACCAGAAAATGTGGGGCTTTAAATGTTAAAATTATCTACCCCTCACCGTAGAATACCACGTCAGTCTTAAGTCTGCATCCACGAAGCTTGCTAGCATGTCGTAAGCGTCATATGCTAAAATTGGTTGTACTTTTCCGTGCAATGTGCCCAGGACTTAATCCATCTGTACCCCCTCCCCGCACGTTCATACTTAGCCCATGTCTAGGGAGCTGGCCAGCTCGCCGCAAACGACGAAAGACAAGGCGCTTGAGGTCCATTCAGAGAGGTGAACATCGTCTACTTCAGTGCCAGGCGGCGGGACTTCCACCACCCCATGAGCTGCGGCTCAGAGCAGGGTGCCGGAGACGTCGATAAACGTTTGGTCCGGGCGCTCGGCCACGTCCCTGAGGCTTTCGGATGGGTTGGCCGAACGGCCTGCCGCCTCCCCGGTCATGCTGGTGCGCGACACACCCCCACCTGGGTCCCAACGAACCACGTGTCCCCCAGGAAATCATCCATCCGGTCTGCTGCCTGTGCCTTGACCTGCTCCACCAACGCCCCGGTTGGCGTTAGGAGCGCCCGGCACATCAAAAGAAGGAACTTGAGCAGGCGACACACAAAAAAACAGGCAAAGTAAGAAACAGTTCAGCAATGTGATTGACGAAGATGCGGACGCAACCGCATGACTGCAAACCATCTTTACCATTGCTTAAACCACTTAGCATTTCTTAATCCGCTCACGACCGTCGGTCGTCGACGATGACGCACGACTGGTTGGTCTCACGAACTGTTGGTAGCAGGATAAAAAAAAGCACGCCGTTGGAAAGCTTGTGACGAGTAGAGCCCGAAACTGGTCTCATTTTAGTTTTAGGTAATATGTAAACAATTTACGTCCTATATATGTTTTATCATAGCCGACTGCAGGAGACCGAGAAACGGCCTGATACTCAAGGGCTGCGACTAATAACGCATGGGTAAAGGCACCAGCGCACAAGTAAAGGTCCACGGATGCCGATACACGTCTAATTTCTCAGATCTGTTCAATGTATACGCCGAAACGTTGAGTTAAAGACACGGCAATTTTCTTGCCGGGTGTCGGTGTGCGCCGCAGCCGTACGCAGAAAGAAATAACGGGAACCAATTTGGGCGTTCCTTCATTTGTGCGACATAAGCCTATCCATGTAAATTTTATTGATGTTAGTGGTTCTTCTGACGGTTTCTCAACTTAAATTTTGGAAAATTTGGTTAGATCTACACTATCAATGGAGCTTTATTCGCGAGAGCCTGTTTATTTCCAAAATATGCAATTTTTCCAAACTTTTTGAGGTTTGAGGTTTTTGAGGTTTCCGGAATTATAGGTATTACTTACGTCTGGGCAAGCCAGTTCTGACATTTTCTACCCTTTCAGAGTAATTTACCGCTGATTTTGACGGTGGTACATTTTGGTTGACAACAGTTATTTTTGACCTGACCTCAGGTCAAAGCCTGGAAATCATTGGTACTTTGTCCAATGACGGTAACTAGATGTTTGCTTCACTCCACACTATAAGTGTTATGAAAAATTCCGCCAATTTCTGAAAAAAACGACATGTTTTAAAAATGGGATTGACCTTAGGTCAATGATCCGGAAGATTCCGAAAAAAATTTGAGATCTCAGATTTGTTACATCTATCGAAATCACTAATCCCTGAAAGTATTATTGTGATATCTTGTTTCCCGAAAAAGTTAGAGGGCGTTAAACTTTTTTGGACATAGGTCCGTTTGACCTGACCTAGGTCAGACATCTGATTTAACCTGAGATCAAAACTTTGACGCAAGGTGTAAAAATGATGGAGCAAAAGGTACACAAAGTTTCGTGGCTCTGTGTTTTTTCGTTCTCTCGGAACCCTAGAAAAACCTCAGGGGGGTGGTCAACTGCCCCCCCAGTCGGGGGGTCAAATCACTGTAGTGGCTCGGTTGCGAATGCTGCGGAAGATCCAGAGTACATCGCTGTACGCTGCAGGTCGAGGAGGAGTGGCGGGAATATTTTCGTCTTGTTCCGCTGACAAAAGATTTGAGGGGTTTGGTGGGCGGTAACTGCGTAGCCAGGGGGGTCAGAGGGGCTGCTTGAATCCTCCCTTATGGTCAGAGGTTTTAAAAAAGTGGCTGTTGTCACAAATGATTAATTGAAATGTCGAACGAAGTACATAAAAATGCAAAAATTAATGTACTTTTCATTCCAGAATTTCTAGCTGGGTGCCGTTCGATTGAGGAAATTTCCCAATGTTTACAGTGAAATTGTAAGAGTAATATCGAGTCTTTCATTAAGTCTCGACTCCTTCCCCGCCTGACGAAAACGAGGCTGCGCTACCGGCGGGCGCCGGCACGTGCGTGCGGCCGAATTTCGCCTGGCAGGAGCGGGCGGCGCACGATGCGTGCGGTCCCTCGAGGCCGGACCTGAGATCGATGACCCGGATAGATCGGCTCCTGCTGCCGCCGGCCGGGTAAACACGACCGCGCTCCGTCGGCAGGAAATCTGGGCGGGATTCTGCAGCCGGATTAAGATCTGTGGCAGCAGAGTTCGCATGTGCAGAGCACAGCAGATAAAGTGGTTCTGCCATCTCGAAGCTTTCGGGAACGTCAAGGTCGGTGACGTAAAGTCAGATAAAAATTCAGCCTTTTTAGGCTATCGGTTGCAATTTTGGGTCTGGTTCGATTGTTTTCAACTCTAGATATACTATTTGGCTCTTTTTTACATTTTTTTTTACATGTTGGTATGTCTTTTGATCCGTGATCCGTGATTATACCGAATTCTGAGACCCGCGGCCGAATGTTGCTCATCATTCTACAGTCGCTGAATGTTTAACAGCAACCATATATGCTTCAAAAGCGCTGATGTATAATAAAAACTGACTTGCCGAGATTGTCCTTAATCTCATGTAGTTCAGACTGACTGCATTTGACTTAAAAATGTTGTGTGTTTTCAATGTCTACACACTTTGTATGGCCATAAATGGTAAGAACCACACCCATGCTTACTTCCTGTAAGTTTTTGCTGCCTCAGTCCTCTTATTTTTGGTCACCAGAATCTTTGGTCACCAAAAACCATTTCGCCGGTAAAATAACTTTCTGTCAAATATCACGCTTTTACATAGCAGCCGTGTCCGCTACCCGCTGCCTGTGTGACATGTGGAGAAAATTATTTTGACGTGGGCTTCATGCTGTCAAAGGGATATTGCAATAACTCCGGCTTTTGCCATGAGAAAAAACGCGACTCCTGCCTTTACAAAAAAACGACATTTTTCCGCTCTTTCGGTTTCACGTGAAATGACCAAATAGTACCGGTTACCGCAGTTCGCGGTAGTGACTTGTTTCGGTTGATGATTTAGCTGCACAGTTAGAAGAGCATGGTGCTTATTGTGGCATTTACGGCGCCCTTATCCTATCCATAACATTTGTCTTTTTGCTGCCACTTGGTTGCAGACTGGAAGGTTGGCACTGCTCCGAAAAAATGCAACCATTTAATGTTTTTTTTTGTGGCCAGAATTTAACTGAAGAGCAACTGTTTTCATCTGTCTTCTGTATTTAAAACATACATATTGTGTTGTGATAGTTTTGATAAGGCAATGGGACGTTTCCAGTAGCAATTCACTGTTTTAGCTTTCTACGTGAATACAATGATTGGCTTAACCGTACTGGTCCTTCACCATGGAAGTAGCCAAAAGGCCAGTATAGTATCACAGGTGTCCGTTTTCTGCACCAAATACGTAAATCAGGTCTTTGCACGTCTAACGTCTTTGGAACCACGTGAGCGACTTGATTTTTGCAGTTTTCTGCCAAAAAGAACTGGTATTTTGACCTTAGATAACCTCTGGTGACCTCAGTACTGACATGACTGGACTAAATCTGAGTGCTTTCCTCTAATTTCGCAAACGCCTTTCCAATGTTTTTTTTTTTACTTTTTCCGTACGACTCATAGTTCAGGAGATCTTGGGGTTATCAACAACCCTACGCCTCGACCAAACGAATATGTTTTCGGATGCCGGCCCGGCGAGGGCCAAAAGTTTGAAGTCCAACGTCCTTGGAAACAATGTGTGACGCTCTTGGATTTCGTAGTCGTGGCATGAGGACATGCGTGGAGAATGCGGTGGAGCGGGTTGGATTCGAGAAGTAGTTTGAAGTCCAACTTTTGAATTTGGTGTGTGCCACACTAACTTTAAAAGCTGATGTGGCATACCACACCAACTTTTAACAACGGGTGTTCCCGAAATTGGGTGTTACAGGGAACCGTGCACACCCCAAATGTGTTTTTTTCGCAAAATTATGAAGTGCAAGACTGAAAGTAAATTACCCTGCAGACACATATAGATTATGAAACAAAACCATTGCAGAACTCTAGTCCAATGTATGTCGGGTGTTCTAGATCATTGAGATCCCGAGGGAACTAGGCATCTCTCAGGCTAACTTTGAATACTGATAATTACCTACGTACCACCGCTGAGCTAAAAACAACGACGTAAATGCGCAATAGAGCCCAAAACAATCTACCTTAGCTCCCAAACAACTTTCAGTTAAACTATTATCCGAATGCCAAATACCATGTCACCTTTCGGCAAATAGTAAATATAATTCATCTTATTTCCCAACAAATGCTTTCAACATAGGAGTTGGCCGGCATCACACAGCATATATGTATACTAGCCCCAATGGGTGTTCCTTTCATCGGCGGGAAGGTTGCCAAAAACGTGGATTTTTTAATAAGTGGCGCTACGAGCAGCGGTCCACGCGCCTGCACGCTATTCAGTATGTTTAGAGTGTGCAGAGCGCCGTTTAGAACACTTTTGAAGGCTGGTTTACACGTTGCTGCGGTGTAAACCTGCACCTGGCCGAAAACGAGTCTTTTTTAGGTCACTGCCATCAAAATCGAAAATGACGTGGTTGAAATTCCGTGAAAAATAATGGGGTGGAGCGAAAATTGAGTAAAAGGGAGCTGGTCGGGCTCCCATTCCAACATTTCAAATAACTCCCGCCCATGCATGGGAATGGCAGTGGTTTAAAAATTGAATGGCGCGTGATTGCGACGGAAAAGAGACAAAATTGAATTCCGTACGACTCGCGTATTTCTTTTTGGTACACGGGAAGCGGTGTGGCCAGTGGAAAAGCGTCCATATTCTGGAGTAAAAGAAGTCTGGAAGAATTTTTTGTCGCTCTAACGTGCTCTGTCAAAAACCGATTGTCGCCAGAGTACGGTATGAATCTTTTCAGCACAGTATTTTTATTCCTCTGAGAATAAATCTATTTAGTCATGCACGAGGGAAAGATAATAATTCCAGCGCGAGAGAAATATTCAGTTCGTTTGTTTAATGGCGTATTCAGTGGGGGCACAGGGGCACTAGGGGCGCAGCTAGGATTTTCTTAGGGGGAGCCGGGGCTCATTGTGGACTGAAATCATACGAAAACCGTCTGTCGGGAAGACGATGTGCAATGTTTTCACACAAAAAATCCGGGCCTAAGGTGGAAAGGTGGACTGGGCCCCCTAGGCCTCCTAGGCTGCGACTGCGGGAGGCACGTAACCCTCTTATCAGATTTCTGCATGTGTTCACCGCACGTGAATATATGCCGACGTATATAATAGCAGGCCTGTGGGAGTCGTCTCCGGCGATTCCAGGTGTGCTGTAGTGTATTGCGTCGCACAGCAAATGCGCCGGCGAAGCGTTCCTGCTGCCGCCGCCGGAGCTCTACCTGGACGGGGCGCGCGCGCCGTCGCTGGCGCGCCTTGACGACGGCGGTCGCGCGTCACTGCTCAGCGTGCTGCTGCCGAGCGTTGCGGCCGATAGCGAGCTGGACGAAGAGCCGCTGCAGCCGCTGCGAGTCTCCTAGGACGAGGAGAGCGGCCCTGTTCGCCGTGCGTGACCAGCTGGTGGACGACGCGCTCAGACGGAAGTAGCATGCAGCTGCCCTGAGGTGGCCGGCGAGCGCGGTCACTGGATGCGCGTGCAGACGCGCGCCGTCACGTGCACCAACACGCAGCTGGCTGACGGCCGTGAGCAGACTTACCGGCAGACGGTGGCCGCCGACCAGTGGCAGGCACAGTTCGTCGTCGTCACGTACTGCCATTCGCCATTGACTGATTGCATATTTGTCAGGTTGGGAATTTGTCACTGCTTATGTGGTGTGCAAAAGATCTGGTATTGACTTTTTGATCCACGTAACTTGTGAAGGTTTGATCTGCGCCACGCCTGTGGATATAGCACTTAACTGTTTGGATTCGAGCTGGACTGTCGTCAGTGTGACTGATAATTTCACGGTTGACGGGTGACCTGATGTCGTTTCTTGTAGTTACGGAAGAAAAAGAATCAGTCCAGTTAAGCTCCCCTGAGGCACGCCCACATCAGCATCAGGAAGAGTTTCACTGCTTCACCTGTGTCGTCGCCTGATGCGCAGATAGTTCGCATCTGTTCAGGGTTCCCGAGCCCGCTGCGATATAGCCTTAGCAGCAACACACGTAGACGGTAGTGGGTGCCGACCGTGTCGGCGCCGAACCTGTAGGGAGCCTCCATTCGAACAGCGGTCGCAGCACGTTCAGTCGACAGATATACCTAAAGGATGGCACTGCTTTTTTAAAGCTGAATGATATTCCGGTATGTAGCGTGCTTCACGCCGTTGGTAAGGCCGGGCTGAGCCGGCTCGACTCGTGGACACCCTGGCGCGAATACTGCGAATACATTCAAATGGTGGTAGGACATTTCCGAACATGAAATCACCAAAATTTTCATTACCCAAATGGGCGAGGAATGTTTGTGATATGCAACGAAGGCAGGGGCGTACGCTGGATTTCGCAGTGGGAAAAGCCAGTTAAGCGCGCTGCTGGTGCGCGAAATTTCTTGGATGGCGTACAACGCCACCGTATGTTCTCGATCTACTTATTTGCACCCGCGTACCTCGAACCTTCATTTCTCTGCATTTAGTCACCTGCATATTAATACATGCAAAATATTTGGTAAGGGGAGAGCATGTACCCCGTGCACACCCTCCGGAATTCCCCACTGACGAAACGAGCAAAATTTTCCTGTGAATTATTATCCTTCCATCCGAGGGAAGTGATGCACGGCATGCATTACTATATAGATTTGATGCCAGAGGAGTAAAAAATAATGCGCTGAAGGCATTCATTCGGTAATCCGGCGACGATCGACTTTCTGATCGAAAACGTCGGAGCGATAACAGATTTCTCCAGACTGTTGCTTCACGCAAGAATATTCACGCTTTTCCACTTAGCCGTGCCTCTTCTTGGTCTACCAAGGCATACAAAAACACTCTTGAGACGCTGGGTGTCGTTTGGTTTTCGTCGATGATACCCGCCTGTTTTTTCTTTGGACACGCGGAAAGAAAAAAAGCAAAGACGGTTTACGTGGCGCGGCTATTACTGCATCACCTGTCTAGCGATAGCCAATATGTGCATCACCAGGTAGCAACTCACGTAAATCCCAGTCTGCTAACAATAGTGCAGGCATGACAGACACCATGGGTGGTAGCCAGATCAGAATCTGTTCTCAAAGCTTGAACAACGTCAGGTCCGATTGTGGAGCACCGGCAGATTCGCAGGACTCTTACTTCTGCACAACTTTCCCAAGTTTCTAGAATCTGCCGTCGAGTTTCTAGAGCCGCCCTGAAATATACAACACCAACTCGAATTTCAGATGCTCCTGCTAAAACTTCATCCATCCCGTCAGCTCAACAAGATTAAATGAGACATGCCATGGTTTCCAGCACGGTCTTTACTATTTAATCTACCCATTACCCTTTCCAGAATGGTCTATACTATTTAACCTACTCATTACTCATCTACCTAATATGATGCAGGCATTCCACACTTGGTTGCCTGGATTTACAGCATTGCCAATGTAGTGCACGTCATCAGATTGATTTAAAATCATTCTTAATCACAAAAGTACGCATTGTTTTCAGACTCCAATAGAATGCTCCTTATATGATAGCTAGTACTTCTTTTCTAGTTAGTGCTATTTTTTCCTTGGGTGGGTCTATTTTTTAGGTGGTGCTCGAGCACCACTTGAGAGATATAAAACTCTGAACGTGCTTGAATATATTTTTCTCTTGTTTTTGCTGTTGATTGGTTGTGTTTTTGCTGTGGCTTTTTACTCATATTTTTCTCGCGTATTGTAAATGGTTTCACATATATATTGTCGATGACGTAAAGATCCAGAAAGCTGCAGTACACCGTCCTAAATGAGCCGGTGCCTGCCATTTTTAGCGGCCCGCGGTTCATGGTCATAACTCCATATATTCATGGACGAGTCCATGCTAAACTTTCATTATTGGAAGAGCCATGAATGGATTTGTCATGCAACGCAACAAATATATTTAATTTTCGGTGATTTCTTCAGTCATTCGGTTCAAGACTTAATATACCAGGTACAGTCATCCGGCGATTTGACCGTTCCGTGACGTAGGCGCGGTACGTCACTGATATTTATGGACCCAAACCGCCATTGTATTTCGTGATCAAATGCAATCCAAATGCCATCGTATTTTCCGAACAAAGAGAGATGATGTGATATAACAACGAACACAAGACAGAGTAATCCTTCATTAACAAAAAGGCCGGGATCCGTTTTGTTTAACTTTTACCTCTTATCCCGCTTAGCGTATCAAATGGCGCCATTAAGATTCATGTCGATTTGCTCCTCTCACTAATGTTATTTTCTGAAATTCCGTAAGCGATCTAAGAACCTTATTCAGTGTTTCGCAAGGTACCCTTACTAAACATATCGTTTATAAAAAAGGTCAACAAGATCTAACCTAACCTGACGGTTTCCAGACCCAATGAGAACCTGGAAAACAATAAACCTGGAATCTTCCTATTACTTGCTGTGCAGGTGGCCATGGTGCAAAACCACATTATTGCTACCTTATGTAGGTAAATACCAAGGTGGGATATACTTCCACGAGCTGATGAAGACACGAGCTGGTACATGTGTTGTAGTGTTTTTTGCGGCAGATGTCCTATGTTGCAGTGTTTTTGTGGAACTGGTCAGTTGAGGCCTTGGAACGTATTGTCGTCTGTTATGGTTGCCCCGTGCGTATCCATCGGAAAACGTAGTCTGACCTTGACCTCTGCCCGGTGCGGACGTGCCCTCGAGCTCCCGGCCGGCCGCATCCCAACGTAAGGCGGACCGTGGCCGGAGCGAGCGGGGAGCAAACATAGCTGGTGGTGATCGCTGGTGTCTAAGGAACAACTCGAATTACTGGGTTCGCCTGGACCTTTTGCGTGATTGGCAAAAAGTGTCAAGATTATGGCTTCTGGTGAGGACCTTACGGATTCAGTTTTCAGTGACGCGGAGACGGGCTCAGCGGAGGAGTTCGTGAGACGGAAGCGAAACCGCCAGACATCGATCACGGACATGATTTCTTTGTACGAGAGGAGAGAGAGAAAAAAGGTCTCCAAAAGGCAAGTCTGTAAATCCTGAACTCATGATTTTCAACAAAAGGGTCATTGAAAAAACAGTCGAGGCATTTTTGGAGAAACATATATCCAGCCTGTCCAAAACGATGGAGAGGAAGATTGCGACTCAAGAGACCACGATTGAAAAAATAGAATGTGAGCTTTTTCAGGAGTCCCAGACGATGGATCATTTACAGTCTGAGCTCAAAACTTGCCAGAAGAAAGTAGAAGAGCTGACAGGGCGGGTTGACGATATGGAGAGGAACAGCAGAGGCAAGAACCTAATTTTCTGGAGTCCCAGGTTTGGACAAAGAGGTAAAGGAGAAAATTTTAGGGCCAAAAGTCTCGAGGTACTTAGAGTTAGCTTCTCTGACATCACAACTGGAGAAGAAGACATCTCCGCGGCGCACCGTCTGTCCAAAGAGAGCACGATCATCTGCGCCTTTCATGACAGAAACTTGCGTAACAAGGTCTATGGAGATCGCCTGAAGCTGAAAAAAACGCGTCGCCATCGTACAAAGACCATCTCTTCACAAGTAAGTCGTTGACCCGATCGAAGTGCGACCTCTTTAACCAGCTTCTGATTAAAAGGAAAGGCTGCTGTGGGCCGTCTTCACGAGAAATAGTCTCTCGAGTTACAAGACAGCCCAGCGGTCGAGTTCTGTCCGCGTTACGACGCAACAAGATATCCAAGAGCTGCGCCGGCGGCTGGCGGTCGTCGGCGGCGCGGGCAGCTGCGTTTTGCTGATGCGGTTCAGGTCTGGGTTCCGCGGCCGCGGCTGGCGGTGCTCCGGCCGCTGCTGGAGATGGTCCGGCGGCTGCTGGCGGTGTTCCGGCGGCGGCCGGCGGTGCTCCGGTGGCTAGCGGTGCTCCGGCCGCTGCTGGAGATGGTCCGGCGGCTGCTGGCGGTGCTCCGGCCGCTGCTGGAGATGGTCTGGCGGCTGCTGGCGGTGTTCCGGCGGCGGCCGGCGGTGCTCCGGTGGCTAGCGGTGCTCCGGCCGCTGCTGGAGATGGTCCGGCGGCTGCTGGCGGTGTTCCGGCCGCTGCTGGAGATGGTCCGGCGGCTGCTGGCGGTGTTCCGGCGGCGGCCGGCGGTGCTCCGGTGGCTGGTGGTGCTCCGGCCGCTGCTGGAGATGGTCCGGCGGCTGCTGGCGGTGCTCCGGCCGCTGCTGGAGATGGTCCGGCGGCTGCTGGCGGTGTTCCGGCGGCGGCCGGCGGTGCTCCGGTGGCTAGCGGTGCTCCGGCCGCTGCTGGAGATGGTCCGGCGGCTGCTGGCGGTGCTCCGGCCGCTGCTGGAGATGGTCTGGCGGCTGCTGGCGGTGTTCCGGCCGCTGCTGGAGGTGGTCCGGCGGCTGCTGGCGGTGCTCCGGCCGCTGCTGGAGATGGTCCGGCGGCTGCTGGCGGCGTCCCTGAGGTGGTCGGCGGTGTTTCGGTGTCTGTTGGTCGCTAGCCTGCGGCCGCTGGCGCTGCGCCGAGCTTTCCCGCGGCCCGGCGCCCTTCGCGTTCGACGGCGCCGCGCGCGCGGGCGGCTCGCTTGACAGCCTCGGGGCATTCCGGACCTCCGTATGATTACTCAAGTAAGTTTCGCTGGCAGGGATCAGACATATAAAATTCGTCGCTGTCGTCGGATGTAAGGGACAGTTTCTGTGTTCCACATTTTTAATCGCGTCAAGAACCTGTATTGATGGGTTATGTTTTCCCAGTATTCCTCTCTTATGTTTCGCTTCCCACTGGTTGGCATTCCTTAGTAAGAGGAGCATTCGTGAATAGACGCCAACGAGTTAATATTCCGGTGCTTCGGGTTCAAATCGCCGAGCGCCCCAGGCTTCGGCGAGGCCATGTGCATGCGTGTGTTTTTTGTTTTTGTTTATGTCGTTTGTATGAGGCCCTTGAGGCAGCCTAGCCCAAGCTTCTACGATGCCCCTTTTTCGAAGGGAGCTGCGCCTGCTGGCTTTGAACCGTTTGCACACAAACCCTTGTTTACGTACGCCAAATGGCGGCGTGGGTCCCCACCGCTGCTCATTCATTAACGGGAATGTTGCAAAACCCAAGGGTTTGGAAACCCTTCGACCGTCAGCCTGGAGGGTGTTCATCACTGTAAAATTGCTGCTCTAGTTCTAGTCTGATCTAGTTCAACTAGTGACGACCTCGCTCGTGCCAGTCTTTCGCGCGAGTCAACTAAAGAGAAAATCTTCTAAGTCCGACTTCTATTCACTTCAGTCATTCACCAAACACCTACACTGGCACCCACACTATACGGAGATCCTTCCACCATGCGTTCAGAATCACAACAGCCTTCACGACGACGAGCGGTGCGTTATTGATACTACAAACGGAAATGATCCAGGCCAGGAGGTACAAAAATGACTTGATGTCAGCCAATGAGAAACGATAACGTAATCAACCGAGGCGCGCAAGCTGGTGGCGTGAGGAGTTCTAGACCAATCAGAATTGGTTGTATCGCATAGCGATTCCAAGAAACCGCGGATGCTAATCTGCATTGTTTGTCGCGTACACTGACTTTTTCACGGGGAGTATCGAGTCCCGTTACTGATAAAGAATGCCATTTAACATAACACTCCCATTCCTGAAAGTGAGACGACCTTGGGCGCCCCAGACGTCTTTGTCTGGGACGTCGAGCTCGGCCTTGCACGTGTGAAAAATGGGGCCGTTCTTCAGATGGAGACATTTACAGGAATTCTTTAGAATTTTACTTCAAACTGCTTGAGAGCCGAAGAGTTTTGGGGAAAAGAAAAGAATTTTGTTACATGCACCCCTTGAACGCGCCTACAGGTGCATGTCGGAGCCGAAATCGCGTGCTGGACTCGCGGTGGCCTCGCGCGGATGACGCGAAGCCATTTGCGCGCCTCGGCAGCTGCGGAGCACGCCGCGGGCGGTACACAGACGTGACTGGCCCGGCTACAGCTCGTGCCGACGCCATTTGCGCTCGAGATTGGCGGGAGTCCGGTGCGTGTCGGCGATCGCTTCACTGGCGGGAATAGTGAGGGTTGGCGCCAGTGGAGACCGTACCGGGGGACGCAAAGCGTGGTGTCCTGGCGTCTCACGGTGTCGTGCGGAGTGGCCGGCGACGTTCGCGGCATTCACAGCAGGGTTCACGCTGCGTGAATCAGAGGCGTTGGTAAAGTGGTTGTTGTTGTTGAGTGGCGGTGCCAGTTTTTGGAAAACACAACCGCCGGAAAGCCAATTTCGGCCAAGATAAGACGACTTTACTACATCAAGAATGACAAGGGAAACACCAACGTTTGTATGCTCGGATGATACTGGAACGGTTGAGAAGTCAGTATAATGCATTTGTAATTCCCGGCATGATGCCTTCCTTCTTTCTACCGATGTTGCAAAATCTAATTTGTTGATTGTTATAAAGTTTCCGAAATGTGGGCTTGTAAAGTTTCTTTGAAGAAAAATATGTATTTCAGCACAAAAATGTGGTTTCTCTTTCTGCGGAGGTAGCAACAAAAATACACTAACAGCTCGTTGCAGTGTGGTTGCGCGCAGATTACAGTTTGCACGCATCGTAATTCATAATTCGCAATTTGCAACCAAAACCCCAGCTTTTGCCTACGTTGTTGCAATTTGATGCCAATTTTTTTTTTATTTGTAACAGGAGATTACTGTATTCATTTAAGCTCCAATAATACAAAGAAACCGGTCTGTGCTTAGAACAAAGACATTGTCAGATTATTTACAGTGTTGACGCACTGGGGACCATGTACCTATAATCCTATCCAGATGCAGCAAGATGCTCCGCAATTCCGTGAAGACCAGCACAAGTAACAAACGACAAACGACTGACAGAACGCTGTGTACAACCATGCTGTGCTATGACTTTTCACGACAAATGGCGATATTGGGAAGAAGACATGCTCACAGGGCTATCGTCTTGCTCGTCGTTCTGTGCCTGCTGATGTTGACCAGAGGTACGTTTGGGTGTTTTGTGCGTAATGATGGGAAGCTGACGCTCATGCGTGACGCGTCAGCGTTGCCGGTAGGACTCTTCGTAGATGCGATTGCCGTAAAGTGATTGGGAGGAGAAAGCATTGAGACCAAGGGCTATGTTCCGGATGGCAACAGTGGTGCGCCGACGCCGTGACTTGCACATGACTGCGTTAGCTGTAGTTTCTCTGCACAGCTTGATTGGTCATTTGTATACTGAATTTGGGTAGAGGCGTTTTCGTTAGGCGGGCTGCGTGTTGCGCTCGTTCCACGAGGAAAGATAAAATATCGTTGTTAGCGGTATTCGAAACCGAAACTTTTGGGCCCGAACGAACATTCTGTTGATGGTTTTCCCTAAATGTTATTCACGTACAGCACTCTGCGTTTGAAACGTGCAATCATTATTAAATCAGATTGTTTGAGATGTACCATGGAACAGAAAATTATTTTTCTTTCGAAGTCATAACAACTTGAGTATTCTTATCTTGCATCGATAACAAACCCAGATCTAATGTTTTTCCCACGTCCCATATTACCAACCGAATCACATCAAGATAAATATTAAATCCCTCTGTGATCCGTTTGACCATTTAGCTCATAACTGCTATCATAACATATAACATAATAGCAATTTGTTAGCTTTGTGATGATAAACTAAGAACCATATCTAAGAACATAACTATACAGAATATAACTCATCATATCTTACATTCTTCAAAATATCCGGGCCAAACTTTTATGCACTATCGCCAAATTTTTTGTCACTCCGGATAGACTTTCTCGCATTCAAAACACGCACTTGCACAATCAGAAATGAGAAACTTCAGTCGATAAGCAATCACGAAGAAACGTAAGGAGACCTGTTGCCGACGAAGAGGAGACTGTGCACGCAACAAGCGTCGACAATGAGGTTCCGAGTATTATCAGACTATCGGTTTACATGCTATCCATTTCCCACGTCTGTGCGTATGCACCTGCGTTCCAGGGCCCATCAGCGATTTACGAAGTCCGTGTGACGTCACCTTCCGTCTCAGCGACGCGGCGTACCCGTGGGAGAAACGGTCGCCGGACTTCGGGTGTGTCTCGTCTTGTCTCGGCGACCCGGGAGGGCCTTCCTTCGAGGCCGGCCTACGGCGGACCAAAGCCCTCCTGGGTCGCCTGCCCAGCGTCGTCTTCGTCGGCGACTCACGTGCACGCAAACTCCACGTCAGCACGGTGCGCGTGTGCGACAGGCCGGAGGTGCCGCTGCCGGCCCGGAACACATCGCCGGCGGCCCTCGCTCGTCTGAAACCCGACAGCGCGCCGGAGCAGTGGTGCGAGCTCGGCATGTGCTCGCACAACGTCACGTACGACGTCATCGAGACGCGCCTGCTCTGGCGGCCGTACCTGAACATGGGTACATGAAGTCCGCCCTTGGAGGCCCTCGCAGACGGCTGCCGGCGCGGCGCCGCCTGCCCAGACGCCGTGGTCGTCAACGGTGGGCTGTGGTACGGGTACCGAGTGTGGTACGATTTGCGTAAGTGCAACAACCGTGAGGCGTTCGTGACCCGCTTTAGGGAGGGTCTGTTGAAGCTGATGCCGGCGCTGGGCGAGCTGACGCGCCTGACGCGCACTATCTGGAAGCTGGAAGAGGGCTCCTACTCCGAGTTCATGTGGGACAACTGGGAGCCCAACTTCCAGAAGTCGGAGAACAACCAGCTGCTCATGGTGCAGCAGGCCGTGGTATACGATATTTTTCTGCAGGTGAGCGTGGGCCACCGCCTGCTGCCGGCGTTACGTTAACTCAAAGGAGCCCTGAGAACGGCAGCACGTGGCGGCCGCAGCGCTTTGCTTGGCGTTTTCGAGTGTTGTTGTTGAGACTGTTGCCCATGCTGTTCCCTCTGGAATACTGGTGCGTTGTGTCGTAGGGTTTGCGTTGGCTTTGCGAAGCTCGTGAATTATCGTTTCATGAGGGTTGATGAAATGCAGCTAAATACAGAATAGTTTGTCAGTCGATAGCAGTTTGTTTTTAAATCTTTTGTAATGTGGCAGTTGCTAGTAATTTGTTTTTAAGTATTATGCAGTGCCAGTTCAACCTCTGATTTCCCATTTATTTTTCTTCTGACGTTCAGCGTGGGTTTTCAGTCCATATTAAGGTGTAATACTCGGCGGCAAGCTCGTTTTTCGGGCGTGACGGGACGCTGGCGTTTCCCGCGGAAGGGAGGGGGAGGATTCTGAAGCTGGCCGCATCGACGCATCGCTGTAGTTTGTCCAACAACGCTGACGCCCGTCAGTCCACCAGTGTGTGGTGTTTACGCGCGTACCTCTGCCGTCCCAGAACGAGAACCTGGTGATCTGGTCCTCACTGTTACCGGAGACCACGCGGCACATGTTCCACGTGTGCGCGCGCACCAAGCCTCGCCGCTGGCCCGAGTGCCCCGACGCGATTCACATGGGCCGCTCGCTGCAGACGCGCTTCGCTACCCAGATCCTGGAAGATGTGTGCACGAGAGCGAGGAGGAACGCTTAGTGCAGAAGGAACGCTCAGGAGCCTTGTCTAGGTCCTTACCACGCAATCTTGAGCCGCTCGTTTGTTCTTCTGGTCGGTGGTGCCGTGGTGTGGCCAGCTGAGCGTCGTGACAGAGGCCGGTAACTGGCTCTGGCTAACGTGTAACCGCGTGTCGGGTTGTTCCGACTAAAAGGAAGAGCAAATGTGAGGTCACCATAACTTGTACCTTGATGTCCTTCCATTGAGAATGTGCACACTGTACAGAGTTCATTCTCTCCCGTTAGCAAACGAAGCCGACACTAAATCAAAAAAGGTCTTCGTAAGTAATTTGTAAAATCGTAAGGCGATTAGTTTTGCTTATCGGTGCAACTGAGGACATTTTACGAGGTTCAAGGTGTTTTGTGGTAGGTTACAGGCTATCACTATTCCATGTTTTGTTTTGCGTTCGTCCAGTAAAGCTTACCGATTCGTATTGGTGACGTAGTGTTGGCGAATGTGATGCATGTCGTGAATATAAGGCGTCTGGAGAGAAACGGCTTGTTTTCATGGACCACTCTTGTGATTCTGCGGCTCGTGCGGGACGCGAGAATGGAGCGTCCACGGCGCGTCTCCACGGCGGTCGGCTGCGGACACCTTCGGAACGTCCGTCCGGCGTAGGATCGTGGCGCTGCACCGCGCCCTGTATCTGCATCTGTATCACCATACCGTGGACGCGTATTTGCGTCTGTATCACCGCTCCTCGGATCTGTATCTGTATCTGTATTTGTCCCCAGCCCATTTCTGAAACAGGAAATAAGATATCTAAGTCATGTCGTTCCATTAAGTTGTAACCTACGGACTGGGCCGTGGTAAAGTGGAAGTCATAAGAAAACTGGATCATCTGACGGGCCTAAAATGCTTTCGTTCATTCATCGGCATCAGCTCCTGCTATTGCTGTTTCATTCCGAGTTTTGTAAAAATCGCAAACTTCTTGCGGAGTCAATGAAGAGAAACAACCATTTGACCGGAATGTCACTTGACAGAACGCCTTTGAAGGTATTTGATGCTCTCACTGAAGCTCCTATTCTGGCTTACCTGGACACTTCAAAACCTTACAAACCGTACACGGACTCGTCAAACCTATCGGAGCCGCTCTTGTGCGGGACACCGAACAAGGCGAAAGAATGGTCCAGTAACTGTCAGATCAACTGAACGCCACGCAGCAGCGGTGGCCAGTCATCGAAGAAGAAGCCTACGCCATTGTTTACGGCGTTCAAAAACTGAGACAAGACCTTCTCGGCTCCAGAGTCACTGCCATGACAGCCCACAAACTCCTTAAACATCTCTTTACCAGCGAGATGAGAAATGCATGAATTCAGCGCGGGTCATCATTCTGAAAGAATATGGCTGCTATGTCCAGTACATCTCAGGCAAACAAAATGTTGTTGCCTATACCGTCTCACGTCTCGGCTTACCATCAGACGTGAATGTCATTAAGTCCGGCCGAGCACCCAGAATAGTCCGGCCGAGCACCCAGAATAGTCCGGCCGAGCACCCAGGGTGTTGGACTCCCACGTGCAGAAATGCCCAGAAGATGAGTCCGACCATCAGGACAAGTTTTGAGAATTCCTGTTGAACAATCCCGACGTTAAAGGCCTTTAGGAAAACGACACGGATATCAAATTACGATTCGTGGTACTCTTTAAGGTTTAGGACATCTAAACGTTGGTGGAATCGCCGTCACTTTGTAGATTTAGACGGTTTACTTGTTTTGCATCTCGGACACTCCATTGTACCCCATTTCTTGGCCTGCGGTTAGTCATTCCACGTATTCTTCAGACATCTCTCATCCAAAAAGTCCAGTCGGGATAGTTTGGTCGACATCTAGGCATCAACAAAACATATGACAAACTTTGTTCGCATTATTATTGGTCTGAAACATACCCAAGCGTAGTTCAGTAGTTCAAACCCTGCGTATCCTGCAACATGCGGAAACGGCATAGAGGACGGTCTCCGCTGCAAGACATGCAGAACCAGAATATCCCTTTGAAATCATCGCTTTAGACATGTGTAGACCATTTTATCAACGTTATGATGGCAACCAGTGCTACATCATTAACGCAATTAACGTGTTTTGTGAAGGGTCTGAGACATTGGCCACCGAATAAAAAAAAATGCCGAAACCGTGGCTCAGATTCTAATGGAATGTACCATTCCGCGTCATGCCTCTCCCCGCGTTATTGTTTGTGGCAACGGGACCGAATTCTGTAATGCAATCGTAGAAGAAATTTCTTTATTCTTCAGCAGCAAACATATTCGCATTTCAGTTTACCATCCTCAAGCAAACGGAAAATTTCGAGCGATACAGTCTCGTTCAAAACGAAACGTCTTAGCCGTTCCCAGCGATTGGGACACGAAAATTCCCGCGATTCTTTCGGCATATGGAACAGCTAGAAACATAGCACAGAATGAAATCCGTTGTATGTTCTGATGATCAAGATCCAGTTCATCCCATGGACGCACTTTTTCTCCCAAACTCGGGTATCAAGGAGGTGAGTCCCCACAATGCTGGCAAACCTTCATCGCTCGTATCATCAAATTCGATATAATCTGGCTCTAAGCCTTGGGAGAAACAGATTGCACTACGATCAGAGGAGGAAACCTGTGAAAATTCAAACCAAAAACATGGTCTATTTTAGAGGCTCTTCTGTTACTGAAGATTCGTCGCCAAAACTCTCTTCTCACTGGAAACCCGTTCCTCGAGTTGTAAAATACGCCGGTGACATCACTTTCCCAATGAAAAATCAGCTCACCGGCGAAAACAAAAATAGCTGACGTTCAGACATTGTGTTTAGCTAATCCAGACATTCCGTGGCAAAGCGTATCGAACGAGCGTAGTCCATATCAGTCAAAAGTTCGAAAGGATGCGAAAATCACTCATTCCTCTCCGCGTTCCACCGCCGAGACGGCCACAGTTCTTCATGGACGATGATTCTTTGAACGGACGGATCCACTCCCGACTGTTGTATCAGCCCCGAGTCGAAATTCGGACCCCAGAAGTCAGAATCCACCAGATATCAGAATTATGCGTCAGAATGTCTAAGTGCCAGTAATAAGGATGGTGTCTCTCGGTTGTAACTTCATGTCGGCTCGACATAAAGCAAATCGGTCGAAATAAAGCAAAGAAAACAGCTGGACATTAGGATGAGGTCACAAGGTCAGGTCAGGCTACGTCGGGTGACTGGCGTTGTAGTCCGCCGTTTTTTTTTTAAATGTCCGTACAGATCATTTCTACCATTTAGGAAGAATACATGGACAACTTGCTACTGGCGTCCAAAAAGCTCACATAAGTAGCGAAACGAAAAATGACATTATTTCAGGCCATACGATGCAATATGTAATAACGTAATAATATGTCAGTTATGAATTATACGTCATTGTCTTATACATTCTATGAGCTTTCCGTTCGCAAGCTCAGAATTGCTTTAGCTTTCTTAGGGTCAGAGTTAAAGCTGTTCTTAAAAAAAGAAAACCACATTTATAAACATATGGTTCAAAAGGCTGGATTACTTTTCAACATTTTCCGAACGTTTTGAATGTGTAGGAACGCACTCATGGCGTGCTTTCCAATGATATGGGTCATTTCCCCAACGTTTCGTTCGCGAGATAGAGGAGAGGTCGAAACGGCCTCCCCGGTCTCGGCCGCCCGTGCAGAGGTGCCGTTTGGGCGCGGGTTAGTGACTGCTTCGACTGCACGCCGGCCCGGCGGCAGTGCATGTTGCCGCCGCTTCGCTGCATTCTGGCCAGGTCGGCGGAGTCAAGGTTACGACGTCACGGGGAAGCCGGGCCGGCGGCCGGCGGCCGGCGTCCATGCGGCCCAGCCCTAGCTTGACCGTAATCGTAACCGTCTCTATCAAAATAACGTATTGGGGTGTCGCCTGTGACGTCACGGTCCTTGCGCAAAGGGAGGCCGGCGTGGGTCGGCCGTCAGCTGGCTAGCCGGTGATGCCGATAGTTTGCTTACGACGTGCTTTGAGGGGTACAGGGGTCGGGCATTATCTGGTTGTATTTCGTATTTGATTATATCAGTAGATACAGTTCAACATTTTCGTAAATCCTTTTAGGTTGGCTTCAGCAAGGGGTCAAAAATTAGCCGAGCTTTGAGGGCTGGAACAGTTGCAGGCATGTTGCAGGAGTGGCGGAGCCTTGCCAGGCGATCGAGCTTTGGCAGGATGCTATGTTGGACTTTGAATAGGATTGGTTTGGAGTAGACCGTAAGTATCTGTCAGTTTTAGACTAGGCTACTTTTTCGTATCTTTGGCTTCTCTTGTATTTATCACGGTTAATGTCGAAATAACGTAAAAGTGATCGACTTAGCACTGCCTGCATGTTGGGTGAACGGCAGCACGTCGCCTGCGACGTCACACCAGACGCTACTCTGGCCGGGCGGTTTTACGTGGACTTCTAGGACCTTGAATGCGGCCGGTGCGGCGAGGGATGGCGTCGAGGCCATCCCTCGAGGGTTGGCCTCGAGGGCTGTCAGGCAGCCAATAGACTGCAGGTCGGACCGGGACATGACGGCGTGCCGCTGTATGCGCTGCGAAATGTTTCCCCGTTCTCGGGCCGCATTTACTTCCTCTAATCAACAGCTCTATTGCCACTTGTTTTGCCTTCCTGCTGGAAGATGGCCTCTGTTCTTCCTCTTCACAGATCAGGCCCGCGTGACATCGCCAGCAGTTTCAGACCCATATCTGTCACCTGCGCTGTCGAAGATATGTGAAAAGATCGTGTACCCACAGTTGACTTCTTATCTCGCTACCAACAATCTTTTAGTTTCATCACAATATGCATATAGACCATGTCACTCGACGGAGGACGTCTTGGTTGATGCTGTTGAGTGGATGGTGCGTCAGATTGACGGTGCCACGCCATCGCCGTTACCTCGATTGACCTCAGTCAGGCTTTTGACAGTGTCGACCATGACTCCCTCCTGACCAAGCTCCAGTGGTATGGCATCGATCCCGGGTGGTTCGAGAGCTACCTGGCTGGTCGGCGGCAGATGGTGAGAGGCGGTTCTCTCCCCCCTCCTCTCGCCCACGGTGCTTCCACAGGGGTCCATTGTCGGTCCCTGTCCTCTTCAGCATCTTCACTAACGATCTTCCATCCTATCTTCCTCACGGACGTTGAGTGTCCTATGCAGATGATACCCAGCTGCTAGACTCCGTACATCCTGATCATTTATCCATCCTAAAATCCCGGCAAGAGACCCTCCTTGCCGTCAAATCCTACTTCACATCCAACTCCTTGAAAATGAATCCATCCAAAACAACCCTGCTCGCTGTCGGCACAGCCCATAACCTCAAGAAGATCACATCCTTCCATCTTAACTTTGCCGACCACCTACTAACCTCTCCTCCGTCCGTGAAGATGGTGGGGGTCATTATCGACAACTCCTTGTCCAGGTAGGAGCACATCCAAGGTTGTCAAAAAGTGCAACTCCATCCTGCTCTGTTTCTATAAGATACGTCACCACTTTGCACCTGAGGTCCTGACACTCTTAATCCACTCGCATGTTTTCCCCCACATCCTGTACTGCATTTCGGTCTGGAGCGTGGCCGCGTCATGCCACCTTGGCAGAGTTCAGAGGGTGGTAAACTTTGGGGTCAGGATCGTCTTCGGGGCTCGTAAGCGGGATTCGGTGTCGGCGACCTGTATCAGTTGCCATGTAGTTATGTGTCTTGTGAACGCGACATGCCTTTGCGAAAACTTGTGCCGCACGCACGTGCCTTGTCGCTGTGTGATTTGTGAAACGCTTTGTACGACGCACCGGCCTCCGCACACAAAGATGATCATAAACTGTTAGAAATCCTAGTCCGGTGACAGCCCGTCCGCCTTTCGCGCCACGCAACACCGCCCACACGCCAATTCGATCATCTGTCACTCTTTTACCCAGCGACAGCCCGCATGACGCATACATACATTAATCTCCAGTGTTTACACCACGGAGATACCACACACAATGCCCGTTAGCTCATCTATCTCTCATAGCTGACACAAGGCCAGCACAGAGACACGTGCCAGAAGGCCAACCACGCGCTGACCATGCGCCCTCTCCCAGGTCTCCTCCCCAAAAGCTTCTATAAACTTCCATTTGACTTGGTCAGTCACAACCCAGCACTGCACAAAACGTCACTTGCTCTTACGTCACCACATCACACTTCTGACGTCGCAACTCGGCCACACATATAAGCTGTAACCCCAACACCCCGAGAGCATTGCTCGATTGGCCAGCCATCGCCGGCACTGCATTGCCAGGCTGCACTGCTCTGACTCCGTCTTCACGACCATGAGTTCACCACTTCGGTTATCTTCTGAATACACAACGCGGAGCGAGGTGCTGCTGCTAGACAACGCTGTACTGAGCTTTTCTCTGCTATTCTCCGCCGTTCTCTGCTGTCCGCCGCTCTGCTGATTGCAATACCACGTCCACCTGCGAATCCGAAAGTCGAGCGTCCTGCAGGCAGGAAACAAGACAGCCATCACCATCCGAACGATGACAGGAGACCGGAGGGAGAGCGGAACGTTACGGACCTTGAGGGCGCTGGCTGGCGCGCCGTACGTGACTTAGTTGCGAGACGCGACAGCATTGGTGTCTTCCGAACCCTGAATGACTCGCGTGCTCCGGTGGAGGTCCGGTCCCTGTTCACTCCACGTTCCGCTGTGTCCCAGCGTGTCACCCGGGCGTCGGCGGCCGGCGCCTTAGAGCCGCTGACTTTCCGTCTGTCTGTGGCCTGCAGGGCTTTTTCGTATCGCGCCATTTCGTCCTGGAATCGCCTGCCGCCGGACATCACCGCCTCTCGAACCCGTGGAGAGCTTGTACAAAAACCTGACAAACTGTCTTCTATACCTTGACGTGTCTGACTACCTAGTTTTATCTGTATGACTATCACGCATGTGCTGCTCTGAAGTGACTCGAATCAAATAGTAATCCACGCGTTGGAATGATTCGTAAATAAACTGAAATAAACTGAAGTGAACTAAATTGGACAGAGCAACAAAGCTGGGGATCTTGATAAGAACTCCGCTTCTGGTATGGCCACCTCGCATATCGTTGGGTGACCTAAGGTCACAGCAAGGAGGCGTCCTGGTGCAATTTTGGACCGCAAAATCGACTTCACTGCCAGTTGTTGCCCTAGAAATCATCAAAACGAGGTTTTGGACTTAATTTTGCTAGTTCACCCTAAGTGTAATCTGACCTGAACTCATGACGCTTCATGTGGATTAACATTGTTTGTCGTGTGCAGTGACTTCCTTGCCCCAGGAATGCATTTCAGGCACCAACAAGCAAAAGAAGCTATTCAAAACCGATAGGAACAGGGAAATATGGCGGAAATTTACCTGGCCTTATGTCACCTTGACAACAAAGTCGAGATAGCACAGGTCTTCGGGATGTCCTCGACTGCTATCCCTGAAAGATTTTCGCTCGACCAATCGCAGGGCGTGGTTTGTATAAGACTGAAAAAAATCGGACTTTTCTTTAGTTCCCCCGCCATTTAGTGATTGTCATTAGGAGTGCCCTTTCATACTCCTGTGATCCAGTTACGTTTATATCAAACCTTGAATATTCGTTCAAGTAGGGTGAACGTCTCGGACCCATTCACGTTGAATCACACCACTCCGTGCTTTCTTTGGAGGGGAACAGCCCACCCCACTGCTAGAATGCTGTTAGTTTCGGAACCTCGACAGAGGCAGTAAGTGTAGCTAGTAACGCATGTCAAGGTCCTGGTTCACTTATTCTAAGGGCTTAACGAGACCACGAGAGAAAAGGAAACACAACGCAACTGAGTAATCCAAAAAAAGAAAGGGTAATGGAAATGTGGCAAAAATTCACTGATAGTGTTGTTTTCACGACCCATGGTTGTTTTTTGGTGTGTAAAGGGAGTTGTGGATTTGAACCTCAGGCTTTCAAAGTGCAACCTCATTGAGTCAGCGAATTTTCCCTGTCTGCTGTCCCATCAAACTGTGTCCTGTTGTCAGCTGTTGTGTAATTGTTTAAGAGGGCTCAGGCCAGTGAACGTTAGCAGAAGACTTCTATTTTGCCTCATCAGTGAATGGATTCAAAAAGCAAGTTTTGAACGTTATTGCACTTTATACCACTGCTTACATTTATATTATTATATACTACTGTACGTATATTAATGCATGCATTGTATTGTATTGTACTGTATTGTATGTAATCCCACCTTTGACACCATGTCAAGCTCTGCTCTTTGTTCATGTAAGATTGAGTTATTTGAATTGTTAGAACCACCTAGAGTGTGTATTCTAAGGCTGTCCTCCCATTTCCTCCTTCAATCGTTGCTTTACAAACTCTCACGAGCGTTGCCTCGCGTAACGCTTCGGCAGGCCTCGCTCGTATATCACGACACAGTTATCAGCAACACGTTCTGTGTCTGTGAACGCGCACAGCACGACTTTCTGGCTCGCGATCTAGCTTTTCCAGTGCCCATGCATAGATCCACCATGGTCCCAGTTGGTGTGGTCCGTATGTACCATTCCGTTTATTCATGCAGATACAAAATGTCAACTTTAAAGCGTGAATACGTTGAGCATCATTCCAGGTTCTTGTACCATTACACAGCCTTTCAGTCAGGGGCGAATCCAGGATTTCACCAAGGGGAGGGACAAATGGTCAGCGCGCCCCCCATCCACGCCCATTTTTTGGTCTTCAGATACGAAAAAATGTTGATCCGTGCAGGTCGAGGAGCGAATAGTTTTTTGTGTAATTTCGCGTTTTGTACCATATTAAGTAACCGGGAAAAAATCAAGCCCGTCATCTTATTTGAGGAAATTTTGTGTTTTGTTGCCGTATGAAGTGGCCAGAATATGAAAAGAACGTCTGGATTTCAAGGCGGCTGCGTCCCTTCCTCCACCTTAAAATCCCGTGTCGTTATCTGACACTTTTTAGAACTTTGGTCAGGGACGATGCAGGAGTCCCTCTACCCCTTTGCAGTTTCTGGAAACTTTGTTCCCAGTTTAGGTTAGCTTAGGTTGGATTCCCTCCGGCAGTTACGGAGGCACTTTTGGTGATCTTGGGACGTCTGCCGTGTTAAAGGCCCTCTAATGGTCGCAGATGTCTTTTACAGTTTCACATGTCCCACGGGATGTCACAAGCGCTCCTTTGGCGGTTTCAGGGGCGCCTCGGACAGTTTCAGGCAATCGTTTGGCAGTTTAAAGGTCGCTTTTGCCATCTCGGGGTCCCCTCCGTCGTCCCTGCAACATTTTAGCCGTCTAAGGAGTAGTCTAAGGCCCTCAGGCAGTCACAAAGACTCCCCTATAAGTCTCTCTGCCGTGAAAGAGGCGCCTTTAGAAACCCTCTAGGTCTTTTGGCCATTTTAGGAACTATTTGGTCGTCTCTCTATGTTACAAAAACGGAAATCCCTAATCCGCCCCCGACTGGGGGGGGCAGCTGACCGCCCCCCTAAGGTTTTTCTGGGATTGCGAGAGAACGAACAAACACAGAGTCACGAAACTTTGTGTACCTTTTGCTTCATTATTTTTACGCCTTGAGTTTTTACGCCAAAAGACCTGAGGTCAAAGTTTTGACCTCAGGTCAGGTCAGGTCTTTGGCCTAGTTCAGGTCAAACAAACCTATGTTTAAAAAAGTTTAGCGCCCTGCAACTTTTTGGAAAACAAGATATCACAATAATACTTCCAGGGATTAGTGGTCTTGATAGTTGCAACAAATCTATTGTCTCAGATTTTTCTGAATTTTCAGGGTAATTGACCTAAGGTCAAGCCCATTTTTAAGACGTCGTCGTTTTTTTCGGAAATTGACTGAATATTTCACAACATTTTTAGTGTGGAGTCAAGCAGACATCTAGTTACCGTCATTGGAAAAAGCATCAATGACTTCCAGCCGCTGACCTGAGGTCAGACCGCGAATAACTGCAGTGAGCCAAAATGTACCACGGTCAAGATCAGCGATGAATTGCCCAGAATGGGTAGAAATGATAGAACTGGCTTGCGCAAACATAAGTAATACCAGGAACCTCAAAAAGTTTTAAAAAATTGCGTATTTTGGAAATAAACAGGCTCTCGCGAATAAGGCTCCGCCAGTTTTGTAGAATGGTAACTAATGAGTTTTTCCAAAATTTAAGCATGAAAAACCATCATAAGAACCACTAAGATCAATAAAATGTACATGGATAGGCCTTTTCGCGAAATAAAGGAACGCTAAAATTACTTCCCGTTAATTTCTTCCTGCGTACGACTGCAGCGCACGCAGACAGCCGACGCGAAAATTGCCGTGTATTTAACTCCACGTTTCGGCATGTATATTGAACAAATCCGAGAAATTAGGTGTGTATCGGTATTTGCGGGCCTTTACTTGTGCGCTGGTGCCTTTACCTTTGCGCTATTAGTCACAGACCTTGAGATTCAGGCCATTTCTTAGTCTGATGCACTCGGTTATCAGTAAAACATAAATAAGGACGTAATTTGCTTACGTATTATCTCAAACTACAAATTGAGACCAGTTTCGAGCTCTACTCGTCACAAGCTTTCCAACGGTATGCTTATTTTTATCGTGCGACCAGCCAACGAAGTTCGTGAATTGGAGGGGGGCTGCCAACTGTCCCCTCAGTCGGCCGTGAACGCTACGGACCGACGGTCGTGCGCGGGTTAAGAGACATGGCAAAAGCAATTGACGTTACCGCGCGCAGCCACCAACAGTTGATGACAAAAAGACGAAATGGAAGAAGAGCATATTTGGTCTGCATTCACCGGAGGCCGCAACTACAACAGTGTGGTGAACATTTACTGTGGGCTTTGGACTGCGAGTTTGGCGGGAATCGGCACAAGTGCAATGGGGTGATGTGAAGCGCAAGGACGAGAACAGAATGGAGTAACTGGAGTTCACTTAGCGACTCACTAAAAGACGTCAGGACAGGGTGATGTTTCCAAAGGTGGTTCGTGCAGAAGCTTTGCTCCCACGCTGCGGGGAAATGATGACAAGTCGCGCTGTGCGGTGGAGGCATACCAAACAATGGACTGCAAGAGGCCAGCCACGGCTCCGATTGGTGAAGAACCCGTGGGTAGCTTGATGTTAAAAGCGGCGGGACAGGCTGGACTACAAGAACGTTTTATGAACCTCACCGGGAGAAAAACAGCAGTGAAACGGCTGCTAGATGGCGGTCATCCCCCTCAGCATGCTGTCCTGTTAACTGGTCACAAGAACACGGGTAGCGTGATGTCTTACACTGATATGGACATCCATATACAGAAAAAAATGGCCAGGACAGCGCTGCAGCAAAGTTAAGTCCAAAAACACAGGCTCAGAGTGTCATCCACATCAGGAGAGACGGGGGATGAGGCTTCCAGCGTGAGTACTGGTGCTTTAATTGACCCAGTGTTCAGTAACTGTACGATTAACATCACATACGCAAACGACAAAAGGCCATCACTTTCGTAGATCTTTCGAAGTATATGATCACTGTCGGCGTTAATATGTTGTACATGTACCAGTGTTAATGCACGAATGTTATAGGTCGGTGTATGTTCGCACATAGATAACGAAATGAAAAGAGTTTCTGATTCCCTTCGCTGTTATGAAAAAAAGAAACGGCGATCATATATCCGTCAACGGTTCTTTATGTCCATGCAATGCAGTGCATAAAGTCATTTCGAAGGCAAAAGAAGCAAGTAGTTAAACCAAACAGCCAATGACCCTATGACGGTCCAATGACGTTTGAGGTCGTTGAACTGCCCATGTTCACTTCTGCTACTATGGCGAGATTTGTGCATAGGTAGCAGAAAGCGAACACTTGTACTATGGAACATGGCCTCTCAGCTTCATGAAAATGCAACATTTTGGGTAACTGCCTCCATCTGTATAATCTTGACTGCAAAAAACATGAATCATAGCCAAAAGGAGGTTTTCCACCTGGCCAGCACCATTCATATTGTTAATACATTTTTTAATGAACTAGCTAGAAATTCCTTGGCAATCTTCATGTTTTCCCTGTTGACAATATTTCTGCATTGGTAGAAGTACTTTTGCTGGCTTAAGAATTGTAAAAAGGCATATTTAGTGACCAATAAAGGTTTCAGATGCACTAGATCTTACTGGGCTGGATTTTGCAAATTCATCGGAATAGAATGAGGCTGTTGTGGCAAGACATGATTCGCTGCTTACTGACAAAACTTTGCGTTCTATTCATATCGTTGTGATTACACAAAACAAGTGTATGGTAGGGAAATATTCATAACATGTGTTATCACTTAAGTCTTCCCAGATTTTTTTCTGCTAACAGATGCCGGAGAACTGTCTGAAAACATAAATATCATTCATGGTATTTTATATCATTAGACTGGCTGTTGGTATTTCTATTCTAATAACTACAAAAGTGGACAACCAGGAAAAATTGGGTATGACTAATGAGATTTATGACTGGAGCTCTTAAAATTTTTAAGCACAAAGCTGTGTAATAACTTAAGCATTTTTCATGCCCACGATCATGAAGGAAAACTTGGTACCTCATAGGAATACACTGCCCCCTGCCCCCATTGTTTGCCTAAACCCTCGATGTGTAACCCAAATCATGCGAAAGCTGCTAAAAAAAAAATAGCAGAACAAAACCACAAATAACATATCGGGAAATTTTGCATAGGCCCTCCACTAATTTCACGACGCTCCGCTCGTGCTTAAAATATTTATATTTTCGGATCTAAATGCATGGCATACTGCGAAAATCCTGGAGGACATTGGTAATTTGTAATCATAGCTTTAGCTCAACTTCAGCTCCAAACGCCCTAACAACAATGCTAAAACTTCGTGTGGAGATGGACTGACATTGACATTCCAACCTGCAACTGAGAGTCGTAGACTGTACTTCATTTCCAGACGCCTTGATTCACCATAAAATATCAACAAGGACATGACGAATTGCCAAAAACAATTAATCCTGCAACCTTAACCACCCTAAATGTATTAAGTCTGCTTCAAGACAACGATGCATTCTACTGTTGACAAGAAGTAGGAATTGGGATCGTGCCTGGTTTGTGTCCAACCTCAAATGTTGACAGTGGTAATCATGCTATCGTTAGCATGGATGAAGTAGACATGCAATATACAATCCATGGTTATTGCTTGAAGATTATCATTCGCTTCCCACTTTTGGAGCCAAAATACACAAAGAAATTATTTACCTTATGAACGTCTTTCAGCCCCTTTCAATGAGCGTTGGATAAAATGGCGTTCCTCGTTCCTCACAAAAAGAACTCCCACAGCACGGGCGGATTGCTCCTCAGCTTACGAAAAAGGACGTGGATACTCTCGACGTAAGTGAATCGTTTACTGTCGCGTTTGCCCACGATACAGTGGTAAATGTCATTTACCCTTGTGCTACGGATAACGTAAATAGGAACAGGTGTTGGTTACCATTGAATCAAAAGTAGGTAGGAAGGGAAGAAATGGGTTACCTACGTATAAAGAGTTCCAAATAAGGAGTAAAATACGTTACTCTGAGCTAAGTTCTGCTCCTGGAGTAACACCTGCACAAATATACCCTCGAAAAATACAAGTTCTTGCCAATAATTATTTTCCTGTGCATTAATTGGTTTTCGGTGACGGAAAAGTCATCAAGTTCGCGCGGTTTCTACAAAAACCCTGGAAATGGTGAGCAAAAAACGGGAGGGAGCTCCAAAAGCCCTCCCCCCATACGAGAATAAGAGTAAATGGAAGAATAGTGAAAAGTCTGACTGTGTTCACGCCTGTCGCAATGCAACGATGATTTATAACTTAGTATGGAATGCAAGGGTTAAGTGGTAATACAAGTATATTGGCAAAAAACGGCTGGTGTGGTTTTCTCTCGCTTCCTAGCTTTTGCCTTCCTTCTCTTTTCCTGTTTTCCCGCCTCCTCGCCCTTTTTCCACTCTGTTTTCGGTTTCCAGAGGCTCAGTTTCCGTACTATTTTGCCCCGCACACCAATATATCATCGATCCCTAGCACTCGATAATGCGCCGTCATTCGTCGAAACTCACCATTACCATCTCATGATCATCACGGCCCGTGGAATGACTCATGCATCATCCGTGGGTGATTCATTACAAACTTCGACTGCTCTGGACGTGCTCTCTGGCTCCGACACCAGACAGGGTGCTCTTGAGCCAGCGCCCGTGTCGAGCTGCTCTGCCAAAGCGACTTCGCGCACGAGCCCGATTATAGGGCTCGGAGCGAACTCCAGCCCTGCGGCGAAGAATTCCGCCGCCCGCGCCGTGATCGCCGCACCACGCCAGGAACGTCTTCATCCGACACACTGCGTCATCCAATGTCCCGACGTTGCAGCAGTGCCCGAAGGAGCTCGGGGATCTCGCGGACAAACGACCGTTTGTTAGCTGCTAATGACGCCCGGATGGGGCCTGCCGTCGACTCCCGCGCGGTCTGCCGAGTCTGAATAGCTCTCCTTATCCGTCGAAAATGGTCCGGCACGCAAATAGCTTTCGTAATCAGCGGTAACGGGCCGATCCTGATCGCATCCAGCCGGAACCGGGTAAGGGGTGCGGGAGGGGGAATTTCAGCATGGATAACGCTGCATAGTGGCGATATGGGGAAATGTCTCACATTTAGAGATGGTTTGAGCTGCCGAGCAACAGATTAGGTAAAGCAATTAGAGTCGTTTCCTTATCGAGGTTTTCACTGACCACGCACATCGAGGTTTTCATGGCTCACTGAGGTTTTTCGGACCTTTCTGGCAACGAAACAAAACAGAAACGCAAAATCTTCAGAAGTTATTTTTACGCCATTCTTAAATATTTTCATTACATTTCTAAAATCATCCATACCACGTCAATGACTTATTCGGTGTTTAAGGAAGGCATACCTTAAAAATTCAGGCTTTTCCTAAAGACTGTCAAAACAAGGTAAAAACAAACGGAAGGAATAATACGACATTGAATGGTATTCTGCACAAAACCGTATAGGTTTTACATATTATGTGAAGTACATTTATGTTCAAATTTTCGGAAATCTCTCCGACCCAACTTGAGGTCAGTCTAACTACGATGCTGTTTTGTTTTGCAGTTGCGCTGAAAAGTGCGTTAAATTGCTTCATTTCATCGCATGAACGGCACAGTTTTTCAGATTTGGTTAAGGGCCGGGCGAACTTTCGCCCACTGCGTCAGCCGCCGGAGACCAGTTCAGTCTGCTTTGTGGTGAGCACATAGGATACACGAGAAACGGAAATCAGTTCTCGCACCATTCGCGTTTTGTGATGCGTGAGGAACGCATGCCGTGGCTGACACTTGTGCATTTTCTGACTTGACCCGAAACGACCGCGCAGGTTCGAACGGTTCCGTTTGAATTCTGATGCGCTAGACTTGTGCAAAACGGAGTAAAAAATCGTTTGCTGCTGGGTTTTATTTTTTACGTGTCTGATATAAACGGCTGCTCACTCGACCTCAGGCTTCCTGTGGGATGAGGCGTCATATGTACGTGAAGTTCAAAAAGTTCAAAAGTTCAAAAATTCTCCGACACCTTTGTAGACTGTGCTTTGTGCTGTAAACAATATAATAGCAGCTCAATGCTTCCGATGTGACGCACACGACCATCCTGTAGACCAGCATCGCTTCTCGGGCACGCGAATCCACCCAGGACGATGATAAACTCAGTTCATTTTACTGTCAATGGCAGCCCAGAATAGTGGTTTCGGATTCGATAGAAGTTCGTATGATGAACCAAAAGAAAAGGCATCCCTGAATCCCTGAAAACAGTCACAAGACTATTACCAGTCATTACGAGCAAAACGTGGGAAGCTCGAGAAGCAGTTTAAAATGGCCGATAACGGTTACTTTCTAATTTTATACAATAAATTAGTCATCGTCTTAAAAACGTCTTCTCATTGTTATCTATCGCTGTGCGCCGCACAAGAAATAAGCGCTTGTCCTCGGCTGAGGCTTTGACGACCGTCGACAGGTGGTTCCAGGATGAGGCAGCTCTCAGAGTTTGCGCCGGAAGTCCGCTTTAGATATCCTGAACGAGACCTTTGACCTAGTGGCCACGCCCATTACGTGGCAGCGTATCTGCACTTGCTCACTACCTGCGGGCAGCTATTCATGGAGCTTGAACAAAGGCTCACCCGCTGACGTGGTCCGGAATGCTCGGTGAACGACGGAAGGCTTTGGCCAGCGCATCGTCTGGACGGAGCAATCGGCAGATGATCTGAAGACCTGTGGGCCAGCGTGGTCCTGCGGCTTCGTGCGGGATAAGACGCCGACAAACTGCTTTTCTCCCCATGTTTGTGGAGCTCCGTACGAGATTTTCAACCCGTAGGCGAAGGAAAATTATGCTGGCCGGCTGTGAGTGAGCCGGTAGGTGCAGCATCTGACTGAGGCTTTGTCACGATGAGAAAATGAGACAGTGTTGGGTGCGGATGGATGCTTTCGCATTTGGGAAAATCTTGCCGAATTTCTGCTCATTTTAGCACGTACCTCCGTAGCACGAGGTCATCATGGCTCTTTATTTTTGGAACTGGCATTTCGAGAAACAAAAGCCTCGTATGAATCAAAAGAAATGACTACGTCAGATCCGAAAAGTCATTTCGGGACAAAGTATGGACGTATTTGCAGTGGCTCTTCGTCCATGACGGCAAAACTGCGGCAATATCTTATGCTGTCCGAGCGAGATGGTGACAAACGTTTTGGGTTTTCAGCCTGGGGCCTCAAGCCACTGGTCCGAGCATAACGAATTGCAGATATTAAACGGGGCGCATTTCAGAGTATAGAAACCGCAAGTGTGAATTCTGGGTAACTCAGAACTGAGTAACTAGGTAACTAAGTAACTAACAATTAAGTAACTCACGGCTGTGTCTGAGGGAGTGGGGACAGGTTCTTCGTAACTGCTGCCTCAAACCAGGCCATGTTTGCAGCTTATTACAGTTCATTTAAAACGGCACGTGACTTAGCTGGCAGAATCATCTTCATAGCTCGGCTCTGTCAGGTCTTGGCTGCCAGTTTCAACGGTCACGGGTTCAAACCAACGAAAAAGAATTCACAGTATAGGTCAAAATATCTGATTCTTCATTTACTCATGCTATTCCGGGTATTCTTCGACGAACTTTGTACGCTTCAGGCACCTTTTGGAAATGTATGGAATTTTTCGCCGAACTTTTTTTTGCATGTCTGTCGGTTCAGGATATCTCTTTCCGACTGAGTAATCTCGAACGAGACCTTACCACTGCTTTAATACGCGACTCAGTGGGGCAGGGGACAATATACCCCCCTTTCCCCTAGGTTTTTCCGGCATAAGTCCCAAACGGTGCGGCTCAGCCGCCCAAAATTTGGCTCAGTTGTACAGAACTGAACAGCGGATCTTTTGGTGTTCGGCTCAAAGTGAGGCTATAGTTTTCAGAAATGGTCATGTTTATGGTAAGCTTCAGACTGCAATAGTTTGGTTGACCCGAGGTTAGGTAACGAGGTCAGATCGAGGTGAAAGGTCGAAAATCTTTTCCAAATATAGAACTTCTGTTCTTACCATCTCAGCAAAAAAGTCGGAAAATTCGTAAAAGACCACTTTATCTACAACAGGTGTACCAAGTTTCAGGCTGATACCAGATCAGGTCACGGAGATATGACCAAAAATGCCTCCGGGCGTATCCGTTTTCTGTAGAGGCCTGACGATGAAACGCCACCATCATGTTGTTCAATGCTTAATTCAAGGTCAGAATGGCACGAAACAATATCAGGGATGACTTAACACACATTCCGGCGGTAGTAATCTTCTCTTGATCATCTCAGGCCACTGACCTGAGATGAACTTTTTGATCTTGGTACACCCGTTTCTGCAGCAACTTGCTTTCTTGTGTTCTTTTTTCGGTGATTTCGAATCCAGAGCCCAAAATTACCTAGGTATGGTTCGCGTTAATGCAAATAGGTGTCAAAACGAAATGGATCAGATGGGTCTTGCTTTCGGTCTGGCATTCTGTGTCCGCGCACTATTCTGACGAAGCCGGAGGACGCGGTGAAGTTTTTGCTGACCAGTGATAAACACGTTAGGGGCAAAATTGTGCCGGATGACGGTAGTAGGCTCTGTGGAGCACATTTTCGTCATTTCCGTTTTTCGAGACCACTTTAAGTCAGTGGTCTAGATTGATGTCAGATGATCTGGGGTGGCCTTGGTGGCAGAAATCTGAATCGTGAGGTATTTTAGGTGCTAGATTCGAATTCAGCTCCCGAGTTTACCTTGAGACACCACAAAACAAGATATATGACACTTGGTGAAATTGTAGCCAAAAGGCTTAATCTGTGCTGAAGCAACTCAATTAAGCATACGTACTGACCTAAGCATTTCATACTGTAGGCCATGTATTGCAGTTCTGTGTGTCCTACAAAACTGGCTCCATACATCTTGGCGCTGTGACGAACGGTTTTCGCGGTACAAGCAAACTGGCGGGCCGCACCAAATTTGGCCCTCTTTGACCTCATTTGACCTTGTCGGTCACACTCCTGAAACATCGAAGTTCTAAACAAGAGGGTTCCTGTAGGGTTGCATCTACGCTGCAAATTTGGTGGATCTAGCTCGGTTAGTTTTCGAGGTCTTAGGGACTTGAATTGTCCGCACCCCAATCGAGCGCGTCACATGTGACGGACCATCCGTGCGAGTGCTAATTTTTGTATCGTTGCATGCGTTTCCGTCTGCCTGTTTGTAGGACAGACTGGGGCAAAGCGCACCACCGGGGTAATGCTCTCCACGCCAATATCTCTAATTTAAATAATCCTTGAGGAAAAATTAGGCGCTTGGTCGTAAAGCACGCGCGAGATTTCTGCTGCGTCTCTCTTTTCATGCGGAACACGGAAGGGGGTACGACGCTGCGCGGTAAAGGAAGATTTCATATTTTAATGTACCGTGGGGACTTTTCGAAGCCTGTAAGCAATCTAAATAAAATTTTCGCTGCAAATAAGAGGAACATCAGCATTTTCGCCACTGTTTTCTTCTTCGTTATTAACCAAAAGACCAACCGAGGCAGTTGCAGTTTGCAGTGACACGAATTCAACCCCATAAAGTCTCGGAAGCCAATAGGGGGTTAGCATCCATGCCCCTCCCCTCCCACACACACACTGCCTGTGGTGGTTATCCTGTGCGCTCCAGGGGAGGGAACTGTCGTGCTTACGCACTTACAACATCTCAGCAATGCTTTGCAACTCACTCACCACCTCCACCGTTCAGTACGCCTACCCGATTGATGTCATTGGGATCAAATAAACAGAATAATTTATAAAACAATCCTGAATCGAATAAATGTACATGTAATGAGCCTGGACTTGGACCCGACGGTGGAATCTAGAATCTGATGTTACACGTGCTGTTTTTGCCACTGTATTTCGGAATTTGCAAATTTGTCTTCTTTTATCATACTTTCCCCTGCTGTCTGTTTTTTGTTCTCGGCTGACACCGTCAACCAAAAGCTTCAGGTGTTAGTGGAGATAAGATCATCATTGGAGAGGGTGGCGACCTCAACACTGGGTGGCAGGCCTCCCCCAAAATACAAGTTCAGGGCTCCGCTCGTGACAGTGCGATAAGAGCACGGATCACACAGTGCATGCTACATGTATTTCATACCGTGGGTCGACATTACAAGAGGAAGACCAATGGCCTGACGTCTGTGCAAACCTGAGGTGCTCCGAGATGCGATGAGATGTTCGCACTGGCCTGGATAAAATACGGGAGGCCTCAAAATGTGCGGAGTACTGAAGCGAACACTGAAGCGCCATCTAGATGGATAGGTTAACAAACCTCGGAAAATTGCCTCAGGGCGATAGGCTGTTTTCTTACCGTCTGAAGCAGGTCTGAAGCAGCACTTCCTGGACGTGGAAGGGAGGCTCTTTGGGCTCACAGCTCGAGATGTGTTTTGGCTAGCATTTGACCTAGCCGAGAAGTGCAAGCTCAAGCATCCATTCGTGAACGGGACGGCCGGCGAGGATCGGCTCTCAGTGTGTATGCTGCGCCATTTGGAGTTAAGCTTGCGAAAGCCGGAAGCCACAAGTCTTAACTGGGCTGTAACATTTAACAGACCAACGGCGTCGTTTTGACATATACAAGGAGATTTTGCGAAAGGAGGGGTTGCTTACCACATATGGAACAGGGATGAAACTGGACTCACATTTTACAGCCGCTGCGTCACGTTATGACCTCCAGAGGTGTGAGAGAGATGTGTGGGCAAGATTACCAGCTCCGAGCGAGGAACATTGGTTGCTGTTGCTTGTACAAAGAGTGCGGTATATCATTTCATACTCTCTCTGATTGCATGGCCACGGAAGAGGATGAATGACTGCCTGATGAAAGCTGATGCCGTTAGGGTCTATCGGAGTTGTTAGTGAAAGCGGGTGGATGGATTCCTTAGTGTTAGTGGACTGGCTCAAAAATTTCCAGAAATGAGCACACAGCAACTCTTCCCCCACCCAATGCTCCTACTAGATGGGTACCCTTCCCACAAGTCACCATCAAGGCGGCCATCGAATTCGCCCGGGAGCATGGGATCGAGATGCTAGCGTTTCCATCTCATGCAAGTCGCAAGCTGCAGCTTCTGGATATACCCTTTTAAAGGCTCTGAAAACGTCGTACAACGCAGCCGTCAAAGGCTACGTGATTTCCAGTCTTGGGAAACCTCGTAGTCTCTTCGATATGGGGCGACCTTTGGCGCAGCCTTTCCCGAGTCGCAGCCTGACGAGACAGGACGAGGATTCCGCGACGGTGGACTGTGTCCACTTGATTTTGAGGTCTTCAGCGACGCAGGTTTCATCGCCGCCTCTCTCACCAACGAGGACGAGCCAGAACAGCCGTGGTGTGATCGTCAACCGCCGATCGAAACTCGGACGTCGTACAAACGCCAGGAGGTGAACTAATGTCAGCCGTCCTTTTAAGTCACTGTCGACGCGACACAGCACTAGTCATGAGGTGAGACGAGCCAGTAGGTGATGGTCAGCCACTGGTCGAGGACAAGGAGTCGGCCAGTCGGCTGTCGGCTACAAGGAATGAAGGTCGACCGTGGCTGAGCTTCGAGCGAGAGAAGGCCACCAACAGCCAGCTGCCAAGGAACGACCATTAGCCCCTCTCATCATACCAAAGACGCCAGTAGTCGCCTTACACACGGGCTGTCGCGGAGAAGAGAAAGAAAAAAAGACAAGAAAAATCATTGTCAAGGTGAAAAAGGTAGGTACGGCACCTGAAGAAGATATAACGAGGTGCCTTGTCTGCAGCATGTTGTGCCGCCTGTCGTGCGAACAATGGATCTAGTGCTGTTCCTGGTCACGATGGGCGTGTGAGCTGTGCAGTGACGATGGCAGACTACGCACATGTGCGATGTCTGTCCCTAATTCATGACGCGATGGAGCGTGTGGTGCCTATGATGTGCTGCAGGATTCCTTTGAGAGCATGGTGGGGTTCGGCGTGTGGTGATGAGTTTTATTAAGGACATTACTGCGTTCCTTCTTCACTGCCGGACTTTCATATTAAACTCAGTTGAAAACGGATCAATCTGTCGAATGATCCTGACGTTATCGGCTCGTGTAGACTCTATCTGAGTGTGAAAACGCGTGCTTTTGTATCGGTACAAAACGATGAGGTCAAGATCGCAACGAAACATTGTCTTTGTCCTCGAAGATTCATGGTGACAGTTTTGCCCCTTGCGATGCTCTTTACCCCGCAGCATAGAGCGCTCTACCCCGGTACCGAAGCAAAGCGCCCTTTTTGGCTGCACATTGTTTGCATTTCCGCAGTTAGCAGTAAATGGGGTGGACGTTTCAGCAATGCGGGTGGGACGATAAATATCCTGTTCTCACTTTCACACCTTAATTTGTCACATATCCCTTGAAATTATGGCCGTAATTGCAAACTCAGCGTTAGGGAATGCGTTTTGCACCGGTCTATCGTATAATTACATGAAACGAAGAGAAAATGTGTCAGCCCGGTAACAGCGTAAGCGGATAGAATAAGGGCCTCTTCGCGCGCCAGCAGCAGGCTATCGCCGCCGGGACCGGGGCCTGGCGCCAGACGGGCACGGCGGGAGGAGACAAACAAACGGCTGGAGGCGGAGAGAGCCCGATACACACGGGTGCAACGACAACCCTCGGACTCCCGGCAATTTCGAAGACATTTCAGAAGTGAACATGGGTAGGGGAGACCGGGGTCAAATGTTGCATTTTTTACATTTTCGATCCTGGAACGAAAATATTTCGGGTTGGGGAACATTTTCTCGGGTTTTCACAAACCCTGATGTTTTGCCTTTGTAGCGGATATGAAACGATCCCGAAATAACGACTTTAAGGTATCGAAATTACTGTTTCAAAAAGTCGCTTCAGCTGTTACAATCAACCCCAGGTACGGGGTAAATTGTAACAGCACCTAGGGTCAAATGTAACATGTTAGCGAATGGTGTAGTGTAGTGAAAGCCACTTTTGTCGAAAACAGCCTTTATTGAACAACATTGTCTCTTACATCCTGAGTCTTTCCTGGATTAAAATCACAGCTCCAATACAAAAATGCCATTACCAACGATGTAAAGCTCAAGTACTCCAGCAGTTTTTCCTGAGTTAAATAACAACTCTACCTTTCTCAGGCCAAGAACCGACGCCTCATCAAACAAAATGCGATTTCACAGCAAAACAAACCTCTTTCTGGAAAGAACATCAACAGCCATCTCGGGCTTAGAAATTCGTAACGGGACCTCTGAGGTCCAAAACATGCCTTGAGTATTTGTGCTGAAGTAGAGGAAACACAGCACCTCTAATATCTCTGACGCTCGGTCTATCATCGCCTATTCGGTGTCTGATTCACAGTTTTCGCATATGTAAGCCCCATACTTTTCGACTGCGGTAAACGCCTCGTGGGCCCACATTGCGCACATTTGGCACCGGATCCGCCTTTCTTTGGATCGACTATTTTTGAAGCTTTCAACGCACACAAGGCAGAAGACGTCTTCTTCATCATCACTGCTGCTTTCCCTGCGTGCTGTCTTCCGAGCCTTCTTCCCACCAGCCTTCATCTTCTCTGCATGCTTGTCCTTGTCAATATTTAGCTTCTTCGATGCTTGTTTGCAATCTTTTCGACTCTCTTCTAGGTTTATCGCTGTCTTTTCTGGAGTGTCAGTCAGAATTGCGGCCTTTCGCTTTCGACCCGCACTGCTGTTTTTTCTTGTGCCTGCCTTGGGTAGCGGCCGAATCGCTTCAGGGGTGAGCTGCTTCGAGGCGATCCCCGATGGACGAGACTGTTCGATCCCCGATGGACCAGGCTTGTCGATCCCCAATGTATCAGCCTCTCCAGGAATGATGCATGATATATATCATCCATGATGCATGGATATAACAATGTAGTTTCAATGTAACATTCAGAGAAAGACAAATTGAACTATATACAAATGTCCCATACTTCCCCCAGAAATATCCAAATGAAGTCAAACTAGAATTATTTAATCAGTAAAATAATAAATAAATCAAATAATAAAATATCTTAATAAATCCGATGTGAAAGTAAAACATCTACGGTAAGACCACGGTCACTAGCCGCCAAGAATGTAGTCACGTCTTAAAATTAAAATTGACAAAACAGTACCTAAGAGATAAATCAGGGACTGGTGACCATAATACCGTACGTATGATTTTTTAATGATATTGATATTGAATTTGGGTACGAAATTGCATGTTGATTATTTGGACGGGGCATGTTTCCATAGCCTCCGCCCCCAGTGGTTACATTTATGCCAAGTGCACTGATATTTTACATAAATGTAGGTTTAATGGTTTGGCCAAAGGGGTCAGTTGCAACACTGTTACATTTGATCCCAGCAAAAATGTTACAACTGTCCCCGTCACGCCACGCCATCTTTGAGACAAAACCGACGCAAAACAAGGCGGCGTGGGCGGCAACTGATGCACTCATTTTCTGACCAGGTACCCCCACCCACCCCTCACAAACTCTTAAACCTGTGTCTAGTAAGATACGTGAATGAGCTGATCATATTAAAAAACAAACAAAGTTACAGCACACTCTAAAAAACACAATTGTGAACAGCACAATCGACTCACCCGCCGCAATGGCCTGAAACCCCGTGAGGAAAAGGAACAGCTTACTGAGCATGTCCAGTAGTTTCTCCAGCGTCATCCATCTGTAAGTTTCGAAGTTAAAGCTTCTGTTACAATTGTCCCGTGTTACATTTGACCCCGGTCTCCCCTACCTACCGACATTCGACTTTCTGTTCTTTCTCACTGCTTTTGCGCACATTTTGGTTTACAATGTTTCCATCCAGGTCATTCAGGCGGCGGTTTTATATGTAATATGGGGCGACCGTGTTTGCAATTGCTTCTATCCGATCAGAATTCATTTTGCTTTCAAACATCGGATGTAAGATGGCGGGAAATTGCGATAGGTTCCGGTTTCCTGATCAACTACTAGTTGTTTCCTCGTGCTATAGATGGCAGCAGCCGTGCACCCCTAGGCAGTGGCCGTTGATGGTGCTCGTCTGGATTATCTTCACTGGGCGGATTAGGGATTTGTAAAATCATCGGTGTCGGCAGGTCATCGACATTTTACACGCAAAACTTTCTGCCATTCTCTGGCGGATAACATTTCAGCCACCCGCAGCCAAATGCTCCATCAAAGTGGTTTATTCCCCTTCCAGGCAGCAACCTGACTGGTCAGTCAGCTCCATGTACCCTCATCACTATTGCCAGTTCCCAACACAGTTCGTCGTTACTTCCACGCGCTGTTAGAAGCGTGGTTACCCTTTTCCCGCGGGTCGCCTTACCACCGCGAAGGCAGTGCTGTAGATGGCAACAAAACTGTTGGCGCCGAATCATCGTGTGGTGTGGTGCGGTGGGTTTGTCTGGCGTGACTTGGATAGCTGGGCGTTTGTCGGTGAGTGCGCATTTGGTTACAGTTCGCGCTTCCGGCTGTGAAGAAGACGTTGCAATGCATATCTATGATTCTTCTTGTCAGGAGAACATCGAATATATGGCTACAGCATGGAGGCGAGTTTGTACAATGTTTGCCACATTGTTCTTGAAAGTGTGTTCTTTATGCTCACCGATACCGATACCCTGTCCACCATAAATCCGTTCATATGCAGTTTGTGCTATGGCAAGTTTTTTTTCGATTTTTGAAAGCATACGTACACTTGCGCTAGAATTGGCATACCCTGGGCGTAGCAGGGAATCTGTGATCATTGCATATGCGTACCTTTGCTGAAACCATGTGCTGAAGAGCATATGAAGTCCATGAAGAGTCATGAGGTCATTTCGGGTCACATTTGGAATGGGCTTGCAAAAAGGAGTCTAAAATCCCGTTTTGATGACCCCTCTAGTAAAAATACACACTGCAGCTGAATTTGTTATCCAAAATTGCACCAAGATGCTTGCAGGCTCTGGAATGACCATAGGTTACCTGAGCTCATGTGAAGTCTTAAAATGTATTCCTGGTGCCTGATATGCATTCCTGGGCTAAGAAAGTCACTGAACACGACAAACAGTGCCGATCCACATGAAGAGTTATGGGTTCAGGCTAGGTCGCATTTGGGGGAAAACAAGCAAAAAGGAGTCTAAAATCCCTTTTTGATGCTCCATGAAGTACAAATAGGCACCGAAATCGATTTGGCAGTTCGAAGTGCCACCTGGAACCTTCCAAGTTGTAACATCACCTTAGGTCACCTAAGGTGAGTTTTAATCCAAAGATACTCCTTGCCCTTTTGTTTACATTATTATTTATCCTCGACAGAACACGGAATAAAACAGAGAGAACTGCTGAATATCAGGTCGGGTCGTAAGACCAGGACAGGTCACGCGGGGTCATTCGCGCTGCAGTCTGTTGACATCACCATCATCATCATCACCATCATCATGTATTTCGTTCAGCCTCCATGTAATGGCTTTTTGGGCTGAGTGTAATACAATGAATTGCACCATAGATACAGGGTGGCAGTGAAAGTAAACAGTCAAAGGGTAGGCACACGGTTAACAATGGGCTACCGCTCATCTAAACACTCCAGCCATGCCCGTGCCGTCCTCCGGCAACCGCCAGCGCTCACCGACTCCCTAACATCAGCTAGGCCCGATTCCACACGGCAGCGGCCCGGTAGGTGAAATACCTCCGGGCCAGCTCCATGCGTACGCGGGGCGGCTGCAGAAGGCCGAACCCCGCGGGTACCCCGGGCCGCCACGTCACTCCGGTACACCACCCGATCCCGCAGAGCGCCGGGGGCGCGCAGGTGGCGCAGCGCCCGGTACATCATGGGGATGTCACGTTCGGAAACTAGGTCATCAATGGTCGGCCAGCTAAGTTGCTGCAAAAGCGGTGGCACATGATCGCGTCTTTTAGAGCAGAACACGATGCGAGCACAGTGGTTCAAAATGTTTTCTAGCCGGTGACGCAGCGTTCCTCCACACTCGCCATACACAGTCAGTACAAAATATCAGGAAACACTGACGCTTTAGTAAGAAACTTTTTGACTTCCGCTGGTCAACGGTGAGACAGTTTAGACAGGTCCCTGATTGTTGCCTAACAGTGACGCACTACCGATACCAATTTGGGAAACGTGCTAGGTCCACATTAGATTACAGTCAACAATCATGCCTAAAACCTTAACAGCTGGTGATAGAGTAATAACGGCGACCCCGAAGGTTACAGAAAAACCTGCATTTGAGCGATATTTCAAAAAAAGTATTGCACAAACCATTTCCACAGTTATGGAAACATACATGGGCAACAACTCGTCAGCGACGCTTTCGGAATTCATATTTGAATTCATATTTCATACAGATCGACATATTGCAAAGCAAATCTGGACCAGGTCACAAACAGTTACACCTGGCCTTTGATGACCTTGACCCGCACTGACCCTGGCATATGTATGCGTATCAGTGTGCACACACGTGTTTTTATTAGGATCTCCGAATGCATATGTCATACAAACCGACACCTTGCAAAGGAAATCTGGATCAGGTCACAAGCTGTTTGATCTTGACCTTTGATCACCTTGACCCTTATTGACCCTGGCTTTGGTCCTGGTACATTCATCAATGATGCCCAAATGACGTCGCGTGATTGTGCTCAAAAGATAATATTGGGTAGAACGCTAGACCATTCACAAAGTTCCCATTTGTCAGCGACAAGCGTTACTTTCGTTATGTTTGGTTGACTTAAAATGCTTGAAACTTCACAAATTTCTGGCCAATTTTCAATTTTCCACGTCGATCTACGAGTCATTCAATTGCCATAAACGTCACAAAGCAGCAGCAAACAGCTCTGATCCGTTCTCGAGATTTTCAAGAAAATCAGGTGGGGGGCAGAAAAAGATCTCCGTCCAGTGTGCAAGCTAAAACACCATTTTTCGGACCACGGCCCTTTAACCCTGAAACACGTATCGAGGTAAAAAGTAGATAGAAACGAAGCTTGGACATTTTTTCTTTCAATTTCGAGATTTAAAAAGGTGCGCCGTGGGGATCGTTTTCGAGCTATTAAGCACAAAGTTAATTCATGTATATGCCGCGATGGGTCAGATGCGGGTTCGAATCCCGTTGCCTCCAACTCTTTTCCAGATTAGTTGAGATAGAAAACAATATGAATATGGTCCCTCACTATTGTACTGAACATCCCTTGGGCGATCCACGATCAAACAGCATACCAAAACGAATATATATACATATATAGATAGATCGATAGATAGATAGACAGATATAGATATATAAAAATAATTGATGACTACAGTAGAAACTAGCCCACAGCAGGATGCAGAATAACATAAGACGAACGTCACATAAATGCCTTTATGATACATCACAAACTCAAGGAAGACTTAGACAAGCACTCAGTTGTGATGTGGTACGCCAGCAGCGGGCCTACTTCCATCAAGCTGTTTCTTCCTTGCGCTTCAGGAAGAGGTGGTAATTAATGCTAGGAGAGCTGACATCCTGTACTGAAGTGTCATTACGCCAAACAGGTACGCAATTTGGCATGTTATTGGTCTGCAAAGGAAAAACATATTATCGAAGAAGTAAACTGCCAGGTTGTTGCATTAGGTTTTTGCTTTACTATTGGCTAAAAAGATAACTGAGCCAAATGTTTGCAACCAATAGCTAGGTTTGACAATAGAAAAACCACGTGACAAAATTACTGGCTACATGTAAGAATGCTTCTTGCCTATTTTTCACCAGTCTTTGTAATTTAAAACACATTTTATTTCCTATTGCTCCCAGGGTAGGAAGGTCAAGGTGGCTCGAGTGGAAGGAGCAAGTAACCCAGCTTTAAAGTAAATATCATTGAAAGCAAAAAAAGTAGGATTGGCTCCCCATGGCACTGACAGCACTGAATATGATCTCAGACTGTCCTGCACCATTCCTAAACTGTGCGCGTTTTAAAGCAAATATGTCTGAATAAATGGTATATATTTGCATATTATATTCATACATATTACTGTTTTTATATATTATATATCGTATTACATATATATATTATATGTTAAATTGTATATTACATATTATTGCATATTCCATGATAATATTACTTACAACTGACACAAAGAAAAATATTTTGTATAAATAAGCACTGCTGAGAACGCGGGCAATAGCTGAGCAATCAGGTCCCAAACTAAATTTTTGACTAAAGTTCAAATTGCACTTATGTTCAGATACTGGAATCATTATCAAAACAATCAGAAACATTGGAAGCGTGGAAATCCTACCCCAGTGTATTAACAATATTGATGTCCAAGCAAATGACTGATCATAAATGTCAAGGATACTTTATCCTGGTGCCCAACCACAAATTTCTAGTACAATACAACGTTTTCAGGAACCTGCATATCTGGTGACAGGGTAGATTTTGGGTGGCCTCTGTTAGCCATCAGTCCTGGATTATCTTCTGCAGTCTATCCTCCTGCGAGAATCAGTGAACGTCCATCACGTGCTACATTTCAGCTGGCACAAATCCAGCGGTCGTGCCTGTCGGAGCCCATCCAAAATGCTTCGTCGTGGCAACAGGCTGGCCAGACCCCTACACATACTTCATATTGAATGATGGCGTCCTGGACGTTTGCTCCCAGTAGCACCATCACTTGCTCAAGACCGACATCTGCTATGTCCAGTCCTTCCAGGTGTCGCCAGCCTGACCAATCAGAGCAGCTCAGCTGTGGCACAGGAATGTTCAGCTTTGGGACGGTCTTAGCTCGTCCACGGTCACCGTGTGCTGATCTGCGCCAGCTGCTAGCGGAGTCAGCTCCAATGAGACCCTCAGGGCTGCCCTCTTCTGACCACTGCTTTCCACGTTTTTGAGGCACAGCTAACGTTTTTCACTGGAAAACCCCATAATTTTGGCCAGATCTTCACAACAGACTGAAACCTGAACACCAGAGGTTAGAACAGCGAGTGTCGACGGAACTGTCACTTCTTCCACGAACTCTTACAAGAACTATCTGGAGAAGAGTTCTGCTTCGAGCTCTTCAGTGGTAGCCGTCGCAACCCGACGTTCAGATGTGTTTCCCATTTCAGCTGGGCGACCGAACATCTTGCTGCCGCGCAACAGGTCGTGGTGGGTACCTTTGCATCCGTCTTCTCCGCAGGTTTGAGATGCTGGATGCTGTCTGGACCGGCGCTCACAGTAGAGGCAGGAAAAGCATCATCCGTCTTCCGCTACAAACTTGGCTCGATCATCCTCGCTTTTGCGCCGAAACATCGAGCACATGGGCAGCTCGCGATCGCTGCTTCCGCAAGCGCAGACGGGCGCCACCCGTGACAGATCGCTCGGTAATTGTCTCTCCATGACGTCGGAGACGTTTACTCGCGCCGTCAGTGTTGCTTTAGCGGGAGGGAAACGTTTCCACGCTATCAGCCGTTCTTTGGCTCGATCTTGGTCAGCACTGCGCCCGCTGCCGCGATTATTCACACGTATCGGGCAGCTCAACGCGATCCTGAGGGCAGCTCAACGCGATCCTGAGGGCAGCTCAACGCGATCCTGAGCTGCCGAGTCAACCATTCGTTGAAGTGTTTTGTGGTTGGACGCCTAAGGTCGATCTTCAGCCGCTTCTCATCTCAGCCTTTTTTTCATTTCGTGTGGCAGCTTTCACGTGACGCGTCGGAATGCTGTGTCTGCTGCGGCTGCGTGGAGGCGTTCCATAACTTCTAGGTCAATGTCCCGCAGTGGAGGGTGCTGAAGATGCTGGTGAGGTTTGCGCTTACAATGTCCTCTCTCTTCTCTATCGAATCTGCCCATCATAGTTCGCGGAGTGAGAGGATACAAATCCCATACAAAAAGCATGCCGTCTTTGGTCGCCTGAGCGAGATACGTCGCAGAAAACTGGACGTGCAAGCTTTTCAGCGTCCGACAGCCTGGGTTGATCATGAAACGAAGTTTCAAAAACACTCATCCATCGGATTCACTCAGTCGCCTTACCTGCGAAATTCGGCAGTTTTTTTATTCAAAACGCGATCTTTTGAAAATATCATCCTCCATCGCGGTAGTTGTAAAATTGCATCAATTCAGTGATATCCAAAGTTTATGAGGAACGCTTCTCTGCTGCCGAAGTTCTGGGGTAAGGCGTCCATTGACTAAGCTGGCGTGTTGGTAACGTTTTCAGTCCAGCTCCTGACCCTATTTTGCAGAATCAGGGTTCTCTGAAGTAAAGGCACAGGCGACTGACTTCTGACCGAGTTGCCACTGCTCCTGTCTCCACCATCTTGTTGTTTCTCAAAACGCCAAGATCGTAAACAACCTGCGAAGTCATAATCCGGCCCGGAGGACAAAAAATGTTACAAACTTGACATTACCATGAATAAACTGAGGAAATCGAAAAACTTTATTGGCCTGTTCCGAGCAAGTAAATACTTGCGAGCGATTGCGAACATATGACAAGTTAGTTGAGTCCAGAGCCAGCCCAAGGTAACTCAGTAAATAAGTAAATCGGTCCTGGCCCCTTAACGTAGCGCAGTGGGTACCTAGTGTGCAAGCTGGAGAAAATTTAGTCTTCAGCTTCTGGAAATACTCTCCTCCTTCGGAGTACTTGTAAAAAACATCGATTTCACTGGTACCAAAGTTCTACGCAACATTCACTTTTTGAGAATCAAAAAAGCTGGTGGCAATGTATTGCTATGGGTCTTGCGGCGAGTTCATGGCGATCTGGCGACAGTGGCTAAGGAGTGGGAACTTTCTGCCGTATAACCTGGCGCACAACTGACCAAATGCTAACGGGACAACTTGTCTGGTTTCCTGCGCTATTTCCCGTGTGTTGTTTGGTCGTGCCGAAGTAAGGACTAGGTTTTGTTTTATTTATATTCATATTTATATTTATATTACCTTTCTTGCCATTAAGTTTTTAAATATCGTAATGTTAAGTTTTTATTTTTCGCCGTCTTGCCTTCATTTGTTCCATGGCTGTATCTTGAGCATCTCCGGAATAGAGGCCAATTATCAACCGATCCGGCATTGTTTTGAGCCGTCCTGACTGCATACCCATAAGCCAGCCGAAGAGACCAGTGACTGAGTGGTGATACAGACGTTATAAAATCACGAGGAGCCGCGTGCGGCGAAATTTGATGGTTCTTTCGCCCGTCGCTGACGACAGCATATCTTGCTTCAATGATCTTGTCCGGCCTAATACGCCCGGAATCAGCGGATTTGTCCAATCCGTGAAATGCTCTTCTGCCTCGGCACTGCCCGGCCGCCGTCCGCCCCGTGCTCGGCGCCGGTCGCAGCGTTAAATTTACGTAATTTGTTCAAGCTGTTGTGAACTAATCCAGTTTTTTGCATATTGCTCCAATCGTACGGGATGTTTCTAAAAATGCAGTACCCGACAACTTTCGTTATAACAACTTTTGTTGTAATTCCTCTAGATACACCAAATTCTCACAGTAGTATCTCCGCTCTGTACTTGATGTGCCTGCCAAGTTTCAACAACATTGATGAAATGGCTCTCAAATGACAGCTGATTATTGAAAAAGATTTGTTTGCTTTTTGTTAATTGTTTATGCCTTCGACGCGCAATACCAACGTCTGAATCAGAATTTGTAAAAAGTACAAACCACTTATTCGTTTTCATTTTTAAATCAACCAAAATAACAAGACATTCATCACACCATACTCGATACATGCGTCTTTACAACATCCACATACAAACAACGCTACACTCGACCAATGAGATGCTCCAAATGACCACCGCCCCTCTCCATGCATGCGTCTGATACGGTTCTTCATCACCAGTCTGCATGTCTCAGGCTCGAGCATTCTCAGTTCAGCGGCGATTGAGGACTTCAGGTCTGAGATGCTCCCAGGCTTGGTCCTGTAGACACAGCCCCTCGGGTATCCCCACAGATAAAAATCTAGCGGGCTCAAGTTCGGGTAATACGGAGACCACTTCACGTCGAACGTTCTGAGGACCATTTTTCCGCCGAAGTGTTGGGTACTGGAAGCGGGAAGCGTTGGCCGTATGGGGTGTCGCGCCGTCCTGCTGAGACCATTGCGTGGCCCTGTGGATGCCCCTCTGCCTCCCGAGGTCTCTTCAAAACATCTGCAGGACTTCGATGCACCGCTCGGAGTTAATGGTTAATGCCTCGTTATTGTAATCTTCGAACTAGACAGGTCCGATGATGCTGTGAGCGCTGATGGCGCACCACGACGTGCACTTGACTGAATGCAACGGCCCGTGGTACACTTTATCTGGTGATTCCTCACCCCAGAACACGTTGTTCGTGGTGCTGATCTGGCCTCCTAGGGGAAAAGTGGGCTTCATCCGAAAACCAAACATTGTTGGTGAAGTCAGGGTCTTCATTATTCTTATCCATTAACCAACGAGCCATTTGCAAGCGCTGCTCTCTGTCCTGGTCATTCAGTTTGTGCTCTGGATCACGTAGGTATGCAGATTTATGTTCATGGTTTATGCAAAGCAACCATTCACGTTTAAAACGAGGTTGACCTTAGGTCAATGACCCTGACATTTTCGAAAAACCCGAGATGGCAGATTTGCTGCATTTATCAAAATTTCGAACCCATGAACGTTTTATTGTGATATGTTTTACGAAAAAGTTACAGGGCGCTAACTTTTTTGGACATATGTCCATTTGACCTGACCTAGGTCAGACGCCTTACTTGACCTGAGGTCAAAAATTGGACAGAAGGTGTAAAAATGGTGATGCAAAAGGTACACAAAGTTTCGTAACCTGTCCTCGACTGGGGTGCAGTTGACAGCCTCCCAGTCCGGGTACAGTCCCAGGTACACAAAGTTTCGTAACCCGCCCCGGACTGGGAGGCTGTCAACTGCACCCCAGTCGAGGACAGGTTACGAAACTTTGTGTACCTTTTTCATCACCATTTTTACACCTTCTGTCCAATTTTTGACCTCAGGTCAAGTAAGGCGTCTGACCTAGGTCAGGTCAAATGGACATATGTCCAAAAAAGTTAGCGCCCTGTAACGAGGGCAGTTCAGTCGAGGGCAGGTTAAGAGATGTCTTAGGAGTTATGATGACCGAGTCTCTAACACGCTCGATGAACTGGCAAGTTTGCGCCGAAGCGCGTCCAGAATTTATTGGGTTGTCCAGGGATTTTGCATTAAGGTTTCGTAAAAAACCGTGATTCCCGACTTTGTTTGTTCTTTCCAGTACTCTGTTTTTCAATGGAATTTCTCTACCGTTGAATTTAATTTGGAATTGTCTTTTGGTGTTTGGCGGATCCGGTTTTCGTGTGAAGCTCTAAGTAAAATGACCTCGTGGATCGACCATGGAATGTTTGGTATCCAACAAACAGCAATGAGAAGAGCGCCATTCATGTTTGCAAGGGGCTGGCTGCTCTATAAGAATGACTTCAGAAACAGTTGCGAAAAAAAACAAATTGGTGATTAAACGCGGAGTCTTGGTTTTGAGCACTTTGCGTGTGAGATTTATGAGCTATTAAGGCAAACCCAAAAAGTTTGTTTTTTAGTGATCACCTGTCATTTGGGAATTCATTCCATCAACACCGTTGAAACTCGGCAGACATATCTTGCATAGAACGGAGATACTACTGTGCAAGTCTGGTTTACTTAGAAGAATTACAACAAAGGCCATCAACGAAAACTCGGGTGCCGTTTTCTGAACATCCGGTATTTTTGGGACGAAATGGCAGAAACTTCGCAAGATCTGAATATTGGAATCCCGGAATGTTTCAGAATACGAGTATGGGAGTACGGTCGTCATGTGACCTTTACTGTTCCTTCATCCCGTCACCTCGAGGAGACGATGGGCGACTGTCGAAGAGGCTCTAACCAAACGACCGAACCAAACATGAACGACTGGCGGTCCGAAACGCACAGGGCGGGCATGCCGCGCGCCTTTCACCGCGCGCCCGTGCCGGGCCCGTGGCGATTTCACCTGGGACCCGTGCCGGGCCGGAGCGACAGGACCGCGGCCGCTGACGTGGTGGCAGGCCAGGTCTGGAGCACGGGGCGGGGGCACGACGTTGCGGCCCGGCTCGCAGAGGCGGCCCCAGCGCCGACACGCGGGGGGGGGGGGTCGCCGACCGGCGGGCGGTTCGTTTATCGGGGCCCGTCGGTGGAACTGCGTCGGCACCAGGGAGAGCACGGGCTAGGCTGCCGCAACAGGGCGCGACCGGGAAGGACACAGGCCAGACGAACGGTTTCCTGCACGCTTAATGACGCTTCGTGACTTACATAACGACGTTCCTTCTTGTCTTTCATTTGATATTAAACGCTAATTAGGGCATGGCCAACGATCCATCCAGAGCAGGCTGATTCACAGTAGATTTAAAAACGGGGTGCGTATTCATAAATAGATAAATAAACGCCAGCGCAAATATACTTTGTGTTGTGTTCTGCAATGACAGTTAAATGGGTAATGTGATGTGCATACTCAACCTTGCCCCCTTTCTGAGTAAGTGCACGAAACAAAACACAATAAAAAAAGAAAACGTTGGAGACACAGAAAAGTGCGCAACGTGAAACAAATGAAAGCAAAATTGGAAGTGGATTTGTTTTGGAGTCATTGATCGGCTGAAACAACACTTAGCTTCTTGTCTTGTCTTAGTAAACTTAGGCTTCTTGGTAGCAATAGCAATGGGCAAATTCATTCGCCCAAGGGCTTCGTGAACGTGGACTCGTTCAGTCCTTAGCAGCACGGGAGCGAAAGAAAAAAAATGGGAGGCATTGCGTCATTTTCTTTTCAAACGCAGAACCAGACCATCATGCCAAATTCAAAGTCAGCGAAAGTACCATCACAAATGAAATTACACACGTAATGTTACAGGAAAGTGAATGTTATAACCAATTTTCACAGGGGGCGCATACGTTTCCACTGCCTGTTTCTCAGCGCCCTGACCCTCTCGCCCCTTCTCCCTCGTCACGCCGCTGCCATCACGCCTCGGCACGTGACGAGCAACGCAGGCGCTTTTTCAGCCGTACCAACGATCCGAGATCCGGTTTTTGGCGATCATTGTCAGGCTCAGAAATATCGGCAGGCGGATACGAGCCTCTGCGACATGAGTACTTGAGTCATGTCGGCTCCCTGCCAATTTCTGGATGCAGTCTTACATTCCGCAGAATTTCTGGCTAATTTGCCCTGTTTTGAGTCTGATTGCCTTGCCAGTTTTAGATTTAAGAATTTTACCAAAACGCACATACTTGGTGAAGTGCCATGTTCATCCAAGGACACGGAAGGACGTGAAGTGGAACTGGCGTGTCGGTTTGCTGTGTAGCCGCGTTTCGGAATCGCGTTCGTGTTCCTAGGTTGTTATCCGGCTGAGTTTGCACGTTATGTGCCCAACTACGCCCCTACCGCTTGCAAACTATCAGATAAAATAGGGTGCAGACATTGTCAAGAAATCAACCTGCTGCGGCATTCGGGTCCTGTTCACGAATTAATCAACATCCCTGAAAACGTTTCGTTATGTTTTTAAACTAGGTTTTGCAGCAAGGTTGTTTTTTCCGTGAAATTGTAAGCCAGCTGACTGACGTGTGGCGTCACAGGTGACGACATTGGACATACCGTGCGCCAATAGAAAGAGATGACAGAAGAGCTTTGCTTCAGTAGGAATCGCGGAAGCCACCTCACCAGGTCTGAAAGGCAGTAATATATTCCAAAAACTGAAGACAAGAGGTCGTTTAAATAATGCATTTTTTCATGGATACCTTTGCAATATATTGCCTTGAGAAGCTACGGTGGTATTGGTATCCGCCGAAGTGGATATCGCACTACATTTGATGATTGTTCTAAAACGGCAACGTTACCATGCAAACGTCAGTCTTTGTCTGCTCGTCAATGTCATCAGTGACCCAAAGGCAAAATGTAGACGTCACAGGACCGCAAGGTTCGACGCTGTACATTGGCGTTTGAATCAGGCGAATCGGACGACTGGGTCTCGAGATGGACGGGGGAGGGCAGGGGCGTTAAATGCGCCTCTCGCAGCCAGAGGTGGCGAAATGCCCCAGCCAATGTGGGGTTAATAACATTTTTGATCCCAAGAAACAATTCATATGCTCACATCCACTGGAGCTGCGCATATTGCTTCCCAAGATATCCGGCGACGCAGCTGCCGAGAAGTTGGTGGCTCCCTCAGTGGAGAGAAATGGGACCACGGCACGATCGGAACCGCGCTTGTCTGTTGATTCACTGTTATCCATTTCGTTCTTGGTAGACGCTGATTCCAGGAGAGTAAAGGCTGCTAAATGTCTATGGCGTACTAACCTCATTACTTTCATGTAATGAATGTGTCATTGCAGCAAGATGAAAAACAGAAGGAAATATCCGGCTTGGCATGTGTCAGATGTGGCATAATACGGAATAATGATAATCCCGCCAACTTAAGTCCCGCAAAATGCGGCTATACTTTGTCGTTCATCGTTGCGCGGATTTCTCGACCACAGTGGTTGAAGAGTTGCCAGGACCTTGGACCTGTGCTCATTGACCACAGTTCAGAGTTACTGTGCCTTGGGGTTTTGGTGGACCGCGATTTTTGGCGCTTTTCGACAAGGCGTTAAGATGTTTTACCCCTTCGGAATTGGTAGTAAATTTATGGAATTTCAGTACCGTTCCTATTGTGACGCATAAATGCAAAGGAAATCAAGAGGGTTCTTGTGTCGGTTAAGGGCGACGTCAGAGGGCTAGAGGTTGTGGTTTATACTAAAATGTCAAATGCCTCCTTACACACATTTGACCAGAATCTGAGGTCACGTCATTACGATCGTCAGAGAGGTAGAAGGCGATCTTGCGGAGTGTGTATTTCCACCGAAATTTGAAGAAATCCAGATCACTGGTGCACCTGAGGCGAGCGTTCGCATTCACAGTGATCCCTCGCGGTGGCTCAAAACACGCAAACATTGAGAAATCTTGACGGTGGCTTGAACCCTGTTCCCGGAGGGTTAGACGGTATGCCCGATTTCCGGTAGGGGAGGGGGCGGATTCGGTCCCCCGAGATCTTGAGAACTACACATTCGATGTCATCGCAACGAACAGCGATCGATTTGCCACGATGCTAGCTACGTTTTTACAAAAATAGGTTTCGAAATTTTGAACGGGGTGGATACGGGGGCAAAAAAGTCAAAATGGGGGATATTTCTGGACTTGTTATAATTCTGTTGTTTGCGAACCGATTTTGATGAAATTGGCATAAATAGAGAGATCATAGATGAGACTTTTTCCATTGGCCCATACAATTGAAAATTTTGGAAAATTCATAGGCCTTCACAGGGTTTTGAAAATAGGAGGATTACTATTTTAGGAAATGAATTAACAAAAAAGTTAAAAACACTTCTTTGGCTTCTGCTAGTCATGTTATGGTGAACAAATACAAATCGTATTACAATGTTTGTATGGTGTTAATATAGGCGATGCCAGAGACATGAAAAAGGGGAAACTGTTATGACCACATGTTCTTTAAATTAGCTTAAGACCTTTCACCTTAAATGACTTCCAATGACCTTAGAGTCACTTGGAATGGTTTTGTATGCATTTCGCATTGTTTCAAAACGTTTCTAATTATATGAATTCACTCTATTTCTACGATCCCATTTTACGGCGGTTGTGATATACGCGCACTGACATTTTAGGTCAAAGCTCCGTGACCCCACCAGATATCAAGCTGAAACTTGGTATATAAGTAGAGGGAACCCTTCTACGTCATGCATATAACGAGCTTGGCATTTGAAAAGACGCCAAAATTATTGCTATAAAAACCAAATTTTGACTTTTAACCTTGATCTGACTCTGTGAAGCGACCTCTGGTAAACAAAATTGTATCTGTGTCCCGCTGAACTATTTACCTATACATCCATATAAAGTTTGAAGTTCTATGTTAAAACGCTATTTTTGGCAGACATTTTCCTTTTGCCTTCAATAGGGCCAAAAACGGCCTGAGATGCCTCCCAAAAACGTTGCCTGACTCCGTCCCTGAGCAAAATAGAATTACGAAATTTTGTTACCGTACGCAAAAAGAATAATTAGGACAAGTCACCAAGTCTTAAATAGGTGCGTCAAAAATCCTGGAAATGGCAAACAAAAAAACCCGAGGGGGCGGATTCAGCCCCCTGCTGGGAAAAGGGTTACGCCCAATGCAGTTTCGCGATTTTCAGTTATGCCTCTTACAAGGAGTGAACGCAGTGCTTCGAGAACTACATTCCTGTCAGCAGCAGTAAACCTTACGACCGGACCAGGCCTTTCAACAGCTTCCGTGCTAGATTGCCACAGGGTATAAAAACAAACCGGATTTTGTAAAAAGTCGATGGTGTCATGAATGAGGTGATTAGGACATGAAAATCCAAGAACAGACCGTGGAACAGGTATCAAAGGACACACGACATGTAACATAGCCCAACGAAACAAAAACCAGCCGCTGCCATCACATCGACGATGGATTCATTCAGCCAATTCGTTTCAGTCCACTGGCAGACGCTGTCCTATTTTTCGAAACATGAGTTTTTCGAATTTTTGTCCGCAGGGTCTTCGTGAAGCCCATTCTTTTAAATTCGCAGCGCTCGGGTCCAGCACGTCGTCGTCCCTGTGTTGGCTAGAGAACGCTTTAAGTGTTCTTAACCTGAATATGTTACTTCGCCGCTGAGTGACTGTGAAACTTATTGGAAATGTCAGCTTTGGGTATGGAGCGTGTTTCATGGTTTGCATAAACATTTCTCTGAACATTTTATTAATGCTTGAGAACATAACAAATATTTAATGTATATAAAGAATAATAAAATTTTTATTAATGTTGCATTTAAATGCAGGATTTCTTAGTGAACCTTTTGGAGAAAAAAATATAACAAGAATAACGATGTTATTTTAATGGTATCCGTCGGCGCGCAACCGCTGTAACGCCCGGGAGTGTCAATGATATACCTTTGATGTCAAACATAGACACCTGGCTTTTTTAAGAATATACCGAAGAACATTTCCTGTCGTACAAAGTGATTGTTTTTCATAACGTATTTGATGGATAATGTCAGCTGAAGGCAAAAATAAGGGCGGTGATCGACCTCGGCCATGACGTGGGTGAAATCGTTCCAAAACCTACTGTTACCACTGATTAATATTTTTCTACGATAAACAAGCCTTTTGTGCTTCTTATTTACAGCGTTTCATTCTGCGTTAAATGAAATGATTAGAATCGCGATAATGTAAGCTTTTCGTTTTGCATTCGCACAATGCCTCGGCGCTTTCGGCAGAGGGTGCTCCGAAAATTGCACACCTTTGGTTTGTCTCACTTTTTCAGACCCAGACGATATCGACCTGCGGTCATGAAACTTGTACTCTGAATACGTCAAGAACATGTCGAGATAAAACGAAAACTGTATGCCTCTTACTTCGTTCTTTGAGTTCCACGACAAGAAATATATACGCCTCCTCGATGCGTTGTAACTTCAGGACACCCTGCAGTGTGCGCCCTAAACACATTTCCGGGATTGTTTGGAACCTAATGACGCATTGTGAAGGGAATTGTTACTTATTTACGGCACGTTTTTTCCAGCACTTCTGACCTGACGAGAACGAACGGTTTTACCTTGTGTTTAAAGCTTTGGTCGTATCTGCTTGTTTCGAGGGTATAAGGTTAGCGACGCTTCCGTCTGAAGCACAAAGCCATCAGATGGAGGAACGCTTCCATCTGATGCACAAAGATATTACAGAAACCCCAACTCCAGGGGTTCTGTAAAAGCTCAAGAACTTCAGACCACCGGCTCTGACATTATAGCTTACGGTCTACGGAAAAGGCTCACGAACGGCTTCCAGCCTATACTGCATTGAAGTGCGCTATTGATCTAATTATTCGTCACGTGACATTGCTCTTCCTGATCCTCCAGGTTAACAACCACCCTCTGAGAAACAGACGACAGTTCGCCAGCCTTTCGTCCCAGCTGCTCGGGCGCTATGCAATTCCCGACTAACCGACAAAAACTCGCCCAGTGAGCACTCTCACTCTTGATATAAGGCCGGCGAAGGGTGAACGTGGACCGCTTTTGCTGCGTGCGGTGCAGGTGGGGCAGTGCTGCCGAAGCCTTCCGGTGCAGTCTGAAGCACAGACGAAAATGGCGTGGATTAACATAACCGTGAGTATGTTTCAGGGGGTGAGACGTTCAGATTCAGCTTGATGAGGTATAACTCAAGATTTTATCAACAACCACAACGAATGTTTTGGAACCGATTTGGTGGAAATATTTCCCGTGGGTAATCGGCAGCAAGCGTAAGGATATTGTCATTGAATACATGGAATTAAAGTCATCAAGTTGTGAAGGGAGCGTACTACACAACGCCACATCACCTGCAGTGCAAAAGACAGGACGCGACATCGGTAAACCTCCCTCTCCGCTCAGCGTTAGAGTTCTAAAAATAAAGAGACTGCTCTTGAGATGACGGCATTGCTACGTCTTTCAGTCACTGTGCCCTGAACGTAAGTATTCCCAACCTTACTTGCGTTGTGTTCAGGTAGGTTGCCGAACACGGGATATATCATCAGCTGTATTTAGTCACTTGTTGTTTCATCCCAGCTGCCTACCAACACTGTTGTTTGCTATGTTGTGTGTTTTACGGAGCATCGCGTCTGACAACAGGCTGAAGTTGTCTGCTAAAGGCAAAAGAACCGATGTTTCCCTGGCACCTGACATTTCTTCTTTTTATTGATGACATTGTCGATTATTTCATACTTCCTGAGTGAATGCATATTCTGCATCTGAGTCATCCTGCCAAGAGATGTTGAAACCATGCTTTGATGTTCAACACAGCGGCACTGACATCCTTCGTTCTTATCCTGCGTGCGGACGGGAGGATTTCCACTACAGCAGCTAGACATTTCATTTACTCAATGTTGTCATGCTGAACCTTATTTTGTCAAGGCCTCGAACATGTCACGGGTCTTGAATCACTCAACGTTCTTCATCAGACTGTTTTTACTTTCACGATTGCTAACGAAGGTTTGGCACAGTTGTCCATTGTTGTGTAACGTTCGACGCATTAATGTCTTCCTTACTCATTTTTTAGCTATGCTAGTGTCTACATTTTTTGAGCTGGTTCAAGTTTCGTCACGACATGTAACTGTCGTGTACGCTGTTCACAGATCGTCTGCTGCGCGATTTTGGCCACGATGATGACGTCATCATCTTACGCCAGGGAAAACGACTTCAAAGGATATGGAGGTCCTACCACGTACTACTCACACAAAGGAAGCGGCCGCTACTATTACGGTCTCGGATACCCGGTGTCGTACCATCATTCCTACAGCAGTCACGGTGAGAACAAATAGTATTTTTATGATACCGGCCCCGTCATCGCCTGAAACACACATGACGTAATATGCGTCTCGTTTAGGTCTATTAGATTTAGTGTTCGGCTGCGACGAACCTCGTTCGGAAACGATTTTCCATGCTATGGGGCAGGGCATGCTTATGATGGCGCTAAAGACGCCCGTATCATTAACCGTACCGTATGACTATCATACCCGTATCACCGAACAGTATCATTTCACCAGAATTCGAAGTCTGAGGTTTTGTGGCAAATGGAGCTGCGATTTGAGTTAGTCGTTCATGCCGCTTTTTTCGGATCCCTTGACTCAAACATCAAAAATTTTCAGTGGGTATTGTGGGATTCAGACCCTTTTATGTTCCCTTTCTGTATCTGTCTGTATCCATTTGCCCAGCGCCTGTTAAATGGAACGTATTTCGACCAGGCTCCTTACTAAGCAGATATTGTGCCGACCTCGAGCATGCTGCCGAAAAGAACCTAAAGTTGGAGCAATGTTTTTCCAGGCATCGAACCATGAGGTGTACTTTATTAGGTCGTGCTCTTGTGTGTTGGCCGTCGTTTTGCGTTCAAGTCAGGGCTTTGTTTTGGTCTGGGAATTGAATCGGTTGCCTTTTAGGCAGATGTTTTGGAAGGCGATATTGGTCGTACCACTCTCATCATTTAGTGTGATGCCGCTCACGAACATCTAATAATATTTGACACGTTCAAATGAATGGTGAAACATGATTTGAGATATATGAATAGGCGTTCGAAGACGTGATGGATGGACAGAACTTTCTTTATTGGCGATGACCATGGGCTGCGCCACCGTGGAGTACCACTATCCCACAGTCGTTTGATTGTGGGGTACTGCCTATTTCGAGTACCCCACAATAATCGTAACTCGTGAGGTGAAATATTGTGGTAATGCATACCATTGGTTCAAAGATTTTTCAATGAAAACGGAAATTTAGTCATTTTAACGAAACTGGCTGGTGCAAGATGATTTTCAGTTCGATATCGATGAAAATCTGAATTTCAGTGCAAAGTATGGGGAAATTTATGGCGCCATTTTGCCAGTTTGGGCAAAGTTTACTATCGTGTATGAAATGATGGAAATCTGCTTGTTGTGCGGAGGAGGAGGCAAATTTTGTCCAGAAGTCCAAATTTTACGAGAACACGTAACGGACAACGAAGAGGGCGGTTTGTCTTGTTATGTAAAAGGCAACATTTTCCCTACAGTGATTGCCAATTTTACTGTCATTTCGGCCAGATAAGCAACACATGTTTGTTGTAAAGCTCGTAAATCGTTAGATTTAATGGCTCAAATCAGGGGAAACCAATTTTTGGGGGGAGAGCTCTTTTCAAGAGTTCATCGTCTGGGCTGCGCTCCTGGTAGTACCCCACGGTAAAAAATCCGTGGCACCGCTCATGGAGATGACAGAAGAAATTTCCATTGAATAAGGAAGTTGGCTAAAGGAAAGACAGCGTAGCAGCTGTGAAATGTTAAGTCCTAGACGGTTTTTCGGTAAGTACTGGAAGGGACTGGGAAGGGAACGAGGGAGCACATCACGATATCCACTCTCGGCGATACGTTCACTCGATCACGAACCCATTCTACATACCATTCTCGGCAAAGGCAATTCATCCGTTCCGTAGCCGACGGTTCGCAGGCTTCCCTCCCGCCGTCTTGCCCAAAACATCCAGCGATTTTTTTTTGTTTTGTATGTACAGCGGTAAAAATTGTCACCGCGTGTTCCCGCGTGTAGGCACTGTCGCTCGCCTTTTGCACTCATGAGTGTTCTCTACCGGCAGGCAAAGAAGGGCGTGGAGGCAAGGGAGGTTACGGAAGAAAAGGAGGTAGAAGCAAGGGAGGTTACGGAGGTAGAGGACGTGGGAATAAAGGAGGTTACGGAGGAAAAGGAGGTAGAAGCAAAGGGGGTTACGGTGAAAAAGGAGGTGGAGGCAAAGGAAATTACGCAAGTCACGGAGGAGGCTATGAAGAATACGGAGGTTATGGAGGCTATGAAGAATACGGAGGCTATGGAGGCTATGAAGAATACGGAGGCTACGGAGGCTACGGAGGTCAGAAAGGTTATGGAGGCGGCAAAGGGGGCCGGGGTCACAAAGGTTATGGAGGCGGCAAAGGGGGCCGGGGTCACAAAGGTTATGGAGGCGGCAAAGGGGGCCGGGGTCACAAAGGTTATGGAGGCGGTAAAGGGGGCCAGGGACACCAAGGGGGACATAGCGGCAAGCAGACGGTCATTGTCCTGCACGAAGGGGGCTATGGCGGGGGCTATGGTGGCGGCTACGGTGGCTACGGCTATGGCGGCGGCTACGATGGCTACGGCTATGGCGGCGGCTACGGGGGCTACGGCTATGGCGGCGACTACGGGGGCTACGGCTATGGCGGCGGCTACGGGGACTACGGCTTCGACCACTAGCCCAGCTACGGTGCCAAACACTATTAGGAGTGCAAGCAGACGCAGCTCCAGAGTCCAAGAGCGGCGCTAACCAGCAGCAGGAATGCATGCAGACGCTATCCCTTGGCCCAGGGATCCAGCTACGGCTCTCACTACTGCACTACGTCCAGCCCAGTGGTCCAGCTGCATCTCCATTCACCGCTGGAGGTGAAGCCAAATGTCACTTCGCAGCACGGGGGTTTCCCGGGTTTCATATTTTTTGGCCGGTTTTCTCGAGGGTCTGTTTCCAAGTCGTTTGCCTGGCAGCCAACATGGTGTCGCAGAAAACGTGGATTGCTTATTAAGCTGGGAATCCCCGTCCAGATTAGATCGTTCGGGACCTTGAAAACTGTCCATACCGCGCGTCTCAGCATTGTGCTGGGTTGTGTTGTCTCAAGTTTTGTGCTTTTACGATTCGTAGCCCGTTGGCTTACGAGATCAGTTGTTTTGAAAAAGTACTGGTTGTACTGTGCGTTTATTGTTGTGGTTCGTTTTACTCGACACTTTGTCTAGACAAATACAAGTCACGATTTGTAAGATATTCATCAGTGTATGTCTGTAGGTATCCGGTGCCGAGTTGTTGTAAAGCATGCCCAAAACTCCCATTTTTTCCATGGCACTTCCCGTTAGAACAAATTCAAAATCTACCCATGAAAACTTTAAGGCCTCTCATCTGACGAATCAGGTGCGGCGAGGACCGCGGGCGCAACGAGAGCTCATCTTCCAACCGTCGCCGAGCCCTGCCACACCTTCGCTGTCTCTTGATCTCAGCTACACGGCAAATTGTTGGGGCCCATGGTCTGCGGATGTCGAGGCCACTGGTTGCTGCTTAACCGATTCCTTGGGCAGAAATGCGGTGATGAACGACAGGGACTCGCGCAAAACGCTGCTGCCGCTCGCATGGATGTCAAGTTAGAAACCGGCCAAGGGCGCCACCTTTATGACAGGTGACGCCACCTTTATGACAAGTGGCGCCACGAAACGAATACTACGGCCGTGCTTGTTGTTGCGTATACGCGGTTGGAGAAACTCTTTTATATGCCATTGGTCTAGAGCCACTGAGAGCCCCAGGCACGAAGACAATCACAGTCCCAAATGGCGTGTGGCTCCTAACCTCTGAAGTCTCTGAATATATCGACGCACCATGCCAGCCTGATCAACTTCCCAGTTGGTTATGTCAGCGCTCACTAGTTTTTGGCTGAAACAGGTAATGAGCATCAGCAGTGAAATGTCTGATGTAGGGATGGATTTATCTCAGTTAAAAATGCATTGTCCTGGAGCTGCGGGGTATCGATCCCCGTACCTCTCACATGCTAAGCGAGCGCTCTACCACTTGAGCTACAGCCCCTGATATCTGTGCCACTTTCACTCTCAGCCGCGGACCGATGGGCAGTGGTCGCCGAGGCCGACCTGGCCTTCCCTTGTGAAGGCCCCGCCCACATTCACTTTCGCTTGTACAGGCACCCGGTACTTGCAGGAGCCAGGGGGAGCAGACGCCATCTGTCTCCGTAGCTGTCATGTCCTACTTAACCCTATTCCTGTCGGCTTTTTCGGGGACTAAATCTGTCGGGAGGAGGGGAAGGGAGGGACCGATTCGGACCCCTCCCCTGAGATCTCGGAAATTCGGGAGTGGGCTCAAACCATAAGTTGTTGCCTAAAATACTTCATGCACACAAGGAACGTCGAAAAAATCCAGGTACGCAGCCAGTTGGTAAAAAGGAGGGTGGAGGAAAGGGTGCATTGTCAACTAGATCGTGTTTCCTAGACTGGCCGTTTGATTTTCGAAACCTACCGCCGGATTTCTTTCACATTAGCTGGAAACCAATCGTAAGTGCCAGTCAGCCCTTCTAAACGTTAAAATCATGAAAAAGTGACAATGGTGTAACCAAGTGCACCAAGCTGGAGGTGACAAATTTCGGAGTACGACGATACTCCAATGAGACCCAGGCATGCAGCATGAAAGGTAATTCATCTTATATGAATGAACGTCATTTTATGGATTGGCGCAAAATTTTATAGCTAAAATGTGGGACGCATCAGGGAGATGCATGCCCACGACATATGCATCGTGGGCGGTGCCAGGTAGTGGAACAGGGAGGTTGAAGGGTTCATAGTGATGGGTTGGATATTTGGTACGCATAGATAGAAGTTGGTAGACTTCTTCCAATTCATGGAGTCGCGAATGGATCCAAAAAACGTTGGTCCATATGCTTCTGAAAAGTTGTCTTTTGAACCACTCATGGGCATTGATGGCAAACATTGCAAAAATCACAAAATGTGAGCAAACAATGAGCACGACAGGCCAGCACATTTCAAGATCGTACCTTTAGCGACACGGAACCGTAGAACTGGCTCCACATGCCTCCCAAAATCCGTCTCTGGAGGCGCCCATGGCAACCCAAAAATTTGAAAATCATGCGATGTCGGGAAAGAACAGTCAAGAAAGACCAGAAAGAATCTAGATCCTACCCGCAGCGGTTAGGAAACAGCAGGGGATTCCGTCGGACTCTGTGTCATACCAAAATCGAAAAAATTGAATACAGTGCCCTCCGTCCATGCGACCAAATGTCCTGCAGCGTATCGTACACCTGATCATTGCTCCCTGCTACTACGTATCCTACAATCTGTAGCAGGCCTTGGCATAGCGCAAGATCCAGGACTTGGCTGGAGCAAACAGGACAAAAAAATACAAGCGCATTTTTTTGTCACTTTCCATAGAACTGAATTGCAAATCAACTTATGAGTCGTGAATCGAATCAATTCCTTCGGTTAAAATGGGCTTTGAACAAGAATAGAATCGATTATTTGCTTTCCACTTTAAGTGAGAATCGGAATTAGAATCCCACGTGTGGTCCGTGAATCAGAATGGAATCGAATCGCAATTTTGCGAATAAATTACAAGTCTGTCGCTAAGGAAATTCATGGCTACTTGTCTGTTCAGGCGAAATCAGTCGAAACGACTTCTGCATGATTAGAACTTGTCAAGGCGGCGATGATTCCCGACCTTTTGACTGACAGTGCCAGACCATGTCGGTGCCGGAAAATTTTTGATTTTTTTTCATTTTCAGTGACTACTATGGGTAGGGAATAGTCCTAAACCAGTAAATCTCTGATGACCGGTAAAATTCGTTCAATGATGATACTCTTCCCGCTGATGGCGTCAACATAGCCACTGCTGACACCTGCCTGCAGCAAGTGCCCTCTGGATTTCAGACCAATAAACTCTTTGAAACAGGTTACAGACAAAGTGGGTGCAGGAACAGGGGACCGTGGGGACCATGTCCTCCTCCCAATTTTGGGAAATTTAACATTCGCCTAATGGGGAGAGCCTCTGCCCTCCCCCAAACACAAACACTTTTGTGAGTGCTCCTAAAACCTTGGCAAACAAGCACGTTCAGCTTACGATTTGAATAAAACTCCAACAAAATTGAAGATTTGCCCATAAATTTCTGAAGACAGGCTACACCTCTAGTCACCATTTTGATCACCAATGCCAAGTTGTCTTACATGCTTTGATGGTTGTTGCTATAGATAATTTGTACCCTTAGGCCCAAATGTGCATCATTTCCATGAAATGCAAAATGAGCAGTCTTTAGATAGATTATTAGCCTGTTCCAGTGACCCGATTTATGGCAAACAGCTTTCAGATGTCGTGTACCATACCTGTGCCGGGAGTCTATAGTTACGGCAGACGTCTCCAGTAGAGATCTGGCCGGATCCATCATCCTGACGCCAAGCCGCCCATCCATAGGGAGGTCGTCCATTTCCGCGTACTCGCCGAATGCATCCAAAAACACGTCATGCAGATGAGGGCTTCTGGTAGGGCAAATGTCCTGGCAAACAAACCAGGTACGGACTGAACTTCGCCACAACGAATCAACTTCCTCCTGTCTTTATCTGTCATTTAGTGCTCAAACATGTCTGCAATGAGAATACAGAACTGAAATCATTTCACACAGATGCCTTTAGTACAACATAACTTCCTGCATCAGTACGAATAACTGCATTGGGGCGGAAACACGGCATGCCATGCAGCTTCAGCACCGTCCGATCTTGCAACGGCGCTATGTGATACGCACTGATGTGTCTGTCGAAGATACAATCACCTTAGGCAACAACAGATAGAACAGAATCCACACGCATGCACGCGTCTTCTATTTCAGTAAATTTTTCTTCGGCCACCAGAATCGTCATTCCTGAAGCAGCTGCCCGCCGATAGCCACCTTGTGAGCAAACTAACGGCCATTGTGACGAAGAAACTTGAATCTGGCCGGTACTTCTTCTGTCATAATGAAATTTATATCTTCCACAGTCCCATGATACATGTATCCAGGCGCAGTCATGGCAAATGCCATGTGATTCTGGAGATTGTGTGCTATATTGATCGGGATATTTCGAAAGTTCTTGTTCAGTCTAATTAACCTCTTTATGGATACATATTTGCTCTCAAAGCGCATCGTCCAGCAAAGGCAATGGGCTGTGCTTCTTGATTTCTGATGCGTAATGAAGCATGTGAAGATATTTGGGTTTCATTCGGAACTCAGGAAAAACTGTTTTTAGCTGGCAAAGACAGTCGGATATTTTCCCTTCGAGGCACGACAGATCTCAAGAGGTAAACCTCCGCGCAAAAATGTGTTCTGCAATGCTGCATAGTTCTGTCAAGACCAAACACTCCTGACAGAATGGCGGGACTCTAGCTCCTAGAATGATTGGTAAATACCTCAGCAGTGTCCACATCTGACCTGCCGTCTGTTTGACTTTGATTTTGTCTGTTGATGTCCAATGCACGCCAGTTGGCGCGATTACATCTCCGCTCCAAGCGTAACCAGGTAAAAGCTCGTTCATTAGCTGAAGGGTTACATACTTGTTGATCAGCAATGTTAGGATGAGCGTCAGAGTGCTTGGAACGGCATCTTCCAGTAGGTCATGTCCGATATCCGGCGGAAACCTTTCGGTAAGGTGGAACTCTGGAAGTTCTGAGAACACGCACTTCTCGTGGACACCTGCGTTACGCGTCCACCTCAAAGCATAGTCACTGGACACCAGGTCTTCATTCTGACTGTCACACGTCGCCTCGTCTCTCGGAACAAAGTCTGATTTTGAAAATTTGTTCTGAAATTCTGCAGGCGATCCCAAACAAAATCTGAAAGGACTTAACGCCGTGGAACAGTTCTGCCCGAATCCTGCGATAGAGTGGGTGGCAAGTTGTCTCCACACACGGGTGAGAGCCTACTCTGAAGAACACGTGTCTCTTTGGTGTGTACCTCAATGCCTGACGTGCTAAGTATTGTCAGATTATCAGCTAAACGTCGGAGAACCCTATCCAGTGTAATAATATACAATATAATAATATCATCCTATCAAATATAACAGAAATAGGAAAATCTCATTCAAAGATCTTGACGTACTTTGATAGGCAGAACAAGAGTGAAAACAAGTTGTCTACTTTGACTTGCTCTCCACTGGAACGTTTAACAGACCAAAAGGAAGTGCAGCAACTTTGTTAGGTAGCAGCGCTACCCAGCGGACCGGCGACCTCAAAATCATCATAGGAAACGCAAATGCGCAACACTCCCTTCTCTCTTAGCCCATGCACAGCTCCATCAAAAACGTCTTCCCAGGCTTCACAACCACTATTAGCAGCGTGATGAGCGATAAAAGACTGCAGCTGACGTAGTTGCATCCATGCCTTCAGCTGCTCCAGCAGGGGAACGTACCGGTACGTGAGCACCACCCCATCCTTAATCCGTGCCACGACGCTCTACAACAGGATCCACGCGCGGCAAGTGGCGTTTCATTTACCGTTCGAACTTGAAAGTACTCCCAAACTCGTTCAAGACACTGAATGTGGGAAGAAGGCTTCTCAGCTGTTGAGCATCTTTCGAGTTTAAGCTCTGTTTAAATCTGGTTATGCCATCAGTCACCAATGGCTTTGCCTCCCTCACTACAAGAGAACAGTTTCCCATAGACAGTTTTCTTGCAGCAGGTTAATGAACATTGCCACCCTGCCGCGAGCAGACTATGCTTCATCACATAGTGATGAACCATCACTATGTGGTTGGCCTCTTATCACATCCCATTCAGGATCACTTTCGCAGGGACAGTATTTCCATCAACTATACCAGGAGCATGATTACCAACGCCGCAATCTGCACCGAAGCCATGGACACGAGCTAGTTGGCGTTTCCAGGAAAGAAAATTGCGATATCTTTTCCAACAAACTGGACACGAAAGCCGATGCAAAGGATCATCTGAATGATGCATCAAATGTTTTACCTACTACTGAAAATCACGGTGACTAAAAGCACAGTAAGAACATGCTAACCACTCACTATCGGCCAGCTTGACTTCATGAAAACTGAAACACAAAAGACAGTGGTTGGCAGTTGACATGCACCACAGACATACCCCATAAAAACACATCTAGGCCTGTCATCGATCAAAGTTAGAAGAGTACGGCAGGCGTAATCAGGTCTTCAAAGTCAGTCCCTTTTCAACAAAATTGCTTTGAAAGAATAGTACTGGAGTTAACGCCATAGTGCTGTGTAAGATTTGGGTACTATTTGGGTGTTTTTTGGGTGTTTGTCTAACAAAATTAACACACCACAGTCTCAAATTTTGGTGTTCTTTGGTCCCATGGGTAACCTGTGGCTGGGATTTCAGATTTCCACTTTTCAGCTCGGTCTGGCGATTGGTTTTTTGTGTTACAACACTTTAAAATTTACAGAGTTGATGATTTTTGGCCGAAGTCTTGGTGGAATAATGTGTATCATTTCAGTAACCAATGAACCCATTTTGAGAGCCTGAGTATCATTGTGATGAGAATGAAATACTGCATTTTTCTACTATTCGCATCTTTCCAAATATGTTTCGTTTTGTATCTGACCTTGAAACATATTTTCAAAGTCAAATTTGGATGTGTGGGCAATGACTCCGGTTAAAACTTTTAGCAGGCGAAATGTTTTCCAAAAGATTCCATTTCGATTGGCATATTACTCATGTCGTAACTTGAATGGGATGGGATGCTATTCATGTGATAAGACAGGTCCCAGGCCTAAGGCCTCAGGGGGCGTCGTTGGTAAATACAACATCGTAGGCACAAGGGACCATAAACAAGGTAGCGAAAACAGTGCCACGAATTCGTTTTACATGGTGTCGGATGGGGCTTGCTGGTTCATTGGAATGTTAGAGTCTCCTATAAGCTCATGCAAAACAACTTTCTTCAAATCTGAAGTGAAATTCAAATAAGAGTCGCGCTCTATGTCGGTTGCGAAGGAGCCCGCACTGACCATTTCCCGCACGGAACCTTGGATCCACCTCTGTCACACAGACAGCCCCGACACGGAGCCCCTGAAACGGAGCGTTCCTGACGAAGTCCTGAGAAACTATATTCTGGAAATCTGAAGGATGGAAAATGAAAATGGGGGCGGCCAGGAAGGGGCCCATGCTGACCCTTCTCCCTCCCCCCCGATGATGTCGTGGATCGATCCCTGTTTTTTTATACAAAGGGAAATGTATCAAACCTACTCAGTGCTTAGAATAGGTTAAAATCCACGGACGGAGTTCCCAATAATGTTGGTGGGGCCATCGCCCACCAACTTTGATAGTGGTTAGTTAGAGCCCAGAAACGCTCGTTCGCGGTGAGGCGTTCCACGAAGCGTATCAGGCACTGGCCCACGATCGTGAACTTTTGCTATTCTCGTGACGATTCCCAAGCTGGACACGTTTCAAATTCACCTCCCGTTTGACGCCGCCTGTCACAGAGGCGATGGCTGATTCAGTTTACCGCGATCTCGCGTTTCTGGCAGTGTTAACCTGGTGTACTTTTGACCTGTGCAGGCTGAGGCCGTGCATGACGCAATGGAAATGAAACCCGAGAATATCTTTCCGCACGATGTGTGTAAAAACACGTACCCGCCGGCTGGACGTTACGTTGTGTCGATTCCGGCCTTCTCTGATTTTGGTAATTGAACTGCGCAAAAATATGGTAAGACCACGAATTGAAGCGCACATTGTGTATAACAAGAAGATTTAAACGTTTGTCTTCATAGTAAACATTCATTCGGGCGAGTCGTCTACGTCATATATTGGTCAAGTTGTTCATCACATGGTATCACTTAGAGCTGCCACTTTTATGACGTCTGAAAACCCGCACGTGCCCGCATAAATTATCCACGCGTAAAAACCCGCACTGGTCAGCAGCCAAAATTTGCTTTAAATTGGAAGTGGGTCCTAAACATAGATAACCCTGTTTTTTCATTTTGGATGAGGCCATTTTAACTCACGGAATAACGTGCAAAGTGCAATAGACAAATACGCCTGTTTTACCAAATCTGCGCTTGCACAACATACAACATACCGCAATAAATCATGCATTAACCTGAATACGGACACTTTTGAGTCAGACATCACTGGTCATATTTTTTACGTTTATTCACGAGTCGTGGTACATTTTCATAGCAACTAGTGTGTATAAGCATGCCGGACTCGACCCAGAATTATTTGATAATCCAGTCCTTACGCGCAAACATATTGCCTACCCCAGGAAACCAACAACATCCATGTTACCGCCACCCGCAAACATACGGCGGCCTCGATTAAGGCATGATTAACCCTATTCGCGGCCGGGGGGTGGAATCCGCCCCCCCTCGGGTTTTTTGCTTGCCAATTCCAGGCTTTTTAACGCAGCTTCACGAAACTTGGTCACTTTTCCTAGCTATTCTTTCTACGTGCCGTAACAAAATTTCAAAAATCTATTTTGCTCAGGGGCGGAGTCAGGCAACGTTTTTAGGAGGCACCTCATGCCATTTTTGGCCATGTTCAGGGTAAAAGAAAAATGCCTGCCAAAAACAGAGGTTTTAAGATACAACTTAAAATTTTATATGGATGTATAGCTAAATAGCTGGGAAATGTGCAGATGTAATTTTGTTTATCTGAAATTGCTTTACAAGGTCAGGTCAAGGTCAAAAATCAAAATTTGTTTTTTTCGCAATTATTTCGGCGCCGTTTTTTCAAATGTCAAACCCGGTATACATATGACGTAGAAGAGTGCCCTCTGCTTGTGTACCAAATTGCAGCTTGATGTCAGGTCGGGTCACGGAGCTATGACCTAAAATGTCAGTGGGCGTACCCTATATCGCAATAGCCATGAAATGAAATTTTTGGAATACAGTGAATTCAAACAATTAAAAACGTTTACAGATAATATTGAATGCACACATCATTCCAAGTAACCCAAAGGTCACTGGAGGTCATTTAAGGTCAAAGGTCACAAGTTGATCTGAAGAACGTGTGACCATGGCAGTTCCCCCTTTTTCATGTCCCTGCCACCGCCTATGCTAACATTATACAAACATTGTAATGCGATTTGTACTTCTTTAGCATAGCATGACTAGCAGAAGCCAAAAAAGTGTTTTTGCCTCTTTTGTTCATTCAGTTGTTAGAAAACTAATCCTCCTATTTTTGAAACCCTGTGAACGCCCATGAATTTTCTCAAAATTTCAGATCTGTGGACCCATGGTAAAAGCCCTATCCATAATCCCTCGATTCATACCAGTTTCATCGAAATCGGTCCATAAACAACAGAGTGATAAGAAGTCCAAAAGTACCCCCTATTTTGACATTTTTACCCCCTGTATCCACAAATTTCAAAATTTTGAAAATTTCTTTTTATAAAAATGTAGTTTACGTCACGGCGAATCGATTGCCGTTTGTTGCGATAAAATCGGACAAGTAGTTCTCGAGATCTCAGGGGGGGCCGAATCCGCCCCCCTGCCGGGAATCGACCATATCGTCTGGCCCTCCGGGAATAGGGTTAAGGCCATGTCGTGGATCTGAAACGGGAAACCGGAACCCAATAACTGTGCACCCTAACGCAAACCAAGCCAAACCTGATTAAGGCACACACGTAAAAAATGGCTTCGTTAAAAGATGGTTGTATTAAAGCGGGTGGCTTTTCGACCAGTCCATGTTAAGCCAAGCTTGCTACCGCTCACTGACCACGCCCACCTAAATGTTTCCAAATATGGAGCCATTTTGTCCTTGGCCGCCTCGTGGCCGGTTGACGCTTTCGGTGTCGGGCCAAACGCGGTTGTCCGTTCTGGAACTCGAACCCAGTGCCTGCCACGCACCGGCCTCTTGTCCAGCTCTTTAACCTCCAGATCACGGCGGCAATTTGTACGAAATTTTCACAGAAATCACACGTTTGTTAAAGTTCGGAGTAGTCCAGCTCTCGTAATCACGTCAGTTGTAATGACCTTTTCACTCTTCTGTTCACCTTTCATGTCTCACAGCAGATACCCGTGAGCTTGGCCCCGAGTTTCATCAGTTTTGTATGGTAGGCGTTGTTTAAGTCCATTTTGAAATCCAGACAGCGTTTGGGTCTGTTTTGAGACGGTAGTCTGGCTTTGCAAAGGATATATGCATTTTGTGACATCATTTAGTGTTTTCTTCATGGTTAAGATCATAGTGTCGGTGGGGGTGGTGTTAGATTTCTTTGTGACATGATGCTCTTGAGCGGAAATAGTGGTACTAGTGGTACTGGTGGAAACAGCCTCCATTGCAGTTTAGGTATACTTTGCCTTTACAGCATTTTCATTTATCAGATACACACCCATCCAACATTAAAGCAAGTGCGAATGTTTCATTGTGCGTTAGCAGTGTGGGCAAATGGATGATACGTTCAATTGCATTTGCCAAATCACATTGTTTTAAATTATCCAAATTTCCAAATCACTATCTGACTAACCTGTGATGCTTTCTCAGGGAATACCATCGTTTTTCCTTTCCTGTTAAGTCTTATGTCAGTAAAGGATCACGGAAATAATGCATCCATGCTTCGCGTCCTCTGCAGTAAGATATTTAGTAGATAGTAATGAGGCAACTTCTATTTTTTTTCAAAGCAAGCCTGTTTCAATTATGATGTGCTATTGTCTTGTAATGCTTTTTAACAAGCACAACATATCAGTGCAACAGCTGCCACTCAATTCAGAACTGCAACAATCTTCTCTTAAGTTGCATGGAAGTTGTCCAGCATGACATATTCCATATCAAAAATATTTTTTCCTTCATTGTCGTCATTTTCACTGGTATAATTAAAACACTGCATATATAGTAAAAATACAGCCCTGAGGCTGCGGGTCTGAGGGCTCAAAAACTGCAGCTCTAATATTACCGTTCATCCGTATGTTAATGCGCTACTGGCGACAGTCGTCAGTTTCAAAAACATTCAGTTTACAGTTTCTGGTGCAAAGTCAACCTGTCACGCGGACCCTGGACCCACCACTCAGTCGCGCTATTTCAGTTCAGTGGCGTATTCTGAGACCGAAAGGTTTACGTCACGACAACGCTTCGATACCGCCTTCCGTTTCTGCATTGTTTATCTATGCTGGTGAACTGCCACCCGACCGAAACCAAAACTTATCAACTGGCAGGGAGTCAAACCCCCGCCTGGGTGTCGTTCCAGTGTAGCAGACAGACGGTTTAGACGCTAGAGGACAGCCACTCGTTTCAAATCCATACCTATTCAGACCACGGGATTGAAAGTGGTAACCAGTTGATACTGTTTTGAACGTTTCCAATCATCAAGGGAAAGCAGGCGCACACCTCTATAGGCGGAAGAGAAAGCGACGGTGTTCACGGAGCAAAATTCTTCCGTGGTTCTGTCCATGTCTGGCTGGTCCAGCCATGTTCAGCTTATTCTGGCCTAACGGTATGTCAGGTAGGTCTTTATCCTTCTCAAAGTTGAGAATAATCTCTGACTTGTCCGTCGTCACCGGTTCATTGAGGCAGAGCTCCGCCAGTGTAAGCACTTCACTCGTCATTTTTTAAACATGCTACCTGCCGACTTCTCAGCTCTCTGCAACGCTTAGGCTATCTCCGAAATTGTCTGAGCCCCTCTAGCGACGTCGAAGATTTCCGGCAGCATCTTGAGCTAGATCACAAGCCGCGACATGTCCAGACTGCTACTGTACTGCTCCTACACGATGGGAGAAATGGAGAAGCTTCGCCCAGCCGCGGCCTTTTTCAACAGCTGCGCCTCCACGCGGGCTGGCATGAGCGCTTCTCCGGCTGCGCGTCGGTCACGTTCAGAAAGTCTAACTACTGCCGTTGAATGGCTTCTTGGCCTGAGTCACGGTATTTGCCACCGCTATCCAGTGCTTTGGGCACTTTTCACCTCCTTGGGAGGCTCGGCTCATAGATGTCCTCCTCCGGATCGGCGCCAGCCGGCCTTCTTCTGGAGTTGTCCGAAAACGGTGTCCGTCCGCATTCTGTTACAGCAACCGCGGGCGAGCAACACGGCTTATTGCGCCCTTTGCATTTAAGCGTAAAATTATTCGTATTTAGAATCATCGAGAGAATGGCCTATGTCAATAACTTTATGAGATGTGTGTGTTTCAGCTTGCAGGCTGCGTGTCAACCCTTCGGCGATGAAAGATACGGATGTTGTAACCTGGATGCCCAGCAGTGTTGCAAACGTTTCCGCCAGTGGCGCCATGGTGCAATTGATCCCAGATATATCACTGGCTGGAGATCCCGAAAGGGTCAGATTAGCAGAGGTCTGGGTCCTGACAATAGGAGGTATAAAAAATGTAAATGGACTGACTTTGAAAACATCCAACTACCGCAAAGGCACCCTTGAAGCTCGTGCATGTCAGACCTGAACACAAACCATATGTTGTCCAATGGCTGTTCAATGAAGAATTCTTCTCGACCCAGATCATGGCGGCCATTTGTGGCCATTTGTGGCGGCCATCGCTCGTCTCTTCAGCTGCCAACCGAAATGATTCATTGGCCAGAGATATTGTACTGGCCGTTCAACGTGGTTAAATAATGTACGCAAGACATTACGAATGAGTTGCGTCGTACGCCACAGGATGCCGAGCAACATCCAGAACCAGGGATGTTGATTTGTATTCTTTTGAGAGGGCCCTGACCAACCCAATGTTGGTCTGCGCCCAATTTTGGTTTGGGCATCTCAATATTTTCTGCTGGTTTTAAAGGGAAACGAGTAACAGTAACGAAAAGAACCGCCACAATAGACAAGAGATATGCCGAAAGTAAAGAATAAAGCCTAAAGCGATGTATCCGTCTATCCTTCTATGTTCTATCTCCATGTCTACCCGCATACATCGGGATAAATGCGATTTTTCGTTTGATAAGTAGTAACAAAAAAACTATAATTTCCGTTGGTCAAAACAAAGTGGGCCAAATCCGTTAAGAGAAGCACATTTGGGCGGAGGTTAGGTTGTCGGGACCTCGGTTGGCCCTTTGTTCCCTTCTCCCAATCATTTACAGAAGTCGACGGCCCTGTCCAGAACGACCGTGCACCGCGATCACTTCAGAATGGCATGCTGCGCCTTATATGATCAGAAAACTCCTCTCGTCAGCTGCCTCTGGGCTGGCGTCTTCTCATTGGTCCGTTGCCGGCTCAGCTGAGTGCAGGCAACAATTTCGGCGCGTTTGTTACGTTCACAAAATCCTACACCATTCATCATCTGGTAACGCCCGACGAGACATGGGACTTGACCCAAGACTTTGGACATCTGAGCCCAAGAGGCTGTGTGTCCTAACTCACAAACAAACAAACAAACAAACAAACATCATCTGGTAGAACACAATCTTGCCATTCTATGTTTGCTGTGGGCAAGGAGGGCAGTCGGAAGACTCGCAGTCGGTCTTGGTACCGTCGACAGTGGGTTCCGTTTACAAGCCGAGCAGCACGAGCCGCATCCTCTGTACTAGAGGCTTATTTCTTCCAGGAAAATTATGAAATGACGATTCCATGCTCCACAAGAGATATTGCCAGTGTCCTGTACAGCAATGGCAGCGTCACTTCATCGGTGTTTTCGAAACACCGTCTGATGATCCCTACGATCTGGATTGCTCTTGTGACATCTGCTGCTGCCAGGTTGCGGAACCTCAAGTCTTCATCTGTGTCAACTCCTGAACCTTCCACCATAGTAACCTGTTCCACAGAGACCCCAAGCAAACTGACGGATGCATAGGGATACCTACACCAAGATGTAACGTGTTGCATCAGCTGAGGTAGAAAGGACGCAGAAATTGTATTACATTCGATATATTAGGTTATATTATCATGTTCTATTGTAATGCGTGTGATGTATTACCCAATGTGCAATATGTATTATATTATATATATTATATATTAGAAATGAGGTAGAAAGCCGCAACCTTGTCAATCATCTTCCTATTGCCTCCAGACCAGATTTGATGGCATGATGTCCAACCTGTGTTGATACTTCAGAAGCCTGTGGAGTAGAAAAAGCACGTTTTCGATGCAAACAGCATTGTGGATATTGAGCCTCCATGCAGCCCTTACAAACTGGTTGTCTGGGTTCGCCACCGCCTCCCGTCATCCCATTCCTGCTCCGTCAAAAACGCGGCGTCGAATTTCGCAGACAGCGCGAGGCGTTCCGTAATTGACGACGGCCTGCGGGCGTCGCGTAATTGACGACTGCCTGGTAAGTGTCTCGATTCAATTTGGCCAATCTGGGCGGGTGCCTCTGATGTTGCATTATCGAGTTGGCGCCGCCGGGATCGCCCACCTGATCGGCATCCGCTATGAATGCGATTACGGGCCGCCGTACTTTGTTGATGCTCGCCCTGACTTCGGAGCACTCCGACCGGAAACGGCCCACGCCGGCCGGCCAATCACAGATCGGCCGCGCGGGACGCGTAAACAAACTGGCGAACGCGGAAAAACTCACGCGTCGGACGGCGTGCAGCGAAAGGCCGACAGTTTCGTTACGAGGTGAAGAGCTTCTGTCTGGAGGCGTTCGACAGCGTTCGTATGATTTCTTGCTGCAGGATGACAGATACACAGTTGCACTGAGACAAGCGAGTGGGAATCTGGGTAGCACAGGTCAAAGGGTAACCGCAAGCATCTCATTGTCATTATGTGTGATGAATGGAGGTCGGTAAATGGAGGTTGAATTGGACTGAACTGTTGCAATACGTGCATGTGAAGTTTTACAACACCACTCCATTTTATCCATGACCCGAAATCGCCTTCAATATCTTTACCATAAATGCTTCTGAGATGCAGATTTCGGTCATCTAGCATTGCTGCAAAAATGACTGGGTTTCTTAACCCGTCCCCGCCTCAGGGGGCAGTTAACTGCCCCCCCCCCAAGGTTTTTCTGGGATTGCGAGAGAACCAACAAACACAGAGTCACGAAACTTGGTGTACCTTTTGCTTCATCAATTTTACATCTCGTGTCAAAATTTTGACCTCAGGTCAGGTCAGGTGCCTGACCTAGGTCAGGTCAAATACACCTATGTCCAAAAAAGTTTAGCGCCCTGTAACTTTTTCGCAAAACAAGATATCTCAAAAATACTTTCAGGGATTAGTGAACGTGATAGATGCAACAAATCAGCTATCTCAGATTTTTCGGAATTTTCCGGGTCATTGACCTAAAGTCAAGCCCATTTTAAGACATGTCGTCGTTTTTTCGGAACTTGACGAAATATTTTATAACATGTGAAGTGAAGCAGACATCTAGTTACCGTCACTGGGCAAAGTATCAATGACTTCCAGCCATTGACCTGAGGTCAGGTCACGAATAACTGTAGTGAGCCAAAATGTACCACGGTCAAAATCGGCGATGAATTACTCAGAATGAGAAGAAAATGGCATAACTAGCTTGCACAGACGTAAGTAATACCAGGAACCTTAAAAAGTTATAAAAGTAACATATTTTGGAAATAAATAGGCTCTCGCGAATAAAGTTTCGCTAATTGTCTAGATTGGCAATTAATGAATTTTTCCAAAATTTAAGCATGAAAAACCATCACAAGAACCACTAAGATCAATAAAATATACATAGATCGTCTTTTTTCGCGAAAATAAAGGAACGCTAAAATTAGTTTCCGTCAATATGTTACTGCATACGGCAGCAGCACACGCCTACAGCTGCCGCGAGAAATGCCGTGTCCTTAACTCAACGTTTCGGCGTATATATTGAACAAATCTGGGGAAATTAGACGTGTATCGGCATCCGCGGACCTTTACTTGTGTGCTGGTGCCTTTACCTATGCGTTATTAGTCACAGCCCTTGAGATTCAGGCCATTTCTTAGTCTGATGCACTCGGCTATGAGTAAAACGTAAATAGGACGTAATTTGCTTACATATTATCTAAAACCAAAAAATGAGACCAGTTTCGAGCTCTACTCGTCACAGGCTTTCAACGGTATGCTTATTTTTATCGTGCGACCAACCGTTCGTAAGTTAGAGGGGGGGGGGCCAACTGCCCCCTCCCCAGTCGCCCATGTTCGAAACGGACCGACGGTCTTGCGCGGGTTAATACGATGAAAGGGACTCTGTTACATCATTTCGATAGCATTTCGCCCCGAATCGTTCTGTTCTGTTGGAGGTTTTTATGGAACGGTTTAGAGCCAACACAAACCGTACGGCCGTTGTCACAGGCATTATTTGGAACTGCCTTCACGCGAAGCATGTTGGCTTTTTTACAGGTGTCATCTCACTTAAATGAGTCCTATTAATAGCGTTAGGTCTCAGTTTCCTTTCCCAGTGTTTTTACTGTATTTTATTAATTCAGATTTGTTTTCCACATATGTGGATTCATGCACCGATTTACGGACAAGCATATCCTGAATAAACCGAGGATATACATCCTTCGCAATGGGCACGACCAATGGCGGTTCTTTCAATGGGGCACTCAGGGTATTGTCTCACCTCTAGTGTTGGACTTTAACTAGTGCTTTTTCGGTTTTGATTATTCTTATCAAAGTTTCTCATCAAAATGAAAGGTCGCACTTCCGAAGAAAGCACACTACCGATGGCAGCACAACCTGTTCATTATTTTGAGAAAATTCAAGTATACTCCTTTGGCGAACAACCCTAGCTTCTCATTCGAAAGCCTTTGGAAAAAAAATCCCAATAAGGCATGCCTTACGCGGGTACCATATGGCAGCGCGCTATTCGATACCGATTTTAGCGCCTCAGACAAATAAGTTATATTTCAGTACACGAATTTCGCGCGACTGCAAGTGCCCGCGTGCGGTGTCATGTGCTGCGTCACCGTCATGTCAAGTAGATACGAACCGTGAAGTTGTCACGGGAAGTGCTTAGTATGATTTTTTGCCTGTAGCATTGCGTCACCCGAGCCGAGAGTGAGGGCTGAGTATGTAAGAGCTATGGTGAAGCTAGCAATGGCCATGGTCCAAGAATATCATGGTTACCAGATATATGACACCATGGTTGTACCCAGTAACGTAGGTAGGATTTTGGAAAGGGGGGGGGTCAAGGGTAAAATAAAAAGGTTTGGCAATATTTCATTTTATTATAAGTTTAGCGGGCAGATTTGTCGTATAAACCGGCATACATACAGATTTTGGAAATAAAATACATCGCCTTGTAATTTTGAAATATGTTTGCCGTGTAAACAAATCATTTGTCATATACAAATCAATCATATATCATGTAAACAAATCAATCATAGCCAATTTCTGGAAACCTCTGGGCATGGGAGTGGGGGGGTGGGGAGTAACTGACCCTTCTGACATTTCTCTGTTTACCACACTTGTTGTGCCTGACCCCTCGTATGTCTGAAGACAATGCCTGGGCGCGAGCCTCTGCTCTTCCTTTTTTCTTGTGAAACTCCTGTCTGCTTCCATGTTATCGATAACAGCGGGCCGTCATTGGCAAAAGAGGTTTTATGCCACGGTGAAGCTAGACCTTGGTGTTTTGATTATCTGTACGGGAACGTTGAAAAGGCTGGGGGAATAAACACCGTAGAACTGGAGTTTAAAAAGTGGATTGAGACCTTGCTCTGTTCTCCGGCTATACATAACAAACGTTTTATGTCTGAACGTAAAGACTACTCTTGCCTCTGATTGGCGTCCAGCGCATGCGCAGGCTGACAAACTCCTGGCCACCCGATCATAGGTGGCGGTTCAAAAAAAAGAAAAGAGTGCGGAGAATGGGTGCATTCCATAATAATCTCATGATAAAACCCCGACTTTCTGGGATGTATAGGCTCTGTGCCACGGGCGATGCGAATACCAGCCTCGATAATTCTGGAACTGACACTTTTGGGTGACGGACGTAAACAAAATGGACATGATTTAACGATAATTATAAAGGTTACAGCTCCCTCCAGAGTAAACAAACCTGTGCTCCTGAGCCGTATTGACATGCGTTTTCTACGAAATAGAGATTAATGATTAGATGAATAGAGAATAATGACGCTCTTATTCGAGGGCGACGGACGTACGCGAGGTTCGGAAACAATCCAATCGTGAACTACGTGATGTGTTTCCTTGGGATCGTGGTCAGCTCCCTGCAAATGGCTCATATTAGGAACCGAGCCTAATAGGCGTTGTGAGTTGAGGAATGTATGAAAATGTGTAGCATAGCTGGATATGTCCGTGAATCAGTGCTGAAACGTTGAGCCAAGCTAAATCCAAAGGGAACCTGCGGTTTGATTTTATTATTCTGATGCCTTGGTAATGGTATACATAAAACAACCAAAACAAACAAAATAAAAAATCCCTACCGTCCTAAAGAAGTCGACTGGAATCGGGATGAAATTGCTGTTTCAGGTTGGTCATCTATCATTTCGATCCTCTTGACGAAGCACTTTACTTGTAATAGTGCCTCACCAGTTGCGGAATCTTAGCGCCTCCACTGGGCACGACAGAGAGAGGGAAAGTGGAAAGTAGGAAGCGGATTATATTGGCAGGGTGGAGGAAGGGTTCTCGTTTTCCGCGTAAAGGCAAACGGACTCCAGGTAGGTGAGAATCAGGAGTTTGGATTGCTGCCTCCACATGGCGCCGCGCTAACAGGCCAGCAAGGTAAACCAAATGAAATATTTACATACGGAAACGAACAAATTAGACGGTCCTCGAGTGCTTCAGGCAGCTCTCGTCTGATTCCACGCTTCGGTTTCTAGTATAAGTTGGTTTACCTTGTCCGTTAATAGCCATATGAAGCCTGAACTCCCGGCTCCTGAGCGTGCCCAAGGTATACATGGAATTTTGTGAAATGGATTGGGGATGCTCGCCCAACATATCATTCCGATGACTTCAAAACATTGTGAGCGCCCACTTATTTTGTATGGCCATATTGTATGGGCACATATTCATAAATTCATATTCATATTCATATCGCATGTTGAATTCACGGATCTATGCGGGTGCCCAACCGATGCAAGGGTCCGCAAAAGCGCAAATATTGCATACACGGCCCAGGCGGGGCAGGCCCGTGCTTCGCCTCTTCATCGCTGACCCGACCGGCCGACCGCCGCCGCCGCCTCCGCCGGCGGCCGCTAACGACCCGGCCGGATTCCTGTAAGGGAATTCCCCGGCTTTGCTCCCGCCCATCGTGATGTATTGTAATAGAATTTGGGCCCTGCGCCAGGGGCGGCGTCAGGGCGGCCGGCCGGGGAGGCGCGCCGGCCGCGGCCGTCGCGTTCCGGGTCGCCGCCGGCGCGTGCCCGGGGCGCGGCCCGCCCCTGCCGGCCCCCTGAGGTGGTCGCCCTGGGATCGCCTCTGACGTCGCGCCGCGCGGAGGGCCGGGGGAGGAGCCGGGCCCATATTCGGCCGGCTTAGCGGGCTTAACGCGTCCGGCCGTCTGAGCCCGGTGAAATATTATTAAGTTTGGGGATCAGACCAAGGATGAGGGGCGTAAAGAACGGTGTCGGCTCCGGCTGCCGAGGCGGAGGCGGCGCCGCGGCCGGCCGCATCAGGTGGGCGCGGGAAATGCATCGTTTAAGGGCGACGAATGCGTCACACCGCTCGGTAGCCTCAAACTGCGATTTTTGAAGCTTTCTGACAGGGGAATTTCGAATGAAATTTCACGATGTATAGCGACTGCTATAGGTGACTATGGTAGGTCCACGGGTTGTAAGAGGGTGTTGATAAATGACGGACGAAAACGTGGCGTGGTATCGGCACACTGCGATTTTTCCAGCACGGAAAACTTGGACTTTATTGCAGGATATACGGCAGGATACGATCGACCACACTGCTCGATATGAACGCCGCTCTCTGTTCCATCTCTGTTTGCACGGCTGTCGTTCGCTGGTGCGCGCTTGCGGGCAAAGTAATGGACCTACTGACAAGTTTCAAGGTTGCAGATCGGCCACTGATCTCACGCATGCTCCGCCATCATTGGCATTGTTATTGGTATTGGTACATCATGGTAACAGAACGTTGCACCACTCGGCGCTCAAAAGGGACATTAGATGACTTCACGCGTTACCAAACAGAAGCAGAGCGAATTGCGAAGTGGATGGCAGACATGCATTTCTGCGTGGTGGCACCGAAATCAGGGGTAAATGGGTCAAGTGTCGGCCAAGACGAATTGGAAAATGAAGACGTCATCATCACAATGAGGCGGAGAGCCAGTCAAGCACTCCCGTCGACTTGACCTACCATGCACAGTGCTCTTAGGAGAGCATCCCACAATTCCAAGTATGATTTGTTACAGAGATTCCAAACTGTACAGACAGGCCTCAGTTGCAGATGTCAGCGGGCATCGTCTTAAAACCTGCCGGTTTCTTCATATTACACCACTCCCTGGTGTTAAAGTCCCATTCCTCAAACTGTGTACTGGAACAAACAGAGACGAAATTTACATTTACATGGATAGGTTTATGTCGCGAAAATAAAGAGACGATAAAATAAGTTCCCGTTCATTTGTGATTGCGTACGGCTGCGGCGCCCGCCGACAACCAGCGTCAAAACTGGCGTGTCTTTAGCTCAACGTTTCGCCGTATATATTGAACAAATCTGAGCAATTAGAAGTGTATCGGCATCTGCGGACCTTTACTTGTGCGTTGGTGCCTTTACCTATGCGTTATTAGTCACAGCCCTTGAGACTCAAGCCGTTTCTCGGTCTCATGCAGTCGGCTATGAGAAAACATATATGGGATGTAAATTGCTTACATATTATCTAAAACTAAAAATCAGAGCAGTTTAGAGCTCTACTCGTCACAAGCGTTCCAACGGTGTGCTTGTTTTTCTCTTGCGACCAACCATTCGTGAGTTAGAGAGAGAGGGCGGTCAGCCCCCCCCCCCTGTCGGGCGTGATCGTCGCCGACCCACGGTCGTGCGCGGGTTAATACAAAATCCCTCCGAACATAAGGCAATCCGCAAATTTCCGATAGACTCGTTCCGATTTGCCACGCTTCCGGTGCGAATACTTTGAAATCATAATTCAATTATTCTTGGTGGCAATCGACATTTACTACGTTGATGTGAGTCGGGTTTCGTGGGTCAATCGACATCCAATGAAAAATAAAAATTTCATCCGAGGAAGTATCCGTAACGTGTGCTTTCCATGCGTCCGTAGCGATCCTCGCGCTGGCTCCACAAGGACATGGAGCAGCGCAAGCAGGGACCAAGTTTGAGAGGAATGGCCATTTATTTACGAATTCCTGTCAAAGGAACACGAAAAAAAAACCCAGAGCGATGTGTCAGGGCGCGGGCTTCTGGTGTGATTCCTATTAGGTCTCCTGTCGTGTCACTAGTCAAAACTTTGCGGGACCTGCACGTGGATTCGCCACTCGCGTGAAAACGAGATCAAAAGTAGGGCATCCAAAGTCAGGAGAACATGCATGGCTCGCCTAGTTACATGCATAATGAAGAGAGGAATCACCTAGGGGAACGTCATACAAGGCTTTGTTCGGCGGCGCCTGAACATTGTATATCATGGCATAAATTCAGAAGCATACGTTTGGTAATATTAAACAAATTCAGCGCATTTAAGCGCAGACAAACAGGTTTCATGGGGAGGAATCGTCTGGACAAGCCCCGATATAATACGAGCAATTTGCAGCGAGAAACCTAAGTGCTAAGTCAAAAATGTCTTGCCTCACTTCGCTATCAACGTCCATATTTGAAACCAATCAGGAACGTATTTCAGTTGTTTCGATCTGTTTTGGGGTGGCAGCTAAATTACTTTCTTAGCGCTGGTGTGTGTGCTTCTGGCGCTTCAAAAATATTCGGCCGATTTGAGCCACACAGTTGTTTGTTATTTGCGCTCACTGGCAGACCACGCAGTTGCACTGGCAGCCCAAACGTCTCAACCTCAGCCACATTGAAAACGTGCGGGCCATCATGGCGGAGGAGATGGCAGCCAAAATCCCACCAGATTTTGGAATATATAGTGTGTGTGCACAGATCCCCTTCACGTTTTTATCCAGACTCCCTGACAGCGGTCGCCTCCCTCGTCCCGTCCCCTTACCCTTACTCCGTTCGCTTTATGCATACTGAAATGTTGATAAACACCTCCATTTAAGCAAATGTTTACCATTTAGTGACGGCGAATAAACACACCGTTTAACAGACTAAAGCAGAAATTGAGATTCGTGGATGAGGAACATTGGTTATGCTGTCCGAAGGTCTACTTTGATTCCTGGCCAAATCAAATGTGGTAAGAGGCCTTTGTTTTTTTTCTGGCGACACCCTTAATCCGTTTCTGGAATAAAATAGGTGGCATGCGTCATTTTCTTATAATCACGCACTTTTACTGGAACGTTACTCTGATGTCGCCCTTTAGAATATCTGTATTACCAATAAAGGGCGAAGCGCGTACCCTGTGCTTAATCGACCCCGTCAAAGGGGAGGCCAATGTGACCCCAGCTAGTTTTTCTTGAATACCCTTCTGGACGACTGAACTCATGTTACTGAAACTTACGGTACGTTTCCAAAAAGGGCGAGCGATCTAATCATCAAGCATCAAGCAAGCAAAAGTATCAAGCATGAAGCATCTAAAGCTGCTGCATTTCGCTTTTTATCGTGCTGTTACTTCTTGAGATATTACAGGTTTAAATCCGGAACTCCGACGCGCCGCCCCGCCGTGCGTCGGAAGACAGATAACCACCAGCCATATCCGTGATATACATACATATGAAGTATGAAGTAAGTAAAATATATTCTCTTCATACGTATAACATACGCATGAAGAGAATATCTGAACTGTATTCGAGTTTACAACACACTCAAAGCCATCGGACCGACAAAAAGTGACATCAGCCGTAACATACCTGCTTTTAACATGACCTCGCCGAAGAGGCAACGCACAAAGAGGCCAAATGGGGGCGGGGGAACTTGAAAGACTAGGAACGAGACTATCCAATGATGCCACTTTTAGGCCTCAATCATCATTAGTTTAGATTTTAGTGGAGGCTAAACTGCCCCCCCCCCATGATGATGTGTGTGTGTGTGGACAAGGCGCCATTACAGGCAGGGCTAAGATCCTTTTGCTCGATCTGTCGCCCTTTTTCTAACACGCAAATGATTTATGCCTGAAGCATTGGCATCGACTCAAATCAAAGGGGCATGTTTCTGCCGTGTCGGATTTACACCTTCTTTCCCCGATGCGTTAAGTGGCCATGACTGTCCCCTCTCTTAACTGGGTCGGGACCGCCGCCAGCCGCCCCGACCTGGCGTCCAGCAAGGGTCACTGGTGTGGTGGTTGCAAACCTTGCAGGGGGCCGGCCGACCACTCGCCCGCCGACGACACTGCCACCTGGCGGTGATCGTTTTCCGATACAGCGATAATTCTGAGACGGACTGTACAGTGGGTGAGGTCTCCGAGAGCCACTAAATCAGTCTCACAGACGGCCGCTTCACTGACTACAGCGTCTCTAGGCGCGGGTGCGGCATGCTTTGAAGGCTTGCAGAGTTTTGAGGAGACCTGACCGATTTGACTGGCCGCAACACGCATGAATCGCCAACACCAGTATCCGTAAAGTTTTCGAGCTTGGTTAACTAGTCCCAGCCGTTTTCATGGATTGTGTATTGCGTTCGCTCACCGTGCTTGCTTTCGCCTTCTGAATAATTTCTCCCTTTTGAGCGGAAAGTGCAATGCAAATGGCATTCAGCTATCTTCAACTAGTGGCTCTGTTTACAAAGACCTCCACCTTCCGGCAGCGGCGACGCGCCTGCCGTCGTCACTGTCGCCGTTTGGCAGGGAGTTTCTGATTTATTGCCCATGGCAAACTGCCAAATTTTTCGTAGTCCTTTCGCCTGGTTGAATGCACTCCTTTGGAGCGTGACATACAACATCTCAAAACGTTTTCACTTGCTGATACATCTGGCTCGTCACCATGCCGATATGTGCCAATAATTTTCTGGGCGGATCTGTTAGCGGTTGTCCCATAAGCTAAAGCTGCATTGTTACTCCTCAATTTTACCGACGGCAAAGTCTCATCGCTGAAAGCGGATTAATAATCAGACGTTTTTGAAGCATGAGTTTCGTACTCCCATCAGTCCCATCTCATCTCTTGCTTGAATTGTCTGCCCGTGTCTGGCTGCTACCATGTTCTGCGGCGGTCGGTCATCTCGCACGGGGCATCTCGAGTGGATGAGAGCGCGCTCTGCCCTATGTTCTGCCCTTCGCTGGCCGTTCTGTCCCTCTGCTAGCGGTTCTGCTATTCTGTCAATGGCTGTATCATGGTTGTCCTGGCTGTTCTGCCCCTCCGTCGCCTGTTCTGCCTTGGCTACCGGCTGTTCTGCCCCCTTTATTCGCGGCTCTGCCCTTCTGCCGGTGGTTCTGCCACTCTGCCGGCAGTCGTCAGCCGGCGGTCAATTACGACCAATGGCCGCTGAACGGCCCGATCGACGCGGTGATGGTCCAACAAAGAGAGCCACTCGCGTCTCTAACTCACCGCCACCGCCGGCCGACGGCCGCAAATCATCTTAAACAATGATAAATATTTCCTTACTGCGGCCAAATGAATTCGCCGGCCCGAATCAGTGCTGATAGCATTAGGCGGCGAGCCGCACGCTGATTGGCTAGCGCGGCCGGCAACTCCTCCCTCGGGACTCGAGTGGGCGGGGCTTGCGTCGGCCGCCGGTGCAGACTAGCGAGGCTTCGGCGGGTTTGGCGTCAGTGGATGGAAGGCCGGCTGTGGGTGGTCGAGGTGGCTGCGGCAGCGCCGGGGCGACCTGAAACCTCTCCTGCCGGCCACGCGACCTTGACCTGCCGCGCCCGGACCGGGGTTCTGGGCGGATACCGGCAGGAACCCTGCGCGGCACTGCAGGTGGGACTTGCATTGTGGTGTTTCGCGGGTATTCCGTGAACGCCACCTCTACCTCATGCAACGGTTTTCGAGACTACTTTTGATGCCAGTCTTATGTATTACCCTGGGAAAACGAGAGGGGGTGACGGAAACAAGTTGCTTTAGGTTGCCTTGGAAAGTGTGCCATAAGCACCGTGGCGTAGCATGGGAAACGGGAAAAAACGCGCGTTTGTGTCACCACCTCCTCAGACCCCGGCAATGTTTCACTGCTACCGACCCAGTGGATGGCATGTACCTTGAGTTTGTGTTGGGCCCAGTTGCTACCGAACGCGATGTACCGAATAGTACGGGGGCATAGGCTGGACAAGTTCAGTAGAGATGGTGCTCTCTCAAAGTTACCTTTTACTTGCTGATTTGACTCCATAAGTGTATGCCATTTTACCTCACCATTCATGCACTTCACTTGCATGGGAAGCGTGCATGTATTCACTTACAACAGTAGAGCTTTCAGCTTTCTGCAAAGCCTTGGAAAACATGCAACCTTCAAGTTAAAAACTGCATCTCTTTTTATCCGGATGAGGCCATTCACATTGTTATCTAAGGGCTCATGAAGTGCTCGTAAAAGCTCAGTGCAAAATGGGATCAACATAGACCCAGAGTTCAAGTCTGCCCAGGTCCAAGGGATGTCGTTTCCACTCTTTTGATAGTTCCCGCGGGGCAACAGTATAAAGTTAAGCCCAAAAGGTATATTTGGGCTTCACCAGTGCAGGTGGCCGAAAGGAGCCTTGAAAATCAGGATTCTAGATGAGGCTAGTCGCTCTTCCACATACACACAAAAAACAATGTAGCTGGTAGGAAGTTTGATGCATGTGCAAAATTATAATATATGGTGATTAATATATGTGTATCTCATGTGTCCATATTACAGAATATTTCATCACAGTACCAACTGTAAAAGATAACACAACTTTGCGCCAGGGCAAGGCAACCTGCCCCTAAATCCCTTGAGAACTTCATGCTGGAAGGGAGCCCACATCTCGTGGGCCATGAGGGGACTACGTCAAAGGTTCAAGAGAGGAAGAAAAATTAAAAAGAAGAAGGATTCATTTCTTCATTTTTACGTCATTATATCATCTCCAGTTCAACACTGGGAAAGACAGAAAGACAGCGGACACGTCCGTGCTCAGTGAGATCAAATGTTATACAAAATTGCGTGACCACGGATGAGGCCATATTTGCTCCATCACATCACATCACATGCGTCACATGTGTCACCAAAAATCACGTGATGTTTGACACGATGTCCAGCCACACCGAGTGTTAACTATGTGACCACATGCACCGCAACGATGTGGTCACACAAATGAAGCTTTATTCAATTCAATCCAGTCGCCGAAGTGTACTCCCTTGACTTTTTTGGACGGTGGATTCCGTGAGATGCCTGAGATGCCATGTACTGGGGGCCGGAATCCAGGCAGCGTCCAGAGAATTCCGGGGAACTGTGAGCGTCGCCTGGCCGAGTTCTGCGACAGACCCGGGAGTCTGCCGGCTCGGATAATGTTCCGAAAGCTCTGTCGCCAGTGCGAAGCTGTCCGTCCCGTTCGCCGCAGCTCTCCGGTGGAAGGGGCGCCGGAGCGACGTGGCCTCGCCCGCCGTCGTCCGTTTCGGCTCAGATAAGAGCGCCTTCACACCGTCCGTTTCGGCTCAGATAAGAGCGCCTTCACACCGTCCGTTTCGGCTCAGATAAGAGCGCCTTCACACCGTCCGTTTCGGCTCAGATAAGAGCGCCTTCACACCGTCCGTTTCGGCTCAGATAAGAGCGCCTGCACACCGTCCGTTTCGGCTCAGATAAGAGCGCCTTCACACCGTCCGTTTCGGCTCAGATAAGAGCGCCTGCACACCGTCCGTTTCGGCTCAGATAAGAGCGCCTTCACACCGTCCGTTTCGGCTCAGATAAGAGCGCCTGCACACCGTCCGTTTCGGCTCAGATAAGAGCGCCTTCACACCGTCCGTTTCGGCTCAGATAAGAGCGCCTTGCACACCGTCCGTTTCGGCTCAGATAAGAGCGCCTTCACACCGTCCGTTTCGGCTCAGATAAGAGCGCCTTCACACCGTCCGTTTCGGCTCAGATAAGAGCGCCTTGCACACCGTCCGTTTCGGCTCAGATAAGAGCGCCTTCACACCGTCCGTTTCGGCTCAGATAAGAGCGCCTTCACACCGTCCGTTTCGAACTGAGAGCGTATCAGCCAGACCTGCTGCCTTCCTGAAACCCGAAGAGCTGAAAAACCGGAAAACCCGAAAACCTGAAACGAGAAACCGAAACACAATGCTCGCAAAATGGGCAAATTCGCGCCTGCCGGGATCGTGCTGTGCAGGGACCAGTCATCGTGTGTGGCTGGGGCTGACGCAGCGCCGTTTTGTTCTGGCCCTTGCGCTGTTGAGTCTTCTATTCCGTTTCCATAATGTCGGCCGGATGCGTCTGATCCTGATCCTGATCATGAAAATGGCAGCGCGTGCCCGGCGCTCGAAGACGAGGTTCACTGACCCACTTGTTGGCGGCACTGTCACGCAGACGCAAACACAGAGGGGCGCCCCCCCCCCCAATCGAAACCACATAAACGCTTTTGTTCTCAAGAGCGTCCTTGCTCCTCTCACTTCTACTTCACTGAAGGCGCTTCTTCCAACGAAGATGCCCCTGCCCCACTGAAAGAACCCTACCCAGCTGAAGGTGCCCGTGCCCCTTCCTACCGAAGGCGCCCCCGTCCATAGCAGGTGCCTCTGGTATCAAATGCTATCCCACGGAAGGGGCTCCTTGTCGCCAAAGACGCCCTGCCGAAATGAACCCTTCCCACCGAAGTCCCTCCCCCCGCGGCACAGACGGCACTTCTTCTGTCAAAGACGCTCACTTCAAAACGAAAACCCCGTGTATCATACAAGGCACTTCTGTTGTAACTGGCGCCAGGCACGTAGTCAGGATTTTCCTGAGGGGGGGGGCAAATGGCAAGTATTGTCATATGCCACTGGCATGTGACGAAATTTATAGGAAAAAGTAGCAACTTTATGCAATTTACCCCATATTCAACGCATATACTGTTTGCTTTTGCAACATGGCCATCATCACTATTACGTATCCCGCGAAATCGCTTTATGTCTAGCGTAGACCGCTGGCTCAGGGGGCCGCGGCCCCAATGGCCCCCCTTGGCTATGTCCCTGACAGGCGCCCTCTCAAATGGCCCCTGTCGGAGGCCGCTCATGCGCCCCCCCCCCCCCTCAACCGAGGGAGTGTCCAGTGTTCAAAATTACTGGATCCGCTCCCGTTTTCCTAGTCGATTTACTTGTCATCGTCAGTTTCAGGTTTTCATTTTCCCGCCACAAAAACGAAACCACATGAGCACGGAAGCACCCCGAATTCCATTAACATAAAGCTTTGTGTTCAAAGACTGGTCTGACTTTGAGCGATGATATATTGCCAGTTGCCTTGTTCAGGGCAATCCGATCGGCACCTGGTTTAAAAACCGCCAGTTTTGTGACTAACTGCAACTTTATTTTATCAAATAAGAAAGCCATCTGCCATTTGAAACACAACGTTCGGACGTCAAACCGTTCTCACCGTTTTATGGACGTTTTATGGACGAGGTCTTTGGATTTGTGAACTGGAACACTCATCCGTGTAGCTACGTCGTAAGCTTTTGCACCATCGTGAACTTTATTTCGCTGGCTTCGCCAGCAGTCGACTTATTCATTCGCGTGACTGAACCCGACTGCATTCATCTGGGATTTGGCGCCATCTTCACCGCAGGTTACGTTTGGCAAAGTATGGCAAAAACGTCACAGCAGCCAGTTTCATCAGAAAAATAAAAACGCACCGCGTTGGTCTGCGCTATGGAATGACTTGCTTTTGTGTCCCCGCTTCTGCCGGCGAATGATGACCGGCTACTGTACTTCTCAGGTCAAAACGATGACGTCAGACAATGCTGGCCGGCTTTGTTCGGACAGTAGTTGATAAGAGACACATCAGAAGACCGTAAAGAGAAATTTAAAAACAGTTTCCGACCATGCGTAAAGGCTTATTCGTACCGTGCTGAAACCCAGCCGTCACGGGCATTTTGTCGCACTTTGTCAGATGATTTCAGTCAGCTGCAGACAAGTGCTAGGAGAACGTAGGGTGGTGCGGGCGGACGGACACGCAGATACTTTCGTATTTTCGTATTTCGGTTTGCACTGGAAACCGACCCTAACGCATCGTGGATATCCGCAGTTCTGGCGAGAGATAAAAAAACACGTTTCGTTAAAAATTCAAAGAATTTCTTACTGATAACTTGATAATCTGATAACCTGGGAACCCGCCGGCGGTGAACGCACAACTGCAGTGAGTCATCTAGTCATCTGGTCCCGACTCAATGGCAACAGGAACAGAGGAATGCTGGAGAGGTTTCGGAGTAGCTATCTCCCGATAGTTTTGAGCCTTAACATGATATGGGAAGTGATATTATGTATACATTAACAACTACAACAGATCGATTAACTTTGAATAAATTTCAACATTACCCCTTTGACAATGTACAGAAGGAAGCGCCATTGTTGATTTTCCCTTTAACCAAGTCTGGAAAAGACATGCCGTTTACAGCACGCGTGCCTAAAAATAGTGCGACTTAAAACACAACCCGTAATAAAATGCAAAAATCCTAAAACAAAACAACAAAACAACAACAAAAAAATCACAAAACACAGTTCGTAAAAAACGACACTTTGCAGAAACAAAAACCAAATGTAACAGAAACAAAGTGGGGAGTGTGAACCATTTCTCTGTCATAGCACGGCTAACGCATAATTTGGGACCTTGGTTTTGGCGCGGGGGTGGGGGGGGGGGGCAGCAAGCGTCACTGGACGTTTGATCCTTTGGATCGGGTCATCTCGTGATGGGAATGCGTTGGGATCAGTTGGGATCAGAGTATTGCGTGGACGTATAAACGGGGAGGGAGAAAGGGGGCCTCGACCCCCACTTTTGGGAAATTTAACAGAAGCCCCAAGGGAAAAGCCTCTTTGTCCCCCTTCTAACTTCTCTGGATGCTGCTGCACCCACAGTACGCTGTGACTTATGTAGGATTTTTTTTTTTTGCTTGCAACAGTGTATCACTGGCGTTCTTTCGTCAGTATGAGCCCAAGTCGTTTATTCGCCACAGGCCGATTCAGATGCGCATACTCTAACTCTGCTCTACCCTATTCGTTTTATCATCACCCTGCGTTCACAGCCGTTGGATGATCGACCGGGTCTCGTGCCGGTAGAAGCGCCATCAGACCCGACTTTCAGCCGCCCCGCCCCTCCCGGGCCCCGTCGCGCGGGTCTCGTGCCGGTAGAAGCGCCATCAGACCCGACTTTCAGCCGCCCCGCCCCTCCCGGGCCCCGTCGCGCGGGTCTCGTGCCGGTAGAAGCGCCATCAGAGCCGACTTTCAGCCGCCCCGCCCCTCCCGGGCCCCGTCGCGCGGGTCTCGTGCCGGTAGAAGCGCCATCAGAGCCGACTTTCAGCCGCCCCGCCCCTCCCGGGCCCCGTCGCGCGGGTCTCGTGCCGGTAGAAGCGCCATCATAGCCGACTTTCAGCCGCCCCCTCCCGGGCCACGTCGACCGGCCCGGCAATTCGTTCGATCTTTTCAGACCCGGGGCAAATTCGTATTCAATCACCATACTGGATGAACTCAATTAGCAAATCGCGTGGAATTGCACTATCAAATATCACGCTGGTAATGCTGTTATGCTAATAATCTTTGGTGCCGCGCTTGTCAGGAGATGGAATTATAGCGGCGCTGCCAGATGCGGCGAGGACGGGCGAGTGCTCCCAAGTCCGTGCTGCCAAATGTGGCTTTTCTCTCTCTAGAGTATCGTAGCCGGTGTGCTAATTCCCCGTCGCGCTCCTCCCGTATCGCCCTGACAGAAGAGGCGGCGAATTATAAAACATCTGGCGTCAAAGGCTGGACATCCCAGCTGCTGCGGCGTGACCATCGGTCCGTTCACAAGATAAGCGGTAGAAACACTGCTAAGGTGACGTGGATTTGAGCCGCCCTGCGTTGCTTACAAATGCAGGCATGACGCAACGCACGCAACGCAGCGAATCTTCCCTTCGCAGAGCGCAGCCAGTCGCCTCTTTAAGAGGCTTTAAACGTTAAGAGCAGTCGCCATTCCGTTTTCAAAAATCTCTGCAGCCGTATTCATAAGTTTTTTCATTTGAGAACAATATGACAAGAACAAGAAACCAAACAAAATACTTTACTAAATTCATCAAATGGGCCTCATGAAAGCCATCTGACGGCGACCAGTCGGAAAATATTCCCAGGCATTACTTCATCCAAAAAAGGCCACGCACCAAATCAACCAATCACAGACACCCAGAGTCATATGGCCTGAAACTAGGGATGCACCGGATATCCGGTCCGGCCGGATATCCGGCCGGATATTAGAGATTATCCGGTATCCGGTATCCGGCCGGGTATTTTTGTGATCCGGCCGGACACTGCCGGATATTTAACCTCCCGGTGTACAATCAAGACGGTGCTCTAATGTCTGCGTCCAAAACCGTTTCAGGGGAAACGTGGCTTGTTGTGTTAGATTGTCGATGTAACTGGCAGTTCCAAGTCGGTCTGGAGACCTTGGGACCAATTCTTTTCTGTATTGGTCCGAGAGGGTTCGGACATATCTTTGCAAGAATGGGACTCAAGTTCAAAACTGTGAAACAATAGCCAGCATGCGGTCAGTAGCCCGTCGTATGATTTATTATCTCCCTTTTTCGAAATATTCCCTATCTTTCTCAAATTCTGACACAAACGCATTAAGGAAAAATATAAATTGTGGGCACTGGAAAATCAGACAGTATTTAAAGTCATACCGTAAACACAACTATTACTGTATGAACATGAAACTTTGCAGAAATGTAGTCATAACCGTTGCGGTCAGTTTTTGTTTAATGGATCATCTCCATCACCTCTCATCTGTCGGCAAGACGCACGCGCCTGGGTACGCCCAACAGCATTTAACGTGGTATCTCTAGGTCCAGAGCAGCGATCACCTCGCTCATCCAGCGCTTTAGGGCGACTTTGGATGTTACCTACCAGTCTCCCTGATACATCCTCTGCTTAATGTTGCCCAAGATGTCCTCAGTAGGACACACGTGGTGCACACAGGGGGACTGCTGTCACGCACTACATACGGCACTCTGGCCTCTTCCAGCAACTTGAGCGTTTTCTTCGCATAATGAGCGCTGGCCAAGTCTGGCCAGATCAACATGTCCCTCTCGAAACAGTACTCATCCAAATATGGGATGAGCACATCTCCTACGCACTTCTCACGGTATACGTTACCATCAACATTAACCATACCCGGCATGATAGCCGGCTTTGTCACACCCCTGAGAGAGATGGCGGGCCACACGAAAAGATTGCTGGGAAACTTGCTCTCTGGCCTCACTTGTACTTCTGCTGGACTTCTGCTGGACGTGCTCCAACAGAGTACCCAAGGTTTCCTGACATATGCCTCTCGTGGTAGGTGAAGTAGCTTTCGTCGTCCATGGCAATGCCCCGTTCTTTCCGATTTCATGTGATCCGCGGGACAGTTTCCGGATGCGGGTCATTTGGGCGACCTCTTGTTTTAGGTGACCTGGGGTGACCTCTTGCCCTTTCGGTACCGAACCTTGTTTGCCACCAGTATTTTCTTGTCACGTACGTTCTGGAGATTCCAAACCTTCCAGCCGGAACGCGTTATGACATCCGTTGTTTTTACGGCTCGAATCAGCTACAGCTGTCTTTTAACACGCGCACTGGAATGGGGATCTTTTTGTGCCCCCCACCTGCTCTTCTTGAATATCTCGAGAACGCATCTGAGCTGGTTGCTGTTACTTTGTGACATGTATGGCAATTGAATAACTCATCGAATGGCGTAGAAAAACTGGAAATCAGCTGAAAATTTTGAAGTTTCAAGCATTTGAAGTCGGACAAACATCACGAAAACGACGGTTGTCGCTGACAAATGGGAACTTTGTGGAAGAACTGGCGTTCTACTTAAGACTGCTGTTTGAACACAGTCAGGCGATGTCATTCGGGCATAAGTGATGGGCGTACCAAGGCCATCGCCAGGGTCAGTAAGGGTCAAGGGCATCAAAGGTCAAGGTTTGTGACCTGACCCAGATTTCCTTTGCAACATGTCAGTTTGTATAAAATATGCATTCGAAGGCCTTAATAAAAACACGTGTGCGCACACTGATACGCTTACATATTCCAAGGTCAGTGAAGGTCAAGATCGTTAAAGGCCAAGGTCAAATATCTTGTAACCTTGCTCAGACTTGTTCTGCGACATGTCGATTTGTATGAAATATGCATTCAAAGACCCTAATGAAGACACGTGTGCGCACATGCAGACGCTTATATGTATGCCAGAGTCATTTCAGGTCAAAGTCATCAAAGGTCAAGGGCAGGTTTTTGTGACCTGGCCCAGATTTGTTTTGCAATACATCGATTTGTGTGAAATAAGCATTCAAAGACCCTTCTAAAACACGTTTGGCATATTGATACTGACATGTATATACATACATAGCTATATATACATACAGAAATATAAACGCTTGAAATGACCAGATGTACCGATGGTAGCTACCTTCACTGCAAATGCGCTAAAAGATACATGTCGCGCCCTCATTTACTCTCAAACTGTCCCGTGTTGTTCAAAATCTGATCTGTAAAAGATGAAAAAATGACGTCACAGGTCATTAACCTGACATGACCTCGACCCAAAATTCCCAGTCAAGACGCCAAATGAATGGAAGTTATCGTATTCCACGTTTTAACGGCCCAACAAAGAACCCGTTTCGTTCGAAAAGTTGTACGGAATGGCCTGTACAGGCCGATAAGTGTCAAGTTGACCTTTTCCACCTCATTTGGGCTTGAAGATATCGACTCACAAGCTGTGGGCATTTTTTACTATTTTTTGCAGTTTCTCATATTTTTCTTGTCTATTCAGTCTTTTCGGTTTCATTATTTCAATAGAAATAGTAAATAAAAACACGCAAACATAATATCCGGTATCCGGCCGGATATTCGGCACCCCAGTCCGGCATATCCGGTATCCGGCCGGATCACAAAAATCCCGATCCGGTGCATCCCTACCTGAAACCTGATGCCGTTTGTTGTCAACAAACGACAGAAACGGACAGGACTGCGGAGTTTCATTGGAAATTAGCCCAACTTCTGCAGAGAGCTTTCCAGCAGTAATGGTACGTACGGGAGGAATTCGTCTTCATATGAACTCAGTATTAGTCTTAGCTCCATCCTTGTCGTCGCTCTCTTTGTGACGTCACAGCGGCACTGGCCAGCCTTTCATCGTGTGACAGTCTTGGATTTCATGCCCTGGAGATCGTCTTCAACCACAGGCATAGGCGATTTGAAAAGGAGAACCGGTGCAGAAAACCACACAGCATCGCTGAGAAGATGCACGACAGCAAAACTGATGCTGTGACGCGCGCAAAACAAGAACAGAAGCACGTGCAGGGATTTCGGTTTCCGTAAATGAATGGAGGGCCGATCCGAGAGCCGACAACCTAAAAAATGACCTAAAAAATAACCTAAACTCCCCCCAAATGTGAGCTTCTCAACGGATTTAACCCACTTTATTCCCACGAACGAAAATTAATAAGTTTTTTGTTTCTATTCATGAATCAAAAAACGCATTTATCTCCATACATACAGGTAACCATACAGATAAAAGATAGAAAGACGGGTAGATATATTGCTTTGGACTTCATTCCTTACTTTCTGCCTATCTCTCATCTATTGAAGCCGTTCTTTTCGTTCCTGTTCCTGTTCGTTCCGCTACTCATTGCCCTTTAAAACCGGCAGAAAATATCGGATGGGCTCAAACAAACATTGGTTGGGCCCAAGTCACCATCGGGTGAGCCAGGTCCCTATCAAAATGATGCAAATCGACACCCCTCAGTACGTGGATTGTATCTGCTGCGCATCATTTCTTCGCAGACAAGCAATAGATACAGCTGGCAGATGGCGGTACAAAGCCGCAGGTTTGTGGTGCAGCTCAGGGAGTTTTTGGAGCGATCGGAGAGCACCACGGCCCGAAATTTCCGGAACTTGTTGGGGTCCGCACAGGATTCCATGCAGTTTCTTTCAGCCATTGCCACAGGACTAGTGTTAAAATATCTCAAAAATGGGTGTATAGGCCATACGCTTATAGCGCGCTCCGTGCTAGTGGCTAAACAGTTCCTTTTTAGGTTCCTGTGTTTGGACTTGCCCTGTGTTCTAACTGTGCGACTTTGTGTTTCAGAGCCGTGATGTTCTGCTATCACTGCCCGCCGCCGCTGCCACCGGGGTCGGCCCCCCGTATACCCCCCATGGAGTTCCCCTACTCTACTGGCCATCCATGTAAGCCGCCGCTGATGATCACACTTCATTACTCTGATTCTAAAACTTCAAAAGCGCAGTGCATGAGTGACTGCTTTGCAGCTTGGAAACGGGTGCAAAAATCATGTGAAACTTCACCTGTGAATAACCGTGCATGGCTCTTAACTACATTTTCCGCAGTCATCAAGATACGATGAACACTAACTGTAACGTAGAAAATAGCTGCCCTAACTCGTCCGTTGATGGATCGCCAAACGCAACCGCACTATGCATCATCCTCAGCTCACTTTGTCAGAGCTATTACGTCGGTACTCATTCACTGCACATATTCGCGATGCCACGTTTCCTTGTAAGCGCTGAAGCTCCGCCACGGCCACTTTCATTTCTGAGTAAGCGCTGAAAATAGACTAGGGTAAGGCACTGGAGGACAGAAAACAGTGCGGAGCAAGAGATAATGACCTGCTGAGTCTTTCCCGTCTGGTTTCTTCCAGTAAGAAGTAACTAAATGGAAAAACCGTCATTCAGCCTGAGCATTCCTGCAACCAGTTTCACAAAGGGCAAAAGTTGTTGGCTGTAAAAAATTTACGCTCTGTTTTTTTTTTACATAAGTTGTAGAATCCAATTTCACCTCGTAGAATGTTGAAACTTACATTTGTGGAAGGAAAATGACAACTTACACAGACATTTTGAGCAAAAATCTACAATTCGAGCACAAGTTATGTTTTCAGTTTCTTAAACACAGATGATTCTACAACATTTGGCAAAGCTGAAGATATGAACGCTAAAAATGAACGATGCTTACCCCTAGCGTAAATCTGACTTTTGTGAGCACATGAGGATTGAAAACTATTGAACCACGGTATAAGGCATCGAAGACACATAAATCTAACAGGTGTACAACAATGCCAATTACAAGGTGTAACAAGGCAGGATCCTAAATGCAAAAATCAGGGTAAAGTGATTTTGGTGTTGTTTTGATGTATGCTGTTCAAGTATACATGACCTTGTACAAATGGGTTATACACGTTTTGGACATGGTAGTAATTCTCCTCAAGCTGTTATTATTTAGGTGATAACTGCACTAGCGTTAGCAACTGAGCCATCATGATGTACACATTGCCATATCTCAAGTCATGTAACCTTTTGTGAGAGAAAAACAATCAGTCTGTTGTAAGCATTTTTATTTCATTATTCACATGTCGAAAAGTCAGTAGAATGAAGCATCCGAATGTCAATCAAAGTTAAAAACTCCTGCATTAGTCCACAGGAATCTGGAACAAAGCAAACCCTTTGGTTCCATGCAAATCTTCTCTCTCCTCAAGAGCAATAGAGCTGTATAATTTGTGGTATTTTTGGACTATTGATTCACCAGGTGACACTTCTTCAAGTTGCGATCTGCACAGAACATCGCAACCAATTCTCCAATTGACCTATCTGGTTTCCACTGCCAGTTCTCAATGCACGGCTGATACTAAAAGCGACGTATTTCTGACTTGAAGTTACCTGTTCGTGCAGGTCTTCTGCGCATGTCACAGACGTTGACAACTCAGAATTGATCCCAATTCCACTTGTTCCCCGCACAAAATCATGAACTCGCACTGACATGGACTCCAACAGAAAATCAGTGCTTGCTCGCTCTGACATGCTACATATAACACGCCTCAACTTCCGACTGCGCCAAACTGGGCCTCGCCTCGCCGTTGATAGCCAACGCTACTCCCCAACCAGCAAATCCAAGGTCGCTAAATTAATAAAAAATCAGCGGCGATGGCATATCTTCAGCCGACGTGAATAATGCAGGGAAGCTAGGAACCTCGTCCGCTGAAGGCTTTGTGGGCACATTACCATAACAACATGCCAACAAAAACTACAGCTTGCCGAAAGGTCACAAACTACAACCTTGTGAAATCGGCGTAAGTTGTAGGTCGTAAGTAACAAATCTACAACTTGCAACTAGATGCAGGTTGTGATTTTTCTTTGTGAAACTGGTTGCTGGAAGGTAGAGCCTATTTCTTATCTCACCTGAATGGTTGTGACGGCACAACACAGTACGCGAGACGTTTCATGGAACTAGGATGACGGATTGGTGCGTTTGACGACCGTTTGAGAAGAGTAGTAGATGCAGTGACTTTGATATGATGTGTCGTGCCTCAGTGTAGCAACACCTTGATCAAGCTACCCGATTAACACTTTTTAAATGTGCCAAAAAGGTTAACATTCTCAAAGGAAATGGACACGTATTGCAGGGAAAGATATCACAAAACTCTGATCGGTACTTCCGTGTGTTGCTATCGCGAAGATCATTTGAGGTAAGAATTCGTGGAAATGCGAATTTGCAATGGTATGTTTAAAAGAAGCCATACAATGGGAATAGCCAGAACTGAAAACAATGGCTTATTGCAACCTGTTATTTTATCCTCTATTTATGCCACTTGTAGCCTTTCTTCAGTAATGTAACCATGGCTACAGTATGGCTATAAGAGCAGGGATATCGCGTGCGGGGTATTTCTCGCGCCGAGCTGTGTCTCGCCCGCAGTCAGCTGGCGGAGGAAATCAGCTGGCGTCAGGAGTCGCCCGCGCCGCGGCTCGTCGCACGCCCGCCGCCACCGCCGCCGCCGGCGGTGTGCCGGGCAGGGGGACCATCTGCGACATGAAATCCAACACCGGCCGGGCGCAAATTAGATGAACGCCAGCCGCGCCAGGTGGCCAATCGAGTTAGGGCGCCGACAAACGCCGTGAGCGCGCCACTCTCGCCGCGCGCCGCGAACGCCACCCCTGGCGCCGCGTGTAGTGTCGCGGGCGTTCACCAGGGTCTCGGAGCAGGCCAGTTACTGAATGCGGGTTCCCGAGTTACTGAATGCGGGTTATTCTCGTTTTCTGTCCGATTCTAAGCCGACAGGAGTGTCACGTTTCCCTGGCAGCGCTTTGTTCTGGCGAGACGCAACCCTTCCGAGATGACTTAGTGGCACGCCCAGGTCAGCGAAGGGCTTGATACAAAACGGGGATATCCTGCATTCCATCGGGATCCAGGCTAATATCTACCTGGCAGAATGCATTAGCGTCCTGGGCGTTGCGGATCGTACCGCGTGCCTGTGCGGATTGCCGAACAGCTGGCCAAAAATGTCTGTGGGACGTTTTTTTTTAGTCTGCAGTGTTTATTACTAAGACCTTCAAAGGCGGGATAGGACTGAGGGTGAGAAGCTGATTGAGCCACGTGCAATGTTGTGTTAAGAGTGGTTTTACGTAGTGTTGTCAACTTCAGATGCTATCGCGGTCAATTTTCCACATTTCCATTAGTGTACACGAGAAAAGGCAATACTATCGTTATCCGATTTTGAACGAATGACGTTAACTCTTTTACGTAAACTCTATTTTACATGCTGCGCTGAGGTCTTCGCGTGTTTCGTATTTAGCAATCGGAAAATTGAGTTAAATAAAAACTTAACTGTTGGAAAAGAATGGCATGATGTACCTCTGCACATTTCATGATACCAGAAAATGGAACTTAGAAAGTTAGTTCTGGCACCGCAAAACAGTTTCGTGACACATCATCGGCGCAACTTCCACACCCTCGACTAGTTTCTTCACTTGCGACTTTCCGTCCCGTTCTTCATAGTAAAAAAAACTAGCGACCATTCATAGACTCGGATGCATGTGTGTAGCGGCGCACAGAGTGGGAACAAAAGCGGTCTCACCAACTCAGGCTCGGCGCTTAACATTAGCTGTATAGCGTTTCATAAAAAAATCCGGAAAATGGGTCTGGCCGCACCATTTTTAAAAACGTTCCTTCACCAACGTTCGGAAGGACTTTGTTCAAAACCAAGACGAGCCCCAGTCTCCGCCCGCTCTTCCTGAAAGCAGGGGTCGTCCTTTGCCGCAGACTCCGGCTACAGCTACGCCGACTCCCAGGACGACAGCTACGTCAGGAGAAAGCAGCGCCGAAACCGGACCACCTTCACGCTGCAGCAGGTGAGCGTCAGAGCGCGGGGAGAGCACGGGTTCACAATCACATTCCTCTGTGTGACTGCCTGCCGCCGCCGCCGCCGTCTGGTGTGGCACCCATGAAACTGGTACGGTGTCTGCAATCAAGTCGAGCAAATGTAATTCGTGAAACTGTCAAAGATACGGAAAGTGCAGCAAAAATGAAAACTCTTTCAGCCTTGCTATCCCAAGAACCTGACTCTGACCTCAGTATGACGTCACCGACTGCAGAATGTATTCATAATAACCTAACACTGACTTCACCGTGACATCTCCAGCTGGAGGAACTGGACCAGCGATCTCGATGGCCTAACCTTGACCTCGTTTCCTGACGCCACCAGCTGGAGGAGCTGGAGAAAGGCGTTCGTGATGACCCATTACCCGGATGTCTTCACGCGGGAGGACCTGGCCATGCGGATCAACCTCACTGAGGCCCGCGTCCAGGTGAGTCCACCTGTACTGCGTCAGCCTGCCGCCAAGGCGCGCAAGTCGCTTTCAGCCCGCGGACGGCGCCCTGGAGTGATCGTCTCGATCGCCTGGCGACCCGGAGGTGCCCGGTTCGAAGCCGAGCAGTGGCGACATTTTTCCGTCCCGCGAAAATCGGCGCCAGGGGTCGCGACGCGGAGCTGCCCTGACCGTCACGACAATAAATAATGGCCCGATAACCAGGCGGTAATCAGCCACTTGAACCAGCTCTTTGACAGCAGAGATGAATTTTACTCTGCAGGCTTGGGACAGTTGGGACTAAGCTAGACTTTACTTAGTCGTGTGATGTTTGGTAAGGTTCAGCGGACACACTTATGGTAAAGAGCCAGCTGGCGCTCTGATGTATTCACGATGAGCAGGAACCCGGGCCGAGAGTGTGTTTGCTCCTTGGAAACCTGCTGTGTGGTAAGCGTTACGGAAAAATTGTTTCCGCTGAGAAAACTTTTACCCGCGGGCCGTGCCAAAGCTTCGACTGACGTTTGCGATGGTCCTTTCATTGCCCTTCTGAAACTAGAGACAAGAAGTCGTTTACAGCGCTCTCCGTCCGGTTCTGTCACGTGGTGGTGACCCTTCTTGGCCGCTAATGTCCAGCACGAGGCACCGACGCGAATGTCCGATGTTGACGAAAAGAAAAATTACGACAAACGTGTCAAAGCAAGCATCCGAACTCAGAAACGGAACTGAATCTTATGCTTGTCAGTTCGGTCTGTGGATAGGGAAAATGGGCGGTATTTGTAATCCCTGTGCCCTCCAAGTGGCGATATGATAGTGGCAGCTGCTGTGGCATGGCTCAGCCCATTTCACCAGTGTGCCTGTAACGCTCGTGCGAATACTTTGCTGTTAACGAACGTTGTCGGGAGTCAAGTATCTGAAAGTGGCATCAGTTCCTAGTCAATATACTGAAATGAATGAAAAAGCGACCTTGTAATCATCTACAAATACAGAAATCTCCCTTCCTTGGACTTCTCGGATTGTTCCAGCCATAACCTCCTCCCCTTCCCTTCCCTTCCCCCCCACAAACCCCAACATTAGCGTGGACATCACGCCGGAACGTAACGGTCCATGCCCCATGCCGTCCCTCCTCGTCCACACCACCGCTGTTTAGTGTTTACCCGAGCCATCAGCCAACCCAGCGGGGGGTCGGGGCGGCAGGGGGGACGTGCCGGCAATGGTGGCGTCCCTCCCAACAATCACCGGCTCATTTCGAGCCATTCATCCGCTGTGTAAATCACGGGTTGGAGCACAAGCACGTTAGGGGGGAACGGACGCTTCAGCAGGGGTGATCCGGGGGCGGCTCAGGATGAGGGCACATATCCGCGGAGAGGGTGTAGGCCGCGACAGGCTGTCGGTAACGATGTACAGCGAGAAAGCCAATGTAATGGCTGCGGGGGAGGTAGTGGTCGTGCTGATCGGGTAAAAGTTTTAAAGCAGAATATCATGGGTCAGAATAGTGATGGAACCATGGGTGTAGCAGCCGATAGGGCACATAAGGTGATGATGACCCTGTAAACCGGATGGTGGCCACACCAAATTTGGAAGGTTAACATTAGCTCTATCATGTAGAATTGAAAGAGATGACCGGAAAATGACTGGTTTTGCCACCTCGAAAGACCCTTCACTGATGGAACGACCTAGTCAATAACCATTCTGAACAGAAACGGAATCGTGATTGGCAGGTCCAGGGACGGGGGGGGAAGAGGGTGGTCACCCCCTTCTCCCCGCCGTTCTTCTTGGGAAAAATGGTGGCCCCAGATGGGCCTCCATTTCGCCCTTCAGAGCCGCTTTCAGCCCTTTGAGATCATACAGAATTCTCAAATATGGCCTCTGAGACCATAGCAGGCTCTCCATGTTACTGTAGGAGGCCCTTGAAGACTCCTTGGGCTCAAAAAGTCCCTCTTGGTGCCTTAGGAGGCCCCTTTGAAGCAACAGGAGACCCTTTGGGAGCATCCACCCCCTCCCTTGGGCCGATTGCTGGTTTCCTGTCTTGGGCACCTCGCCCCCCCCCCCCCGCCAGCTTGGTCGCCGAGTTGACAAGCCGCTGCATAATTGTGATGTGCGCCGTTATATGGTCTAGAACTATCATCAAGTCACACCGTATTGCCGAAAGTCGTGATCGCAAACGCGCCGTCCTGCAATGTAAAAGCAGGAAACAGACTGCGCGATTCATCACCTCAAATGTCCTTTCCTCTCCGCGTGTCCGACAGGACGCCGTGGACGTGGGAAGCGTTCGCCCGTCACATGTCTGTCGGCGTGTATGTGTCTGCTGACGTCAACCGTCAGGCACCAGACCCGGCGCCGATGCCAGCGGGGGCCCAACAATGGGATTACGGTCCCCTCGCGCGGGTGGGGGCGCGCCGCGCCCGGCCGCGCGCGCCAAATTGACTGTAATGATGGCGAGACGGGCCGGAATGATGTGTCAATACTGCTGAGGTTAATTAGGCGCCGGTGAACGGTGCGGGCGATCCCGCCACTTAGGAGCTGGGATAACGCGGCCATCAGCTGGTGGTAATTAGGCGCCGATGAATGCTGGGCGATTCGGCCACTCACAGGCCACTCACACGCACACCTCCACGGCCACTCACAGGCTCAGGTGGCAGCAGAGCCCCGTTCGCGAGACATATCAGCCCTGGCACGATGTTGGCAGGCTAGATCTCGAACACCACTTGGACGTTGTCAATTGCCGTGGTGGTTCGACAAACCAATACCTTCACTGGAAGCAAGAGCGTAGTAACATTCAAAACAGTGGGGGAGGGGACCAAAGACGTTTTTTGCAGTAGGGATAGTGTTAAATTCCTTCAAAATTAGGGCGCCCCCCACCCCGCTCCTACGTCTCTGACTGGAAGCATGACGCATGTAACTAGCGTATGTGCGCGTATGTGTCCGTGATTGGGGCTCTAGGGCGCTCCGACTACGGATCACAAGTTTATCAGGATCGAGAGCTTACAGTTCGCATGTAGTCCGTCATATTTACCAGACTCATATTTTCATATTTACCGTCATATTTACCTCGAAATTCGGCGAAATACGTGCTAGGTAACTTGGTCGAAGCAATTCGAAAGACGTCACGTGTTAATTTACGTAGCGTTTGGTATGATGTGTCAGTGAAGGTGACCACGTGGGCTTCGTAGATTCCTACGAAGCCCACGTGGCTCAGTGTACATACACTGTACACTGAGCCACGTACAGCGTATGTACGTGGCTCAAGGGTATGCGAGCTCGCACCATCACAATGACCTCGATGCGTGGGTTAGCTGTGGGTTAGCTGAGCTTGATTTTTGAGGGGAGACGTTTTAAAAAAAAAAAACGAAGCAGATGTTCGTCTCGGAAAGGAACGCCAACGCCGAAAACCGCTAAACGTCGGTCTTGTAGACCAAGGTACTACATAGCGTGATCGTTAAAGGAAATGGTGTGTGAAACTGATTTTTTTCCAACAATGCGTAGATGGTATTTTTTTAAGAATGAGAGTAAGACGGTTTTCTGTCTAGGAACTCCGAGTCTCTTTCGTTCAAAATAGAAATTTAGTTAAAAACAAAATGTTGCATCAGTTGTCGAGCCCGGAACATTTACCTGTGCAATGGGTACAATGTAAGATTTTGCGAAAGTCCAGGGAGATGCGTGCTTTCAGTTCCTACATCTGGCAAAGTCCATGAACGCAAGCAATGGAGACACTGTAAGGATGTTTGCATTATTAACATTAAATGAGTCTGAGAAAATTCTTTCTGTGCAACAAAACAAAGCTCGGTTTGAGTCCAAGGAAGAGGAGACAGGTGGATATGGCCCCCCTCGTTGCCTTTCATTCATACGCCTTTGCAATGTCTGGCTGCAGAGGCCAAGTGACGCCATTGAATGTGTCACACATGATGCAGAGTATGAATTGCATTTGTGCTTGATCACTCGATATCGAGGTTATGACAGATTCGTTGATCGCAAATGTACAAAAAAAGGGACGTAAGACGTCCGGGTAGTCCCTTACCTATGAACTCCGGTTGGTTAGACTACGTAGATTTCAACACCGTACGACAGAAGCCTCTTCTGCTGCCGCAGGTCTGGTTCCAAAACCGTCGAGCGAAATGGAGGAAGAGTGAGCGTTTCAAGGACGACCAGACGAAGCCCGAGTCGAAAGACGAGGATGCCAAGGAGAACGTCACCAGCTCCGATACAATGGCGGAGAAAACTGAGGAGGAAAGGGTCAGTAGGACAACCGGTTCGCTTGTTTGCTGGGGTATTTTAATGCGTATTTGTCTGATGTTGTATCTGTCTGAAATTATGCGCCAAATGCGACTTGATCAAGGACGCAAGACAGCAGGTATTGCTGTCAGGCTGTCGATGTAACTCGTAAGACCGGTCCATGCCTGACCTGGATCCAATATTTCAGAGCGTGAGGAGGAGGGGCACGGTAGAAAAAGCGAGCACAGATTCCATGAACCGATTATCCTGTAGAATTTAGGAGCATTCTGAAAACCCCCAACCTGTTCAAAAAAGCCAAAAGCGGCACGCTCCTGACCCCAGACAAAGGCCTGGTGACATGAAAATTGTCAATGCCATCCCTAATCCAGATTAAGACAAGTGTCTGTCTCGCGTCAGACCTCCGTTTCGTGTATACACATCTACTGCTTCGCAGCGTCCACCGGGAAACGATGACACCAGCGCAAAGGTCACTGACCTGCCGGGGGCGACGCCGGGTCAGGAGAGGCCCCCCGAGGCGGCGGCCGAGGCGGCCTCTTTCGATGTCGCCAGCGGCGCCGTCGACGAGGGTCAAAGGTGAGCCAGAGGGACCTGACCCTTAACGCAAAGGTCAGACGTTTTGGTGACGAACTCAAAGAGAATGAATGCAATTTAGGATAGCCGAAGTCGGGAGTATGGTAACGTGGCAACTGGCTGGGGAGGTGCGATACCTTTGTTTTGGATAAAACCTTGACATTATTGTGGGTCTTCCTTCGTTTGTTTTTTAACGAGTTCTCTGCTACATGCTCTGAAAATCCTTACGAAAATATCTGTTGCATGGATCTTTCCTTTGGCCTTGTGCTGGGGAATGTGGCGTACGATGCCAATTTACAACTAGCTTTCCTGTATTAGCTGCTTTTAGTAAAATCCTCAAGCGTTTGGCGGACTCAAACAACGGAAATGCTGTTCGTCTGCTCGAGTGGAAAAATCGCTGGCATATTCTGAACATTGCAGCATGGTTGTTACTCAGTGGCGAAGCTCCATGTTCTGAGGCAGCCTGAGGCCCTTTAAAACGTGCTGGGTTGCCCGCCACATTCGACGTAACACAAGACGTAGACAAGTGAACATCCGATGCACATGGCCTTTTCCAAAACACATTTCGTTGCCCGTGCCCGTGTTGACGAGAGCTTCCCTTGCGAAGATAGCTTGTTGTAGTCATAGCATGGCCACGACCGACACATTACCCTCCCCCAGTCCCAGTCTGGAGACGGCCGAGGTGCGCCCCCCTCCGGCGGCCGACGCGGCCCCCTCTCCGCCGCCGGCAGTCGCCCGGGACCGGATGTACGGCGGTTCCGGTCCGCAGTCGGCGGACGCGGCGCCGGCCCAGGGCCCGCTGCCGTCCCTGCTGGGAGGCCTGGACCCGCAGTGAGTCACGGCTGGCACCCGCCGACGCCACGGCAGGGCTGGGCCCCCTTCAGAAACAGACCGGCCGGAGATATAAGTTACCACGCGCTTTTAAACCGCGCTCTTTCGGTCAGGCCGGTTTGCCCCGGACTTCTATTAAAAACGGTCGCGTTCCTTAAAAATGTTTTGGAGCAATAATGTGACGTGGTGAGCGACCAGGGTAGTTTCTGAACGCGGCCGTAATGTAATTTGGTGACCAATTGTAACTCGCATGTTGCCATTGTAATTGCAGTAATGTCTGCATGATAATTTTACTATTTTACGTAGGGCTGTTGTGCGATAGGCCCTGGGATATCGGTATCACCCCACCTCACGGAAGACTTCGAATACCTGCAGTAGCCCCAGATCCAAAGACTGGCAATGCACACGACTGATTTCATCGCAAAATGCGAACAGTGCAAAGCATGCGTCCGACGCATTCTAGTACAAACATTTCTCAGCCTCTCACCCCGAAAAATAAATGCCTGAGGTCGGATCTGATGTGTCTGAGTCTTGTCTGGACCTGACCTGACCTGGGGCGTCCTGCAGGGCGCGCTACAGGTCGCTGCTGGACCTCGGGGCTGGGTCGTACGGCCCGCGAATGGCGGCGGGATTTCACCCCCTGCTGTTCCCGTCGCTGACGTCACCCATGGTCCCGCCGTTCCTGCCCAGAGGTGAGCCCAGGTCCACTGTCATCAGCGCGCTGCAACTGACGATTGCAGGGACTCTGAAACCAGTTGAACAGAGCAGCGTTACGGGATACTAAATCGATTTGTAACTAAAATTACATGTAGGTTGTGAGTGGTAGAATGAGTGGTAGCCCCTCTATTCCACCACTATTATAGCAATAAACGCTCTTTGGAATTCTGATCAGGTATCTTTTTCAATTCAGTCAGTAAGAGAAGTTAAATGGGTATTTCAATGAACTGGGAGACCGATGTGAAAATGAACTGTTTCTTGGGTACAAAAATGGGAGAGCCGGTACGATGATTCTGTGCATATTTTTCTCAGGCATCACGCCCCAGTCGTGCAGTTGTTGTCCGGGGAAGTCCCACCTCCATCCGTTCCCCTCTTCGGCCTTCTTCCCGAGCCCCTTTTCTCTGTCGTCGCCGGCGGCCATCCCGAGCCCCATTACGTCACTGGGCGCCACCGAATCGCAGGCCACCAGCGTCGACGAGCTGAGAAGAAAGGCTCAGGTTAGTCGTAGCCGTAATCTACTATTTATGGATTTTGCCGTTCTTTCTTTGTCAGTGCCATTTACGCTTGCGTGTGGTTGGACTGTTTGTAAGTACCCTTTGTTCTCTCTTTTAAAGCGCCGCTCATTGTCATTGGATCACGGCACGCGTGGCGACCTTATGTTCTGACGCGTTCATGAGCACCTTTTCTGTATCTGTGAAAATTTGGAGGCAGCCCAACAGCACCAGCGCCAGTCACAAGTCCTCCGGGCTGCAGTTGCCTAGTACACCGTTCACCACAGCCTGTTCTGCCCTTCCCGTCCGGATTTGAAAGCTAGCCTTTTAAGCGCACGTCTGCCGCATTTCTGTCCGACCGTGATTGACCGATGTGCCGCATGCCGCGTCAGAAGCACTGGAACGCGTAGCTGAAGATCCCGCTGTACCTGACTGATGTGCCCTTTGCCGCGTCGAAAGCACTGGGTCGCATTGTTGAATGTCTTGACCATGAATGACCAGTGCGTCGTTTGTATGGGCAAGGAGCCGTACCGCGGTTCTGAAGGCCCCTCTGTACCTGGTTGACGTGCCATTTGCCGCGTCAGGAGTGCTCGGCCGCCGTCCTGAAGGCGCCTGTCGCGTCAGGATCACCGGACCGCGGAGTTTAAGGTCCCGCTGTACCTGACCGGTGTGCCCTTTGCCGCGTCAGGAGTACTCGGCAGCCGTGCTGAAGAGCCTGAGGGCGGCCAATCTGCGCACCATGTCCCGGCTGGGCTGCCCGCAGCCGGGAGCGCCGGTCCCGGGACACCAGTCGGGAACATCCCCCGTCCCGGGACAGCGGCCGGGAACGTCCTCCGTCAGCAGCTACAGCATCCGCGACCTGGTGACGCCGGCGGAGGAGGGGGTCGCGGAAGCCGACAAGGCGACGGCGTGAGTGGATCTCGGCTGGGCGGTCGGAGCGTCGGGAACCTGGCGAAGATGAGCAGCTGTCTCTGTCGGGACAGTCAATCGAATGGGGGGGGGGGGCAGGCACGGGCCGACCGTGGTAGCCCAGGCCTCAAAGCCATAGTAAATAATGTGTTAAACCTGCGGGATGACTTTCGTGGGAGCCGAGTTCGCCAGGAAGATCTGCACCTCGGTGCTTGCGAGGCATGCTTCAAGGTCACCACAAAAGCGAATCCCTTGGGACCTGACGTTAACGCTCAGGGTGGCCGTGAACAACAGAAGAGGGCTGTGCATCCACTTAGTCACGTTCTTTTCGTCCTGTTCCCCCCGAAGCCCGCTTTCAGTGATCAAGACAAGTATCCAATGTTCAGTGATCAGCAAAGTATCCAAGGCACCCGGGGCCAGCACAGTCCTGTCTGCCGCGAGCGTCACCGCATGATGGCTCGGGCTATCCGGCCGAAAGGTTGCAGCGGTTTCTGCCAGGTTTATTACGGTAAGGCTTACGGACGGCTGTCTGCTCGATTTCCGGCGAACGCGCTGTCTTGGCCGTCTTACTTCCAGTGGACGTGCTGTCTTTGACATCTCATTTCCGGCGGATGCGCTGCCTTCGCCACCGCACTTCCGGCGGATGCGCTGTCTTCGACATCCCATTTCCGGCGGACGTGCTGTCTTCGACATGTCACTTCCGGCGGTCGCGCTATCTTCGACATTCCACGTCCGTTGGACTCGCGAAGCGGTGCCTAGTGTGAGGCCGAACGACATTGATAACTTCTGATCTCACCAGCCTTTCCCTTGTTGATTCGGTCGCCGTTAAATCGGCGGTGGTCGGTGTCTTCTTCAAGACCAAGTATATCTTGGCCAAACATGGGAACGTCACTTTAGGACGTGCGTGTAGCATGCGTCTCCCGTGTACGATTCAAGAGCTTTGAGATGATGCTACATTGATATTGAATGATCTTAACAGGTGGTACATGTCGAAGCTTTCAATTGCGACTAGTTTGGGAGTGTTGGGGGTAATACTGAGTATTTAGCAGTTTACAGTTGTTTGTGGTGTGAAGCTTCGTGACGTGGTTGGCTTCAATCAGCTGATCATCGTGCTGCCGTCACGTGAGCATTACGCGCCTCATAGTCAGGAGGACCAGACGCGACCGCCCCAAATCTCTGCAGATCGTGCTAGTCATTTCCTGGATGGCAATGCGATGAAATGTTGCTGTTTATGACTGTAAGTACGGTTGAACGCTTCGCGCAGTTTCTTCGATTAACTGCGGACGCTGTATATGCCGTGTACACTGATGTGGCAAGCGTGTCGCCCTTGCGAGCTGAATGATCGGTGCGTAACCTTTGGCGTAATGTGACAACTCGGCGCCTTTGAATTGAGGTGTTTATGTGCAATGAAAGACGTTGTAATGGATCATGTGGAATGGCATGCTTTTGATGTCGCTTGCGGGAATAATGTGAAAGCTTGCTCCTTTCATGCATTAGGGAGTGTTTCCAGCTAAAAATCCGATAACTGTCTTTTATGTTTTCTCGACCCCTGCGTACATAAGTTTCGTGCAAAAAAACGCTTCCTCCGGGCCATCGAACTTGTGAATACGAAATGAAATGTTTTGCGGCTGCTAAAAAGTCCCCCGTGGAGCTGTTGTTAAACATGACTGCGGTTTCGCATACGTACGTAAATGAATGGGCATTTCTTTTATGGTGTGCTGAGATCAATTCATGCTATTACGTTTTGTTTTTCTTCACGTTAATATGATTCCTGTTTACAGTGACCTTCTATTGGTCCCAGTACGCGGAACGTCCGTGTTCACAAAGAAGAACTTCTGATGCGTTTAGATGCTCACGTTAAAAGACTCTAGTTCATGTGATGCTCTTTATGTGCTCTGGCTAGCTTCTTACAAGTCATCATGTGCAATATACATGAATCACTCAATCTTTGCACGTTTTCTGTCTGATGTGATGGGAAATATTGACATGATTTGTCGCGGCAGGTTAACCCGCGCACGACCGTCGGTCGGTTACGATCATGCCCGACTGGGGGGGGACAGTTGGCCGCCCCCTCTAACTCACGAACGGTTGGTCGCACGATAAAAATAAGCACACCGTTGGAAAGCTTGTGACGAGTAGAGCTCGAAACTGATCTATTTTTTTAGTTTTAGATAATATGTAAGCAATTTACGTCCTATGTACGTTTTCTCATAGCCGACTGCATGAGACCGAGAAGTGGCCTGAATCTCAAGGGCTGTGACTAATAACGCAAAGGTAAAGGCACCAGCGCACAAGTAAAGGCCCGCAAATGCTGATGCACATCTAATTTCTCGGACTTGCTTCAATATGTACGCCGAAACGTTGAGTTAAAAACATGGCAATTTTCGCCCCGGCTGTTGGCGTTCGCCGCAGCCGCACGCGGTAACAAATTAACGGGAATTAATTTTAGCGTTTCTTTTTTTTGCGAAAAAGCCTATCCATGTAAACTGTTATTGATCTTTGTGGTTCTTGTGATGGTTTTTCATGTTTAATTTTTGGAAAATTTATTAGATACCAATCTACACAATTGGTGGAGCTTTATTCGCGAGAGCTTGTTTATTTCCAGAATATGCAATTTTTTAAAACTTTTTGAGGTCCATGGAATTACTTACGTCTATGGAAAACAGTTCTGCCATTTTCTACTCATTCTGAGTAATTTATCGCTGATTGTGACGGTGGTACATTTTGGCTCACTACAGTTATTCGTGACCTGACCTCAGGTCAATGGCTGGAAGTCAATGATGCTTTGCCCAGTGACGGCTACTAGATGTCTGCTTGACTCCACACGAAAAATGTTACAAAACATTCCGTCAATTTCCGAAAAAAATGACGACATATCTTAAAAACGGGCTTGACCTTAGGTCAATGACCCGGAAAATTCCGAAAAATCTGAGACAGCAGATTTGTTGCATCTATCAAGATGACTAATCCCTGAAAGTATTATTGCGATATTTTGTTTTCCGAAAAAGCCACAGGGCGATACACTTTTTTGACATAGGTCTGTTTGAGCTGACCTAGGTCAGGCACCTGACCTGACCTGAGGTCAAAACTTTGCCACAAGTAAAAATGATGAAGCAAAAGGTGCACAAAGTTTCGTGGCTCTGTGTTGGTTCGTCTTCTCGCAGTCCCAGAAAAACCTCAGGGGGGCGGCCAACTGCCCCCCTCAGTCGGGAACGGGTCAACTTAAGTAAATTTCTCACCCTTCTTCCTCTTTTTCGTGCGATTTAACCATTCAGGTTCTCCGGAAAGTGCGTCAGTTTTGGAACATTGTTGATGGTGGGTAAATTCGACTTTAAGAAACGAAATGTCGTCTTTTGTCACCAAAATAAATGCAACCGCAAAATGCATTTAGGCCAATTCATGCCCGGCTGACCGTTTTATTTTACTGGAGTTGTTACCGACCACTGCATTGTCTTGTATTATGTTGTACTGTATTTGGCGTCTTTGGCGGATTCTCCCAGTACGGCGGATGTTCTTCCGTCCGGCCATGCAGCAAAATGACAGAGAAAAGCGAACACAGCCACCTCGGCATACAGACAAGTCATCGCAACGATGCATTTCGCAAAGAAAAGTGGCTGACGGGTCCGCGCCGGAAAATCCCCGCTCCCGGCCGGACCGAAGCTTAACCCTATTCCCGGAGGGCTAGACGGTATGGCCGATTCCCGGCAGGGGGGGCGGATTCGGCCCCCCCCTGAGATCTCGAGAACTACTTATTCGATTTCATCGCAACAAACGGCAATCGATTTGCCGTGACGTGAACTACACTTTTATAAAAAGAAATTTTCAAAATTTTGAAATTTGTGGATACAGGGGGGCAAAAATGTCAAAATGGGGGGTACTTTTTGACTTCTTATAACTCCGTTGTTTATGAACCGATGTCGACGAAACTGGCATCAATCGAGAGATTATGGATAGGGCTTTTACCATGGGTATGCAAATTTGAAATTTTGAGAAAATTCATGGGCGTTCACAGGGTTTCAAAAATAGGGGGATTAGTTTTCTAATAACAGAATGAACAAAAGAGGCCAAAACACTTTTTTAGCTTCTGCTAGTCATGTTATGCTAAAGAAGTACAAATCGCATTACAATGTTTGTATAATGTTAGCATAGGCGGTGCCAGGGACATAAAAAAGGGGAACTGTCATGGTCACACGTTCTTCAGATCAACTTGTGACCTTTGACCTTAAATGACCTCCAGTGATCTTGGGGTCACCTGGAATGATGTCGTATGCGTTCAATATTATCTGTAAACGTTTTTAATCGATCAAATTCACTCTATTCCAAAAAATTCATTTTTTGGTTTTTGCGATATAGGGTACGTGCACTGACATTTTAGGTCATAGCTCCGTGACCCGACCTGATATCAAGCTGAAACTTGGTACACAAGTAGAGGGCATCTTTCTACGTCATATGTATTCCGGGTTTGGCATTTGAAAAAAAACGGCGCCGAAATTATTGCGAAAAAACAAAGTTTACCTTTTGACCTTGACCTGACCTTGTAAAGTGACCTCAGATAAACAAAATTAAATATGCACATTGCCCAACTATTTAGCTATATATTCGTATAAAGTTTTAAGTTCTATCTTAAAAACTCTGTTTTTGGCAGACATTTTCCTTTTACCCTCAACATGGCCAAAAATGACCTGAGGTGCCTCCCAAAAACGTTGCCTGGCTCCGCCCCTGAGCAAAATAGAATTTCGAAATTTTGTCGCGGCACGTAGAAGGAATAGCTAGGAAAAGTGACCAAGTTTCGTGAAGCTGGGTTAAAAAGCCTGGAATTGGCAAGCAAAAAACCCGAGGGGGGGCGGATTCCGCCCCCCCCCCTGCCGGGAATAGGGTTAAAGACGACAGGACCACGACTTAGACTAGCCCGGTGCCCTTCTTCACGACAGGTAAACACGGCCCGGACATTCGTTTTCGCCATCGACCGTCAGCGCCGCCGCTGCGGCTGGGGTCCGTCGAGGTCCGGCCCGGCAGCCGGCAAGCCGCCGCCTCCAGACGACTGAGTCTCGAGGCTCGAGGCTCGAGTCTCGAGGCTCGAGTCTCGGGCGGCGAGCGGGCGGCTGAATCTTGACGAAAATAACATTACGTCAGTTAGACAGTGTTGCCTCCAGACAAATCAAATCACGTAACGCGGCTAACGCAATTTAACGCGGATGTGATGGGAATAAGCGAATTATGCCGAGCCTGCCGTGCCATTGATCGCTGCCAGGGTTTCGCTGGCTGCGAGCTTCCTGGTCGGACTTCGGAAGCAGAAATGGCGGCCGACTTGGTCACACAGTCTGATCCAGCCCACGGGCCGTAGTTCGGCGTATTTATGGTTTCTTGGGCTGTTTCCATGCAGCTTCCTCGGGTGTAATGATAACTGTCTTGAAAGTCTTCCAGGCTGCTGTCCGACGGGACTGTCGGCTCCGTGATAATCTGCTGGTCTGCATTTCGCTTGTGATGACATCAGCACTCATCAAGTCAAGATTTCATTCAGAGAAAGGAGTCCAAATGCGTAAAGCAGGGTTCAAAGTGGCGATCTGATTCAGTCCCGTTCATACACCCAAGACGTGAGGCCTCAAACAATGCTGTAAACGTTGACATATATTAACGTCATTATACTATCAAATGCCCGATACACAAAACAAACCGTACCGAATGTTTTATTTATTTCTTTTACACAAGTGGTGAGGCATTGGCAACGACATTATAGGGTATGAGTGAGACACATGAGAGACTTATGAGTGCAGTGAGACATCGTGTAGTGAGACATCGACGTGATGAGACGTGGTCTGCCACAGAGCACCAAGTTTTTCGTATGGTTGCGTTATGATAAAAAGGACTTCCGCGTGCTTAAGGAACTGGAACGGGCTGGCCCGGAATCGTATCCTCATTTCAAAAGTTAACAAAGACAAGGTGCACTTGCAAGATAAGAAATCTTTTCTGCAACAGTAAACTTTACGGAACTCACGACACATATCAATCGGTTTGACGCATGAAGAAATTCAGTCCCCGGTACGCAATTGATACACACGCTCCTCACAATAGACAACAATCGTGCCCCTCTCCAGCCATTCATTCACTGTTCAAATCACGTCGTGATACAGGTTATATGTCAGATATAACGTGGATTGAAGTCCCGGTACTCTGCCGCGGCTGTGTGGTGTAATGCACCATACATTCTTATCCCTGCAATGCTGCTCTGTCGTGCATCCATTCGCTTACGCGTGACGACAGAACTTTCATGAATGCAGACAGTCCAAGAAATGACCACCAATGGCAGACTTATTGTCACTCCGAAGGATCAACGTCACACAACAGGGTCGTCTGCCTTCGGTCTTCACCATAGCCGACCTTTTTTAGATGGCGGACGATTCGTCTCTGAAGTGACGCTGCGGGAAAACGGATGCTGATTACGCAATACGAGCATTGTCATGCACCCACACTCCACCCCGGCAGCCACGCCATCGTTTCCACCTCTCCTTGGTATTCGTGTTGAATGAGTATCGCCTTCTGGACTCTAGACGTTTTTATTTCTTCCTTGGTCTGCTTTTATTCTTCCGTCCGAAACGCGGGCACGCAGCGGGTGGCGGAGACCAAGGCTGCGGCACCCCAGGTGAAGGCGACCACCTCCGCAGCTGTCTGCCAAAATGTAGTTCGCAGTTCTTTCCCAGAGTGTGCTGCGACACAGCAGGCAGGTGAACACCGTCCGCCTCGCAGGCCTCGGCTGTCGGACCGTCGCAGGAGTCCGCCCTCGGAACTCCTCCCTCGCCCCTCGCCTCCTCCTCCGCTCCTCCCTCGCCATGGCGAGCAGCGCTATGACTGCAGGCATGAAGGAGCGGTGCTCCTTCAGCACATCCTGAAGGCACTGCGCGGCTCTCGCGGAGCACACCGCCGCCCGTCGGTGATCTTCAAAAGAGAGGCCGGCGCGACCATGCCGCGTCTATGTTGCTGTTTTTTTGTTAATCTGATCTCAGACGTCACCTTCACACACGTCACCCTCTACAGACGGTACAGACGCCGCCCTCTACAAACGCTATAGACGCCACCCTCTACAGACGCTACAGACCCCACGCTCCCCAGTCGAGCCGTCCTTCGAGTCCGGTTACGATGGCCGCCGTCCGAACGATGGGTGGGAATCGTTCACGTCACCGCCGGCGACTCCCGGAAGCCGACCTGACGCTCTCGGCTGGCTGGGAGAAGTCCAACGGCATCATGGAGCACGCATAGTGCCGTGGTGAGGATGCTGTCCGAGATGAAACGGGATTCCTTGGAGCACGCATAGTGCCGTGGTGAGGATGCTGTCCGAGATGAAACGGGATTCCGTGGAGCACGCATAGTGCCGTGGTGAGGATGCTGTCCGAGATGAAACGGGATTCCTTGGAGCACGCATAGTGCCGTGGTGAGGATGCTGTCCGAGATGAAACGGGATTCCGTGGAGCACGCATAGTGCCGTGGTGAGGATGCTGTCCGGGATGAAACGGGATTCCTTGGAGCACGCATAGTGCCGTGGTGAGGATGCTGTCCGAGATGAAACGGGGTTCCGTAAACAGAAAATAACAACAGTGGAAATTCAAGGCGAAGTGATTCGTGCTGCTCCGAAGGGGGGAGCATGAATTAGTCACATCTGGAGACATTTCTCGACGTGAGGAGGGTCATCTGGCCCATGTTACGCCGCAACAGATGGTTTTGTGTTGAACACTACTGACCGGGGTGTGTCATTGCGTCATGTCCGAAATGTCGTGTCCCTAAGCCAACCAGTGCCCAATTTTTCACTTCCATTTTTTACGAATTTGATCCACACGCTTGATGGGGTGATGCGAGGATCGGAAACTGTGTTAACCCTATTCCTGGCAGGTAGGTCGAATCCGCGCCCCTCGGGTTTTTTGCTTGCCAATTCCAGGGTTTTTGACGCAGCTTCACGAAACTTGGTGACTTTTCCTACCTATTCCTTCTACTTACTGTAACAAAATTTCATAGTTCTCTTTTGCTCAGGGGCGGAGCCGGGCAACGTTTCTGGGAGGCACTTCAGGCTATTTTGGTCCTGTTGAGGATAACAGGAAAACGTCTGCCAAAAATAGCGTTTTTAAGAAACGACTTAAACCTTATATAGATGTATAGGTAGATAGTTGGGAAACATAAAAATATAATTTTATTCGTCTAGGATTACTTCAAAAAGTCAAAGTCAAGGTCAAGGTCAAGTCTGTAAACGCCTATGAATTTTCTCAAATTTCAAATGTATGGACGAATGACAAAAATCCCACCCATAATCTCTCGATTCATGCCAATTTCATCAAAACGGTGCATAAACAGGAGAATTATAAGACGTCCAAAAATATGCCACATTTTGAGTTTTGCGCTGTATCTACCCCTTTCAAAATTTGGAAGATTCGTTTTATAGAAATATAGCGTACGCCATGGCAAATCATTGTCATTTGTTGCAATGAAATCGGATGTGAAGTTCTCAAAATCTCTGGGGGGGGGGGCGAATCCCCCCCCTGTCGGGAATAAGCCATACCGTCTAGCCCTCCGGGAATAGGGTTAAGCATACCTTTCGACCCTTACAACCGATGGAGACATTCCGGGCAACAGCTAGTTTTGTGGCGAAAGTTTAACGTGCCGCCAAGGGTGCGACACGACCGCGGTTGACCTTTTGGCCGGTTGTCGGGCGACTTGCGTGGACGGAGCGACCAGCGCTGTACCAACTGAGCTACCGATCACGGTTCACAACTGATCAAGATGAAACACTTACCCTGGTCAGCTATGAGTGGGACGCAAAACGAGGAGAACCTGCATTCCATCAGAGCCCATCGGGGTCTGCACGTGTCTGATCGCGACTTGCACGAAAGGTATGTTAGAATGTTCCATGTCAATACGTGGGGGTGACAGTCTCCTTTAAAGTATCAAGGGGTTTTCACTTTGGTGCTGTCCTGTGTTAAAGTGATAACCTTTCCATGCAGTCAATTCGACGGAGTCTGGTCCATTTCAGAGAAGCATGTCTGTTGTCAAAGCATTACTTGTACTTGATTTTATGGCCTAAACAAATCGGTTGTGACCCATCTGGAAATATTTTTTTGGTTTGTCTTCTTGTCCTGTTCGGCGCAAACGTACATGAAGGGATCCTTGGAAACGAGACTAGCTACGTAGTCAGGATTTCCCTCGGGGGGGGCAAATGTCAAATTTTGTCACATACCACTGTCATATGACGAAGTGTATAAGAAAAAGCAGCAATTTTACGCAGTTTACCTAATATTTATCTCACAGGAATACATATATTTGTTTTTGCAACGTATGTATGATCACTATTCCGTATTCAAGTTAAATCGCTATATATTTAGTGCAGACCGCTTGGTTCAGGGCGGCCATGGCCCCCATGTCCCCGCTGCTGCGTTTCTGAACGAGACCGTCTTTGCGGCGGAAAATGTGCTTTTTCAACCAAAAAAGATGAACATTCCGGACCACACGATTGAAATCCACTCCTTACCAAACCCAGTGCGGAACCGGTTCCGCCCGATTAAACATCAGCACCTCATTCTGGACGTAGTGGTCGGGTAGATTGTTAGTGTTCGAATCGTTTGTTCGCTCCACTGAACCAATCCGGCGTGGCTAATGAGGCTGTGATCGGACGATTCACGGAACAATTGGATCATCCAATCCACATCTGTGGTCAAGCCACGAGGGGTCGCCTACGACAATCTGCTCCACACGTGATACGGTCAAAGGCACACAGATGCATTGTTTGCCTTTGTCAGCAACGCCTTGTTGCTGTGAGATAACAAACAACGATCGGTAAATTGATATTCTGGGCGGTTCGCCCAGCCTGTGCAATGCGTAGGTCTCGGACTAAGAAGCTTTTGATGCTCTCAAGGCACCAGGGTCAGGATTTCCAAAGTGCACGATAAAAAAGGAATTTTGAGGGCGGAGTTGAGTCGATTTCAGCCGTAAACGCACCCACTACGATTTACTCCAGGGGGCAACTTGATAGGCGACTTGGCGCGAATGTCAGACTGATGTGCAGGAAAACACGCCCTTACCAACATTTCGATCCTGGCAACGCAATGTCATCTATTGAATGTCATGACTTAATGACAGAATTGCATTGTGTTGTGCAAATCGTGCTGCATTAAATACCGCAAGTGAAAGGCGCGCGTGCTAGTGAGAGGCTTCATACCCTATATCCGTTGTTTGTTTATCTCAGCAATGATGGAAGTCTGATGGTTCAGTGTTTTTCGAAACTCTGCAAACGTGTGAGGATCTCATCCGAGTACCAAGTGACCGCGCATAAATGGCCTCGAGGACCTCACATATATTAACCCGGCCGAAAACGCCAGAGACCAATCGTTTTGACTCGCCAGGGCAAGAAGGCGATTGCTCATAGCGTCCTGCGTCTGCGGCACTAGAATCTGATGGCCTCAGGTTAGACTGTCCGTGCTGATCGCAGTGAAGTCCCAGGGGTTGTTAGAAATCAAAGATGCCGGCAAGTGTGTCGATTTTCTTTCTTCTGAGGGAGCCCTGGCCACCCAATGTTGATTTGGACGCCCCATGTTGGTTTGGGCCCCCAATATTTTCTGCCGGTTTTAAAGAAAAATGAGTAATAATAAGGAAAAGAACGGCTTCAACAGAGAAGAATAAAGGCAGAAAGTAAATGATAAAGTCTAAAGCGTTGTAACTATCTATGTCTCTATCTTCTATCTATACAGATACCTTTACACGTGGGAATAAACGCAGTTTTTCATTTGATGTATAGTAACAAAAAACTTCTCAGTTCCCGTTGGTCAAAATAAAGTGGGCTAAATCCATTGAGAAACCCACATTTGGGGAGGTTAAGTTGCCTGGCCCTCGGCTCGGCCCACCACCCCAATCATTCACAGAAATCTGCACCCCTGGATGCGGGAGGGAATGTGTCAAGGAAAGGCTCTGTTACGTTTACACTCCGGTTTCCCAAGCCGGCTCTGTACCTGGCACTGTGGGCTTTACCGCAACATGTCCAGCCAGCTGGCCAGCAGACTCCAGCCTTCGTGGGGCAACGGTGGCATATAATGGGTTTCAGCAGTGTTAAAAAGGCGGCGTCCTGGGAATGGCGTAAGCGACCGAGTGTTTGCTAAATTGGAGACCACAACCAGAAAAAGCGCCCTTTAAAATTCGTTCCTCCCGCTCAGTTTACATGTGCCCAGAAAATACCATTCCTGAGGAAGCTGGATTTAGGTACGGTGATTTGGTTACTTCAGAAATATACGAGGACTTTTCCGATAGTGCTACCAGATCTGTTGTAACTCGTACCTACCACTTTCCTACTGAGTCCTTCGTCCCACACCGAACACCGCTCTTCTGGAGACCACATGTGTCAAACCAATGGCATTCCATGGTCGCCAAAAGCGATGACGAAAGAACACCGGTGTTCGTTGCGGTCGGCGCCTAATAAGTTAGTTGTAAGTCTTGGGCACCTTGGTAGAATACGCCGATCGTCCACGGTGTAGATTTCAAATTCCAATGTTCGTGAGGACAGTCGAACTACCTCGAAACTGCATTGCTTGTCGTCGGTGAGGGGGTCTGAGGATGAACACCAAAAAAAGACAAAACACAGAGGAGAAAACTGTGGGCTATGCGAGGATAAATGGCAAGAAGAGGGTGAGGAGAAAGTGTGTATGTGGCCAAGAAGGATGTTCATGGTCAGGTACCGAGCAAAGCATATATAAACATACAAACAACAAGCATGAGTTACATGGGCCAATAAAGATATTTCCTGAAAGCCAGTTTGCTCGCGGAGGACGCTGGTGAGCTGGACAAAACATGAAGGCATGTACCCAGTACGTATTCATTTTATGAAAAATTGTTTTTTTCTTGTGTTTTTTATTTTTGTTTATTGCTGTGGAATCAGTCTTTCAGTTACTGACATTAAATAAATATAATGACCATTATGCACATTTTGGATAACTCCTGTTTGTGCATCCAAGATAAATAATGGTATTGTCACATGATGCTTACTTTCCTGACAAAGCTTTGACTTGTGTGTATGTACTTCCTAAGCCTGAGCCTTAAATTATCAAAAGATAGCAATGTTCTTGGATCGTATATTTCAATTTATTTTTAGCTTTTGTGCAACTGCAATGCTTATGAGAATGCAACTGCATTCTCATAACTACTATGACAGGACCATTTTTCAAATTTTGCTTTTTTAGAGCCGTGGAAAGTGAATGGCGATTGACTAAAACTGATTTTTCAACACGGATACTTCATATGCCAGTGCTTCCTTTTTTGTAGAAAACATTAATGCAGATGTCTCATCCATGAAACATGAAATGGAGCTGGCAGCAGGTTAATCAGGAGATTTCTCTCAGTCACAGTCATGGGCGCAGTCATACATCTCTGTTTAAGTTTCTCGTTTTTTGTGCCCCCAAACATCTTCAGCAGCTAAATATGTGTGTAAGATTACTCAGATTATCAAGGGTTTTTGTTTCCTTGGGTGCTGCATTTGGCACAGTCATTGCCCTTTAAAAATAACGAGTATCTCTCCCATCCAGTTGGCGAACAATTTACAAAACTTGTATCCGGTCGGCGACCATCGATAACTTTTTTTGAGCCCTGGGTTTCAGGTTGGGGGTACTGTTTTGTGCACATGACTGGGGGAGCTGAGCCCAGGTACCAACAGCCTAACTCCCCCCCCCCAGTGTGAGCTTTTAGTGGACATATCCCACTGTATTTTGACCAAAGACATTTAGCATCATTTTTGGTTACCATTTGCCAAATATCAGCTCAACAATAACAATAACAACTGTATTTCCCTTGGTAACGCTGACAGAAAATACTAGGGAGAGCGAACAATATCACCTTGGGAGGGGCCAAAATCCAAAATGCGGATAGTGTTCGTGGCGATCTGGGCTTCTGGGGCGCATCGACTGCATGGTCATAGCGCACCCAATCCACATTATGGAGACCATGGCCCCCGCAAAAGAATAAAAATAGACAAACCTGTTTCAAGCCGCTATCAGATGGTGCGGGAGGAGGTGTTCAGGCACGGAGAGCCCCTTCAAGCTGCGGACAGCAGTGGCCAGGAGCGTCGATTTCTATAAATGACTGGGGAACCGAGCGAGGGCCCGACAACCTACCCCCCTAGATGTGGGCCTGTCAACGAAGCTGGCCCAAGGAAATTGATGTTTTTTGCACTATTAGAAAATAAAAGTGCATATGTGCCTATGTGTATATATATATATATATATATATATATATATATATATATATATATATATATATATATATGACAGAAAGACAGACATATGCATAACTTAAAGCTTTGTTCATTTCACCTACATTCACATTTACACTAGTTACTTTCTGCCTATCTCCTATCTATTATGGTCGTTTTTCGTTATTATTGCCCACTTTTCCTCAAAACCGGCAACAGATATTGGGACCGGGACTAAAATTGGAAGCCCAAATCAACATTGAGGGAGCTGGGGAAGAAAAGAATATAAATCGACACCTCTTGAAGTGGCGGCCAACCATTGCTTTTGTGTTTTTAGGCGAGCGTATATTGCATCATTGTTGACGTTCTGGTTTTTAGAGGTATTTCACTGTAGTGCAGCAAACACTTCATTTTCAATGTGTGGAGCGTTTCCTACGTGCCCTGTTTGAACGGGACTATGTTGTCATAAAAAGAAAGCTTTTTTTTGGTCGTTTATTCACAGCAACAGCTAACGCAGAAATACTGACATCGTTGCCGTCTAACCGAAATGCAGCACTCAGGCGCAGCTGGCCCTCCATGAGCCAGCTGGCCCAGTGCGCCACGTGCCATTTCTCTCACGCATCCTCCGCCGCCGGAGATGTCAGAACTGGCGCCGAATTTCTGCCGGGTCTTTTATGCCAGCGGACACGACATTTTTACTAGATTAGTGCTAGATTATAGCCCCGTCCAAACTTAATAATCCGACGCCAGTACGCGGGCGTAACTTGGGAACGACTCCCGTGGGATGGACTCCACACCTGGGCCCCGGCACCGTCTCTCCGTCGTCAGAAGTATCCTCTGCCGGCGCGGCCAGCGTGGTTAGTAAGGCGCACAGCGATGCAGGGCGCTGGCTATTAGAGAAAGCTGTCACGCCGAAACAGGACACAGGAAAAGGAATCAGGGTCAGGGGTGAGGAAACAGGGGCAGGAGCTGAAGCAGGAAGAAGCCACTGCTCGGAGGAAAGTTATTATGACAAAGAAGGTGAATCGCCGAATGCATCTGTGCGCTCTGATCGTACCAGAAGCGCACTGTATTTTTTTCGTTCGCTAGAGACGATTTTTGGATGACGTGTCCAGCCTCGGGCGAGGGGAGCTATTTTCCCCTCCCCCTTGGAGTTTCGAGGCCTCCGATGGGGCCTGCCGAGGTACCTCGTGTAGCTTCCGCAGCCACACGAAGGGGCCTTGTCCTCATTTCTTTCTGGAGGTTTGGCACGAGGCGGGGTCTGGGTTCGCCACGTTCAGTTTCTTAATGCCGACGAGAATGACATTTTACGGCTGATAACGTTTTTAAATATCTTGTGGCAAACACCGTCAACGAATGGTACATTTGAGTACATATCTGAGGCTATAGTCCCCTGAGAATGGTACCAGTGGAGCGAGATTAAATATACGGCGCCTCCTATAAACCTGAAGCCTCAGAATGATCAGACAATGGGACTTTGGAAAACTTCCGAACTCTGTGAACTCATATGTTCTATGAGAAAGTACAGTTTTTAAGGCCTCAAATTAAAGCATGTGGTTCATCCAGATATCATTATCTAGGCGCATTGCAAAATTGCCCTGAACACTAAAAGGACTTGTTCATTTGTATTCATCTTGGACCCTTCCCCAGTTACTGCACATGTCGATTGACCCAACATTTGCACATAGCACAGATACTTTCTAATCACTCAGGACAGAATAAGAACTTTTGTGATATGTTCAACATTGACTAGTAAATGGTTTCATGTGCCTCTTTCCCCTCATTATTTGCCTCTGTCCGTCTCTCTCCTCTCTCTCTCTCTCTCTCTCTCTATTCCTGCTGATCCTACCCTTCCCGTTGACTATTTCACCTCCCCACGTCTCCAGTGCCGGGGTTTAGCGGTGCTGACTGCAGGCATTACCCACCAGGCCAGCCTCTCCCCGAAACAGCGCCGACGCCACAGCCAATCAGGCACCGGCTTCATTTCTGCTATGATCGCATCAGTCGCCATGGCAACGGGCGGGCTGATCTCGTTGCGGCTAAAACAACGTTAGCGCGCGGTAATGACTCGATAAGACGAATTTGGCGCTGAATTGAGTGAGCGCCGTCGATTTTGTGACCGGCCGGTCTCCCCGGGAATTAAGCAGATTCCATGCGATTTATGGTAGATAAATTGTTTGGGACAAGGGCCACTACGAAAGGCATGGAACAAGCGCGGCTTCAGCGCGGAATATTGGAAGATCATCGGACCCGAAATGGGTTCAAAGCGGACGCAAACGGTTGATCAGAACAAACGACGACGGAAATTTTCTCTTGCTTTGGAACGACCTTCCCCTGCATACGAGCCTGACACCGCCTTTGCGCGGGGCGGCTCGTCGGATATCCTCTGGGATAATGCGGCGCCGGGGCCGCGGCAGCCTTTGATGGAGTTAGCCCGTTATCAGCTGGCGCAGCAGGGGATATTAGCGGCGGGCCGACGTGTCAGTCGTGTTCGGCCGGCGGTAAAAATCGCCACCGGTCGGCGCAGATGGCGGTCTATTGGCTCCACCAGCAACGCGGCCATCTGCGATACACGGTAGAACGGTAGATACATTGGTAGAGGTGTAGCGTAATGCACTTCGATTTCGCTGTGCGATGACGCAGCCATGGCAGTCGTAGAAAGTGTTGGTAGAACTGGCAGAGACCATGCCGTGGGCCCGGAGAGTAACAGGAGACCACTGACCGTCTCCGGGTTAAAAAGGAGAAACATTTACCGTTTCGGACGTTGCCATGAGGTTAAGGACGCATAAAGCCGGCAGGTGTTTTTTGAATGAGGCATTATGACCCGGTTGCTTGGTTAAATTTATAGCATGTCATGTTTCATTTGCAAATGTTGCGCAGTATCATTTAAGCAACACTCAGGACTATTACTTGACTACACTGAATTATGAATTACGAAATGCATTGTTGCCATACAATGCGAAGTACCAATTGTTTTATTGTTAACGGACACTATATTTGTCTATTGCCTGCTAAAAGATGCTAAAAACTTCACTTCCGACTTCCAATGTGTGGTGCGCAAGATGAAGTGCGTAAGATTTCGTCAAAGAGAATCGTCGTGAGGCATCGAAATTTGTTTAAGAAGAGTATGAATATTTCTCATGCCCAGAAGGCGACAAATAAACTGCAATGCATTGATGTAGGAAACGAAATGGTGGCATGTTTGGGTGCTACTCGCACACTGTCAAGAAAAACAGCAAGCAAATCTGAGCCGTTTGAAACAAGATGACAGACTTAAAACAGCGTTTGGAGTGTAAGGCGAATGAGTTTAATGGCCCGCATAATGAACAAGGCGAGTCACGGCTGCTGTTAATCAAGGTGAAACTCACCAAGATCAGCTCCGGGCTTCCGTGCAGAAAAGCCAGGAGAGGCGACGCCACGCCGTCGAGTGGTTCCCTCGCCGTGCCTGAGTCCGCCCCTGCCGGCGCCTGGCCACGGGCGGGGACCAGCCCGCCCACCGCCGGAGGGCACTAGATCAACTGGGCCGAGCGGACCCGACCCGGCCTGGTCGCCGCTGTCCGCCCAGTGGCTGTCAGGTTCAAACGGTAGCTGACGACTGACGAGACACATGACTTGATGCGAGGCTTGTTGGCTTCCGACTAAGACGCTAATGGTCAATCCTGAGTGATGCGTCAAAAAGAAGCCAGAAAATAAGCAAATGAACAGGTCCCGACGTGCGCGTGACAGTACGGTTTGTGCGCTCTGACGGCGGCATTGTGCGCGAAGAGGTCGTGTGTAGCGTCTTGATCTGAGGGGTGAGGTGCATACGTCGATGGAAGCCTGATCTCATGAGGACGACATCTGCGGAGCATACGCCTGCAGCAAAAAAAAAAAAAAAACTAACCACGAGTTACTCTGTGCAGGATGCTTTTCTGGTGCGCAGATTTTTCTCAAACGAGAACAATACGGCAAATGAAAGTGGGTCGATTTTCTTCTGGACTTCCAGCAGCTAGGCTCTGTGATGGTGGATCGTTCACTGTATTGTAAGTATAAGAATTTGTGAGTTTGAAAATGTTTTTTCTCGCCGACTGATTTCTAGCGTTCCATTAGTCCTCAATGATGTTGCCGCTCATGAGCAGATTTTTATGTTTGGTATGCAGTAGGCCAGGCCATGGGACACTTGGCGCATTTTCTGGAATGTCTCTCTCAGAAGCTTTGATAGCTATATGTTGACGCAATGTCATTTCGTTGTCGTTCATCTTCAGGTTGGTTGATGCGATTTCGACTTTTCGAACAACACTGAAGGTCGATCTTGATAAAAAATCAAAGCATATATTTTGGACCATTTCGCTCGTCCTTGGACACAGGTACTCGACCAGTGTCCAAGGGCGAGCGAAATCGTCCGAAATGTATGGTCTGATTTTTTTTTTTTATCGAGATCAACCTTCAATGTTGTCCGAAAAGTCGATCTCACACAGCTTTGATAACGTTTTTTTCTGGCGTACATGTAGGTGCTGTGGAAGACTCCGTGTAGATGTATACCCTATTTCTTGATGACTGTTTTTTATATTTAAGGCGAATTCTTGTTGAGCTCCTTAGCTGGTTGACAAAACCCGCTAGCTCCTGCATTGTTGGCATTATTTGATATCGATTGCTGACGGTTAGGAAAAAATGGGGGTTAACGAAAACTAAGAAACCAAGTTCATGACAGTTGCTACTGAGCTTCAGCTGTTGTAAAAATAAGTTGCACATGGCTGTTCATGCGGGAAAGGGTATACTTATCTAGACCTTTTTAGAAACCGTAAATTTAAAGCCACAAGCTCACTTGACACGCGTATCGCAGCTGGATACGACCAACGGTTTCGGTACCGATATCTAGAGGCATCATGGCAACCTATCACATAGCAATCAATTTTCATATCAGCTTTGCTGCATATATCGTGTAGTTAAAAATCGAAGAAGCTGAAAGCGTGCTTTGCACGCTCTTAGCGAGTGGGGTTGCATGTATGGAGGTCGCTCGGAAAAGCTCGGATCGAGGTGTTAGTCAGCCAGCCAGTCAGTCACTGTGTCCCAGCTTCCGAGTGTCCAGCGCCCGCACGAGCCAGCCAACCGCGACACAAATGGCACCATCGGGTGCGCCAACTCGGCGGACAGACTGCGTTGCAGGTTTCAAAACAATTCCTGGCGTGTGGCACGTGCCATGTAGCGTGTGCCGGACCTCCACAAAATTCAGTTAGTCACGGGTACAGGTCAAACACCGGGTGTTGTTGACTTAAGACTTGATGGTAACATGAGCTTCACCAGCGGGTGTTCGCTTTTGTGATCGGCACTCCCGTGCCATCCACGTGACGGCCACAGGCATGTGTTTCTATTTGGATTCGAGGGCCTCCGAGTGCCGTCATAAGTGACCTAGACGGCTGAACCTTGATGGGTAGATAGAACAGCATTAGGGATATCCAACGATACCCCACATGATGGGCATGGTCCAATGGATCACGTGCAGCGCACGTGCGCCCCTTTTACACTCCTGCGTTTGTTATGGGCCAATTACCGGGACACAAACGATGTACTGTGGTGCAGTGATGGCTTGAAAAGGCGGACGGGCAGCTGGACGATCAATTTCGATGGATTCAGGTCGAAATGGGGTGCAGCCTGTGCGTGAAGCTCGAGGGACCCAAAAATATCACTCCTTCATTGCCACAAAACTACTAACGTTGGGATGCTGAACATTCGCGGAAAGAAGTACGTGATACCTGGCAGTTGATGTGTGGTTGTTTCGCACGTCCATAGCTTCAGTCTGGTGTGTGCGGGACGCTTGTGCTGAGGTGTACCCGTTTTCCATTCAGGCCTTTGGTTTGGGAACCGTTGATGCTGGAGGTATCAAATGTCGTGGTGGGCTGCAAGGTCACTAACGCCATCGAGCACCAACAAGGTTTGGGACATCAGTAGCCAGATGCCATCCATGTGAGCGTACGGCCTGTTGAATTCGGAATCCTCCGCTTGCGAGAAGTTTGTGATGCCTACTTTAGTATCTTGATTTAGATAAAGATGTAAGCGAATGCCCAGGTCTCCGTGCGATACGAAACTTCGATTTTGACCCCAGACCAGCTGTTTAAGGCGTTGGTTTGCCTCTAAGAAATGATATGATGAAGGCACGTCTTGGTACTTGTTGTCTCCACACCAAAACGTCCCGAACCTGCTGCAAACGCAGCTTGGTTTGGGCGGACAGCCGCAGTTGTGAGCTGTCGCCCACAGATCTTTAACAGCAACACGTAGAGCTGGCAGTCTAGACAGCATGTCCTCGTTACTGCTCAGTCGAGTCTCGGTGTTGGGCAGTGAAATTAGACCGCTTCGTCTCTATACCACGGCGATCAGATGAGGGGTGCAAAATTTCTCCACCACAGCTCATGCGGACGCAAGCCCCAGACTCTCGCGGACCTCCAGTTGCAGGGTATGCAAGATGCTGCGCATGTGGAACACTGCAAATGAAGTGCTGACGGTGGTCGTATCTGGATGTCAGACGATGTCAGCATCATCGGTGTCATCATCCTTAGAGTCAGCATAATCTCGTTCAGCGGATGCGGGTCGTCGTCAGCTCCATCTTTATCTTCATCGCCGTCATCCTCGTCCGGGAGCTTCACTGTCCTTATCATGTTCGAGGCGCTGCCCGTGACCACCGCAAGATCGGCTCCTGCCTGCTCTGGAATTCTGCCATCACCTCGGTCATCATGTTCTTGGTGTGCCCAGCTGTATGCCTGCCTTCGCAGTCACGCAGCGCCAGAGTGCTCATCTCCGCACCGCCATCCGTGTCCTTCCTTCTAGCGAACGGGATATTCATGCCCAGAAATGAGCTGTTGAGGCGGTTGCAGCCGTTAGTCTTCGTGTTCAGAAGCGGTCCACGGAGTACTGTCTTCATTTTTTTCTGCATATCTGCTGCAGCCTTCATTATTAGGTATCTCAAAGCATCTCGGTCGCGGCTGACCTTGAGCGCAGTGGACATCTCTCTGAGCATGTTCTTCGCCCGAAAGAGTCGTGAATGACGGTCCGTCACGCACGATGAGACCAATCAGGTTCGTCTTGAATTCGTCCGCTGTCTGACTGATGTGAATTTTAGATGACGAGAAGAAGTGGGAGATACGACTTTTGGCTAGAGGCACGGACAATGCAGCTGAGCACAGACACTTTTTGTCGTCTGGACAGCATCTTCTTCCTCTAAGTTTTTATGGAATTCATTGTGGATTGGTTTCAGATGTCTTTTTTAGTTTGAGCAAACGTTTTCGCCTATTTTCCTGGTCTTCTGAACGCATTCGTTGACTTTACAAACGTGTCAATCATCCACGGTCTCAAAATGTTCAAATACCCCATTTTTCCGGGGCGCCAATGCATGTGAAATTACCCGATGGTCTTGAAAAACGTGTAGCTCTGAAACAACAAAACAACAATAAACGAATAATAACAACATACCAACACTACACCATTCTCGTAGGAGTACTGTTACGTCACCTGCAGCAAAGTTGGATCAACCAGAGATGATCTTTTCTCTGTTTTGTCCTATGTGCTGTTTGTGCTGTGCGTAATTTCAATGGCCTCTCTGTTTTGTCCTATGCTGTGCGTAATTTCAATAGTCCCACACTTTTTTCAGGGAATTTTAGCTCCAACCCTACTAAGTGCAGGGGAGAGGACGGATTCCCGTCCTCCATATCTTCATGTTTTTTTTTCGCATGCCGCTCCCAAACGAATGCGGATAGGATCTTAAAATCTGGAGAATTTTCCTGAACGTCCTTCGTAGAAGGATAACGAAATTTGAGTTTTTTTGGCCGGTCACGAGCGGCTGCAGATTAGGTTTCAGGAAGACATGTAAGGCGAAGGTCGGATGCTTTCCCCGTCATAATAATCAGGCAGGACTGCTACGCTGGCGTACGTAAACAAGGGGATTTTTGTGTATGGGTGCATGAACCAAGCACATAGGGTATTATGATATTTCACACTTTTGCAACTTTTGCTCTGGATAGCCCCCATTTCCAGATTTCTTCCCCCAGATGCGCGCTGAGGCGGACGGGGGTGATTCGCCCTTTCAGGAAGGCGAGCCCGTTTTCCGTCATTTAAACTCGACAACGGTATCCGTATATTTAGTTTTGGGTCAGTGACCTTCCAGTGACCTCTCAGGCCACGGAAATGATCCCAAACCGGCTTCATTGAAAAATAAGAACCTTTCTCGTCATTGTTCCAAACCTACGTCTAACAGCATCATGAAACATCCACAAGTGTTTCTCTTCGCATTGCGCATCGAATGATGTCTCTGTTTATTTTGCCAGGTCAACCAAGGACCAACTTTTTTGAGTCAAAAAGACAGGGCCAACCCGGGATTTTTGGGCTGGAAAATTTTACTTTTGAGGAACGTGGACAGAACATGCTGTTCTAAACCAGATGCGGCGCAACTTTGACCTTAAACCAATTAACACCAAATTTGGTTATCGAAGGTCATCGGCGTTTCCTAACCCTGGGACGCTAATGACCTTTGGAAAATAATAGCGGTGTACAGAGACCGTCAATCTGTACCAACCACATGCCCAATGTTCATGTCTGGTGACATCTGCCACCAAACAGCATGAATACCCCGTTTTGCGCAAAAACTGTTCCATATGGGTCTAGAAATGACGACAAAACTCGGCGGCCTAACATGACCCGAGGTCGCAGTTGGTCTAAAATTGTCAAGAACTGAGTACTTTTTACGGCCGAAAAGCGCCAGCGCGCTACCGTGTTCCGTTTTCCCGCTGGTTATTCCAGAAACGAATGGGGTCGAATCAGCCACCGGTAGAGCGGGGATTAACTGCCGCACTCCTAAATACTGGTAGACCCGGGGAGAAGGGCAGCGGGCCATTCCCCACCCCAAGAAGGCCAAAATCGGGCAAAAATTGACATACGTCTAGAATTTCAAGAAAATATAAGCAAGTTTGGGTCAGGAAAGTCTTTGTGTGTGTGTGTGAAAGTGAAAACAGTCCTTGAGGTACAAGGAATCGAGATCCGTTTTTGAAAATCAACGTCTTTTTTAATTTGCCCCTCCCCAAACCGGTGAAAACCAGCGATCTGGCTCCTCCCTTGCACCCATGGAACACAATGTACTCCTAGGAAAAAAATATCAGCCCTCTGAACGCAAATCACCTGGGTATGCAAATTTGGTAGCCAGGCACAATTACAAACAGTCTACGACAGCTCGTTCTCCACCTGCTCAGCCCTGCCTTTAACCTCCTCGCACATTGCATCAATCACAATAAACTTTTCAGGTTTAGGGATCTGATAGATGCATCAAATCTGCCATCTCAGATTCTTTGGAAGATTCCAGGTCATTGGCCTAAGGTCAATCCCATTTTCAAGACAAGTTTTTTTCGGAAACTGGTGAATTTTTTTTATATTATTTGGAGCGTGGGGTGATGCATACACCGTCAGTGGGCGAAGTATCAATGATCTCCAACCGTTGACCTGAAGCCAGGTCACGAATAACTGTTATGAGCCAAAATGCACCGCCGTTAGAATCGGTGATGAATGATTTGGAACGCATAGAAAAGAAAAACACGAGGCAAAACAAGAACGAACGCAGAACTGGCGACTGCGAATAAGACCAAGAAGTTCAAAGAGTTTTAAAAACTGCATATATTGGAAATAAAGAAGCTTTTGTGAGGAAAGTTCCGCTAATTGTGGACATTGGTAACTACTGCACTGTTCCAAATTTAAGCACGGAAAACCGTCACAAAAACCACTAGCATCAAGAAACACCACTTGGCGAGGCGTGTGTCGCCAAAAAAGAGCGCTAAAATTATTCTCGTTATTTCCATCCCGCGTTCGGCACAGGCGTCCGCCGTGCAATAGAGTGAATATGGCAGACACTCAGCGTTTCCGTGTATATGTCAAACAAATAGGACAAGTTAAACGTGCATAGCCTCTGCCGACTTTTGCCTATTTGTTGATGCCTTCAACAAGACTTTATTGATCACAGCCCTTGAGATCCAGACTGTTTCTCGGCTTCATGTAGTCGGCTTTCAGGAAACATATATAAGGCGTAAAAAGCTTACATATTATCCAAAACTAAAAATGAGGCCTATTTCGAGCTCTGCTTGTCACGAGCTTCCCAAAGGTTCGCTTATTTTTATCATGTGACTAACTGTTCGCGAGTAAGAGGGGGGGGGGGCGGTCAACGCCCCACCCCCAGTCGGCCGGGCATTGCGCCGACTGCCAGTCAGTTGCGGGTTAGTAAAATGAAACACCCACAGATGAATAATCAGTCAAAATTTCAATCAAGAGATTAAATGACACGCATCACGGTCACTATTTCGATTATTTATTCACTGTGGAATATCTGGGAATAACTCATGTTATGATGCTCATATTATCTCTTCTTTTCCAGGGCCATCATGACACTTAATACGTGTGGATCTGCATCTGCCTCTGCATCTCCATCTGCATTTAACCGGGGATACCTTGACAGTACAGCATGCCAACAACTGCACAGTGGGAACTGCGCAGGTTTATAAGTTCCCCACCTGCGAAGAAATTTTTGCTGCCCCTGAGGCATGTGATAACTATGCATAAAGTGCCTCCCACCTGGAGAAAGCGAGGATGACGTGAGCTCCACTGCAAAAAAAAACAACCTCCTTCTATATTCGTTTGGGACCCAACCGAGAGAGAGCAACACTGGGAGGGGACGAGGGGGCGGCTGCAGGAGTCAGCTACAAATACCAGGAGGCGGTGAAGTAGCGTCCTGTACTCTTTGAAAAGAATGAAAGATAATGCTTGGCCTAAGAGTTCTGGCAGAGGTAGTAGTACCCGTAAGTGACCACACGCAGAACAGATCTCGCATCCTTGGAAAGCGTCCTGCTATTAAGCCAAAATACATCAGATCGTCCCTGCCAGCCACCCAGCTAACTCTAAGGATCAAACAGCCAACCAGCCAAGGATCAACTACTCTGGACAAGGGCAAGAGTAGTTGCCGGAAAAAGTGCAATGCAAGGCCATCACCATCATCAGAGCAGGTGACCTCATCCTCCACCAGTCGCTGCTTTCAGACTAAAAAGTGCTTCAGCCATGAATACCTTACTTGCGAACCAAGGATGAGTTCCTGAGAGAGAAGGAGAAGAGGGAGAAGAGGCGCCTGGAAACTGAGGAAAGACATCTTAAAGTTCTGGAAAATATTGCCAACACACTACTTGAAATTAAAAACCAACAATATGAGCAGTCCCAGTGTGGTGATACACAGCAAGGGTTCGCGGGGCGAACTAATGCGGCGTTTAACACGTGAGAGCCGCGCTCGCCTTGAGCGCTTTATATGATATACCGCAGACTTGTGACCTTCGCGTTATACTCTGTGCCGTGCTTATTGTAATTTCCGGAACAGAGCGCATAATGCATTGTCGTCTTGTGCTCTCACAGCCAGGCCTGTGGTATCAAGGCCAGTTTGTTGTTAATGAATAACCTGCTGTGCTTTCCGGGTGGCTGTGCGTATCATAGATCAAAGATTATCGTTAAGCTGTCAGTGGCGTGGATGGTACCGGCGAAGCAGCTGGAAGGTCACAGTCGTGCTAACCTTGCGGTCCCTATGTATCCAAGACAATTAACTTGTGTGGTATTTTGTGTTGTGCTTACTTTAAATCCCATACGACAGTTATTTTGCTGCTCATGAATTGCTTGTCAAGCTGTGCTGTCGACGTTTTGTTTTGTAACAACTCAGTTTATTGTTCACATATTGCAATGAATGCATCTTTATTTGTTCTCCAAACTGTTCTCATTAGCAATGATGTTATAATTTTGCAAACTTAAGCGTCTTTGTTCCTGTGTGGATGGTAAGTTTCGTATGAAAAAGCACACAAAGTTCACAAACCTGATGTATTGAGCAACAGCATTTCGGTATGTTGTTGAATGTGCCCCAGAATGTGGTACCACTGGTACCAAAGCTAACAGTACATAACCACTTCTAAAAACGGTGCAGAGAAACAATGGGGGAGGGAAAAGAAAAGTTGCCTGTTGTTTCTGGTACCTCACACTAGCGGTCTGCCCACATCTCGACAAGGGCAAGACGCATCTGCACTGCTGTTACCGGGTCACGAGCAGGTACAACATCATGACCATCTCCATCTCCGTTATGTTCCACTTGCACATCCTCCCATTCGTCACACCTCTCTGCACAAATACTGAAACACAAATGCAGGACTCATTATTTCTGTTGCTTTCTTCGCAACTCCATAGACTTAGTCTCGAGGTACTTGAGCCCGCGGAATCTGCCTTTCATTAGTGCAAAGGCACGTTCGACAACAGCACGGACATTAGACACTATCGTTATAATGTTTCTTCTGCTGAAAATTTTGCTGACCCAGATCCTGTGCACGCAACCGATTATCACGGACAGGTGTGCCATTAGGTGCGGTTGCAGCCCGAGCGCCAAGTCACCAAGAACGAGTTGTTTGGAAGCCAAAAATGCCAAAGGAAAATGTTCGGATTCCAACTTTTTGTCAAGAGGGCTGCTTTTCAGAATATAAAAATATCAAAATATGAATAAAATAAAAAAATGCAAGAATATTCGAAGTCAATCATGAACAAAGCCAGGCCAACCAACACAGATACCCATAAATGTCTTGCGATCAGCAACCACTGCTATCAGTACGATCAAATGCCACCCCTTCAGTTGTCATACGCATGTTTGTTGACGCCGGGGTGACTCATGGGAATACGTCATTGGTCGACTGCATCTATGTTCCAGTCTCTCTTCTCTCTCTCTCTCTCTCTCTCTCTCTCTCTCTCTCTCTCTCTCTCCAAAACCTTCGGCAACTTGTTCCAATTAAGCCCGCGTGGACAGCTTGATCCCAGACTCCGGAAACACCAGGAAACTGTTGGTCACACCCCTGACATATCGCCATGCTGCCCGCAATGACAAGACCATGGCCACGTTTTGAAAACTCACTGTACTTCCTATATACCACAAAAAGAAGAGTTTTTTCGCCACTGGTAAGCCATTTTTTTATTTGGTCGTAAAGTTGCCAGATCTCCTCCCAGTGCTCTTTGACAGAAGGAAATTTGCGTTGAATTTCTTGTCTATCGTGCTCAGTACAACCTTTCTGTAGACATCATCTTGTATTTTTACAGGTTAATCTTCAAGCCTGTAAAGAAACGGAGAAAAAATGTTTTTTTTTTAAACAGAGCGCTGATTTTTTTATATGACAACACTTCTTCAATGAATAATTCATAACTCGGCTTTAATGTTATGTCATAGGGCATTTTACTATTCTTTACTCTCAATATATAGCATGTAAAAATGCATATAAAGGCATCGTACTTTTCAGATATCAAATCAGAAATAATGCGATCCCAATTTATTTTTTAATATTCAAATATACCATTTAAAAATATCAGTCGCAGTGAAAGCAGTCAAGTGAACTTACACCGTTAGCAAGTCATCGCCTTCATAAATCTCGTCGTTGTTGGATTCCCTCTAAGCGTTTTCTTGTTCGAGAATAAAAGCTGCAAGATTTTCAGCTAATTGCTCAACACTATAAACACCATAGAAACACCAGTTTTTCTTATCCGCAGTGAGCCGGAACAGGAACAAAGGCTCGCAGAGTTTGTTTCATATTTCAGATGTCAAACGCACGCACATGGTTGATGATCCCGGGGGTTGGGTGGGAGGTGTCCGGAACCCCATTTAGAATTCGGAATTCAGAATCCAGGAATTAGAATTAGAATTCAGGAATTCTAGCATTGGTTCTATGGCAATACCAGGAAACACAGTCTGAAATCCTCCGTGGACCCTTCTGCCCTCTCTCCCCAAATGATTTTCGGAAATCTCCAGTCATGCGCACGCAGAATATGACGCTTTTTCCGTCCACATCAAACTCTCCCTTCTACCTGTCAATTACCTCCGCCCCCTTGGCTGCAGGAGCCGCGGCAGCCGTAAGAGCCTTGAACACGGCCGAAGCCGCTAAGTCAGACGCCCGACGTTGCCATGGATACTCTCTGTCGCCCATGTAACTTCTTTCGGAAGGTCGCCGTCTGCACTGAATATCACGTCAGCTGGACAACTGGTGCGCCGCCACTGGAGCGAAGAGGGAGATGCGGAGTCGGAGTCAGTTAAATTTTACTGACTCCGACTCCACTCCGACTCCGGCCTAAATACCGACTCCGGAGCGACTTCGACTCTGACAATGTAGCACTGGCAAGTTTCGTGAACGTTTCACTATCCTGTAGAAGGCATAACCATTCAATGCGACGCAACCAAGAGGTGCAGAAACATGAAAATGATGGCATTAAAAACAACGAACGATTAGAGAGTGGTGTAGAAAGACTGCGTTTGCTGGCGACACGTATTCAACACATTGTTTAAAGAGTTACAGGCCTTACGGAAAACGACAACGGACAGTGTTTTGTCGAGACCAATGGAGGTAATGCGAACTGATTCCGGTTTCCTTTATGTCCTACGAGACGTAGTCTGTAGCGAGCTTTTGAGGATCCCAAAACGTTTGAGGGTCCCAGAGCGAATGTTAACGGTGAAAAACATGGAATATGTAAATCAGCGCCTCCGATCACTTTGTGACCTCTTCGTGGGTAAAATATAATGTAAAAGGGCACAGTAAGTTTGTTGTATGATGTTGATCTCACATGGCCTTTACCCAAGTTAGGACTAAAGCTCGGAAATCAATGTCATCATGGATACTAGCAATCTATGGCACTGAGTAAGACTTAGTGCCGTAAAACATTTAAAACGTGTCAGGGACTTAGCCAGGGGGCATGGGGGCCATGCCCTCCCCCCGAGCCCAGCGGCGTACACAAGATATACAGCGATTTCGGAGGAATACGTAACAGTGCTCATATCGATGTTGCAAAATCAAACATTATACGTTTCCGTGAAACTGTATAACGTGAAATTATACAAAAAAACTGCCGCTTAAAAAAAAAACGAAACCTGACATTTGCATCCCCACCCAGAGAAAAATCCTGGCTACGTGCTTGAAACGTGTGCTGTGCCATGACAACCGTCGCCGCATCATGATTTCTGCATGACATTCACTGGAAAAATTGACTATAAATCGGTGACCTGTCGAGGCATAAGCCTTCAGTTTTTAGGTTATAAGGAAGGTGTCACATTTTTCTGAAATGGACTAGGCCGATTTTCCGCGTGATCGGAGCTGTCATTCCAGGGAAACGTTTAAGAACTACAGGAGAGTTGCACCAAGTCCGATGTACTGGCGAGAGTGCATGCCCCTTGGGAGGCCGTGACAGCGTGTCATAGCACTAGCTTCTGGAGTTTTGTTGACCAAAACAAAACAAAACAAAACGAAAACGGACGAAAAACGTTTTGCCTGGACTGGGATCAACCTCCACCTGAAGACGACACTCGAATTTTGAAACACACCTTATGACTTACTGACTCGTTGAGACCATTCGCCAGCAGCATGTTACATACCTGAAACAGAACCGACTGTCACATTCCAAATTAACTGGACTTTAGTCGAACTTGCATCATTTTTTGTGATAATTTGCGTAATGATATACATGTATACACTGAGCGAATATGAACAATACATAAAGAATAAAGCAAATATAGCGGAATACACGGATCTGAATACTAATATACACTAAGCGACCTCAGCAAAGCTGCAGGCGACGATTTGCAGCTCGAACACACGAGCATTTGCTAACGGATGCCTTATTGGGGAAAGGGGCAACTTCTTCTTCAGCTTCTTTAACTTGTGGCATTTGCTTTACGGTGTTGCATTAAAGTCATTGGCTCAAACTCTGCCCGGCTCTCTCCTAAAAGTTTAAAAGTTTAAATGGTATTCATGAGCCCTGTTTTGGACATCGTTTGCCTGACTGGACATTATGAGAAGATTTAGAAATCAGACTGAAGCTAAATGTCGCCACTGTTTCTTGCTCAGGCACGTAGCCAGGATCTTCTTCTGGAAGGGCTTTCAAATTTCGTCATATGCCACCGTCATTACAAAATTTATAGGGAAAGCAAGGGCTTTCTGTAATTGACCTCATAATTAACGTACAGGGAAAACTTACAAAGAGTTCACTTTTGTAGCATACAGATGCTTACCTGGTGTGGACCGATTGGCCCGGGGGTATGGCCCCCAAAGGGCCCTCTCCTTTGCTACGTCCCTGGTTCTGCTTGTGCCGAAACAGGGGATGCGCTAGCCGGGGAAAATGGCGACTTCTGGAGGCCCGTTTACACGGACATTTGGAAAGCTGTCAGATTCCCGGCCAAGTTGGCCCGATTGACCAGCTTTAAAATAAATGCTGATTTAAACTACGATTGTTTCTGGAAAGGCGTGTTTTAACATCGTGAGACAGAATGAATGGATTGCAAGACAAACAAACTTGAAATAAAAGGAGGAGAAACCTTGAGTTTTTGTACCACATGCCATGAGTAGTAGTAATTTCCTCGCGCGTTCTGCGGTTTATTTGATAGCTTCTGGCCAGCCTGGTCGCGTCTCGCCAGTGCGGCCGCTGGCCAAATCCAGTGGTTCACAAAGGCTACATACCTTGACAAGGCTGAAAGGTTTTAGAACGAAGGCGCTGATTGGTCGAAGACTGATAAACTGGAAGTGCAGGAAGAGTGGCGAGGGAGCGGAGAATTCCTTTGCTCGTTGTGCACGTGGTCCTTGTTTAAGATCGTAACGTCTGTGTTTGAAGGGATTTGTGTTCAAAACCTAAAGAAGGTAAGTGAGTTGGTAAACGGATTTAGTTAGCTGTGATTTTATGCTAACCAGCATAGGTCGCAGTGGTGTTCAAACTGCCATGTCTAACAACAAGTGACGGAAACGTGAAGGAAACCTAGAACCTCGCGGATGCTTAAACTCGCCAGAAAGGTGTACCCTGGCCAATCTGGCCGGGAATCTGGTAACTTTTCAAATGCCGGTATAAAGGCGTCTTGAGTCATTCACACAGATTACGACATTTGTGTAGGAGGAGACAGGCTACAAGGAATATCAAGGCGCAGTACCACCCAATCCAGCGTGTGTTAACCTACATCGGTAAAGGTCCTTCTAGGATCCTAGATTCGTCCGTATGTTGCAGTCCTCGATCACAACAGTTGGCAGAAAAATTCAAGCTGATGCATCGTACTTTGTGTACAGAAATATCAGACAAGCCTTTGGAGATAAGATAACCCGATTCTTTCATCATTTGGGATATGGCTGTAATCACTCCGAATCTTTAAGAGAGGGCCCGAGCCTACGCTCCCCCCCCCCCCTTGCGTGTCCTGTGTCAGCATAGGGGCGAGCAACGCACCGCTGTCGTCACATTAGTTTCCGCTTACGGTGCACCTTGAACCCATCACTGATAACGTGAGCAACGTTTTCAAAAGCAGCTTCCCGAACAGAACAACGGCTGAGACTTAAAACGAGCTTCGGACAACGGCCATGCGATTCGCTCTTCACAAGCTGGGCGTATCCGACCAGTGCCCAGGCCTGAGCTGCCCGGGCAACTGCAGTCAAGGCGACAATCTGCTGGAATACCAGGACTGAGTTTTTGTACTTTGCTTTTTAGTCCAAGGCGGCGTTAAAGTCCTGTGCAGTTCACCTGATCTGACGCAAAATTTCGAAGCTCGATACAGATGACATCATTGGAATAACGACAGCTGCCACGGCGCAAACTACCTTCCGTTTTGAGTATCAACGATGGATATGAGTCGGCTTTTTCCTCGAGGTCGGAGGCTGCCCGCAAACAAGCTGTGTACCGTCTTTGCCGGTGGACACGCGCCCGAGACACTCAGGAGCTGCAAAACTGCTTGTCACCAAAAGTAACGACCTTCTGTCTTCTGCTCCTGGTCTGAGGCCGGAGAAATATCAGCCACGTGTAAAGTGAAACTTAGATCTTCCGCCTGGAGAGATGAAATCTAGTTGCTAGGGACCGCTGCTCTTCAAATCTGTTCTTTTGGTCGCGGATGGTCCAATCCAACATCAAACCAGAACGTTTCAGTTGGCGCCCCCTTCTAAGCAAGTTATCAGATGAAATAAGAATATAATAATTCCTGCAATAATATGCATGATACGTCCTAAGCGACCCCAGCAAAGCTGCAGGCGGCGATTTGCATCTCGATGGCGACTGCAACTGGAGCTCGATGGCGATTGGTTCAGGCACCAGATCTGTCCGGGAGTGGCTCTGGATCTGGCGGAAATTCAGACCACCCGTGCAGAGACGGAACCGACTGTCCCCCGTCCAGATCCCCGCCCGCTCGCGGGCCTATCTCAGCCCTCCGGCGGCGGGCAGCCCGCATCCATCGCCGCGCCGGCTCGACCGACACTGGCCAGATTGTCCCCCTCCCTTCCCCGGCGAGGAGGGGGACGCGCACGGGCGGCGCCAGGGAGGGTCGTCGCGCACGGCGCAGAGCAGACCCGCAAGGTCATGACCGAGTCCTCATACTTCCTCTGAAAGGCGTGATTAACGTGCAGTTCGACAGGCGCCGTCCCCGATTCGAGACCTGGACGCACCTCTGTGCAAACGAGCCTGTCCCTTCTTTAACGGGCAATTAAGCGCCCATCTACATCGCGGAACCATTACGGGCCCGGCGCCGGAGGTCCATTAGCCCGTTTCTCATTGCGTTAAAGCATTTCACTGGCGGTAATGAAGTTGAAGAGCGCGCGTTAGCCACGCTGACTGGCGCGCCGGATATGTCTCAATTGTCGGACAAACAAAATGGCGGCGGCCGGAGAATGGCGCGGCCCGGACCGGAAGTCCAGACGGGCGGAGGATTGGGCCGCGCCGCCAGCGCTATTGTCGTGAGCAATGGAGCTCTTTGTGTGTCGGGACGGCCAGAAAGACTTCTGGAAACGTCGGTCGGCCTTTGCGGCGGCCGGCGCCCGCTGACAGATGGCGCTCCATTCGTTGCCGTGATGACGGCCGTAACACTCGGTAAGTGCTCCAATAAAGGCGGGAATGATACGGTTATGGATGTGTGGATGGCCGTATTGAATCCGGCAGCTTCTGCGTGTGCCGGGCTTGCAGAGTGGAGGCATTAACAGACGTCAGAGGAAGAAACATGTGCGGGATTCACGGATCGGCGAATTGTACCGAAGACGCGGAAAAGGGATTCCAGGGGCGCTTATCTTCGGTGGCAGCTCTAATGGGCGCAGGGCTAAAATCGGCCGCAGTTTTGCTTAAAGAAGTTTAAATTTATTCGAGGAAATAGAGAAAAAATTAGGAACAAAAACCAGAAAAGATTTTCTTTTTGAAGAATTGCTTACACTGTCATGCGTAAATGAGACGTTTGTGGTGTGGAAATATGTTAATGAAGAGCCACTTGATCACCAGTGGCGGACGTCAAAAACTGTTGACGAATAACGCGAAAGTTTTCTCCTTACTGCGTTTAGCACACAGGGGTATTACGCCAAACTATATAAATAGTAAACTTTACATAAATAACAAACACGACTTGCGATTACCAGGCTGGGTAACAGAGTGGTTCGGAAAAAAACAAATTGTGATACACTGTTGATTTTCTGGGCAAAAAGAGAATAAAGAGTGCCAAATTCAGGGGTGTCGCCACCGGAACGGTGGGGGTGGGGTGGAGGATGAAGGGCAAACGTGCACTGGGAAGCGGAGGTTTACCGGCACCATTACCACCGTTTTCGCTAAACGCTTAAATGGTGGCAGATCGAGCGGTAGTCGTGGAATTTGCTGGCATTCGGCGACTTGGCGGCATTGCAACGATCTCGATATGGTCCCACCAAGGGAAATAAACGAAGCGGGTGCGAAGATCGGCTTATGCCGTGGTAACGTTGCGACGGACTATCGCTGACAGCTTACAAAATCTAGTCATCGGAAAGTGATAAAACTTTCTAAATAAAAATGGTCTTTATTAACTTCCGGGGCTTTTGGCACAATTTTGGAAATGACCTTCCTGGTGCCAGCAGAGTCCTGAAGATGGCTTGGAGCCGAAACGTTGAGTCAAATATTAATACATATCTCTGATGTGTGAAACTCCGCTCTCCAGACATAACGAAGGTTGTTTGTTTCTATTATTATGATAAACTTTCACCGGGTGAAGTGGATAGCAAAGTGGAGCAAACGAATATAAAGCCTTGGGTGTTCTGTAATTGTGCACATCCTCTGCCTACAAGTAGCACCAAAACTTCTGAAACCATGAGTATGCGCTTTTGTAACTAATACGAATCCCTATCTCAGCTCATCTTTATTCATTGATGTCTGAATGGAAATGCCAGAGAATGACATATTTGATGTCAGAGCGGCAAACAATTCGAGTGGCGTTATTCCCATTCCCAGTTTTCACGCCAAAAATCGATTTATCGTTAACCACTTGTTTTTTTTGGAAACTGTGTCATGATATTAAACTTACACATCAATAATGATTCGATACAAGGTGCAATATTCTCTGGAGGTAAATCCGACATGTTGCAGCGTTTTTCGAATTAATTCGAATCATTTAAAATTTAAAGCACAAGACGAGAAGCACAGCACATAATGAGGCAACACTCGAACTTTTCCATAGCCGGACTTTTTCGAAACGAATGGAAAAGTCATTTCTGCTGAATTGGTCAAGTATGCGAGCCTGTCAACGTTTTGTCTTATTTGTTTACACACTTCATCCCGGCTGCAGTCTGAAGTGGTGTTCACATTATGAAGAGCTCTCCACGCCGTAAATAACACGTTCCATTTTCGGCGTAAGAGCCAGTGACATCTGGGTCTATTTTCCAGTTGATTAGGCAGGAATTTCCGTCCTTCAGGCCCCTGCCTGTTTGAATGAATACTCCCGGACTGTAATTATCTTCGAGTAATGAAGTAGGTGTATCTCGTTAGCAAGTTAATCAGGCTAAGTAAATGAGAATAATACAGTAGGGCGTGGGTTCGTCTCTGAACTACGAAGCCCCATTGTTGTTTGCAGGCAGGTTGGAATCGGGAGCATCATATCCTCGCCCTACAGCGCTTGTTAGCGAACCGCAGGGATGGATTCGGTAGCATGTACTAAATGTTATTGACGCAGACATCAGTCAATTGTATGAAGCAAAACCGATTACCAGTATGGGCATGCCTGCTGTGATAGACACAATCTCACCAAAGTTTACGCTTGCGTATGAGGCAAGCAAACTTACAAAGAAGCCAAGATTCTTTGATCCCGACGGACGTTATGTAAGCTATGACGGCAAATTTGTGTCTGGATATACGCAGTTAGTAAAGTGATTTATCGCAATGACTCCTAGGCGATTCATTGTGCACTGTACTCCACCGCTTTAAGATATCTGCGTCTGCGTATGGTACTGCATATCTGTTGTACTCAAACTTATACGTCAGCGCGTTCGATGTTCATTTTAGCCAGAAAAACGCCTTGTTGAGCAAATTGCAAGTGTGGTCTGTAGCGTTTGTTTGCAAAACTGGCAGCATGTTTTACAATATTACGTGGCAAATTTACTTTCTCCTGATACATTATGCATTGTGAACGGAAACTTCTCGACGCATTCACGCTCACCAGTGATACTGTTCGCTGTCAGTACTGAGTGGTTCAGAAGTACAGTAAAAAGAACAACCGATAAAAAGAAAACTGAAACTCCCGGAATTTAGCTGACAAAGAGCTTGTAGGTGATGCACTGTGGACGGCAATGCAAAAAATGAACATGAAAAATGGACTTCTGGCATGAGAATTAAATTCGTTCGGAACTAATCATACTGAAAGTTTTTGCGACATTTATTCGAAATGTATCATCTATTGGTATTTTCTCCCAGGTTATGTTCCTTAAAATTCAGCCCAAACACGGATTTGTATAGCCCACTAAAAGGCATACTACTGGTTTCTGAGGTTTTCACGTCACATTTAGGTAGCCCATGGACAAAACAGCACAAGTTAAGGGGTCTTGCTTGTGTCCATGGCTTTGGTGTCCAATTCATCAGAGTAAATTTTATCACATCTGCGTAAATATGCTGAGCAGGCTTTGTAAACTGTTCTTGGTTATCTGGGTCTTCATTACATCAATGTTTTTTGTTTCCGATTTTATCTTCTGTATTTTTGGTCATCCTGAAATTTAGACTCGGAAAACCACGGCCTCAGGGCATGTTCCGCAGTGATGTCACATACAGGTTGACGCGACGAAGAAGCCCAAATGAAGAATGCATTTTTATGTTTGTAAGTATGTGCAGCTTGGGTGCCAAGATCCAGTTGCGCCGCGATAACGGTGCAGCGCACTCGCTCTTTGTTAAAATCGAGTCCTAGCCCAATTCACTCCTGAATTCTTTTGAAATATGTTCCGGTGACCCGGTGAAAACTTCATGATTCGGTACGGAATAGCTGCGAAGTTATTAGTGTGTCAAAGGTGTTTTGTCGGTGCCGAGCTGGACGGGGATTAAATATTTTGGTTAGCTGAACCATGACACACTTTTCATTTATTCACTTCGGTATTCACCATTCACGGAGCGCTAGACGGTATGGTCGATTCCCGGCAGGGGGTGGCGGATTCGGCCCCCCCCCCTGAGATCTCGAGAACCACACATCCGATTTCATTGGAACAAACGGCAATCGATTTGCCACGATGCGAACTACATTTTTATAAAAAGAAATTTTCAAAATTTTAAAATTTGTGGATACAGGGGCAAAAATGTCCAAATTAGGGGTATTTTTGGACTTCTTATAACTCCGTTGTTTATCGACCGATTTCAATGAACCTGGCATGAATCGAGAGATTTTGGATAAGACTTTTACCATTAATACACACATCTGAAATTTTGAGGAAATTCATCATTGTTCACAGGGTTTTAAAAATAGGAGGATTAGTTTTCCAACAACTGAATGAGCAAAAGAGGCAAACACCCTTTTTTGGCTTTTGCTAGTCATATTATGCTAAAGAAGTGCAAATCGCATTACAATGTTCGTATAATCTTAGCATAGGCGGTGCCAGGGACATGAAAAAGGGGAAACTGTCATGGTCGCACGTTTTTCAGATGAACTTGCGGCCTTTGACCTTAAATGACCTCCAGTGACCTTGGAATCACTTGGAATGATCTTGTGTGCATTTAATATTATCCGTAAACGTTTTGAAACATTTGAATTCACTCTATTTCAGAAATTTCATTTTATGGCTATTGCGATACAGGGCACGCGCACTGTCATTTTAGGTCATAGCTCCGTGATCCGACCTAATATCAAGTTGAAATTTCGTACACAAGTAGAGGGCACCTTGCTACGTCGTATTTGTTTCTGGATTTTGTATTTGAAAAGATAGGGCCGAAATAATTGCAATAAAATCAAATTTTGACTTTTGACCTTGACCTCACCTTCTAAAGTGACCTCAGATAAACGAAATTACATTTGCGCATTGCCCAACTATTTAGCTATTGATCCATATAAAGTTTTAGGTTCTATCGTAAAAACTCTGGTTTTGACAGACATTTTCCTTTTACCCTCAACATGGCCAAAAATGGCGTGAGGTGCCTCCCAAAAATGTTGCCTGGCTCCGCCCCTAAGCAAAATGGAATTTCGAAATTTTGTAACGGGGCGTAGAAAGAATAGCTAGGAACATTCACCAAGTGTCGTGAAGCTGCTTTAAAAAGCCTGGAATTGGCAAGCAAAAAACCCGAAGGGGGGCGGATTCAGCCCCTCCCCTGCCGGGAATAGGGTTAAACAACATCGCGTCATAATTAGGTAAGGCAGTCGTCGCATGGCTTTCCTTCTCACAGTGGCGGCGCTCAGTACGAGTTAATTCGTCGACACCGACGTCTGAGGCGATCGTCTGAGTTGACGGGGCGCAGCCGTCTCGGACGTGGTGGCTGTCGGCCGCTGCGGTCTGACTCTCGGGGGCGGTCGGACCGCAGCGAGGCGGCGAGGCGAGGCGGCGAGAACAGGGTCGGCCAGCGGATGACGCTGCCGCTCCGCCCGCCGCCCGTTTTGTATTAGTGTCACCTCCACGTCGTGGCTCTTCCGTAAAATGCCGTTGTTAAAATAAAATGACAGTTGAAACATTAGGTCGCATGCACGCTCACACAGACAAACATAATAGAAAAATAAATGAACATAAAAATGCATTCAGGGGCCATTCGGAGGCAGCCATCGTCTCTCACTGCAGCCTGCCAGCAGAACCTTGACGGATTCTTCACGCAGTGACCTTGGTGTCTCCGAAATAGAAACAGAATTTATTTAAGATAACATAATTACTGGCTTGATGACTACGTAACAACAAACATTGCTCGCCACCGCAGTCGTGTCCCTACCAGCCGAGACGGCACTGCCGTCGCTGAGTAAGGTCCGAACATAGCCAGTGGACGGTTTTCGTATGCACTCTGCTTCCCAAGAAACTGGTAAGTGAGATTGCTCCGAATTCTTCTACTGGAACGGCACAGTCTAGAATATTGCTGCCAAGACTTATGTGGAGACCCTGTGTCGTCAGTTTCTGAGTACCCTCGCAGCAAATAAAACACTTTTTTGTAAAAGACTGTTTCATAAAATCATGATAAGTTTCCCAAAATCATGATAGAAACATGGGAGATAAGAAAAAATCATATAAAAGGTAAAGGATCTGCAGCCCCCAAAAGGTAAACGTGCATCCATTTTGCCAACCCTTATTGTACTGAATGTGTTTCACCAACCTCCGCGTCAACGAATTTTTTTTTTGCACGCCCGCACGCCCCGCAGCCGTCGAAAGACCAAATTACTCTACAACAAAATTAGACTTCCCAGGGCTTCTGAAACCGCTGAACCCCTGCGTAACGCATTGCTGGTAACGGTGAGGCTACAGAGTAAAGTGATGGACGTCTTCTTAGGTCTTCCCTTCGATGAAGAGGACTATGGAGATGGTGGTACCTGCAACCCTGAGCACATGGATGACAGAAGGTGAAGAGTTTGTAGGCCGCGTAATAACACGGAGTAGACGATACCTAGACAATTTAGGTAAGTTGTCAGTTCAGAAAATGAATTCATTGGTTCGTACATGATAAATGTTAATTTGATGAACATAAGGAGTTTTTTCTCCCAGGGCACTTTGCACTGAAATATATAGATTACATGCTCTTTTAATCAAGACCTGTTTACTGATTGTACAACACCACATAGCAGACAGTTCACTTTGGCGACATGCATGACATCAAGGTTCATCAAAATGTTAAAGTGGGTGGGAATGTGCATCATGTGTTATGTTTTGCGATGTTCTGTGTCATATCTTCTTGATATCATGCCATTTCTGTGGTTCACCTACGTTTTTCTTCCTTGGTGACAACAAATATTATGTACACCACATACGCTGTCACACTCACAATGCATTCATTGATAACTGCAAAAGGTGTAGTTCTGGCAAAAGGTGAGCACTACTATCCAAAAGGTGTAGTGCTGGCTCTGTTGATTTTGTGCTGTACGTTTGATTTTTTATATCCTGTGCCATGAAACCAGCAAGGAACGTAATGTAATTCATTCTAATTCCATAGAATAGAAATAGGTGTAAATACGTTCAAAAACTTTTTGTTGTGCAACAGTATGTTACCCTTTTCAGCAGTGTGAGGTGCACTTGGTTTGTTTTCAGAGAGCGTTTCCGTCTCTTGCCTGGGACGGTAAATGTCATAGAACATGTTGTTGGTCTCTGCCTTCAACATCGCAGCAACCACAACATAGCTCTGGCGCCTCATGATCAGTTGATTGTGACACTGAGATAATGTTATTACGCCTCTCTGGGTGACATGCGGTTTCATTGCCCATCGTATGGATAGGGAAAATTATCAACCCCCGGTGTCGAAGTTCTTATCCTTATCAAGTCTGCTCGCATTCTTAAAGATCCTTTGGGACAGTTTCAGCCATATGCCCATGTGTCTTGGGCTTTGAAACATGAACCAGTCCTTGGGGCATTGACCTGCCTTCCAGTAACTGGTTCTGCTTTTGACAGGTGTTTTCACAGTATGGCGATGCTCCAGTTTTGAGCGCTCCGTTGCCTGTTTTCCATTCTTTCAGCATCCATGAAAGCGATTATAGTGGCTGTCACAGCTGGTCACCTGTCGCCATGGTCATGGTCATCATGCACTGCATGCTTCACGTTAGTGTTATCAATGATCAGCCAACAGGTCTGATCAGGGGCGAAGCCATGATTTTGTGGGGGGAGACCGGGGGGGGGGGACGAAGCTCAGTGTGAACTAAAATTGTGGGAAAACCGCCTGCTGGGAAGACGATGTGCAGTAGTTTTCACAAGGAAATACGAGCCTTAGGGGAGCCAGGCCCCTGGACCCCCGCTTTGGTTGCGCCGGTGGTATTCCCACTTTTATGTTTACAGCTTTTATGCCACATGCAGTTTCCTTTCGTTGGCTGGAGATAACCACGGATCATTCAAGGCAGCAGCGTGCAGGATAATCAGCCGTGCCACGGAAGCCATCCTGCACGTTTTTGCGGATGTGGTGTGCTGGCCTCATGGTGGTGAGGTGCGAAGATTGCGGCACGCTTCCATGAGAAGGCTGGTCTGCTAGATGTTGTAAGTTGGAATGAGTGGCGCACGCTGGGTTGCGCTCTTGTGTTTCTGACGTTACTGAAATAACGCTTGAAGGGCACTGACTTTATTTGCCATATGAAGGATGAAGGGCACTGACTTCATTTGCCATGTGAGAGTCATGCTCTTTATAATCTGAGGAAGGGCACTGACTTTATTTGCCATATCAAAGTCATGCTCTATATAATCTGAGGCAGTAATTATCAGCCCAATTCTTGACAGCTGACTTCAAATCGATGTTGGTGTGGCCTTCCCTATTCTGCCTGCCTTGCTTTGCTCTGCCATGCATTGCCTTGCCCTGCCCCGCGCTGACATGCTCTGTGCTCTGCTCTGCCGTGCTCTATTGTTCGCCCGTTCACTCCCATTCTCTCTCTTCCTTCATCTCTCTCATGTTCTCCATCTTTTCCTTTTCCTGACTTTGTCCTTCCTTTCTTCATTCCATCTCCATCATTGGCAGGGTAACAAAACAAAACAAAAACAAAAAAACGCTGCCTCCATACTGAGAATACCTTGGTCATGGTGCTCACCGGTAGGCTGCATCGATGGCACACAATATGTCAAGCTGCTGGTACCAAAGGGCCGGAGTGTGCCGGAAGGATTTGACGGCCGTCAACATCCTGGGTGTGGAGGGGCCGGACCTGCAGTTTGTGGCAGCCTGTTTACGTTGCCCTGGGCGCGTGCATGGCGCCGAGTGCTGAAACCATTCGGGCACCACCGGAATACTAAGTGTTTCGCGAGGTCGCGCCACACAGGACTCGGCCAGGAGAGAGCAGTCAGGGACTCTGTGGCTCACAAAAGAGAGGAGTCAGGGACTCTGTGGCTCACAAAAGAGAGGAGTCAGGGACTCTGTGGCTCACAAATGAGAGGAGTCAGGGACTCTGTGGCTCACAAAAGAGAGGAGTCAGGGACTCTGTGGCTCACAAAAGAGAGGAGTCAGGGACTCTGTGGCTCACAAAAGAGAGGAGTCAGGGACTTTGTGGCTCACAAAAGAGAGGAGTCAGGGACTCTGAGGCTCACAAATGACCCGGTACTCTGTGGAAGCAAGATTGCTGTGATGCAGCAGTAATGGTTTGGGATATGCACTTTGTTTCTCGGAACAAAAAGTTGTGTCCAAACTCCAGGTGGCAAAAATTTGTTGGCATCCCCATATGTACGAAGACATTGGCTTTGCTGGAGCCACAGCATGTGATCTTTTGCTTGCCTATGTACTAAAGAATGTGTTGTGTGCTTCTCCGCATTCCTTTTTTTTAACGTCCACGCAGTTCATGCTCTTGCTCTCATTCACTTCAGCTCCAGAAACAACTCAGTCCATGCTCGTGGGCGACAGTACTTATCCGCTGTCGCCATGGCAGCTGACGCCATCGCGCAATTCTCAGTCATTCACAGTGGTGGGCGTATGGATTGCTTGAGTTTCAATACGCTACAACATCGCCGAGAACCGTTGCCTGCTGTTCGAATTATTCGACCTCATTGAAATACTCGTTTTGGCCCATGTTAGACTGTTAATGGGTGGAACAGAAGCAGTTGAGTGTAATGGAACGTGCCACAGTCCACGTTATTCATTGGCATCGATGATGCCCGTCACTGCCGAACACGGGTGACAGTGAATGGCTGGTTATTGGGTTATTTAACGACGCTGTCGACTGCCAGGGTCATTTCGCATCGCAACCTCTCTCGCCGGTTGTCGCGGGGGATGGCGAAATGTCGCTTTTATGCGTTTGTAGTCTGGAAAAACAATTCCAGGGCTTCACCGTGCGACTACAGCATATTTCTAACTGCCTGGCGTGATAGTTTGCCACTCTCGCACTAACACTATGTGCACCGTCACTCCTGACGCTAACACCACGAACATCACCACAGTCTTCCACGCAGAAATCACTGAGCCTGAGCTTGAGCCTTAACATACTGAGCAAAAACTGGCGCTGCTTATATAATACCTACAAACGGAAATGATGAAAGGGGATGTGGCGATTATGATATCATATGCAGCCAATCAGAAGGCGTATTGCAATCCGAGTATTCTTGAGAGGCTAGGCTTTAGCCAATGAAGGAACGTGAGAACGCACGGAATTCAAAGAACTGGCTGATGTAAGGCGGATGCAAGGGCTCAGAAGTTTCCGCTGGTATAAGCCATTTTAAAATTAGAAGAAGGAGGCATCGTTTAACATTTCGGATATGATTCACCTAGCGGCACTGCGGTACGATTGATATACTTGAGGCGTTAATGCGTTCTCAGACGTCTTTGTCTGATTCCCTTCGGTGCCGACTATGAGAAGTAGAGTTTTAAGGACATCTGGTAGCCTTAGACAGCCTTCACAAACCAAAGGCTTTTAAACGGAAACAATTAGAAAAAAAACACCAAAAATTAGAAAAAAGGAAACCCTACGATTTAGGAAAAAAAAGCAGACATTGAAGTTTGAAGGTTTTCTGACAAGGAAGCTTTAAAGCCATGACGTGAACTTTGTTACGCTGCGCCTGAAGAGCATCGCAGCCTCCGTCCAAACCATGCAGTATGTGATAGTGCTGAGCTATTGCAGCCAAAATGTCTGCTGTTACTGTTGATACTGGTGTGATTTCCATTTTCCACCATGCATTCTACTGCTTTTTGGCATCAACTGTGTCTCATATATATTATCTAATATGTAGTATATACATGTGCGCGCAAGGACAGGGGCAAAGGGCTGGACAGGGGCGAAGGGGGCAGGAACCTCCCAACCTCCAACGGGAGCCCCCACGAGGTGGCCATCTTCCAGGTGGTGTCTCTACAAGGCGAAAACGCCTACTTTTGCCTTCTCTCCCTCTCCCCACACAGCGCTCATCCGTCCCGTTATGGACAGCCCCCAGACTAGTAGAGCCACAAACCGGGGGTGGGAAGATTCAGGGGAAAACTATCCTCCTGAAAGCCCTCCCCCCGCTCAACAGCTGTCCTGGCTGTCCAGTTGGCCAACCATAACCCCCAAAAAGCCGTCCCTGACCTCACAGAGGGTCGCCACGGATGATGATTTCTTAAAAACACCCCTGGATCCGTCCTCGGGTGTTTGTTTAGAGTGCATGTTCCTGGTGCTCATCGCTTTTCGGTATTTCAGGGTTTGCACCGTTTTGCGTAATGCATGCGCTCTGGGTGACTACGTTGGCGCCTGGCCACCCGCCCTGCCACCCGTTGTTCCAGAGCGACCCGACCGGCCGCGTCACGCCTACGAACAGGCAGAGCGCATGGAGCGTCGCGCCGGTGAAGATCGCCAGCGGGCTGTAATTCGCCTGTTCGGCTAAAGTTGTGTTCTACGGTGTTCCTGTGCGGCGTGCCGCAAGTGGAGCACCGATGTCCGTTCCATTCCTTGTATAGTGAAGTCAAGTTGTGTTAAATCGCGTGTGGATGCATGAACTGCTGTTGCCGTAAAGTCCGTAAAGTCTGTTTCTCTAGCCTGAAGGCGGGATGGTGGGTCTAGTCGGCTGTAACGAAGGGAGTGACGCCCGCTAATTACATGACCCAAATAAAACATGGCGTAAAATGATCCTGTCTTCCGTACAGCATACGCTTGAGCTTCAGGAGATACGAATCAATGACCGTCACTTACATTTACTGTTTACAGTTACTCACACGGCATCATTAATATTAGCAGAGATAAAGCTGTCGCTCGCGCACATGCGACGCAGCAGCTTCAGCTTTAGAATTCTTGTGACGACCTTACCATCGGTTAATTCTTCTGGCTTCAGGACAAGCAGAGCTCGATTCCGGGCGCCTATCGCCTCTCGGTCCGGCGAGGAGGGCCGGCAGGGACGTTCCGAGGGAGGCGGACCTGCCTTGGAAGGTGGTGGGGGTCACGCTCGTGGTGGCTGTCGATGGCGCGGGCATGGCCGTGGCGACGGCTCCTGTTCTGGAAGTGTCCGAAGAGGCACCGGATGTTTCCAGGGACTAGGAAGATGACCTCTGGGGGCTGCCTGAGGTCCAGTTCTGGAGGCTTGCCTCACCAGCCACCACCACCATCTGAAGCTCGGTCTCGTGTCGTAAGGAAATGGAAATGGGGCTGTCAGAAAAAGAACGGAGGGCAACACTCAGCACGATACCGTTAGTTCTGCAACGGTGTGGCTGTTGCATTGACGAAATCGGCGGCGGCGGCGGCTGCGGCGGCGCCGGTGGCGTCGGCGTCGGCGGCAACGGCAGTGGCGAGCAGTGAAAATCACTGAAAACATCAGCATCCTGAATGGTCCTCAAGGACAAGGCTTGACACAAACAAACTCATGAACATCACCCCAGAAAGGGTGAAGGCGTTCGTAAGATGGAAAATAACATGGGACTACCGCAATGATATGAACGTTTTTCCTCACCAATGACGTCATGAACGACACGGTCCAGGTCAGACCGTTGGGTGTCGCTGCTGCGGCCCTGCCCGGTTCTCTGGGTTTGGCAGAGACGGTCTGTGAAAGGCGCAGGGTCGATACATAACTAATAATACGTAATAAATCCAGCCAGTATCAGCCACCAGCCGAGCCCAGTCCACTTCGACCTACTCCAGAAGCAAAACGAGCTTGTCAACAGTGAAGTCATCCTCAGAAAACTCTCATCAGATGATAATATAAGCAATATTATTTCCTCGATCCTCGGAATTCTTTGATCTGAATTCGGGTCCATGTTGTTTGCACTGAATAATGGAACCTTTCCCAATATTGCCCATAAAAGATGCCTTACCCGTGTCATAATCATGGATGGAACGAAATTCTCTTCCACGAGTCTTTTCAACTGCATAATAAATGACGTTTCCTCTCAGCTGCTCGACAGTGCAGCCCGGTTTCACCAGGGCTAGCTCCTGCGCCTTTTGCAGAAATTTCCTCCCAGGTCTGGAGCCTGCGGGTGGCACCACCTGGACCCTTGCACTCTCCATACAGGTCCTGTGAATCGACTAGTGGTGTGGGACGAAAGCATGTTTCTGATATGCGTGACCAAAGTCTGCTATAATGGCATCTGCTGCACATGGTGCTAAATGCAAAACTGTGCAAACGATTCCGATGCCACCGGGCCCGGTAGGTGGCACCGGAAGTATGGTTTAAGTTGGTATGCAGGGTCATCTTGAATACGGAAGGAAGAAATGACATTTCGTTGGAAAAGCCACAGCAAATGGCGCATTGGTTAAAAAGGTGCAAGGTGCCGTTATTAAATGCCCGACAACAGTATGCATGAACAGGCTGTTCGTGCATGCCATTAGATCCAGTTTGTCACGACTACGCAATTTTGTTGCATGCTTCTTTCATGCCAACAATACGTAAAGTTATGCATGACGGTTTCATACATTCATTTCTACCATTCCCAAACGAACTGTAAATTCCAAAACGCAAATCAACGATAGCATTTTTCCTCGGGCTTTTGATAGAACACAAGCCTATTTTCGCCCGAAAACAGCCATAATGAATGCGATGACCAAACAGTGCCCAGAAAGCCCTACCTTGAGCCAGTGGAATGGGATGTCAATTCAGCATTCCTGGGACATATCACCCTCACGTCATCCAGGGTGAACCCCTCAGAGAGTCGATAGTCGAGGAGCAGCGCAAAACGATCGCCAAGTAAGTGCTCCTATCCGAAAGGGACAGGGAGAGTCAAGGCAGCCATGAGAACGGTCTCCGCGGGGCCCAGGTAACTTCGGCCACCTTAGCTCTCATAACTGGCCGTAGCTTGGGGTCCTAGGAGTGTGAAAGGATCCAGACCCCTCCCCCCCTCGTTTTCAGGTTTGGACATCAGGCCTGTGACTGCAACAGGGAAGAACTGATCTGGAATCCTAGTTATTTTAGGACTTGGGGTTGTCGGCATTTGTCTCGCATTTCCACTTCATAGTTGCCAGTTGCCTCTAAATGGCGATTTTTCCAGTGATGAAGCAAGAACTGACGACAAGAAATTTCGGGTGGTCGGCGGCTGCTGGTGTGCGTTGTTCCCCGGGCGGACGGCGGTCGTGTCTCGCCAATGTACCCCTCTCCACGTGACTAATGGTCCAGGCGTCCGCCGCCCCGCCTCGTCGCACTGATTGCGCTCTTTATTCAAACGCACCGCGCTAACCATAATGTCCAAACAGACGTCGTTTGGCGCGTTTTTCGCCGCATTTGGCGGTTTTACGCAGACGCGCCATAAACATTTCCGCGCCACGTCCGGCCGCGCGATTTCCATACAAAACGCCGCCTGCCGACGCGGCCAAATGGCGCGAGCGGTAGGCGTTCACGGCGCGCCGCCGCCGCGCCATTATCGCCGCCCGGAAATGATGGCGGCATTTCCGGCGCAGCCTCTTCAATCTATCTGGGGGTTTCCGAGCGCTGCTATCCCAATATCGGCTGATGCGATTCGCAAGCGCTGATTTTTCCGGCCCGACTGCTGGATGTGCTGAGGGCGCGCCAACACGCCGCCAAAAGCGCGCGAACCGGCCGCCGCGCCCCCCGGGAAGCGCGCGCTCCGGAAGCGCGCCAACTTTGCGTATGCAAACAGAAGTGGCGCTCTTCCGTCCAGGGGATGCGACCGCTGAATGCGGAGAGAGCGTGGGTGGAGGGCGACGGACAAAGGAAGACAGGGGATCTGGCGGCGGAGGACGAGATTACGGCTGTTTGCACGATGCAGGCGCGTTCTTTATCACGGCCGTGTATTTGATAGGCCTGGATGAGAACAGCGGCCATGAATGGCCAATTAATTTCGTTTAGGATATTCAGTGGCGTTGAAATAATCGGGCATTTTATTGGCTGTCAAGAAAGACGTGAAACGGTACAAGCAAAGAAAAATGCTCATGGCAGCACGAAGGTGTGCATCTACATCCACCGAAAGGTAGCACAAATTCCACCCTAAAGCACTGCACCACATATTTTCCAAGAAAGCAGATTCCTTGATTGGCAGAATGGTTCTGTAGGGGAATGTAGGGGAATGCAATGGTTCTGAATCGTGATTTTAGATATCAAGTCATGTTACGGAGCTTCGATTTAAAGCGTCAGCGCACGTATCCTTTATCACAACGGCTATAAACAGGATATTGAGGAATATCGTCAGCGGTTGGAAGGGTTTAAAACATTACGAGATGAACCCAAGGATATTTTCTGTGTCTGAGGTAATTTAAGGTCATTTGATGTCAAATGTCATATTTGATCCCGGTGGAAATGCGACCATGGTAGCTCCCCTCTTTCATGTCTCTGGTGCCACCCATGCCAACGTTATGCGAACAGTATGATATGATTCGTACTTTAAGGAAAGAAATGGCCATGTCAAGTTGATGACCTATTGTTCTACAAGCTAAATGAATTATTATTTTTTACGTCAATCCAGTTTTCGAAAAAGACACACGTCATTTTTCTAAGCTCAGTGTACGCCTATGCATTTTGCTAAAATTATGAATGTGTGGGCCAGAGAGTAGGGCCCCGTCGATCAGCTCTCGAATTCTTGCCAGTTGCACCAAAGTCGGTCAATGAACAATGGAGTTCAGTAAAAATGCTCCTTTTTGTTGTTTTCATTTTTGGCCTTACTGTAATCACCCCCTACGAAATTCAGAAATCAATTCCCCTAGAAATGCACTTTACTGTTTAGTATTTTCAAGAATGGCTCTTAAATACTCCTGGTCTTCAGACAATATGTACATTCAGTTAACCCGCGCACGACCGTCGGTCCGTCCCGAACACCGGCGACTGGGGGGGGGGCAGTTGACTGCCCCCCCCTCTAACTCGCGAACGGTTGGTCGCACGATAAAAATAAGCATACCGTTGGAAAGCCTGTGACGAGTAGAGCTCGAAACTGGTCTCATTTTTAGTTTTAGATAATATTTAAGCCAATTTACGCCCTATATATGTTTTCTCATAGCCGACTGCATGAGACCGAGAAATGGCCTGAATCTCAAGGACTGTGACTAATAACGCATAGGTAAAGGCACCAGCGCACAAGTAAATGTCCGCGGATGCCGATACACGTCTAATTCCCCCAGATTTGTTCAATATATACGCCGAAACGTTGAGTTAAAGACACCGTAATTCTCCCGTCAGCCGTCAAGTGTGCGCCGCGGCCGTATGCAGTACCAAATTGACGGGAACTAATTTTGGCGTTCCTTTATTTTCGCGAAAAAAGACAATCTATGTCAATTTTATTGATCTTTGTCGTTCTTGTGATGGTTTCTCGTGCTTAAATTTTGGAAAAATTTATTAGTTGTCAATGTACAAAGTTGGCGGAGCTTTATTCGCGAGAGCCTGTTTATTTCCAAAATATGCTACTTTTTCAAACTTTTTGAGGTTCCTGGTATTAATTACGTCTGCGCACGCTAGTTCTGCCATTTTCTACCCATTCTGAGTAATTCATCGTCGATTTTGACGGTGGTACATTTTGGCCCACTACAGTTATTCGTGACCTGACCTCAGGTCAATGCCTGGAAGTCACTGATATTTTGCCCAATGACGGTAACCAGATGTCTGCTTCATTCCACAGTAAAAATGTTATGGAATGTTCCGTCAATTTCCGAAAAAAATGGCGATATGTCTTAAAAATGGGCTTGACCTTAGGTCAATGACCCGAAAAATTCCGAAAAATCTGAGATAGGAGATTTGTTGCATCTATCACGATCACTAATCCCTGAAAGTATTATTGAGATATCTTGTTTTGCGAAAAAGTTAGAGGGCGCTAAACTTTTTTTGACATAGGTCTGTTTGACCTGACCTAGGTTAGGCACCTGACGTGACCTGAGGTCAAAATTTTGATACAAGATGTAAAATTGATGGAGCAAAAGCTACACAAAGTTTCGTGAATCTGTGTTTGTTGGTTCTCTCGCAATCCCAGAAAAACCTCAGGGGGGGGCAGTCAACTGCCCCCCCCCCAGTCGGGGACGGGTTAATAAACAACCTTCAGTATACTAGGACACACTACATTGGTATATAAAACAGTTCCAATCAAAAATAGACTGGACTCATCGCCTCGGCCATCGACCCTCCTGCCGATGGCCGATGGCCGAAACGATGAGTCTAATGTATTTTTACTGGAAATGATTGATATAGCAATGCAGTACGTCCTGCTATATGGAAAGTCGTTTTTTTAATTGAGTGTATGCAATGTCTTTCACATCATGGCTAACCGACTGCCGTTTGTTGCGATCAGATCGGACCGGTAGTTCTCGAAATCTTAAGAGGAGCCGAATGGGCATTCCTCCTCATACAGGAATGCTTCCGAAGTCATGGGTACAGGAGTAGTTGCCGCGTTTACACAAGCACTGAAAAGCTGCCAGATTCCCAGCCAGGTTGATGACATTGGCCAACTTTTAAAACACTGCAGCTCAAAACTACAGTTGGTTCTGCAATGTTGTATCTTGACGTCAAAGAACGAATGACTGGTTTACGATGCAAGCAAGCTTGAAATAACAACAGGAGATGCCTTGGTATTGTGCACGACATGTAATATGTGCTGATTTCCTCAAGTGTTCTGCAGTTCATTGGCAGCGCCTGGCCAGCCTGACCGGTTGCATGACATTACTGCTACTCCAGTACTGCTAACGACATTACTGCTCCGACAGTACTGCTAATGACATAACTGCTAACGACGCCACTGCTGACAACGGTAGCTCTGCACGACACTATTGCTAACCACGGTACTGTTACACGACACCACTACTGACGACAGCACTACGACAGGACACTACTGCTAACAGGACCGTCGGTAACAGTACCGTCGCGAAGCAGTAATGTCATTGAGCAGCATTGACAGTAAGGGTAATGACGTGGAACCTCCCTTTAGAACACTGTTGAACAGTATGAAAGTTTGCTGACAGTGCGATGGAACATTAAAAGCCAATGGCTGACCGTTGACAGATATTCAAAAGGTCAGTTCACCGTAAAATGAAAGCAGCACAGCGAAGGAAGCGTTGTTGCAGTGGAAATAATATTTGAATCATTTTGTTTCTACAAACAATATTGTAAATTGCGGGCGAACTGGCTGTCCGGGCGATTTCAACCTTCTCTTGCACTGGTTGCTTGTTGTGAACAAAATGTTTTGTACCATGTTGAAAAATTTCCCAGCGACGCGAAAATGACATATAAGCGTCAATGGCTAACCGTAGATGTTCTACCAAGCACATATGCGTATGGATCCTAACAAATTCATATGGGACCGCAGAAAGGTATCCAAGATCTCAACGGATTCTTGAAAAAAGAACATAAAGAAGGGCCCTGGAGGCCAGAACATTCCTTCCGGAAATATCCAAGTTGATTTTTTTAGATTTATTAGCTTTGTTGGCAATATTTTCAAATGGTTCCTGGATCAAGGAAGACCAGGACCTCACTGGCTCATGAATATGATGACAGGTCACCTACGTGGGAAGTGGAACCCAAACGCATGGCAAATAAGAGCAGAGGAGCGCCAGAGGCCACGATTTTGGGCTTTTGGGCGGCCTTTTATTATAGGAACCGAAATGTGGGCAATGAGGAACTACCCGCTTCTGTGGTTTAGCGTGGAATTAGTTTTAAGGACTGCCATGCTGTTGCGTTAGGGTGCATTTTGGAGGATATTTCGGCATAATTTGAAAATTGTTTCTGGATCCCAAAAGACGTGACAAGCTTAAAGATTGTTTGGTACAACTTGAAAATAAGTACCTGATATCGAGAGATTCTTCGACGAAATCAAAAGCAGATCATGGATCCAGAAAGATCCAGGACTCGGGACTCACAAATCCGAATCCCGAAATTAAATTTTGGAAGCCAGGCACACATCTCTTTGCAAATTCAAAATCGCAATATTTTCGACCAACAGTCACATTGGAGCATGTGATCATCAGAATGTTGTACGCAAGAAACGTGCCGCCGTAACAGCATTCACCGTGATCGGCGTATGTTCCTTGCCGCATTTCACATGAAATACCCTGTCACTCAGTCTTGGAAACTTAATACAGTCCGTATTACCGTTTGCTTCTTTGGCCGGTGAGATGGTGGCCAACCAGAATCGACCTCATCGCTGCAAGCCAATGATAAAGGCCTTTTCAAGTCCCACATCTCGTAAGCAACAGGCCCTTCCAAACTTGTTTTGGAAGGCGGCTCAGCAAACCAGGACAGCCGGAGCCGCAGTCAGACGGCTCAACAAACCAGGACAGCCGGAGCCGCAGTGACACCAGGACAGCCGGAGCCGCAGTGACAGTGAGCCGCAGTGACAGCGAGCCGCAGTGACAGTGAGCCGCAGTGACAGTGAGCCGCAGTCACACACCTGATGGAGGCTGGACACAACGCGGCGACGGCAGCCGGACAGGTTGGTCGGCAGCCGGACAGGCTGGTCGGGAACCGAGGACGTCGGCCCGGTGGTTGCGTCACCACGTTGATGAAGGCGACCTTCGAGGCCGTCATGGCGGCGGCATCACACGGTCCAAAGCCGCGCAAGAAAACTGGGAATCATCCAATTTGTGGAGGAGCATTGGTTCGTCACTGGCGCCGAAATGAAAGAATCGCCGAATCTGCAGTGCGGCAACCACACGATCAGGCTGTGAGCGCGACTACGGTATGAGTTGCGGACAAAAGTGTCATGTGTTTCCAGTCCTTAATTGATATCAACTTACCATCGCCAGGTCGCACATTTAAAATCGGATGCAAGCAATACGTGGTGAATGTATCGAATGTCGCAGATGTTTCGAAGCAGCTGCCAACTATACGCCGTGAACGTATTGAACGTGTCCAACGTTTTCAATCGGTTGCAAACTATGCACAGTAAATGCATCGAATGCGTCAAATGTGCCAAGTCGGCTGCGCACTATACACGGTGAATGTATCGAATGTGTCGAACGTCCCAAATTGGCTTCAGACTATGCATGGTGAACACATCGAATGTGTCGAATGTCTTGATTCGGCTGCAGACCATACCCAATAAATATAATGAAAGAGTCGAATGTTCCGAATCGGCTGTCAGTTTTACAATGTGGCAAATGTATCGAATGTGTCGAATGTTTCCAATCGACTGCTAACTTTCTTATTCGTAATTTCAACATTATTTTTGAACACTAACAAATTTCCTCTCGGTCAAAATAACGCTAGGGCTAAATCTGATGAGAAACCCACATTCAGGGGAAGGTAGCTTGACGGGCTCCCCCCCTGTTATTTCCACAAAACAACGCCCTTGCTAGCATTATTTGCAGTTCAGCAACGCTTGCTTTGCAGCGTTGCTTTTAGTCTACGTACTTGTATAGGTATTCAATATACGTATTTGTACAGTAAATACAAACTGTATTTGCTAAACGGGTACCTCGAGTGTCCATCAACAGTCACACATTGGCTCTCTTAGGGTTCCAAGCACTGTCAGATTAAAAAAAGGAAATATTCCTGGTGCCCCACCAGGTATTTTCTTGTTAGCTGCATGCATTCCGACAATTAGCCACACACACACACACACACACACCATGTACACGACAGAGGTTTCATTTTTGTCGGCACCCTTGCGGAAAAGCCTTGACTACACGCTTGTTGTCAGGCTCCCCAGGTGACACTTGTGCACACACAAGGGCTATCCCGATTCCTCGGGCCCGGTGAATCAGAGGACTGCTCCGGTGACATGAAGCGAGGCCGAGCCCTCAGCAAATGCCACCGGACCGAAGGATCATTTTAAGACGGATCACACCCGTGTACCAATTGCCGCGGGCGCTGGACGGTACAACGTTCACCCTGCGACAAGGAGAACACCTCTCATTTGCTGCCATCTCCTGGGTAGGAGCCAGTCGAGGAAAAGTCTGCCACGTGCCAGGCTTGATCCAAAGACTTCCCACTTGCGGTTACGTGCATTTAGCGTCTGCGCAACGTGGTTGGTATTCCAAGAGCAAACTTTTATACTTTTGAGCAATATTTTAAAAGGTTGCAGCGAGATTATATTTCATAGGAATTTCAGTTTCCATCGTGAGCCACTGATCTTCTGAATTCATGAAGACTGAAATGTGATTTCCATATCAAGTTGTATCCATGCTCGTGGCCGTTATGCTGAAATCAGCCTGCAACGCAAAGCTCAAAAGAAAATCACTTGCCGTTTTTGAACCAGAGAAAATAGGAGCTTAATAGTTATTGACCAGCATAGGTTTGATGGGCCACCCTGACGCTGTTTATGCATGCATTGTGGCAATGCATGAAACCATTGAACCAAACCTCACAGCCAATGATCTCACTTTTTCAGCCGTGTTATCTGCCTGAGGCAGCTGTGCTGACCGTTCCAGTCATGGGCACCCCCACGCGCTGCTCCATGCTTTCCCGTGTTCATATCCTCGGGCTATTTAGTGCTGGGTGCAGACGTAGTCACCACGTGACCTGATCGCCAGCCGGGAGGGTCGTATTTGCAGAGGCGACGCCAGGGTAACGTTTGCCTGTCCCGCCGCGGAGTGTCAAGACCAGTATTCAGTCGATATTGCAGAGGTCCGGAAGATAGTTACTGAGCGGTACATGGAATCGACGCTCTCATTGATGTGCTTACAATGCACGTTGATTGTTGTCTAATGCGCGTTTTAACGCACGCTAGAGACCCAAATATGCCGGACCCTAGTCCTGACTATTTCAACTGCACGCCTCTGTGCCTCGACAAGACTGAAAGGTTTTGCAACGAAGGCGCTGATTGGGCGAATGCTGATAAGCTGGAAGGGCAACAAGAGTGATGAGGGAGGGGAAAACAATTCCTTCGCTTCTTGTGTACAGAGTGTACTGGTATCTGGTGTTTGTAAGTGAATGTATGATAATTGTTCGTGGAAGTATGCATTTATTGTTCGAATCGTTTGTTTGCTGGTGAGCAGAGCCGCCCCCGCCGCTCAGAACAGTGCAGTGCTTCATATGTCAGGGCTGAGGAGCCGACCCCGAGCTCAGAACAGTGCAGTGCTTCATATGTCAGGGCTGAGGAGCCGACCCCGAGCTCAGAACAGTGCAGTGCTTCATATCTCAGGGCTGAGGAGCCGACCCCGAGCTCAGAACAGTGCAGTGCTTCATATCTCAGGGCTGAGGAGCCGACCCCGAGCTCAGAACAGTGCAGTGCTTCATATCTCAGGGCTGAGGAGCCGACCCCGAGCTCAGAACAGTGCAGTGCTTCATATCTCAGGGCTGAGGAGCCGACCCCGAGCTCAGGTCAGGTTTCGACCACCGATATGCGGGGTCGTCTCGTCAGTCGGGAATAAAGCGTTGAGCAGCGAGAACGCGTGCGAGACGGGCGGGCGAGAAGGCGTGTCACTTCACGCCTTCACCCGCCTGGCTACACGCGGGTCGGACTAGGGGGACGTGAACTCACGGTACTACCACGAACTGTAGTTTTTGTCTGAACTTGTCATTTCCGACACGTTAAAAATGTAAATGGGTGGGTATTCTGACCTACATTGGCAAAATAACCTCACGGCAAGATACCAGTGATCTGTATCACTAAGCAAGGCCGTAGAAGCAGGATGAGCTGTAAATCAGAGTCAGGCACAACTTCTGCGTCACTTTCGCCACTTCTGCGCTTTTCAAGCAGCCATGCCTAACAACAAGCGAAGGAAACACGAAAGCAATACGGAACCTCACGGATGGCTACTGGCCTACCAGGCCGGGAATCTGGCAACTTTTCAGGTGTCCATGTAACTGCGGCTAGTGTTAGCGGCCCGCCGCCAGCAGCGACCTCTGACCTCGCCCTGGGACGAGATCTGAAGACCGGCCGGTCTCAGAGTTGCCCACGCTCACGTCCGTCTTCTGGCGATAGCAACAGCCGAGGTCCGACTGGAAATCCGATTGTGACCGGGCTGAGGTCAGCAAGACGTTCAGCTTGCCCTCGCTTCGGTGTCGTCTGGTGTGGTCTTTCTTTGCCCAGGCCTGAGACGAATCGAGGGGTCGCGGAAGTCTCGTCCGCTGAAAGGTGGGTCGTTGTCTGTTCGCAAAATCTTGGATGCGTCGAATGTTGTAAGCACATTACCGGGCAGCGGAGTCACTAGGCGTGATCAGGTCGACTTGGTCACGTAAATGAGAGGTAACTGGGAAACGTCGTCTATGAGGACGGACAGGTATCCGTGGGAAGTGGTCTGCAGAAGTCGTCGAGATGTTACAGCCGCCCGGTCGAGAAAAGTTCGTTCTCACCTTTCCACCACCTGTAAAACACATGATATTCGTGTGGCATTCTTTTCGCACACTGATATACTGCCCTTTAACCCTATTCCCGGAGGGCTAGACGGTATGGCCGATTCCCGGCAGGGGGGGCGGATTCGGCCCCCCCTGAGATCTCGAGAACTACTTATCCGATTTCATCGCAACAAACGGCAATCGATTTGCCGTGACGTGAACTGCATTTTTATAAAAAGAGATTTTAAAACTTTTGAAATTTGTGGATACAGGGGGGCAAAAATGTCAAAATGGGGGTACTTTTTGACTTCTTATAAATCCGTTGTTTATTGACCGATTTCGATGAAACTGGCATCAATCGAAAGATCATGGATAGGGCTTTTACCATGGGTGTGCAAATTTGAAATTTTGAGAAAATTCATAGGCGTTCACAGGGTTTCAAAAATAGGGGGATTAGTTTTCTAATAACTGAATGAACAAAAGAGGCCAAAACACTTTTTTAGCTTCTGCTAGTCATGTTATGCTAAAGAAGTACAAATCGCATTACAATGTTTGTATAATGTTAGCATAGGCGGTGCCAGGGACATAAAAAAGGGGGAACTGCCATGGTCAAACGTTCTTCAGATCAACTTGTGACCTTTGACCTTAAATGACCTCCAGTGAACTTGGGGTCACCTGGAATGATCTCGTGTGCATTCAATAGTGTCTGTAAACGTTTTTAATCGATTGAATTCACTCTATTCCAAAAAATTCATTTTTTGGCTTTTGCGTTATAGGGTACGCGCACTAACATTTTAGGTCATAGCTCCGTGACCCGACCTGATATCGAGTTAGAACTTGGTACACAAGTAGAGGGCACCCTTTTACGTCATATATATTCCGAGTTTGGTATTTGAAAAAACGGCGCCGAAATTATAGCAAAAAAACAAATTTTGACTTTTGACCTTGACCTGACCTTGTAAAATGACTTCAGATAAACAAAATTACATATGCACATTGCCCAACTATTAAGCTATACATTCATATAAAGTTTTAAGTTCTATCTTAAAAACTCCGTTTTTGGCAGACATTTTCCTTTTACCCTCAACATGGCCAAAAATGGCCTGAGGTGCCTCCCAAAAACGTTGCCTGGCTCCGCCCCTGAGCAAAATAAGAGTTTCGAAATTTTGTCACGGCGCGTAGAAGGAATATCTAGGAAAAGTCATCAAGTTTCATGAAGCTGCGTTAAAAAGCCTGGAATTGGCAAGCAAAAAACCCGAGGGGGGGCGGATTCCGCCCCCCCCCCCTGCCGGGAACAGGGTTAAATCCAAACAACCGGCAATCCTGTCTGACAAGTCATCCACCAGTTCGCAGGGCATAAAGGGCGAGATGCTCGCCACTTCCTCTGCAACAATGTCTCCAGTTTTTTCATTGCGATGCTCACGCAGAGATCCATCTCGCTGAGGCGCGTCTTCAGGATTCCCCGCAGATTCCCGATGGGGTTATCGTGAGGGGAGTTCCCCTCACGATAATCATGTTTTCTTGCCCCGGCACGCCGAAAGGTGGGCTTGGCAACACCCTTGGCCTCCCGGCACCGTGTCAGCGGGCGCGCCGTTTTTCATGACGGTGGCGGCCGACACGTCGCGCACGCACCATGTTCCTCTGATTTGCGGGCACATGCTCGCCATTCTTCCCATGGCTTCAGCGAGAGACCCTGGTAAAATCTCCTTGACAAAGTGGTCTGTGTTGACTGTGTGCTTTTGCGGCACCATGTGCAGCACTGTGAAGCCCGCAGCACTCATTACATCCTAGACCGCCACGTTCTGGAACCTCTTGTCAAGGCGGAAAGGTGGTTCTTCCACCCTGCCTTTCGCCCATACGCGGTCGTTTTGGGGGTTTAAGGGCTGTGTGAGCTCGAAAACAGACTCTCGCGCCAAATGACTCCCTTGAAGTCATCGTTACTCCAGTTCTTGAGGTTTTTGGCACAGCTCCATCCCTGCCCTCTGCTGTTTTTGCTTTTTTCAGTTTTGGCCATTTAGCTCTATTGGAATCAAAATCGTAAAGTAAGGCGGCAGAAATCTGACGAGAATCAGCATTAGCGAAGAGAGTTGGGTTACCCTGTAGGAGCCACGGACGATTCGAAAGGTACAGGGAGAGTGTTCGACGAAGGAGATGATGTGAAGGGCGTGGTGATTGTAAACTCCTAATCGTCACTGAATCCCATCTGGATCATCGCCATTAGTGATTCTGTATCTTAGTTTTGTATCGGAATCGTCGTGTTTCGTTTTTCAGTCCCTGTCTCTCAAAGCATTTGCGATATCCCTCTGAGTTGTAAGTTCCACGTCACCGAGGCTGTTCAGACGGTGACGTTGTCAATGTAATCCGCTCTAAGTTACGGCTGATTTGGCATATTCTGATATCGGTGGACGATTCGCCGCCGAAAATACTGTCGTCCGGGTCAATTTTTTGTTTTTGTTTTTACCCTTGGCGGAAAAGCAACTGTTTTTGTGGTCTGCCCAGTTTTGGGACAGTCCTAAAATTGTGATTGCAATTTCTGCTTTTTTATATTCATGTAAGCTGTGCGTCGGTGCAATTCATGTTACAAAGCAGCTATCGCCTCTATGGTAATGTAGACAGTTTTATGCGGGGTTTGAGAACAGGTGGACGATGCCTTTCCAGGTGGTGTGGCTCCTAAATCGTGGGCCTGAGGAGTTTGATTCTTGGTAGAAACGACCAGGGGTAAGCTGAGCTACACCGTGGTGTTTTTCAATTCGTTGCAGTCTCTGGATGGCCAGTACCACAACCAGTCCATGAAATCGCTCATGAATAGCTGTCTCATATTGCCACATGTCGCGCACACTGAAACGCACAATGCGCCACTCTTTTAGTTTCTCTTTGCGCATTGCGCGAAACGCACCATGCGCCGCTCTTGCCCGTCAAATTTCTCTTTCTTAAGTGGCGCATTTCGAGCCGATCCGTTCCGTGGTTGATGAGCAAACTCGCCGGAACCGAGACGATGTTCGACGCTATTTGCGAATCTCGTTTTACATGCTACCTCTATGGGCCAAAAGTCCCTCAAGCCGGCGATGCGTGTCGCAAGGGGCAACCTTCTTCGGTGGTGAAGGCCGAAGACAAGGCACGACCTGAGCAGGTTAATTGCATTTCATGACTGCTTGCAGTTGGGTACGCCGCGGAGAGGTCAGGCGATCGAGCCTCTTTCTGGGTTCCAGCAGGTTCGACTTATACGAACGGGTCGGCTAGCCCTGTCCGACCAAACAGCCATCACAGCTCTATATAGTCCGCAGCCACCACAGCTCTGTATGGTCCACAGCCATCACAGCTTTGTGTGGTCCGCAGCTGTAGCTGTTTCCGATTTGCGGCCGATGGCGTGAGAAGTGCCTCTGATAACATCTGCTGCCATCTGTTGGCAGCGGATCGCACTGCACTCAAGAATGGCTGCTGTCTGGCTAGACCAAGTTTTGTCCATGTGCAGGACGCCGTTTCGTCCACATTGCTTGGGCTGTGTTCTTACATGGGACTTTACTCGATGCGTTTTCAGTATTTCGTTTAATCATGCAGTGATTTCTGGGTTTGCACTTCTGTAATGCTCCTAAAGCGCACTGAAAACTGAAAGTTGGCGCAAACCAAACTAATTTGGGACAAGTTTTCAGCAGCCGGATAAGCTTCAGAGGTGGCACCGGGGCTTTGAAAGTGGCAGACATTTCAGAAATTATTCCCGGGTTGCACCCGTCCTTTTTAATGTTACCCTATCTTTTTACCTCGTTCTTTCAACATTGCACTCATCATATTGCCGCCGATGTCTTTATTGTTTCATGTCTGTCTGTGCACAAGACATTTCACGGATTTGGATAAATGTTCGTGACATCAGTCTGACGTTAAAATTTCCCTTACTGGATTTATCCATTGCTCGCCCAACGATGCGCCATAGAAAATGCGATCGTCGATCGCCAATCCGATAGGTGATCTACTCGCAGGCCTTTACAAGGAACAACTTGGACAGGCTCTTGATCGCGATGAACCCAAAATGGTCAGAAAACGAACAGTGGGGAATGGACAAACCAGGAGCTCAATGGAGCTCAAATGGCCCTGCAACCTATTTGGCCGCAGAATCTTCGACTGAACACAATACGTATCCAGCGAATATTCCTGCGTCTTGTTCGCCGGGCGTTTCCCGGACGATCACCTTTCCGGGCGCATTGTTGGCGCAGGGATCGCGCGTCTCTCGCCAGCTATCAGAACGCCTCGCCAATCGGTTTGGAAACCGGCCATCATATATTCCGCTGCCAAAGGCGACAGCGGCCGGCCGCAGTCGGCGCCGGCTGTTTTTCTTCTGCGTTATTCGGTTTATTCGCGGCCGATTGGGCCAATATTCGGCCGCGACGTGTTTTTGCAAACGGCGGCGCTGGAGCGGCGGTGGCGGCGACGACAAACCAGCGGACAAATTGGCCGAGAGCGGCCATTATGCTGATCAGCCGGCGGAGGAGTTGGCGCCGGGAACTCCGCACTCCGGAGTGCCGGCGCCGATCTCTGAGGCGGCCGGTCCGCGGACGGCCACCGGAAGTGACCGGAAGTGTCCGGGATGGACTGGAGCGGGAGGACGCGGATCCAGACCGGAAGTGGTGGGCTGTGGCGATTTGTCGATCAGCGCCGCTGATATGACTTCATCGGCGGGCAGCGGTTCCACTGCGCCGGCCAGTGACGGGTGATGGACCGTGATGAGTGGCCGCTCTGCGCTGCACGCGTAATACCGGCACGGAAGAAATGAACAGCAGGTGCCTGTTACAAGTGTTGGTAATGCGTCTATTGCAGTGCACTGGCGTGGCATGAAAGGCCTAACGAGTCATTAGGCTTTGAGGCATGAGCATGAGCCTAGGCTTTTTTGGGCTCGGCGATCTAGGGTTTATTTAAGCTATGGCTGGAGTTTTCTGGAAATTATTGGAGGGGGGGGGGGGGGCGTCTGCATAGGATTTCAGGCAGTTTTTCCAGCCATTGTCATATGGTCATGCCAGTCGTAGACATAATGGTAAAATACTTGAAGAATAGGGGATCCAGGCCCTATCAGCTTCTCTCCTCCGGGCTTCCAGTGGATGAAAGCTTAAGATTTTCTAAAGAAATTGGAACTTGCTACAACTCGCTGGAATCATATTATGTTTTAATATATTTACAGCATATATTATATTTATAATGTATATACGATAAGATTATAAAAAATTAACAGTATCACAACCGCCCAGGTTTAAAATGTCATTTTGGGAAGACTTAAACGCTCTAATCCTATCCAAAGATATTTGCTGCAATACGAGCAAGTGGCTTGGTCTAAAGGAATCGCTCCGAGCTGGCGTAAGGGGCGACTGGATCTGGTGCTTAGCTATTTGAACTGATGCATCGCCACTCCATTCAACTCTGCTTCCATATAATCCGTAACTCTGAGTCCAGTAGAAAATAAGTTATGCTTCGCTCTGTGCGTGCTATATATCGAAGAAAAAATGGCACTTGAATGCGTTGAGAGAAGTGGTCGACCATTGAAGCCCCTTTTGCTTGATTATACTTTTGCCATGAGGACGTTTAGGTGCGTTTTTCGGATCATAGATGTACCATGAAAACATTTTTAAAGAACCAGAGCAGGATCGGTTGGAGCATGTCCTTAATGCTCCGTTCGGGAGACAAATATGGACTAGGTAACGATGTGCTGCTATATAACACATATGACAGTCGCATGCAGCACGAAGCAAGGGATGCCGTGTAAGGACATCATTTAACATGATGTAATTTCTTCACAAAACCAGACCCAATAACTTTGCTCGACTTTATCGTGTTTTGCGTTACCACATCTTTTTCGAGCAACACTACAGTCATGAAGTTAACTTCCGCAAAACTCTGAGGAATGCATCAAGGTCTAGTTAAGCCAATGACACATGTCAGTACTTTGCTGCCGTGCTTGACTGGCTGTCAGGCTAGTCAGGTTAGGTCTAGTTAGTCAGGCTAGGAACACCTTAATGATTCACAGGGGCCATTTTAGGCCTTCTGCTATCATTTCTACGGCCCATATGGTTTCATGCAGTCCTTCTTTACTTCATTCTATAAACTTTATTACCTGTGTAGTGAGTAGCGACTGCGTGCCGTATAGGGGGTGGGAACTTCCTGATAGGATCGTCACCGACATTTTTTCAAGATGTTACAAGAAGCGTACTACCTTCGCTTTTGCTTTCATTGGCGTATATCGAGACGAGACTATGGTCCGATGGGTGTTCCTAGTTTCCCAAGTCATTTGTGTCTGCAAAGTAATATGTGGATGATTACGAGGGTAGAAGCGGTTTCGTGAAAGACAGGGATCTCTTAAAATGATGGCATTGTGAGATGCAAAGGGGATACGGAACATTGCTACTTGCAAGAAAGAGATTATTAACATCAACACTTCGGGTGATGACCAATGAACTTACATGTGAAATATTGAAACAATGGCAGGAAAAACCAATAATGGTCAGGAGGAGCCACAGAACGAACGAACGGCACTTGCAAGGAGAAGACTAGACATATATAGTCTGTATCATAACCAATAAATTTAACCACGCAGCATAAGGACAACTGCAGTAAAAAATCAGTACTGGTTAGGATAAGACATTTCGCAAACTAACTGTATTTCTTTCACGCTGCATGTGTTTAATACGTGCGTCTTGCCACGCATCTAACCACCAATTGGTTTCTGTCCCGCATTTGTCTACGGAGCTGTGAACGACATGGTTGGACCCCAAAATGCCGTATGGCGGAATATCGAATACAAAAAATGCTGAAAACAAAATGTGAAAAGTAACGCATCAAACATGATAAATGGCAAGAGAGGTAAACATAAAACTGGGGACATCGAAGAACAACATGCCGAATATGAATAAATATATAATTGCAATATTCATCATTATGCAAAAATGTTACGGGACAAAATATTAGATGAAAAATTAATCGACGCAACACAAAGAACTGAAAAATAAGGACCTCGATATACGAAGTCATACGATATACGACCACGGTATTCAAGTCCTGGTCGCTCAGTTGTCTGTCTCTGCAGTCTCTGCAGTCTCTGCAGTTGTCTCTGCAGTTGTCAAGTCTCTGCAGTTGTCCTTTATGGAGTTTTCCCTTCTCTTCTTCCAAAATTGTGCCTATTGTTGGCAGAGGCAGCAATCAGGGCGGGTCGTCACCGTAGAACCAGGAACATGCTCTACGGTTCTTGTATCCGAGACGCTTAGGAAAAACATATTCCAACCCATTGTTATGCGTTGTTGCCAGGTGGAAGAGCTCCGGCAACAGGAATTACAACTTATCCTCAAAAGACCACGAGGAGAAGAAGAAAGGAATTTTTCAAGCCCATGACTCGAACCCATCATACCATATGACATAAAATGCCAGTATTTTTGCAATCAAACCATCAGGTCCAGTGGTGCAACCAGGATATTGGCCTGGTGGGTTCACTTGAGCAATCCCTTGGAACAATCGGAATATTCTTCTTAAGGAAAGTAGCGAAAACATCTAGGAAATTATGTGTAAACATCGGCAAAATTTTCGCGACGTTCCTGTTTGAATGTCCCCGTACAAGTTTTAGGAGAAATCTATAGCGGGTTCCGTTACTAGTTGTCTTGCGGTATTTGTAACTGAAATATTTATCCGGTACGCTTAACAGTACTGATCCCTGCTCCGATATTTTTGCCCTTCAGTCGTCTATCATTTGTTTCTTAGACGCTTCATTGTTGTGCTGCTTTGATATTTCTGCTGAACAATTTGCATTTGATGTCATGTTTTGTTTGTTTTGTTCATGCCATCTCTGTCCATGTTTTGTTCGACGGACTTACTGCTTTTTAACATTAATCCCCACATAGACGTAACCAAGAAGGGCCATGGGGCCATGCCCTTCCCCCCGAGCCAAGCGGTCTACACTAGATATATAGCGATTTCGCACGAATACGGACTAGTGATCACATAGATGCTCCAAAATCAAACGTTATGTGTATTCCTATGGGTTAAATATGACGTCAGTTGCATGACATTGCTACTTTTTGCTATGAATTTCGTCATATGCCAGCGGCATGTCACAAAATTTGGAATCCCCAGATCGATGTGTACATTTCATATGTTCCCGTTCCAGATTTACGCCCATCGTCATTTACCTTGTTCAGTATTTTGTGTACTTTGGCTTGCTTTCAACATTTTTCCATTTGATACCATAGGTAAGTTTATTTCCGCCATAGTTTCATAGTTCCTCTAATCGAATATTACTACGGTATTACGTCCTCTAATCGAACGACGCATGCCAACAAATTTGGTACCACCTCTATGGATAACGGCTGGTTTGGGACTATTATGACTTAAAATTTGCACCAAGAGCTGTTATAGGCCATGAGGTGTTAAATACCAGATCAGTTTGCGTTTCGGTGAGCACTCAGTATATTGGGTTGATGTCGCTAAAACTAGTTTATGCCTCACGGGAAGCCAAGCAGCTGTCAAAACGGTCATTTTCAAGGCAAAAATGCGTGGTCCAAAAGACGGTAATTCTTCGGCAGCAGACCACATAGAAATAGGGTAGTCCTGGTTTCCAGGGTATGGACGCATGAAAGATAACTGTTTTTTGTCTAGGCCTAGTTTTTCTTTGCCTGCAACCGATTATCTACTCTGCCTTGTTCCCTCATATATCGAACGCATTGTTCTGGACTTTCCCTTTTCGGTGTTATCGCAGCGTAAAAAGTATTATCAGCATGCGTCATCCGCATACACCACCACTGGTGATTCAAGTTTACAAAGTACGTGATAGACGAAGCATTTTTGCAGTAACTTATTTATTGACTGACTGGTTTCTTTGTCTATTTAACTAGTTTATTTCATTTAGTGGGAAACAGGTACATATTCCATTAACAGCTGAAGTCATGTGTGTCAAATCGTATATGCATAAATGCATACAAAGTAACAATAGTGTTCCACTGTTAATCTGACCAGTCGTTGAACAATATGGCAGGAAAGAGTAACAACTAAATACTAAAAGCTATCAGTACAGTGCAGATGCTGCAGCTGTTCAACGAAAGTCACATCTTGTGCTGAAAACTCGCCGGCAGTTTTATAAAAGACATCTGCGTCTAGACATTTGAATGTGAAGCCATTAACATATTTTGGGATCCTCGCAAACAAGCCTCTCTTGATATTCTCTATCCTTCCGAAAGATACGGCCATCACACCTCGAGTTTGCTCAGTATGGCTTGCTGCTCTGCCTGCAACAGCAAACTTCTGATCTAGAAAATATTGTGCCCACAGAAAACACTATATTCATTGTACAAACGTAAAGATTTATTCTGCCCAATTATTTCAATAGCATACACATTCCTGTGCTTTTATACACTGATGGTACACAAGCGTCGCCGAAAAATGAATGGACTAGGAATTTTTCCAGTGAATCCGCGTTTGAAAAAAATGTTGCTTCTCCGGAGAAAACCCTGTATTGCATTTTATCATTCCGAGCAGTCCTCTGCCTCCCTCCCCAGCTACAGTTTTGCCTTCACTGGAGGGGGGAGGGGGGAGGGTGTTGGCGATTTCAGTGCGGGGGTTGAACCCCCCGCCCCTAGGTAACATGCTAGACGATGCCGTGCATGGATGATATTTTTCCTCAGTTTCCCAGATGTGACATAAACCCTTTGAAATATGTGGAAACGATTTCTTAAAAAGCTTTCAACTGCCGTGTTGGTTTTTTGTAAACATTCTACGCATTTGGTTTTGCGATCAGCTGGCCTCAGAAATATTACGTCCAACTTCGTTTGGGAACTGGAAGATTGCGATTTCGACATTGAACATTTCCCATCGTTATTCTGGAATCAGTTGGTCAATTTTCCAATTTTTGCGGCTTTGCCACATGATTCGTATGTAAATTGAAACGGTTTCTTCCATGCTGCTTCCCAGATTGTAAAAAATATCGGAGGGTTATCGACAGAAAATTTTGAATACTGAAATACGTTTGAAACTGTGACTGGTAGTTTAGTTGATAGAGCGCTGGTCTCCCGTCCTGTCAAGACAAAAGGCCCCTACCGTAGTGCAGGGATGGGGTCGCGTCGGGTCAACAAGGTCGTGTCGGGTCGGGTCCTCATGCCAGTCGCTGACATGCAGACCGCATGCCTGCGAGTGGCATGGGTTGCAGGTATGCGCAACATGGCACTCCAGAAAATATTTCACAGGAACCACTATGATCCGTCGAATGTGATGACGCACTCGTAATACTGACTGGTGGGCGTCAGTCAGTCGCCAAATGAGTCCACATATATATTCCACCTATACGATCTATGGCTTTGTGACCTGAGACTGAAAACATCTTCGGACAACTAAGGACTAAGTCCCAAACGTCTGAGCTGGTTACAGATCAGTTCAGGTTCAAATGAGAACATTAGCAAACGGAAACCACTTTGTCTATGATCTAACATGACTTTTGGTGACCTTAACCCACCATTGATTTGAGAGTGTTTACCTCCGCTTATTTCTTAGGAATGAATAAACACAGCATCCTGAAACTTGCAGTACATTTGTTTGCATCAATTGTGCACATACCGACGAAAATTTGGAAACGAGGTCACACGGTCATGTCGACAACCATAGTTTGCCATAAGACGTCCAGTTTTACTTTGTTGCTATATGGCTGGTGCTTTTACAACGTTTAGTGACTGTGACTTATATTACATAACAATATAACCTGATATGGAGCATACCTAATCTCATGCTAGGTCATCCTAGGTCAGATATGTATTTTGCACTTTCCGATTGTGCGTGAATGCATTTTATAAAAGGAACTAAATCAACTGATTTTTTATACGAGCAGATGGATCATTGAGTTCTCTTGCAACATAATGCACGTACAGCCTACACTGCAGCATCTTACAACAGTGTGCATTTATCTGTAGTTTGGTCTTTGGCGATTTTATGCATATTTCAGCTCAGCGAGTAAATCGGATGGCCGATGTGGACACATCGGTCTTTGGAACGTCGTGCAGCATTCCATGAAAATATGCAACATAGGGCAAGTTGGCTGAAATTGCATGTCATCAAATGAGAAGGTTTCCCGAATCAAGAGCCAAGCCACCTAAAAGTGCAAATTTCTAGAACATCTTGGTTTTTTTAGCGGATTCAGCCCGAACGTTTTGTATTCGTGCAACTGGGATGGAGTTCATGCCAAAGCAAAACATCTCGACAGGCTACTAGTGTCCCAAAATATGGAGTAATTTTACCTCAGGCGCCGCCAGAGCAGGGACGCACTCAGAATTTTCCTGGGCGTGGTCTAGGCCTTGAGCCGGGACTTCCAACTTCAGGGGCACCTCTCACTCGGCAGTATGAATTGCTTTTGTCTCGCAGCTAGCCGCGGTATTTGCCTAAGAGGGAACAGAGCGGACTAGGTTTTCGACTGAGGAGGGGAGGGGCCCCGGTTCAGTGCGGTCTTCTCCTGCGAGTCCGTACTGCGTTTGTTCCGTATCGCGACCTACGAAGGGAGGATCGAAGCTGCAAAGACCCCATGACACGGCCGCGCCATGACCCGTGGCTGACCCATTGAGTCTGGATCGAATGCAGATGACCGTAGTGGGACTCGAACCTAGTGCCTGTCATGCACCGGACTCTGCTGTCCGGCTGCTTATCCATCAGGCCACGGCCGCGACAGTTAGTCTTGCAACCGTTTTCAGAATGGTGGAATTCCACATGTGACCCTACATACGTTTTATCTAACAATTTACAGCGTTGTAACCTGAAACACACGAACGTTTTTAGGACGCTTTGATTATGCATGGCATGAAAGTTATCATTTTTAATTTTCGACAAAAATTGGAGGAGCCAAGTTTGGGTCATGTTTACAAGATCACCTTTTTGAAACAGATGCGGACCTACGGAGGGGGCATGAGATCGATGCCCTCCGGGCCTGAATAGACCGACGAGAGGGGCCCCGAAGGGGCTTCTTAGTTTCAAAATTCAAATAAGAATCAAATAAGAATCCCATAATCCCACTCACAAGTTTGAGATCATTCCACGGTCGTTAAACCTTTAATCGTTTGTAGTTTTATTGAAGTTTGGGATCTCGCCCGATCCGCGGGGTGGTTGTTAACAACGGCCTCTGCCTCCAGCTCTCACGGCAGCGCGTCCAGAGTCCAGCCTGCCAGCACGACCCGCCTGCTCACGAAGAAAACGCCGACGTTCGGTGCACCATGCCGCCCGCAGTACAATTTATTCACGATCCTCCGCACGTCGCCCAGCATCGCGAACACCTCAGCAACGCGTGGTGCTCCGCGCCGTCAGCCAGCGGCACTGGCACCGCGGCGCCATGCCGAGCACCGCCGGCCAGTTCCACACCGGCCGCACACCCAGCGCCAAGCACAGTGGGGACAGTCAGCTGATTCGCAGCGGCAGACTCGGGAATCCACGGCAAAGAGTGGCAGGCCGTGGTCTTCAATCAGCCTTCGCGAAATCCAGATGTTCTGTTATGGCTCGGACCGTGACATGGGGTGGAAAACCGGTGCTGCCATCTGTCCACCGCGGCGAGAAGTTGTCTTTCTTTCGGGGGGCCAGTGGGCACTCCACCAGGCCGGCGCGGAAACTATGAAGGGATGGCGGATTTCACGTACCGCTGTCCACACAGTGCGACTAATTTCCCTACAACTGGCAGAAACCTCTAACCTGCCATTAAGCCTCACGGTAAAAGCTCGCATTACACAAGCTCCTGCACACCCTCCGAATCACCCTCGCTAAGCACACCTGAAGCGGACGAGCGTTGCGATAGCGGCCGGACAGCCGGAAATTGTGCATCACAGACGGTCTGACGCGGGGTCCTAGACTGGCCAAACCACCCGCCGGCGAGGGCGGCGCAACAGAAAAGACGCAGGCGTGCACCTAACCACGAACAGCTCAACAACAAAGAATTCGCCGCCGCGACAGCTGCGCGCGCAACTTCGCATTTGGCGCCATCCGCGCAGAACTGGCGCGAACCCTTCACAAGGAGTGCCTATCTAATCTCCCGGGGGTACCAGGAGGTCAAGAAGCGGCATTTCCAGGCGATTCACGCTCACACACCTATCTTTGCCGATTGCTGCTCGTAACTTCTTAAAGGCGTGCAGCTGGTGTTATCACATTCTGCACTGGAATCACGTCCGAGGAATGCTTTTGACGTTTCATTCGGAGGAATGCTTAAGAGGAATGTCTTTCAGATTTTTAGCTGGCAGACAACACAATGTACCAAAGCTCTGACAGCCGCATAAGCTCAAGAAGCATTCGCCGACTTTCGGCCACAACGTTTGTTTGAAAGAAATTTGACGGAGATGAAACAACTCAAAACAGCTTCTGCCAAACAGCAATCGGTTTCTGTCTTCTCCAACGACTGACCAACAAAACCCGCTACCAGTAAGAGTGTTTTAAATTCTGCGCGTAGCCAGCTCAGCCAAATTTATAAGGCACGTGAGTTTTGAAGGAGCCAATACGCTGACGTCGCAACCAAAATCACACCTACTGTCGATTAACAGACTATCTGGCCAAAGCTGACTTGATAGGTCTAACAATTACCCAATATTCCTAAACGGACATCAAGAACCTTTTGTTACCAGGAGGGTCCAGAGCATGCGCCAAACGGCTATGCAAACTTAAGTAGAAGGCTATGAGCAGCTGTGCAACCCAAATAGAAAAACGAGAAGCACTATGGTGAAACAGGATCCCGATGGGAACAGACAGAGCACAAAAAAAACTTAAGAGTAATCAGGACGTGAAAGACAGGCATTGAGGAAGTCCTGAGCGAACGAAAAATGACCACAATTTAACAACGTATCAAAAAGAGGAAATACATTATCTTTGGTCTGCGGTGTGGATGAGTCAAATTCAATAAAACAAAAACAAAAAAGTTCAGCAGCGGCTTCGGGCCAGCTGAGGAAAGGCGGATGACGACGCGGTCTAAGGAGAACTCCAGAGGCAGACCTGACCTGAAGGCCAGCGAGCACAAGGTCGAAACCCGCCCCATGCCGATACTACTGTCATCCAGCGGGCGCCGCCATCACTCGACCTTCTTCACGGCGCCGTTGGTGGCGCTGCGGTCGGGCTTCTTGGCCAAGTAGGCTTTATGGAAGAAGTGCGAGAAGAGCGCGAAGTAGCTGAAGTACATGATGAGCGACAGTTTGATGTTGAGGAAGGAGACATCGCACTCGCCGCCGCTGGTCTTGACGTGGTAGGCGTAGAAGTTGATGATGCACCCGACGACCATCTGAGCCAGCTGGCAAGCGGTGATGGCCACCGAAATCCACCTGCGAAGGGCGCGAGTAAACAGGCCAACCAGGTCAAACAGCATATATCCATTGCCATCTAGAAGGAACGATCGTTTACATCGCGTATCTTGCGCGTCGCTGAAAGCACCGACAAATTCAACCACTTCGAAACCACTTCAGAGACATTTCCTCTTTTGTCCGTTGTAGTAAGCTGCCACCTTCAACACATATTCTGTGGATCAATAAGGTCAACAGAGATGGCGACCAGTATGCTTCCAGTAGTCGAACCAAAAAACGGAGACAAACATACGGCGAACAACGCCGACACGCGGTGAATAAAGCTGAGTGTTCGGATTTACGAGCGCTCATACTTGATGACCCCACGACGCACGCGCACGGGGCTACAGAGAAGTTTGCTGGCACGAAATACCGGACTGAAGGCAGTGGACGGGACGAAATACTCAGAACTGCCAAACACGGTCATTACCGTGAACTATTCAATCACAGCAACTCGGAAATTCTAACCTACGCTTACCACTGGTGCAGAATGTAACCAGCCATCACTCACCTGAACACAAGGCTCCCCATCCTGGCCACAGTGCATTCCCAACTTGCCAACAGCGCACCTTTCAACGCCTGGCATTCTAGCTCCCCCACAAAAACGTGTCCTCATCTGATCACTAAACTCCGCGACGCCATCAAGTTGACGATCTCCTCACCTGGGCACCTTGTAGCGCAGCGCCTTGAACGCGTAGTAGCTGTACATCAACGAGTGGACGAAGTAGTTCATGTTGACGAACCAGCGAGCCGTCGTGATGTAGTCCGAGTAGCTGTGGCAGAAGACACAAAGCATCAGTGTAGCCCTGTCTGGTTATCCCTACAGGGGAGGCTCCACAGTCCACATTACCACGTACAGCGTGCCGCGACAGCCATGCTGTTTCCTCTAGTTGTGAAAACGAATACGTAATATATTTATCTCCAAACTTTACGCTTGCGAAGGCCCAAACTGATTTCCCGTTGTTGTCCTGTACATCGTATTCAGTCGTGTTCTGTTTACAGCTGTTCCGTGGCGCCACGACCGGGTGCTCTGGAGCGCTTGGGGACGGCACGAGTTCATTGACCGGTATTACATCATATCACACGACGAGTGAAGAATATGACAGATGATTGGTTACAGTTTCTAAGCTTCTAGCCATTCTGAAGAAAAATGAGCGACGGAAACTTGATCAATGACTTTTTCATGTCAGCCAAGTCCATTTGTGAAAAGCCGACCACGGTGGAACATTTTCTTCACGTCTGGCCATCGTCATAAAGTCTAATCTCGGACCATGTGACGTCAATAATCCCGCCTTTTCTAACAACTAGGCCCCAAAACATGCACAAACGTCTCCCGAACACGGTGACAGTCTGGAAAAATCTGAGTTGACGTAAGACTAAACAGCTGGCAAGGCACAAAACACTTTCGGAGATACCCCAGAAAGCGAAGGCGCGCGCCGCGCACGAAATTCTCATCTCGCCTGGCACGGAGGTTCTTCAACAGCAACAGACCATGGCCAGACGCCGGTCGTAAAAACCGACAGCGATCACCAGCTGTCGCCAGCAGCACTCCACCCGAGCGAGCTGTCGCAACGGCTCGTCACATGACTCGGCTTGGATATTCCGTTCTTCGCTCGAAGGATTCTGGACGGTGTAGCAACGGTGGGACCGTCTGGCCGACCACAACTAGCAACCATTCTCAACCATTTCCACGCCACATGGAGCAAACTACAATGTTTATGGCCCACGACCGTCCAGTTTTCGCAAGGCGTTGACCAATTCGTTGCACAGAACCTAAACTACCACAGCTGTAGGTTTCACTCTTCGTGAAATGAGCCGTAACCATGAAATGCAATTCATCTACAAAAAACATTGCTGCTTGAAAGAGGCACCAAGGACGACAACGGTAACCCCCAACGCATTGCACACCAGCCGCTGACGGCCCAATTCCATGCGCAGCCCACGGCAACGTCCTCCGGCGTGTACCAATCGACGTCATTGGACCCATCGTACGACCGGGCCGAGGTCAGGCGGTTGCCATGGCGACAGGATATCCGATGCCAGGCCATGCGCGCGCATGCGTACAACCGGCCAGCACAGTGCGGAGGCGCGACAGCCTCCGACACAACGTCCGCGTCATAGGTGCAGCCTCTGACACGTCGTGTTCGATTCCCAGGTAACAGCGACGCGCGAAGCCTGCACAGAATTCGAGGTACTGAGAGTCGGTGAAATAATGCAGCCGCATCTTGGAGAACCTGCCTCGTTCTCCACACGCCCGGCCGCATGGATTCCCCCCCCCCCATAAGGCAGGCGTGTTTCAGTTTAACTAAGATGTACATTTGCAGCTTTGTATTCATGCAGCAGGGATCAGCACATCGTTGCATCGTACGCTATTGCACTATGGCGGAGCTGACATTCCAATGGGCAACATTTGCCATCTGCGTATTATACTGCAGATAATGTAGAAAGCAATAACAATAATCGGGACCAGAGGAAAAATCATCTCAGGTGTGTTAAAGCGTCATTCTGCCAAAACCACGACACCAACTTGAAAGCCTCCACTACCGGCAACGCATTCTCGCTTCGTTTGTGGGAAGGTTCCCGACGAAATTGAGACTTCAAACCTCTTCCCTCCATCAGTGAAAGTCCTGTCGCAGTATAAACGCGCATCACATTCCCAAAAGCCACCCGATGACCGCACCACGGGAGGTTAAGTCTAGGTCTGGCCCTTGCGTCAATACCGTCCGGTCAGAGGTGACCCCTCAACCCTGGCATCAAAGGTCAAACCTCACCAGCCAGAGGTCAGGCCGCGCCTGCATGGTGCACGATCGTCACTGCACAGGCACGTGCACGGCCAATCGGCCGGCGGCGGCCGCCGACGAGACCATCGTCTCTTGTTAGCCAGACGATGCGACATGCTAAGACGGGGACGTCGGCACAACGGCCGAAAGGATAGATGCAAACCGGAGACCGGTATACAACGCAACTAAACAGGCGGATTTTCAAGCTGTGTAGGAGTAGTATATGAGAAGGCGGTGCGGATATCGAAAGAAACTGGCTCTCGTCTTAACGGCTCCGTTGGTGAAGACTACGGAGTTCAATAGAAAGTGAGGCAGGGCCAAATATAACTCAGTCTGGTAAAACCAGCTTTGAAAAATTACCGAAACATGCTACCGCAAGCTCACGCATGGATAAATGGAAGCGCTGCGGCTGTGAAGAAAACATCCTAAAACAGCCCAAGAACACCGGATGCCTCACGTCCTCAATTATACGGCACAAAAGCAGGAAAACAACAGGTTCGCAACAACCGCAGTCGTCAGAACCGCGCACTACGCCACGGAACGTGCAGCGATCCGTGCTTCTACGTCTCCGTTCGTAATAACGAACACCGGCGAACGAGCTGAGGTCGACTCAATGCCAACGACAAAAGCAAACAGCTGTCGGCACAAAGTGCCCCAGGACGACGCATTTTCCAATAACCGTAATATATCGGGGTATATGCCATGATTCGACCGTTCCGAAAGCAGACGAGTCCGTGAAAGCTGAAGAAAAGGGCCATTTCGGATTAATATCTTGGCTAAATGCGCCTAAGTCTGGAGAAGGAAAATGAACAGCTAAAGATACCTGAATGTTGAGGTGAAAAAGGTACACAAAATCCGGAAATATGTGACGCGCAATATTCCTAGGATTCACGACAGGATCGACTCCAAAAGTCCCGGCTATCGACTGCACGAGCTGAGCTTCTGGTACCCAAAACGACAGCCCCGCATCCCGCAGACGACTGAGACGCCGCCGCGCACCTCACGACAGCTTCGATAACGCAAACGAGCCGAGGTCACCGGCCGCAGACGGTCAAGGTCAGGCGCCAGCCGGTCCGCCTGGCAACAGCGGCGGATCGAACTTCGGCGAGCGCAGCCAGGCCGGCAGCCGGCGAGTGGGGAGGGGACTTCTCACTGTCCCGAAACACTGGCCAGGCCCGGCCGGCATTCATCGAGGTTCCCTGTTAGTCTGTTCGCTTCGCAATGGTGACGTCGCCAGCTAGGTTCACCCTGGTTTCCATGGCAACTACCAGACGTTCTTGAAAAATCCCTGTTACAGTGATGCTAGAATGCAGTAAAATGGTGTCTTTCCAAATTGCGGATTTTTGCATTTTCAAACTGCGGCAAGAAGAGAATATAACTCAGCTGTATAAGGCTGCATCATCTATGATTTCGTTTTGGAATTGTTCTGCGCTAGGACATACAGATATCCCTAGATTACAAGTTAGTTATAAAAAATATCGTAACGTTAACTGACATGAGCAGAAAAATATACCGTACAACGCCGTTCCAGAAAATATTTCACAGAAACTCGACGATTTTTCGACGGATCGAATGATGTACTCGTAACTCTGTCTCGCTTGTCCATTGGCAGCCTTAGCCTGGCCCCTGACAGCCGCTGTTCAACAAACGTGACCTGTGACCAGGTCGGGTACTGGAAACCGATGCCGCACACCACGCCGGACAAACAAGGATCCAGCAACGCGCTGCACGGCTCCGGAGGTCGATATCTCCGCAGTTCAATCGACGACTATTTATACCTTACGCAGCCGACGGCACGCAGTCGTCCGCTGCGCCACGTCCGTCCAAAGAACACACACTTCCTTTGGCAAAACAACTGCATTACGGCGTGTCCCGGTCAAAAAGCGACAGGACTAGAGCTCATCCAGCCGCAGCCTGAAACCCGGCAAAGCAAAAGATACAGCCAGCTAGCAATCCATATCAAAGAACGCACCTCTCATCGCTGCTGACTGGGTGCTTCGTTAGCGGAAGTTGCAAGAGCTCCATCCCTAAGCTGCGGCTGAAGAATCAGACAGCCTGCCCGGCGGCGATGTCTTGTCCGACTGCGTCCCCATTTTACGACTACGGACCAGGGGCGGGTCCAAGGGAGGGGACGAAGCGGCTGGGTATCCCCATCGCCACAAGGTCGACCAAAGCAACACATGTTTTTTCCGCTTTAAGAGATAAATGTTTACATTTGTGTACCGAAAACAATAATGCACAACCAGCAAACACACAAGGATACGGCTGTTTGATGTGCCTTTAGCGTTCACGGTATCCGCCCCCCCCCGCGCCGGAGGGGGTTATCATGTACCACGGCCTCCCCCAGGATGACCGGCTGGATTGCTCAAGGCTCCGGACTACGGGTGCGTTGATTTCTGCCGGCAGAGAGCGGTTGTCACGCGGCGCGCCTGCCGCGTGATAAGAGCACGCGCGATGAAGATGGATTGCCGAGGCAGAGTGGTCCGACTGCGTTACTATGCGGCGTTCTGAGAGCAATTTCCGAGCGATGCGAGGAGATACTTCCACGCAATATCAACGCCGGGCCGTAATGGCCCACGGCAGCTCCCGAAATGGCCGCGGTATCCTGCGGCCATGCCGGCCAAATCGCAGGAGTAGCGCACGCACGCCATTAAAGCAGCACACAAACAAGCCCCTGAGCGATACCACCTGAGCAGAGGGCACGCCAGGCCCCCATCAATCGCGCACCGGCCGGGCGCGGACCGGCCAGCGGCGGCCTGAAGTCAGTCCTGGACAAACGATTCCGACGGCGAGGTCTTCACACTGTCACAGTCGAGACCGGCAGCACAGTGTCTCGAAACGAGGCACACGCCTGAATGATCCTCGCAGTAGCTGAACACTCGGATCATGTTCGATTCCCGGGGGACATGTCGGACTGGCTTAAATCAACCCCGTGTAACGATCTGGACCTCTAGTGAGAAATCAAATTAAACGCGAGGTCGTTACCGGATTAAACGTGCGCACCCTCCCGCATCAACGCCTCGATAAGCGATTTCTTCAAAATATGTCCTAGAGACATATCTACGTTAGTCTTCACCATCCCATATTTCAGACATCGCCGAGTGCCGCTGCCTCCTGAAACACATCTAATTCGAGAGCTGATATGTGTTAGGGCGCACATCCGCCTGGAGATCCGGCGCCCAGGCTCCAATAAAGCTGACAAGTCGAACTCGACACGAGTGCTTCAACGGACAGGTTACGGCCGCTCGAGCCACCTGAGACCCTGAAGCCGGCACCTCATGACGACCATGAGCATGAGGACCAGCCAATCGAGCTCCGAGGTGAGCGGGAATTCCGGCGCAGCGCAGACGCAGTCACGCGCAGCAGCATCGCACGCAAAGTGGCGCGCAGGAGGGAAACTGCACCACAGACGTCTCCGGCACAATGGCCGTCACTTACGTGACACAATAGCAACTTCCTCCGTCCGGAACGCAGCAGCCCTCTTACGAAAGCGCGGCGTGTTCGTAAACAACAATCAGTGCGGCCACCGCCCGAATCAGATTGGCTTCTCGGTTTACCGCCGGGACAGATGGCGTTATGGTCCGTATGACGCCACCACATCACATGCCTGGCAGCAGCCTCACCTCCGGCACAATCTGAGGTTTGTTGATGTTCGGCTGCTTATTCTAGGTCAACTGCGAGTTTGGCTGTTTGGTGGTTTGCGACTGGGCTTGCCATGAACGCAAGGTCATACGGCAAGTACTATGAGAAGTGTTCCCAGCAATAGCACCAACAGCAACTATATTCGAGACCAGCGGGCGACACAGAGCCAGCAAACCAGCTGGCTCCAGTCCCCAACAGCCCGGCGTTGCGCACTCTGCAGCGAGAAAACTGTCCTCGCATCACAAAGGAGCCGGAACCGACTGCAAACAACCTTTGTCCTGGCGGCCCGTCGCAGACGTGAGGACAGATTTCGGCATTCCGGTCCGCGGCGGATCGAGAGAAACCAGCTCAATTTCGGCGTCCCGAGCCCTGCGATGACGACGCAAACCGTCTTCGAACACGTCAGAATCGAACGACCATAGTCCGCTTGGGCGGGGTTCGGGGGACGGAGTCCGGTGTGGTGCAGGTACTGGGTTCGATTCCCAGGACTGACGCCAGTATGAAGCCCGCAGCCAAAGGGGCCAGCAGGTCACGAGGCGGCCGTGCCGTGGCACTGTACAACACGACAAACACCCTCCGGCGTTGCCCGGTTCGGCGGCTGGGGAGGCCTATCCACTCCTGTAAACACCTGCGCAGCAGGGCTTATGGAGTTCATGGGCAGGGTTCAGAGTTCATACCATATTCGCAGTAGAGCTCCGATATCGTGGCGAACGTTAACGCGCGTCGAGACACCGGTCCAAGTGCAAAGAGCGCCGCCACCACGCATCAGCCCCACGTATGTTTCGCCGCTTCCCCAGACCTTCATCCGTGGGCCACGCGGTCCACGGACGATCCCAGTCCGGCACCGTCCGCTGCCAACGATCACGCCGGCGGCGCCCGTCTGTCGGACGCCGTCGCCGACGGCGCCCGACGTGACTAACGGCGGCCGTCACCTGCCGCCTCATGGCCGACCGAGCGGCGCGGGAAAACCAGATACCGCTGGCCGCCAAGCGACGCGTTCAAACACGACGGCAGGGGCGCACCCGGAAGGAGTGGAGGCCATCGTCCCCTTTTGCAGAAAACCCGGACCGACGTGGCTTTTATCCCGCTTTGGACGGACGTTGCGGATATTTTGTTTTCAAGAAAAAAGATCACATGTATGCCACCCTTGGAAAATGACGGAACAAAGATGCCCGTGTTCGAGAAGAAAGCAAAACATCTGGGGGCAGGTTCGTTTACACGGTTGGAGACCTGTGCCCCTCGCTCAGCGCAAAATTTGGATCCGGCAGCGTGCACTGGTCCGATAGCGTCGCAATCTCTCAAACGGCAGGCCGCAGAACCCTGCCGTCATTCAGCGAGACCGCCTCTCTGCCGTCTGACACCTGGGGCCTGGGGGCGCTCGGCGGCTGGGGTCGCCTAGGGGCCCGGCGTTCGGCGCCGGCGCGCGGCTGGAACCGTTCTGAGGGTCGGTTTACGGAGAGCCACTTGACTCAGCTACGCCATGACACGGATACTGACACCTGGAAACAGATCTCAAAACCCTTCGGGTCACGCCAAACGCCGACAGAGATTCCTACGAAGGTGACGTGCAAAATACAAGCTGACAGACAAGGCTGTAGACTGACAGTGTGAATACTCCTCTTACGTTTACTCACGATGACCTTTCCACTGTTTTTCGTTGTTTTCGACAATGAAGAGCGGCTTCAAAAGGCACCGTTCATGTTGGACGGTCTCAATAACAGGCTGAGTCCGAGTCTGAGTCTGACGCAGGGCCGCCTCTCGGAGTCGGTTCGATCTTACTCGTGAGGCCCGGGCCGGAGGGCCGCGGTTCGAATCCGGCCAGCGACGACATTTTTCCCACGAAAACCGCCGAACGGCCGCGACACAACCCGACCCACAGCGTCAACAATGACCCAAAAACAGCCGCCACCTCTGAAACAGAGAGACCGCCCAGCGCTCACGCTTCGCAGCCTGACCGAGCCATTACCCGCCGCGGCGCCTGCGCCGGCCGGGAGAAAGTGAAACAGGCCGAGCCGTGAACAAACAGCAACATTCCTCCCGCTCCGCGGCGCTAACAGAGCCCGACGGCCGCTTGCGACACCCCAGAACAAAGGCCGGAAGGGACGCGGACCCGAGCACAACACTGCCACGTGTCCGCTGCCACGCCTCTGTAACGCGGCACGGTGCAGCGTCCAACCCCGGTCCAAACTCCGGATCCCCCATCCCTTCCCCCAGTACGGAGACAGCAACGGTTTGACAGATCGAGGCTAGTCCAGGCGTCACTGCGAGGAGGGGGAAGGGGGATCGTGCCAGCAAGGGTCAAAGTGCAGTCAGTACGTGATGTGCGCAAACCAACGCTTTTAGTTTATCCATTTTCGCGGCTGCAATGCCCTTCCGCAAGAAGTGTGGCTATCATGCGCCAGGTGGCATCTGCTGGGTTTTGATGACATGAGCAAAAGAGCTATGAAGAGTGAATCACAAATGACAAAATATCAATCGCTGCTCAGCTCTAGCGACACTGCACAGCGATATGCATTCGAAAATTTTAACGACACATGCCGGACATATCACTGAATGAATCGTCCTTTCTCCTGTTTAACTTCGCGAAAGTGTCACTGACCCCTTGTCACGTGTGGTCCACCATCCCGCACCACGATACGACACATCGCCTAGACCTCTCACCGCCCCGGGACCGTCTGGATCGTTTGGATCAAGATCGGAGGGGGTCAACCGACACTGTCAACGGAAAGACGCCAGTCGATTGCGCAACGTCCGGGGTCGGGTCGGACGAGGCGTCCAGTGGCCTATCACATGCTCCTACGCCGCGCCAAGGGGCGGGGTTTCCGGTGACGCTGCCATTCAAAGCGCTCATCAAAACCCTTGCCGTTTGTCTATGACTGCTGCTATTTCAACCGGTCTGGAAAAGCAATACGCATAGGCATATGCACACGTCAAATGCATCTCCACTCGATTCTTCGCTAGAATGAAACTGAAACGGAACCATGCACAAAGAATGGGTTTAAATATAACACGGACCATTACTGGAGAACTTCCCGTCACAAAGGGCGGCCGCGAATTTTCCGCATCGTCAGAGCAGGCTGACATACTCCGCTGAGCCATGGCTCTCCGTGTCTTGATCAGCGCGTCCGCCGGACGGCACCGGGCAGCCGGAACCAGGCTTTCACCGCGGCCGCACCGACTGTGGGGCCGCAGCTCCGCTCGGCGGCCCCCCGGGGCATGCCACAGCTCACCGCCGGCCGTCAAAGCTCAATGGCAGAGCTCACAGGGAGAGGGCAGAGCAAACCATCAGAGCTCACCGCTCTGGGCGAACTCACTGCTGGGTGGCGAAGGTCACTGTCAGACCTTTGTGAGGGTGTCAGAGCTAGCGCCGACCGGGAGGGGGGGGGGACACAGTTCGCCGTCACAGCGACAGAATGCCAGAGTGGCGAAAGCTCACTGTCTCGGTGACCGCATCAGGACCGCTTCTAAAGTGCACAGGCCAAAACCATCTTGTGGCAATTTCATGCAATCACTCTTGACCGCACGCTAAGTTAGTCCAAAGACGGTACGCTCCCCGCCCTATCTGTCTCAATGGCTGCTAGGCCAATGGACACACCTCACTACAGGAGTGGTGTCTGTGATGACTGTGGTGCCTGTGGTGACGGCAGTGTTGGTGACGCCGGACGGCCATGCTCCAGGATCACCTCACGGATGTTGACATGGCCAATCAGCGCCGGCAAACAGACCAACCCGGGCTGTGACGTCATCACGAGCACGGAGGCCGGCCCGTTTGATCAGAGCTGACGTCGTCACACATCACAAGGAACGGTGAAAAGTCAGACTGCGTTGACGTGAAGTCAGACCTGATATCACGACGCATCTCAAGGGTGGGGTCAAAACGTCAGGTCCGGACAGTGCTCGCTTGCGTCAAGCAAGGTTCAGGTTCCGATGACGTTAGGTCTGATGCCCAGCCAGCCGAGGCCAGCGGCAAGGGCAATGGTATCATGTTGGGACATCATACTAGGTCCAAGTTGTATCTTCGAATTTCCTCTCGACAATATGCGTGAAATGCCAATAAATCTGTCACTTTATCAACCAATTCGTTATTCCTGTGATGTTTTCTTGATCTTTCGTAGTTAAAATGGGGTAATTTACGGCATATGTACGATGAGAAATCATCTGTAAACAATAAAGGGATACCAGATTAACGTTTCCATAACAGAAAAAAACACCATAAAACATTTGGTTGCCAGAAGCAGAACTCCTCTTGGAACAGCGTGACGCATAACCAAATTGCGACGCCACTCAAGCAGGCCACTTCTGCAAGCCCTCAGACCTAAGCCGCCAACACGGACCCAGTCACCGGCGTCGCACAACGGGGCAGGGTCCAACCGCCAACCACCGGCACCACTGCGCTCCAAAGTCCACCACCGGCACTCGGAGAGCTGAATCATCCCCCCCGGGCTCAAAGACATCAGGTGGCACTCCGTGGTGTCACACCACCATTGCTTCCTCCCCCTCCCCCGTCAGCGGACGCGTCTGCGTACCGTGGACTCGCCGCGCCGTTCATTGCGGCCGCGGCCGCGGACGCCTGCCGAGCTCCGCCGCGGCCAGACGGAGTCGGAGGCGATTTCCGTCTGTGGCAAGCGGTCCGCCGCGGTCGTGACGACCCAGCCGTGGCCGGGCCGGCACGGAGGCTGCTGACCCGGAGCCGGGGGCAGCGAAGGGCAGCCCGAGTTCAGCCGGCTCGGCTAGCACTCGACCAGTTTTCCAATTTTCCGAGTTTTCCATTTTTGTCTCCAAAACTTGAAGTATGTATTCTACAGGAACTATTAAGACTGCTACGTTTTTTACCGTCCGATCTGAAAAGATCCCCTTGGAGTCCACGCCTACCCAGAAGTTTTGCCTTCGTCGCTGTTGTGGTTCATACAGTGTGCGTAGCGCAACAGCGGACGAGTGTGACTACAGCACTGCTGCCTGCCCTTATTTCCGTCTCGGAATTCTACACCGCGCGCCGATCCGCACCGTTCCGACCATGACTACCGACGCGATGACGTTCTGCCGACAATTCTTCCCGCGAGCCATGGCATACCGGGGCCATGCTGGTGCGCTTCAAGGCTCCAGTTCTGGAGAGCGCTCAGCTCGTGCGAAAGGCGAACGAGTTCCGTAAGTGGCCGGCAGCAGCGACGGATGGTCTCAGAGCTCGAGACGTGACGACCGACACCGACAGAACACGTTTTTATGACTCGACTGTCACAGAGCGTAGCAGAGTCGTCCCCGAGCAGCACGGCCGTGCATCATCTGAGCGAGGAGTCCAGCAGAATCACATACTTCTCGCAGCGGCAGTCGTACACGGGCCATCACGCACTCCGACTTCGGGGGTTTATTGGAATCATACGTCAGGCCAAATAGGTTACGCGTTCCATAAAATAGCTGGCTGTCATCAGTTCAATTCCCTCCGTCCAAGATATTTCATCCCAACGTCAATATCATCGGCGAACCGGATTTCAGGCTGAAGGCATTCGTCTTCAAGACCCATTAACTATGCTTCATCGACGGTTCCGGTTCCCCTCCAAGAATGCGAACTGAAAGAGCACCATGCGCTTTAGCCTGCCCCACAACGTACGGCGCCCTTCAAATTGTTCCGGTGGACTTGACGACCTGACCGCCCGAGGTGCAACAAACACAGGTGGACTTGACGACCTGACCGCCCGAGGTGCAACAAACACAGGTGGACTTGACGACCTGACCGCCCGAGGTGCAACAAACACAGGTGGACTTGACGACCTGACCGCCCGAGGTGCAACAAACACAGGTGGACTTGACGACCTGACCGCCCGAGGTGCAACAAACACAGGTGGACTTGACGACCTGACCGCCCGAGGTGCAACAAACACAGACATCGTCCCGCGATCGCCGGCAGATCACCCATCGCAGACCTTCTGGGAACCGCTGCCGGACATTGCCAACGACAGAAACCTTAGACCACCACAAGCCGACAACTCGCAGACACGCGGCTTTCGCCAATGTCGAGCTGGTCTTCTAATGAACAAGGATATATTAACACAGGGAATAACAACAGCCGTACAAATCAAACCCAAGTTACTTGCTGTCCTCACCCAACAGGAGTCCAGCCGACCCGGCCTGCGCTGGCTTCCGTTCATTGTTGGCGGGGCCACTGTGTCCAGATCCGTGCAGTTATCATCTCGGAAACAGAAGAGCAGGGAATCCCCGCCCCGGTCCGCGGCTGATACGACCTCCCCGACCTCAGGATCGAGCTCGCGCACGGAACTCGGCTCGCACAGCACGGGGGATTTGGGACGCGCATGTCGTGGGGTTCGATATTAACAGTATGCCATTACCTGGCTCTGCTATACCATATAGCGCAATGTGGTATACCGCCTACGTTTTTAAAAACTCCAGCTCAAGAACAAGATACGTATACGTGATGGTGGTGGTGGTAACACGAACGACTCTGAAGGAATTATTTTTCTAAAATCTCGCCGACCCAATAAACAGAACAGTGGGAGGCGAAGTTCCTCGTTCCTGCACCCGCACGACAAGCCATCGCGTTCATAACGCATTCAGCCCAATGTCCGGTCCATGGCGAGATCACGCAGGTATTTCGGCATACCTCAGAACAGAAATCACCTGTCCCGCAACGGTCGCTGGCAATCCCAAACCACGTGCTTGCCGAAATATCGACAGCGTCAGATAACCGGTGCTCGACTGGCGCACGAATTACAAATGGAAACCGTCCGCGGCCCATAACGCACAGTTCACGCTCACCACGCTGACGAATTCCAAGACCTGCAGCCGGTCTGTGTGGCAGCTGAAATGAATCAGCCGCTGGTTCGGGTAACCACGTCCTGTATCCAGACGCAAGGCAATATTACAATCACGGGCAGCGCCGGTGATTGTAACATTATTATTGTAAGTCGCATTCCCAGCCCAGGAAAACACAACAGTGACTGTACAGAAAGCGACGACTTATTATTGCTAGAAACACTTGAAGGACTAGAAATTACGCTTGGCTAGAAGTAAAGGCTGCCACAAAACGCGCAAAATTACAGAAGTATGCCGTAAAGTATCACAACCAAATGGTTTGCCGATCTGAAATCGCAAACGGTTGCCCAGTAAAGCCGCTGCGGATGTTTTGCACGACCAGCACTTCCCAGAGGCACGCAAGGAGACAGCAGGAGCAGTAATGACCCGTTCCGCCACTGTTTTACAACTGAAATAATTTAGAAGCTGCATGTTACCGGCGTTTGACAATACCGGGAGTTCTGTCAACATTTTGCAGGACAGCGTTGCATACTTCATCCAGACAATCTCACGCGAACCGTGTTAGATGGAACAAAATAGCTCGGAAGCAGGGATGGGCCTTGAAAGTATTTTGGAAGGACACGTGCCCCCCCCCCCCACCACCAGCTGCAGAGATTTAACATGAATTCTATGAGCGTTGGGCGTCAGGCCAGCGGTGACCCACACCCAACACACCCTCAGGAATGAAAGTGGCGGCATCCGGTAACCATGGCGACCGGTCTGTCGTGACGTCACAGGTCGGCGCCGGCCGATTGACCTATCCCCCAGGGCGTCTATTTCAGAGCCGCCGCCGTCGCATACAAGTCCACCCACTGGAGTCGGGCTCCCGTCATCCGGGGCCGAAGAAGAGCTCCAGAATGATTTAAGACTGGGTCACCATAGTGGTGCTCGGAAGTCGGAAAAATGATGAATGCCAAATGCGAAAACAACTGTGACTCTGAAAGGTTACGGGGTTTGACCACTCATCCAACGCTCCCACGGGTTTGAGCTGCGTGCAAACAGCATCCGCGTGGCGGGTTTTTGGGTTGGTAGGGCGGCAACCACACTAGGTCTGAAAAAAATTGGCTCTATGGACGTCCATGAAAAAGGCCTAAACCTGGGAAAACAAACTTCCTAAACGTTCTTATGCCTGTGAACGTAACTGCCGGTTAGCAACCATACTTGGCGAGCCATATGAATCTTACTGGGCCACTGCACGACGAGAGCTATGCAAAACTAGCAGCACCGACATCACCGACACCCACACCGACATTTCGCACACCGACATCGGGGTGTGCGAAACACATCCAACAACCAGCCTAAGACACGCTGGGCCAAGGAACGAGTTACCACAAAGGAGCAATTTAGCTGCAAGTTAGGAGCGAGTCGCAGCTGGTCTGGCAACAGACGCCATCGCAATTCTTCCACGGTTCCTTCATCACCCAGGCTGGTTTCCATTCTAGGACCGGCCTGACGACCCACATGCCCAGAAATCGCGAACCGCCACCTGGAATCAAACTCATTCGCAAAAACGAGACACAAGTCGTCGGCCCGCGCTTGGCGCGGCCGCCGGCGGCTCGCAAGCGACAATCCATCAGCGTCCACCCCTCGCCCCCGGATGTGCCTCCCCCCTGTGACGTAATCGAGCGGTCGTCCCGGCCGGCTGTCGTTGGCGCGTCGGCGGCGGCGGCGGCGGCGAGCGGCCCGGTTTCGCTCTGCGGGCGCCGGCGGAGAAAGCGTCCGACGACGGTCCCGGTGCACACGAGACGAACGCGACGCGGCCCGTCTGAGACACGGACGTGGCGCGGCGCCCGCCTGACGACAGGCGAACGTGGCACAGGCTGCAAGACGGGGGGGGGGGGGAAAGGGGTCTGGACGCCGCCGCAAAAAGCGAAAGCTGACCAGTTAAGGTTTGTAAGCAAGATCGCCACCGACCACGACACTTTTAAGCATCGTTAGAAACAGGCTTCAAACCGAGATGATTTATCAACGCGATGCTGGTCCCGTAAGTGGTACCCTCCCGGGCCTATAGCGGTTCAGGCCCCTCACGACCCCTCCCCATCTCAGGCGCCTCCGTTCCGCCCACACCCGTCTCTGCGGTCACTGCCGCGTCCGGTCGCCACAGGACGCGTCCCGGCACGCTGCCGCCCGATCCGGCGGCCTCGCAGCGCGTTCAAACCGGAACACCTCACGGAACGTCCCGCCGGGTCCGGACACGCTCCAGTCCGTTCTGGTCCTGCCCCTGGCAGAGGCTCTGGGGCCGGGGCCCCGGCTGTTCCGGACGCGTTCCGGTCCGCTCCGTCCCGCCAAGGCGGCGTTCCGGGTGCCCGTCCGACGGCAGCGGCCCGGCGACCACCGAGCTCGACGCCACATCGACCCCGGCGAGGCGAGGCGAGGCGTGGCATCTAGGAGGCGACTCGCTTCCAGGAGCGGAGCGGCCGCCGGCTGCCGGCCGCCGCGTCGATATCGGCCCGGCCAGCGCGCCGCCTAATCAACTGGCCGGCGGACGGCGACCAGCGACCAGACGCCAGCGCCCAGCGACCAACAGGCAGCGGCCAGCGGACAGCGACCGGCGACCAGAGGCCAGCGGACAGCGACCAGAGGCAACAGCCAGCGACCAGAGGCCAGCGGACAGCGACCAGAGGCCAGCGGACAGCGACCAGAGGCCAGCGATCAGCGACCAGAGGCCAGCGGTCAGCGGCCAGCGGCCGGGGACCAGAGGCCAGCAGCCAGAGGACGGAGAACAGAGGCCCGGCCAGCGACCAGAGGACGGTGCAGTACGTTGCCGCTCCGCCCCTCTGAGCTGAGTCCAACTCCAGCTCAGCAGAGAAGTCCCGGAGGCCGCCGGCACGGCCCGACACTTGCGTGCCACACGGCCGGGCGCTGAAACCTGTCGCCGTGCGGCGCCAGCGTATTCGCAGATTCGCACAACTATTCGTATATCTGCGTATTCGCAGATTCGCAGATACGCTCGCCCGGCGCTGACCTGCGAAGCAGCGGGGGGGGGGGCAGGCCAGCCGTCCGCAGGTCGTCCTGGACGCACCTGGCGGGAGGTGGTGCGCGCCTCGGCGAGGTCAAGGACGGCCGACGGGGAGCCGGGCAAACGAGCCGTAAACGGTTTCCGAGACACCCGCCCCAGGTGTGAACGGGCACATCTGGGCACCGCGTGGCGACGTAATGATCCGTTTAGCACGCCTCCAGTCGGCTATTATTCGAGTAATGCGCGAGGACAACTGTCATGGGTCGCTGTACAAACAAGTGCTCTTCGCGATACCTAAATGGCCGGTACGCAAAAACAACCTTAAGAACGGCGTCCTCACTTCGAAACTGTCCCTCGGTTACAAGTGCAGAATGTAACTGCCGATTTCGCTGATCGTAGTGACTGATCACCACGCCGGTCCGCCTGGAGCGAGGACGTCACGCACCGCCGGAAATCCGCGGTCCAAACCAGGCCGCGCGGCTGCTTTCCGAGAACCGGCGGAAAGGCACGATGTCCTACTCCTGACCAGTTTCGCCGTCCGTTCGGGCGCCAGCCGTACCTTCGGTCGGACCGGCAGCGCTCGATCAGGCGCATCGTTCCCCATCGAGACACTCCCGACCGGACCAGCGCCCTCCAGTGGCGGAACTCCGAACAGGAACGCCGTCCCTCAACCGAGAAAACCAAACCAGACCAGCGCTCCAGTGGCGGAACTCCGAACAGGAACGCCGTCCCTCAACCGAGAAAACCAAACCGGACCGGCGCCCTCCAGTGGCGGAACTCCGAACAGGAACGCCGTCCCTCAACCGAGAAAACCAAACCGGACCGGCGCCCTCCAGTGGCGGAACTCCGAACAGGAACGCCGTCCCTCAACCGAGAAAACCAAACCGGAACAACGCCCTCGAACGAGAAGCCCGCAGCCGCGGCCGCCGCCGGCCGTTGGTCCCTGGCAAGGTGCCGCGGAGCCCCTGTAGGCCGTGGCGACCAGATCTGGACCACATTCGGACCAGATTCGGACCGGATTCGGACCAGAAGGGCTGATCCAGCCTCGGCGGCGGTTCACAGACGCCATACGCGGTCCGTTTGGGAACCGAAACCCGTCAGAAACCCCGCTTACTGGCAGGGGGCGGGTTCGCCGGGTTTCCTGGGCAGCAGCGCACGTGATGCGGAAACGTGGGGTAAAAATCGCTACCGGCACCAGAATAACGTCCTGTCGACGGTGCTGTGACCAGACATATGCACTGACCGCGAACGAGCGCACGTTTAACTCCGTTCTGCGTTGAAACCTTCGCAGACCTGAGTACGTCATCACGTCATCTCGGAAAGGCCGTGTGCTGTTAGAGCAAAACCTCCTACGTGAGGAAACAGTTTCATGGTGAACTGGGAATCGGATGGAAAACGACGACAACCCGCATTCCATCGGGATCCCGGCACACGTCTAGAAGTGACTGGTTCATGTCTGGCGTAAAAGATTCGTTACCTTTGTTCTGCATACTGCGGTCGACCATACGAGGACCAGCGGGACGCCACTGGAGAAATCTATTCAGTCACTAAGCGAAGTCCAGCTCAGCACCAGAGCGCACCGGTCGGCTGAGTGACATCGGAAGCTGATGCCAAAACTGCGCTACGACGTAACACATAGTCGACACCTCGCTAGTTGCATTCCTGAACCACTTAATGAACAAACAATGGATAGGCAACGCATAGAACAAAGACAACGGGGCGATTTCAAAATTGGTATGAGGACGTCGTCACCAATGACAAAACCTAAAACAAATGTAAGTTTACGAGCTACAAGCCTCAAACACATGCAACCCTTCCCGCCCAACGACGCAGCTTTTCATATTTATCGCGGGGGTGCTGGGCGGCGGGTGGGGGTGGGGTGGGGCAGGGTGTTTCAGGTGGTCGGGTTTTTGTTTGATCCCACGTGCGAACCACATCTGGACAGCACATGACGCCACACAACATGGATAGTTGCGTCACATCCGACAGTAAGATACGTCCTCCTTATTTCGCCTCGGGCGGCAGCGACGGAAGAACTCCTGAGAAACTCAGGAAACGTTTTCGGCCGGTACGTTTTGACGCAAACGTTATGACTGAAGACGACCGTAGATTTAATCACTCTTTAACAATCCAACGACCTGCGGTACACTTACTAAACTGAACTGCATGATCCTGTCATTAAGCCTCTTTCATTTCCCGAAGTAATTTAACGCCGCATAGTTTCCATAAGCTGTTTCGTGGTACGCATGGAAACATCGTGTTGCTTTCTCGCGAAGCGTGATGTCTACATGTTCCCTACGTGTCAACATGTCCCCCATGTCCCCCGGCGTTTCAGACAGGGTAAGTCCTCTCAAAGGAAGCAAACTTTTTAACCCACACCAATGCCCACACAATCTTACCAGTCTCCGTCTTGAAATGTAGCTATTTCGAGAGAACACGCGTGAAAGACCATGAGCTGCAGCCAGGCTTGAATTCGAGTGTTCCGACCACCATGACCGTAAACACATGCCAAATGGGCCCGTGTCTCCCATGCAGCAGTGAAATGCTGAGTTGCACTATTCACGGGTCTCCATCGGGCCACGCCGGCACTCGCCGCGCGCCCCGGCTGGCTTTTGTGATAAGACCGGGACGGCAATCGATGTCCAGCGCCCGCTGATGAGCACACCACTATAAAAAGCATCCGATAATAGCGGCGCGGTTAAATTACAGCCTTATCAGCGAACTTCGTAATCTGGTTCGTCACGGTGCTCGATGGGAAGAGGGTGGGGTCCGCGCCAGTCGAAGCTGCTCATCTTTCAAGAAGGCACCTTCTCTTACACGAAAGCCTCCGCAAATTCATTCTGACTGAAAAAATGTCTCAACCGATTACGTTCAGAAATACCAATTTCCCGAGCAAAGTCGCCTGAACTGGGTATCCGAGTCACGGAGCAGATATCACACTGGATATCTTTCCACAGTCTGGCTCAGCAGCTGGCTTAATTCAACTCCCGATACCCAAAATCAATTATGAATGGCTGCCCAGATGGCCGCTTGACAAACGTATTTAACGGCGATCGACCGCCGTCTGACGCTGTCCACAATTCCCAGAAGAGTCGCCGCCGCCGTAGCCGGTCGATACATCAGGCGATTTTACTAGAAATCGATGGCTTCAACTGAGAATCCTGAGCTCAGTGCCGCGTTCAGTTTCAGATACATGAGCACATCGTTACACAGCTACAAGGCGAGCATCGCTGATTCCAAGCCCGTGGATTAGTTATTGTCAAAGTGGTCGCTTAAAGTGGTACAGTCAATTGTTCATTACGCACTGAAATTTAGCAAAAGGGCTAAAACCGAACGACCAATGACAATACATTGCCCAGCGCTACAATATTCACAGGGCATCGACAACGATGTCGCTAGACGTCAATCTAGACGTCAGTTTGCTATTTCAACGACATGCCAAGTGAATTAAACCCGCTAAAAAAGCTGCTCTGGTGTCAACTACACTGCCTACGGCAACAACACCAAGAAGAAAAAGCAGACATCTGCCCAGTTCCGACTGCCTCCGGCCCCTGGATTTGTAAACTGACTCTTGACATCACCGAATAAAAAAGAGGCAAAGGTAAAAACTGAAACAGCTGATTTTTCAGACGAGGATTCAAACTGAGTATAATGTCTCAGATACAAACGTATCATCGCTTCATACAAACGATCAGATATAAATGTTTTTTTTCTGGTAGAACCATGTTGTATCTCCAGCTAATGTAACGCTCATATAATAAATTGCACAGTGCGCAATAAATTATTATCATTACGCACTACGATGATGCACCAATGTCCGAACATCGCCTAACAGGCAATCAGTAGCGGTATCTGAGCTTAAAAACGCTTATCGCGGAATCGCCTGAAATCCTATCGCCCACCCACAAAACATCACGTTACAAGTGTTATCAGATTACGACGCGTAAACGAAAACCAGTTTTTGCTCGTGGAAAGCTGATCCATTCATGCTCACGGTACTACGGTGGTTTTACTAGCTCTGGACAGAGAGGAGGAGCTTACGAGCGACGACATTGTGCAATCCAGTCGGCTCAGCAATTCATAGACTATGGAACTGAAAATATGAATGGTGTACCGCAACTGGAATGCATAAGGTGAACAGTGAAATTGTATTACCCCAACGCACTGCTGTACTGAGGAAAAAGGGGAACCGCCAAAAAATCACATTCTGCACAACATCGCTTGGCCGTATTACAAGATTTTCAGGAGGAACTTAGCAGGCTGCCTGCTTTAATTGCTACTCACGATCAGCACAATGGTCAATTTTGTGACTGACCTGAAAGCAATGTGTCCAAAAACATTTGCCCACCTTTTGGCAGGAATTATCACCAGTCTATAAAAACAATGACTGGCATACAGTGACAATGTAAATGACAATGATTTGCAATGAAAGTAGGAGAAGAAAACGCACATGACTGACCTGTACCATGTAAAGATGAGCACCGTGACATGGTGATACCAGTGCAGAAAGATCAGGGGCTGTTTCCTCAGCACAATGAAGACAGTATCACCAAGCTCAGGCACCTTGGACATGGTGAAGAGGTAGCTCCAAAAAGCAGACACTGTATTGTTCTGCACAAAACTGAAAGAAACAGAAGGGTGACTGGTTATCATTTTGAGTCTGTTATTTGATTTACTACATACATTACATATATAGCAGGCATGACTTTACCTCTAATGTGCATTAGAAAGTTTAAAAGAAGAGACATGAAAGTGCAACACATATTTTTGTTTGACTACTACAATTATATGTTCAATGCTACAGAAATAATGAGCAGTGTATCTGCTCACAGTTTACCAAAAGGAACAGTGATTCACAAAATAAGAACTATTGCCACATTTGTACATGCAGTCTATTAACAAAAGCTCATCTGCATGACAACCAAATACATCAAATGCTTCAATTCATGTTTTCTGCCAAAAATGTCTTTACAATTTAATACCCACATTTGGTTTACAAGCCATCACAATTCCCCTCAAGAAATCTAATCCTGTTTTAACATAATGTCACTACACAATACATCATGTTAACAACATCCCTTTTAAAATGATGAGGCACTATCATTCCAAACATTCATGCCACTCTTTTAAAATGATCAGGAATGTCCTGCAGTTGCATCACTTACAAAGATACCAAAGGTGCTCATCATTTACAAGGGTTCTGTCAGTACAGTGGTTGCATTCCACACAACTTGTAAACCTGACAGGGGTGACATTCCCTTTGGTGCTAATGAGCAGGATGAGGCAAGTCAGCTAGATGCATTTCTTTGGCATTTTTGTTCCTAAACTATGATACCAGCACATGCTGCAGGATGCTGCTAACTATAATTTCACTTTAACTATAATAGGTTCAGGACATTTAAGGCTTGTAATGAGCTCATTTGCTCCCTCCTGGTTTATTTCCATGGAATGTGTCATAGCTTTAGTCTTGTGACAGGAAAGTTGTGTAATAACTGTAACATGCACTTAATTCTGCAACATATTCTGGATACACATGGAAAGCCTTTAACAAGACAAAGTAGTTTCAATAAAATCACACTACTGAGAGGCAATACATAAAATGCAGACAATACTGGCATTGCCACATGGCAATTATTTTTATTTTGAGCATGAAAATAAGTCACAAGAAAGGGGACTGCAACACAAGCACATGAAATTTTTGCACTAGCTTTTCTCCATCACTGTCATTGCAAACTAAAACAGCCATATCTGGATTTATTTGTGCCACTCTTAATCAAGGCAGAAGTATCAAAGTCCATTACAAAACAACTGTGGATAACATCCTGACTCATCTTGCTCATTATCACCAAAGGAAGGTTAGCCTTGTCTGTGTTTTTTCAAGATGGCTATGTTACTTTCCAGACAGCTATATTTCTCAGCAATAATCATCAGTGGTGGGATGGTCTTCTTAGCCACATTGTCTCAGCACTGACAATCTTATCCTTAAAATCAAGGCAGGACAAAAACTGGACAAGCAGAAAGTACTAGACAAGACTGAAATCGAGATAGTGACAAGACTTAAGCATGGGGCATTTGAGGAACATAAACTGAGCAGGAGCACAAAGGCTCATGACAACCCTTAAATGTCCCATATCTATTAGTTACAGTTATCAGCATCCTGCAGGAAGTGCAGATACCAAACTATTTGTGAACAGAAATGCTGAAGAAATACATATAACTGATTTGCCTTGTGTTGCTCATTATCAACAAAAGGAGTCTCAGACTGGTCAAGTTTACTTTTACTGGTGGCAATAACTGGCACCTCCAGGAAAATGAATTCTTGGACTTACAATGAGGCTAGCAGCAGAACATCACAAAGTTATAGAGAAAGGGACACCCCTGGCTTCATGCAAAATGACCCCTGAGCTTAGGTCTAAAATTTATGGTTTGAGCTGAACATGACCCAACAAGAACAATGGATGCCCTTCAGTTAAGCTAAATATTAAGCTCAGTAACCGATCCAGGGTCCCAGAAAATACACCAATTGACTTACCTGGGACCAGCAACACAGCAGGAGTGGTGCAATCCAAAATGTCTCACGACGAACAGCGTTTCAGGAAGGGTCCTCATGGTGCCGATGATGCTGAACACGGCCAGGAAGAAATTCCACAGTGCCAGAGTATTGCGGAGCTCGAACCTGGGACGTGACTGCATGTAGTGCTGGCCCACCACAATGAAAACCATGTAAGCGCCGATGTAATAAATGGATATGTACCAATTCTCATGCATCCACTGACGCCTTTCTTTTTCGGCGAAATCTTCCTCGAATTTAAAGACGTACGAATAATTTGGCATGCTCATGGCAACGGCCTCCATTGTCAAGGAATGTATGCCTGCAGCAAGTCAAATGCAGCGCACAATTTGGATCGGAATTTCCGGATTTAGCGTCAGAGAACCAGAACCGGGCCGCCGCACCCAAGCCGGCCGGCAAGTCACGAACGATCTGCGTTAGAACCGTCGCGCGCACGCCTTTTGAAGACAGCTGACTTTCAAGGTCGGAGTAGCAGCAGCGTAGCCAGGAAACGAGAGAGGCGGTGCTCACAGTGCTGGGTTTGTCGGGATTGTCAGATATTAGCCTAGTTCATTGAGACAGATCTGACGAGACTGGAAAAGGATAGAAGGATGATATGCGCCCAATTCTTAACGTCCACTTGGTCCTTGTTTTTTCGGTGTTCATTTCCCAGCAGAAGTTTCAAGGCGCAATAGGAAAGGCAAGACCGTGCAAAGTGAAGGAAGCAATATAATGCATGCATTTTAACGCAATAGTACCGAATGAGAAAGGAAAGCGACTCCACCCAAATTCGTGTCATGCTATAGTGGCCTGCTTTGTAAGGACAAATGTACCTACTACCAAGGAAACAATAAATGGGAACAAATAAAAAACAAAATGAATGCGAAAAACAACAACACTGTCAACCTTAATTGATCAAACAACTATTTTTTTTATGTACTAGTGTGCAATTCCGAATTAAATGTTACGTTAAGGTTTGGTGTTCTTCATATGTCGGAGGAATCGCAGTAGTTTGTTAAAGAACGTCAGCTCTTCATTGGCGTACCCAGGATTTTCACGCAGGGGTTCAGACGAGACACGCAACCATCTTGAAAACTCAGGGTTCTTTTAACCCTGTTCCCGGAGGGCTAGACGGTAAGGTCGATCCCCGGCAGGGGGCGAGGTGGCGGATTCGGCCCCCCTGAGATCTCAAGAACTACACATTTGATTTCATCGCAACAAACGGCAATCGATTTGCCATGACATAAACTACACTTCGAAAAAATAAATTTTTCAAAATTTTGAAAGGGGTGGATATAGGGTGGCAAAAACGTCAGAATGGGAGTACTTTTGGGCTTTTTATAACTCCGTTGTTTACGAACCGATTTCGATGAAATTGGCATGAATCGAGAGATTATAGATGGGACTTTTACAAATTTGTACAAACTTTTGAAATTTTGAGGAAACTCATAGGCGTTTACAGAGTTTAAAAACGGGAGGATTAGTTTTTTAACAACTCGATGAACAAAAAAGGCAAAAACACTTTTTGGTCTTCTGCTAGCCATGGTATGCTAAAAAAGCACAAATTGCATGACAATGTTTGTAAGATGTCAGCACAGGCGGTGCCAGGGAAATGAAAAAAAGTGGAACTGCCATGGCCATATGTTCGTGAGATCAACTCGTGACCTTTGACCTTAAATGACCTCCATGGACCTTGGAGTCACTTGGAATGATCTCGTGTGCATTTAATATTATCTGTAAACCTTTTCAATCATCTGAATTCATTCTATTTCAATAATTCCATTTTACGGCTATTGTGATATAGGGTATGTGCGCTGACATTGTAGGTCACAGCTCTGTGGCCCGACCTAATATCAGGCTAAAACTTGATACACAAGTAGAGGGCACCCTTATACGTCACATGTATTTCGGGTTTGGCATTTAAGGAAATGGCGCCGAAATTGTTACTATAAAAGCAAATTTTGACTTTTGACCTTGACTTGGCCTTGTAAAGGGACCTCAGATGGAAAAAATTGTGTTTGCACGTTGCCCTGCCATTTAGCTATACGTCCATTTAAAATTTCTATCTTAAAAACGCTAGTGTTGGCAGTCATTTTCCTTTTACCCTGAACAGGGCCAAAAATGGCCTGAGGTCCTCCCAAAAACGTTGCCTGGCTCCGCCCCTGAGCAGAACAGAATTTTGAAATTTTGTCACGGTACGAAGAAAGAATAGCTAGGAAAAGTGACCAAGTTTCGCGAAGCTACGTCAAAAATCCTGGAACTGGCAACCAGAAAACCCGAGGGGGCGGATTCAGCCTCCCCCTGCCGGAAATAGGGTTAAAGGCTCAGAAACAGTTTTAAAGGCATTGCCTCTTTCAAAAGCTTAGCTGGGGCCGTTTTGAAAGCCCGAAGTCCTTCTGAAACGCCAGGAGTCCTGTGCAAGCTAGGGATCTCTTCAAGATCAGCAATCCTTGACCATGGGCTATTCGACTAGCTTACAACCGGCTTTCATCGACCAGGGACTTTTGGACAGATCGGAAGCACCCCAGGCCCTATTTTAATATTACTTCATTTCGACAGACCCGTGCGGGCTACTCAGGCTCAAATTGTTCCTCTCAAGGGAATTTTAAAACCTCAGCATGCTTTTCACACCCCAGAGTAGCCTTTTTTCAAAGTTCAAGGACCATTTGGATGGATAAGGGGCCATTTTGGTTTTTCGCCGCCCTACATCCATAGGCCTAGTTTTTTGAAAAATCTCGGGTGGTGCCATTTTGAGAATACGCCCTAATCCCCCCCCCCCAAAAAAAAACTCATCGGATTTAGGCCACTTCACTTTCCAAAGTCAAGCAGTTTGATCTACATGTACATCTACAGTTTGATCTACACTTAATTTTTTAGTGATGCCGTGTAGCCTATTCATTATATCTCCTCTTCATCCTCAAGGGATTGAATGATCATGACCCTCGTTAGCCATCACATGAAGCAACACAACACATAGCCATCACACTGTTAGGTGCGAAACGGGACGCCAACTTCAGTTGAATTCGAAGCTAATGTTCTGGATCTAATTATTTATGCAGGGGGCGGAGAATTTGCATGGGCACGAAAGACATCAGAGGTGTCAGTGCTGGTGAACGTCAAACCCAGTCGACAGGCCAGTGTCGGGTGCTCAGTGTTGGGCCCAATATACCCTGCTGGCAGGCATAGGAAAATGAACATTTCAGGTACATTCGGCCCAAGACACAATATTGGGCACAGTGGCGCGATGCATCTGCCCTTTCATGGCTACACAGTCCCAAAGTTAAGGACTAGTGAAAGGCATCAGAGACTACTAAAGAAGAAGATTGGGTAACAAACTGGATACACTGTAGTATTTCCATTCCAGTATTGTCTTTCACATAGGCGCAGCTTCGTACACCTTTCTGAAGACCATTGACCCAAAATCAATTTCAGAGGTAACATCAGGTATGTGATGGTGCGCACTAGTTCACGTTAAGTCACTTAAAATATGTCTGTGCCATGGAAGTGGTTTTGGAGACGCTTTGCTCGTGGTCTTAGACGCAGTGTTTTGGCCACAGGCACTACTGACCTGCAAGGGCCGTAAGTCTGAGACTCCTATCCGCCACTGTCCCATGGGGCCATCAACCGCAAAACCGGGATAGATTCAGCGACTGAGCCGCTGGGAAACAGGAACGGCAACATCACAGATCGGTGAAGAGGGCTGGATCAGGCAGCACTGGCAGTCACAGGAGCGGTGCCCATGTCTGGGTCAGGTAGCAGTCACAGGAGCGGTGCCCAGGTCTGGATCAGGCAGCAGTCACAGGAGCGGTGCCCAGGTCTGGATCAGGCAGCAGTCACAGGGGCGGTGCCCAGATCTGGATCAGGCGGCAGTCACAGGAGCGGGGCCAAGGTTTGGATCAGGAGACAGCCACAGCAGTGTCGCCGAAGTTTGGATCAGCAGGCAGTCAAGAAAACAGTACAGCCGCGTGAAAGAGGCGGCGACTGCCGCAAGAACGGCACATTGCATGAACAGGGGTAGGGGCCGCACACGGCTTCGTTCCCATGCCCTAAAACGCACTAAAAAAATGCCGAACGCGCTCACTCGGTGTTGAGCCGCTTCAGCAAACTCCCGGAGGAACGCCATCCTATCGAGCACCAAGACGTCCTCACCGTAGGTCACTCAGATAGCAATGGCGTTGAGACGTAGCTGGATCATGGTTGATTTGAGGTATGATTTTAGGCGACGCAGTATGCTGAAGTTTCTCTCCGCGGTGCATTGCACGCGGTAGCCAGAATGGCGAATCGGAGGCAAGGAAGTTTTGAGCATTCCGTCAGCATGGCCCGCCGACTCTTTGACTCCTTGAACACTGGGGCGACGTCGTGAAGCGTTTTGAAGGCATCCGGTCCACAGCAATGATCCTGCATTATCTGGACGTGGAGCTTCAGCTGGTCCGAGTCCAGGTTGAAGTGGGCAGCGGTGCTTTCGGTAGCAACAAGATAGCCAGTGGTCAGTACCAGCTAGGATTCAGCCAGGATCTTGTCGTCACCGACAAAATACCTTTCATCCGAGCACTTCCAAGGCTGTCCATGGTTTTGAGATACATGTGCCACACTAGTACCGCCGTGTGGTGAGGCTCGGCGCCTTCATCCAGTCACGCTGAGGGTGTGTTCTCCTTGCCTATTTGCATTGATACGCATTGCCTTGCCTATTTGCAGTTTTTCGGCTTTCCTTCGCGTCTCATTAAAACTTCTTGAAGCAATGGCAATGGCCGCTCACTGCTCGCCGCAGAACCTTCACTTGGTCCAGGCTGGCCGGCCCTGTCTGCTGTTCGGTCTAGGTAGCTGTAACCATCGGTATGGTGATTCAGAACACAAGCATAGCCAGGTTGAACGAGCACCAGAAGTCGAAGTCTTGCGAGAAATTCGCTCGCGGCGGTGCTGCACGCCTCCGACTGAGCGGCAGGGACGTCTGCGTTCTCGTCCAGGGTGCCTCAGACGGCCTCCCAGGTGGCCACTTAAAGAGGTCAGCGCCGGCTCGGAGCACGCCCAGCGTATGGCGCCATACTGAGCCGTTATCTATAGGTTTAAACTGATGCCGTTCAGGCTGTCTGGTCTTCGCCCAGTGCTCGGTCATTGGGAGTCCACTGAACTCTTGAAGCCGCCCACAAAAGTGTCAGCCTTAAGGAATTTCCGGGACCGGTGGGGATCGGGGACCAACCATCTCACGGCAAGGCCTGGTCCAGGCCCACCTTTTTGAGCAGCATCAATGGGAAAATGAAGCGTTATGGACAAATTTCCGGCAGCCGGCTTGGTCTGGGGTCGGCCGAGCCCAAAGCGGGCTTTTTGCTGGGCCTGCCGGGTCCTGATTTTGACACTTATCTTCCACCCATGCATAAGATTCGGGAGGGAACGTAACCACTCTCCTGAGTCAAATGGTCTACAGCAGTCTACACTGGCGATGGCAGAAGTAGGGTCCGGCAGGCGCAGCCAGCCAACAACCCGGTTTGGGCTCAGTTTTGCCCAAACTGGGAGGCTTGTAGAAAATTAGCGCACTTTTTCATTTTCTCATTGACACCCGTCAAAACCTTGAGCCTAGGCCGTGCTCCTTCGTAGATGGTTGGTCCTCCATTTGTTGGTGATAAAGCGTCCAGTGCAGTCCTGGGGCGGTCTCAATGCCCATTCGATTGCCTTTTCGGCCGGAACTTGATTCCAATGCAAAATACGTACGCGCAAAGAGCTTTGAATGCTCGGTATGGCAAACGGCCAAAAGAGCGGTCGGCGCGTCCGTGAAACGCATGCGCCTTGTGACGTACATGGTGACCTCGGGGTCGCGTTTTGGGGGTTACATGGACGGAAGGGGACAAGCCGGTCAAAGACCGTCGGCTGCCGCTTCTACATCTGTGGGCCCGCCAGCCGGATTCGCCGTATTTTTACGCGATCTGTTTCACCTCGTTTGCGACCGCAGCAGTTCATGGAATTGAACTATTTAGAGCAGAATGAAGAAGAATCGTCCCAAGAATGAAGGCCACTTATTGTTAATATCATTTGCGCTCATCTACGCCAGTCAAATTCCAACTGACGGAATTTGGAACTTGCCTGGCGTTTTTTTCTTAAAAATAACCGTGCGCCCATTTTCCATTCTATTCTTTTCATTTACGAATAGCTGCCTCACCACAGATACATGCCAATCACAGTCTCTGCTTGAAGCGTGTCAAAAACCTGTTCGGGCGTGAGCTGCTGGGGGGGGGGGGCATTTCATTGTGTACTGGGGGGTTTTGGTCGTCCCGCCTCTCCACCCGACCTGGGGAACACCACAAGGGGCCGTGAGAGCTATAGCCATCTTAGAGCCGGTATAGAAATCTGAGCGTGTTCCCGAGAAAATTCAAGAGACTTCCGAAAGACATGAGGATCCTTTTGAAAGTCTGAGATACTTCCAAAGGTTCTGAAGGGCCTATGGTGGTTTAAAAATCGCGGAGACCCAATAAGGCCTTGCCCGACTTTAAACGGCTTTGAAAGATCTGATGACCTCCATGAAGGACTGAAAAAAGCTCTGAGGGTCCTTAGGGTTGCATAAGGGTCTCATAAGGGTCATAAGGGAACAGTCCAATGACCCTCATAAAGTTGTGAGCCCTACAAGAGCTCGGTCGTAACAACTGGTAGGAACAGAAGTACCGCTTTTTGAATATTTATTGAGTTTGTTAGTAAACACTTTGCAAAACCGGTTAATAAACAACTTCCTCAGCAGGCCGATAAATTCGCAACAAAAGAAGCAATCACATAGTAAGAGCAGCAGCAACATTCCTAGGTAGAGTTCGTGTGCGACCCTTCGGATTAGCGCCAACTGACAAGACGCAACTTCTGCCCGCGAGGCCATCGCTCTCCAAATCATCTCACCCGCCTGGGCCGATAGGCACAAGGTTTCAAGATTATCCCCATCGGAGCCGCAGCAACAGTCCAGCGACATTCGGCGGTGAAAGACGATTCCGCAGTCGGACAGTGACGTCATTTTCCGCGCGGCCGCCAAACGGCCGCGGATTACGTTTTAAGCATTCCTTGCTCGCGAGGCCGCCGAACACGCTCCACTGAAATCGTCTTCACGGCTGGCGGAACGCGTACGATGCTCGGGCCAGCGTCAACAACGCCACCGATACCGCAATCACGACAAGACCCGACGCCCAGCCCGGCAGAAGCACTGCGTTCTGAAGAGCGTGGTGAACCGCAGACGGCCAACGACGTCACTGCTCTCCCTGACCGGAGCACGGTGTCCACGGCCGTCGCCGGCGGAGTCTCCATGGCGTGGCGCTGCCGGACACGCTGTTGGAGACGATGCTGGAGACGACGCCGTTAGCCGAGATGCCGGTACTGTTTGCGCTCTCCATCGGGCTCGGACCGACAGCTCACGAGTCTGAAATTGCAAATCAGTGACAGAGTCTGTTCCCGTTGTTCCCTGCCAGAGCAGCGGAAACTGTAAGGAACCGCGGACGGGGCGTCACAGTTATTAAACCAGCCGTTTCTTTCCATGCACGAATTCACATCGAAGACCAGGCCAATATAGAAATTGCTCACGGCCTTTGAGGGGACTTTTTGTCGTCCTCTCCACACATGGCGCAGCTATTAGTATTTTGCACATTTTGTGAATTTTATTGGTCACTGTTTCTGGACAATGCATCAAGCGTAGCCACTGTACCAGGGACTTCGGGATAGAAATGTACGAACGGTATGAATGTATGAATGTTCCATGAATGGGTCTGAAGATACTCAGGTACTGTGTTTAATTTACTGCATTCACACCCAAGACTTTTAAAATCACACGGATTTAAGGCAGTATAAATAAACCTACGGTAGTATAATTTTTGCATCAAGTCAAAAACGGATTTTTACGGACGACGCCAGTAACTGGCATGAACAGACCAAACGTCGTCTGGGAAAAACTTCAGAATTTTGAAACGTTTTCGGAACAGAAAGCATCTAAAGAACGCTTTTACAAAAAAAAAACGCGAAAGTTTCTCGTAATCTGGGTGTTACAAGCCAGTACTAAAATCGCGTATTGGACCATCTGACAAGAAACCACGCCCAGATGTGACAATGCAACTGGGAGATGGAGCAACATTAAAAAGCAAGTAATGTCGCTTCTGCCGTGGACTAATCGACCTCGACCTCAGAATTCAGGTCATCCTCCGGTCGCTCTCCGCGGAACCCGGCCCTGCGCATTCTACTGTAAACCACTGGGCACTCCTCTGCGCAACCCACGATGACACCCTGAACTCGCCTCTGCAACATCCCACAGGGCGCCTGGACGCGCCTCTGCACACTCAAACGTGAGTTACTGGGCTCGCCTCTGCACACCCAAACGTGAGTTACTGGGCTCGCCTCTGCACACCCAAACGGAAACCTCCGGACCCGTCTCAGCGCACGCCACAGCGGGCTCCTGCGCCCGCCTCTGCACACCCAAACGTGAGTTACTGGGCTCGCCTCTGCACACCCAAACGGAAACCTCCGGACCCGTCTCAGCGCACGCCACAGCGGGCTCCTGGGCTCGCCTCTGCACACCCAAACGGAAACCTCCGGACCCGTCTCAGCGCACGCCACAGCGGGCTCCTGGGCCCGCCTCTGCGCAGCGCCGGCATCGGCCTGTCCGTCGGGCGGCGGCGGCGGCGGCGGCGGCGGCGGCGGCGACGGCGTATTCAGCCGTCGGCAAAGGCGCGCTGCCCATTGACGGCGCCGGCCGCCCGCCTCGTCGCGTCTTTGTCGTCGGCCCGGCCGCCTGCCTGACGTAGGCGTCGTCGGCCGCCGATATCGACGTGACGGCGCGCCGGCCTGGCCGCGTCGCCCGCGGCAGGCGGAGCCGGAAGTATCCCCGACTAACGTAGCAGTCTTCAAATTTGGCTGAGTCGTCTTTGGGTATTTCCCTTCAATACCACGCCGCAGGCGTAACATTTAATTCTTTAGAGTGGGTACGGCCGACACCCTTCCCGTCCTCTGGGCTGCCACACCCATGGCATCCAGTTGCATTCATCGAAGGTAGCCATACTCGTAGTGTTCATTCGCTTAATATAGGGTAGGCTTTGTAGTGCCCGACTGTATCCAGCAAGAGCAGATATACGGCGAAACCGGCTGCACCCATCGAGGAAGAACGTCCCGCACTCCGAATTGTATCCACCCAAAGAAACGCAAAATGTCTGCCAATGCTTTCATTATGATGGTGAAAAAGGACACTTCGACAAGAAAGACAAGCTGCTGGTTTTGAATTAAATAAAACTTAACTGGAAAAACAGGCCAGCTGGGAACTTGATATTTTGTTCTATCTAGAATTACTGAGCTACACTTGTAATACTTCTTTTGTTTTCCATTTTCGATTCTGCCGTGAAACGTATGGAGTCTGATATCCGAAATCCTTTCTGAATGCACGTAAAATCACCCAAGAAGTCTTTTAGCCAAAGCGGGGACCGCAGATGGCAATATGCTGTGTGCTGCCAAAACACAAATATTTTGTTTTGAAAAAAAGGACAGACTGCTAATAGCTAAAACCTTATGGTTCGTGACAAGGCCATTAAACGTTCAGGTTTGAGGTGTACGGCCTCCCTCTCCAGCCAATGTTGGCATGGGCACCAAGCTGAAAGTTAGGAGAAGTAGAATCTAATAAGACGAGACCTGTTAAAAAGCAGGTACGTCCGAGGCAATGTAAGTATCTTCCGGTCAAATAACCTTGGGAAGCTAGCTTCCTATTACCATCCCAGTTCATTTCATACCCAACGATACAACACCCGTCGGTAAATTTCCAATGTTCAAATAATTTCACGACAGCATCTCTTCGTCGGAGAATGAAAGAGGCAGATATCAAGTGGAATATGCCAACAGCTTCGAAACGGCAAACAGTAAGAGACGCAAAGTTCATGTCTATGAACACTACTGAAACACTCGGCCAGTAAGAAGCTTTATACAAAAATACAGCGCACTGCGAGGGGCGAATGTAATAAATAGGAAGAGCAAGATCAGGGATCTCTTGAGGTCACAGATCTAACACTCAACACAAGGTCGAGGCATAGTGACACAAATCACAAACAACAGCTTGGGACTGCTCCACGCGTCGCATTGTTTCTGCTGGAATAGATCGCAAATTTCTCTCTCACAAAACCAGAGCGCGTAGCCACACACAACGGTCGCGTTTCGGCAGGTCACGAGCGCATAATATCATCCAAGCAGCGGCGCAGCAGTCGCCCAGGGGCAGGCAGTGGCCAGGCAGCGGAGCCCCCGGTCAGTTCCACACCGGCGCGTGCGCCAGCTAGCCGTGCACCTCCCGTCACGACATCTACTTCAGCGCGATAATCACAGACGTCATCACGGAGCCGTCCCCCGGCGGCGAGCGGCGGCCGGCCGAGGTCACCTCTTCATCCTCGGAGAACCCAGACTCGGTGGACAGGCTGCCCTTGGAGGCGAGCTCCTTCCGGGGTGAGAGGCGCCGCCTGGCGGGGCTTCTCCGGCCTCCCTTGGCCGGAAGTTCCTTCTCCGAACCGTCGCCGCCGCTGAAAGCGGTCTGTAGCCGGCGGAAAATGCGGGACGGCGCTGCGCTTGGCCGGCTCGGACGCGCCAGTCGGCCCTCGGCCAAACCCCGGAGCTCGGCTAGGACGCTTTCCTTGCCAGCGACGCGCGCCACGCCCGCCACCTGCGCGCCATCTGACGGCCGGCGCGCAGACTCCACGTTCGGCGGCGCCCGCGCGGCACCGCTGCCATCGCTGGACGGTTTGTGGTCGGAGGAGTTGCCTACTTGCCGCTCGCTCTTGGTTCGTGCGGTGGGTGAGACGACTGCGCAATCCCGCTTTGGAGGCGACGGAGGCGGAGGCGGAGGCGGAGGCGGAGGCGGAGGGGCGTGTACCGAGGCGCGCTGACCAGGCGTGGCCTGGCCGCTCTTGGCCCCGCCCACGTCCGTCCCGCTGCTGGTACGGCCGTACTGGCTCGGCGAGCGGCGGACACGGCCGCCAGGCGGCGTCCCCGGAGACGCCGACGACACCGTCAGCGCCACGCAGCTCTGAGGCCGCGCCACGCGAGGCGACGGTTCTGCCATCTCTCGGCGCTCCGAAGAACCGACGCGACGACGGTGACGCCATGTCTTGGCGCTCCGAGGAACGACGCGGTGACGGTGACGCCCTCTCTTGGCGCTCCGAGGAACGACGCGGCGACGGTGACGCCATCTCCTGGCGCTCCGAAGAACGATGCGGGGACGGTGACGCCATCTCCTCACGCTCTGGACAGTCAGCGTCCGGCGTCAAGTCCGTCGACTCCGGATCGGACCCAACCGTGGCCTGCTCCTGAAAAAAGCGCAACGCCGACTTGAACGTCACATGGCCCCGCCGGCGCGGCTCCGGCTTCGGCTTCGCGGGCGGTCCGGGCACCTCGGCCCTGGCTTTGAACCCCGGCGGCAGCTGGATGGTGTGTCGCTTGGAGCTCACCGCCGACTCGGCTTCGGCCGCCTCCTCCTTACTCGTTTTGCGCAGTTTGGCGAAGATCTTCCCGCCGGCGACAGTGACCGCTTGCTCCTTGGCAGGGTGTTGCGGTGGGCTCTGCCTCGCGTCGCTTTCCGAAGCGCTGGCTTCGTTGGACAACTGTGAACCATCGGCTTTGTCTGAGTCATTTGCACCAGGGGAGCTGCGCGTTGAGTCGTTTTTCGACTTGGCGATCCTCTTTGACTTTTTGTCGTCTGGTCCAATGACACCGCTCTTCACCTTTTTCTTTCTCATCTTAACCTCAGTCTTTTCGCCGTTTTCCGTTTCCACTTGCTTCGTGACACTTCCGTGAGACGACATTTTATCGCTGTTTTCAGTTGTCGGTCCTTTACTGAATTCCTTCTTACGTAGGATTTTACCAGGAACGTTTTCATTCTCGGAGAGCACTTGTTTCACTTCATTTTCTTTTTCACCGTCATGGTGCGTCTTAATGCGACTCTTTTTCTCTGTGCCTGGCGCGCATTTCTTACTCTTTTCGTCACGACTTCCGGACGATTCCCGGCCTCGAGTCACGCTGCAAGTCTCATCCGACCCGCGTTTCCGACCTTTTTCGTCGCCTCCCTCATCAACTTCACCTCTTCCTTCAATGCCACCTTTGCGATCACCTTCCGCATTCCGCCCTCCGTTCGCAGCGTTCCGCCTATTCTTTTCGGCAACACTCTTCCCCCGGCTCGTCTTCCCCTCGTCTCCCGGCCTGGTCTTCCCCTCGTCTCCCTCCTCCCCGCCGCCCTTATCCCGCGGTCGGTCGCCGCTCTCCCTGACGTGCTCCAACACATAGCGACCGAGCACGTTAGCAGCGCCGGGGTCGTCGATCAGCGGCGACACGGGCGCCAGCGGCTCCAGCACGGTCAGCCGCCGGTTCCGCTTCTCCAGGTTGGCGAGCCACGTGTCGAAGAGGCGCTCACGGTTTTCGCCGAACAGGAGCTCGCCGTCGTTGGCGCCAGCGTGCTGCGCGTCCCCCTCGGCCCAGATGCTGTCGAACGCCTCCGAGAACTCCTCAGCGGCGGAGCGCCGCGCCGCGGCGGCGGCGGCGGCGGCGGCGGCGGCGGCCGGCGCCACCACCGTGTCGTCGCTGGAGTCGGAGTCGCGCTTGGCGGGCGGCGCGCGGCGCGGCGCCACCTCCTCGTCCGGCGAGAGCTCGCAGTCGGACGCCTCGGACGCCGCCTTGGAGCTGGCGCCGCTGCCCAGGTCCTCGAACCCGCTGCTGACGCTCGACAGGCTCGCCGTGCGGCCGCCAGGCGCGCTGAGGTCGGCCAGGAGGCGCGACAGCCGACACGAGTCGGTGCGGCCGTAGCGGCGTCCGCTGGAGGGCGGCGGGGGCGGCACCGCCAGGGGCAGCGTCAGCCTCCAGAAAAAGGGAGGCGCGCTGGGGCCGCAGCGGCGACGGCGAGTCGACCGGCAGGCCCAGGCGAGCCAGCTCTAGGGGAGAGAAGCGACAGCGTAGAGCGGCGGAAAGACATGGCGGAGCAAATCCGCTGAAGCCCCTCTGACTCTAGATGCCCCGAAAATTCCAGCGCCAGCTGTCGAGCCCAGCACGTCCCTTTCTAAGCAGGGCGATGAAGAACAGCAGATAGAGAGAAGCAAAATACTTCGCACAAAGCCATTTTGGTTAACGAAAAGCAGCCTGTTAGTACTATCGCATGCAAGAAAAAAAAACGCCTATAATAACTCTGGGATAATGAGTCATTTCCGCATTTGGCCACGGAAAAGACGGGGTAGGGAAAGAAGGGGTACGGCAGCTAGAGTATGGGATTAGAACAATAATATTTTTTGATGCATTATCAAATAGCAAACGTCTCAGCTTTATGACAACGTACCGTGTTCAAGACAAAGTTCCGTGCTGTTAGGACGTATACCGTGTAGGACGTAAACTAGTGGACTTCAAATCACAAGTATTGAGGACTATAACATGGAAGTATTTGTTTTTCAAGTTTCCGCACAACTGCAGTCAACAAATATGATAATACAATAATAATATAACATAACACATATACAACTGTATATAGAACTATATGTTTATAAAATAAATGTAATAAGGTGTGTAAATATGTAACAAATACAACACAATAACATAACATAACAAGAACTTCTGAACAAAAGCATGGCTCAAGAGGGATGAGGGAAAAAGCAAAACCTACCCCACCACTAAGGGTGATGGAGTTATTCAAGCTTCACAAACGGGGTCCCACTGTTGGCTGATTACTGTTGTGCTATTTCAATGACTGGACGAGGCAAAAATGACCTTCGACACATCCTGCATGGCTTTCAATGGACACTCAGTCCGCTACTATGGATTAAGCAGACCAAAATGGCACAAACCGACACGCCTCAAACCACAAATGGCATCATGGAAACGAGTACCACAATTCGTACCGAACTGCACCATTCAGCATCCGCGCATCGGTGGTGCCGCCTATTGGAAAACTCTCAACTACTAGTTCCCGACATGCCGCTGCGGCCCCGTCAGAGGAAAGCATACGCACCCTGCTGCTCTGCGGTCATCTGCTGGAGAGCCCTGAAACTGCGCGACCGGCTGGAGTCCGCCGGCGTCTTCTTCGTCGACTCGGGAGCCTCGTGCTGGCCATACTGGGCGGGGACGCCGCCCGCGCCACCTGACAAACCCAGCACTGCCGTCAGCGGGCCAAAGCCGAGCAGAGATGTTTCTGTGTTGCAGCCGGGAGCGTCTGGACCAAGAATCTCAGTTCTGCCGATGTGTTGGGGCTATGTTCTTCAGAAGGCCAGTAGCGTTGAAATTAGCAGTATTATCAGAGGACGTGGGAATATTTTCCCGGAGAAAACTGAGCATAAGACGCCCCGTTAGCAGCTTGGCCATTTTACGCCACGCCACCTGGCGTGGCGTAAAATGGCCGGCTGCCGCCATCGCCCAGATCACGTGACCGCCCCGGCCCGGCCACGCCGAGCGACACGTGACTTACCTGGTTTTCCCGGGCGCATGTTGACGATCACAGCTCTGCCCTGGCCGGGCCCGCCTATTCTGGACGGCGGCGCCGTGCCACCTGAAACTGGCCCCACACGCAAGGTCAGGCGGGGTCACGTCAGGTCAGCTCTCGGGTCAGGTGGGGTTCGAGTGATTCGGGCAGAATGGCACCAAAGATACGCAGGTCACATCAGACAAGCCCAGGTTAGAATTTCAAGGTCAGGTGATCATGCCAAGTTTCAGGCTGGTCCAGGTCAGTTCAGGTAGTGTTAGATCAGGTGTCAGGTTAGGTGCTTCGATAGGCGTCAGGTCAGGCGTCAGGTCTGGCATCAGGTCATGTGCCACGCCAGGTGTTAGGTCTGGTGATAAGAAAGATGTCCGGATAGGTGTCAGATCATGTGCCATGTCAAATGTCAGGTCACGTGCCATGCCCGGTGTAAGTTCAGGTGTCAGGTCAAATGCTAGGTTATGTGTCAAGTCAGGAGTCGGGGATTAAGTGTCAGACTAGGTACCAGGTCAGGTATCAGGTCAGATGTCGGATCAGGTGTCAGGCCACGTATCAGGCCAGATGCCATGCTAGATGTCAGGTTGGGAGTCACGCTTAGTGTCCGACCAGGCATCAGGTCCGGTGTCAGGCTGGGTGTCAGGCAGATGTCATGTTAGGCGTCCGGCCAGGTGAAGGTCAGACCTGACCACAATTCGTTATCAGAGGTGACGGAGGCAATGTTCATGCTCATTCCTCAGTGCCTGTTCGAGGGCAAGCAATGCTCAGTGGTCTAGATGAGACACCGTTTCCCGACTGGCCAGCGGAACCGACGAACGCGAGGGCAACAAGCCACAGCAATGGTGTGAGTGAATTCCAAACAGCTCTATTACGAATGCCATATGGGAAAAGTCGGGTTTCGATTTCGGTTGGGAAACATGAAGGTAAATACATATCAATGAAAGGTAATTTATGGACCAGGCTGTATCTCATAACGGCAGTTTAGTTCCGAAGTCCGTAGTGGCGAGGATCAAGTAAAGAAATGTATAATTTTCGATACACAGCGAGTTATTTAGGGATACCGGAACAACCAAAATAACATGACAAAATTAATAAATGAAGCGAAAATTACATTCAGGAAGCCGAAAATTAGCATGGTGGGGATCTGTGTGTCAAAGCTGACGAGGTACATTCAGAGTCTCGGATTGACGCTTTCGTTCACGGCAAATCGCGTTATCACCCGTATCAGGCACGCCAAATAGAAAAACGCCACACCAGTCAGAGAGGAGCGCCAAAAAGGTGACAGCCGCTACCACAGACGGCAGTCAAAGCCTGAAACCTTCGTCTCAATGTCCACCAGCAAACAGCAGCCGCGCCAACTGGCATGACGGCCAGCGCCCGAAGCGCAGCTTCGGCAAATCACAGCAGATGACAGCACTGCAGCACATGCAGCTGCCTACCGCCCGGGGTCTCTCCTGTGGCCGCCTGTAGGATGCGGAAGGTTTTCGAGGGGATGTGGGCGCCACGGTAGCGGGGATCCACCTCCGAGTGCAGGTACGTCTCGGTATCGCCGTCCACTGTCCAAACAGAAGGCTCCCGCATCACACAGAGATCCTAGGCATCCTTGACAGCTGAGACATCACACAGAGACATCGCACATCGTGCGGAGACCTCAGAGACATTAAACAGACAGACGGAGACATTACAAGTCATAAAAAGACCTGGCATACCATACAGACGCCCAAAACGTCATACAGACATATCAGACGTCACACAGGGGTCTCCAACGCCATACTGAGACATCAAACGTCACACAGACCTCAGACATCGCACAGAGATTACAGCAATCCCAAAGAGCTCAGACATCCGGACGTCAAAAAGTTCAAACTGACGCAGAGGTCAGACGATGCACGGTGATCTCTGACGTCATGTCTAGCTCCGTTGACACAAAGAGCGACCAGAAACGAGAAAACTGAAGACAGCCCTGTCAAGGCCGCGGCATCAGGCATCACTGTCGAACAGAATCACACATCGGGAGCGCTGGCTGTTCTGTCGATACACAGAGAGCTCATGTTCCCACTGTCGACCGAAACGAGGCTGAACTCAGGCATCACCGCTGCGATGTCGCAGAGAACGATGGAGAAACCCCAGTTCGTCTGGTGCCACGAACAACACGCGGGAGGGCCGAGTGGTAATTTCATTCCTTGGCCTCACAATACCTAACTCTTCAACAAAAGTCTGTAAAGCAGTGGACTAGTGCTGCATCAAGGATATGATCGCATCACTGAAATGCTTCCACGCTCACGCAGCCCTGAATGCATGCAGCTGAACAAGTCTTCGAAGGTCGAGTCGCTTGAGATAATTCCTCTGTTGCAATACTGGCACCATGAAGGAAATATGACTTCACAGCGCACTGCACTGCATAATTCATATCGACAGGGCGACATGCGGTTGTTTGATAACTAAACTGGATATTCTGCGTAGTACACAGTAATTTGAAACTCTGCCGTCTACAGGTTTCAAGTAAATGTGTACTGGACCTCTCACCGTCATACTTATTATTACCGTAAGTGTTGAATAAAGACCTGTAACTGATGTCAAGGCTGGTCCATGCCTCTATACCCGCTGCTCTTCGGGCTACTTAGTTCCAATATTCAAGGGAACATGTCCATATTTCCACGTTAGGAGGAGCATTGCTATGTTACGAATATGTTGCACAATGTGTTTAGCATTAATCGAATCCAAAAAAATCTTTCTTGCAATGTCAAATACCCAAACACGACCTCTTCTGACACGAAGTTGAGATCAACGAATAATGTGAGCGACAGCTCTTCGCACCAGTTTTCTGGGTTGTAACCTGATATGGAAATGCGTGCATCTGTCACGCCGGGACAACAGCCGGGTATTTTACAAGCGCATGTGAATTCAGCCTATACGCTGCTATCGTGTCGATGACACCAGCCACGGATGTCCGGCACAGTCATCGGTTTTCCGTCTTCCAGAACAAAGACAACTTCAAATTCCATTGCAGTCACAGCAAAGCAAAGAAAAGCAAAGCAAGCGTAGCTGCAACTCAAGCATATCTGAAACGGCTGTAAACCCCTCCACCATATCCAAGCTGAATGTCATCCACGCGCAGGAAAGTTTAAACCGTTGGCCAATTTACCCTACACCAGGGGAAACTTTACCCCACACGGGTAGTAGAATACACGAGATTTACCCGTATACTCGAGGCTTCGGAAAAGACGCGACGGGATGTGACTGCCCTTGTACAGCGGACTTTCTTCCACTACGTCCTGGTTGTGTCCGTCCACTGTAAAACAGATACAATCGTAAGCTGCAGGGAAAATGGCAGCTATTGCCGGCAAAAACATGGGTTAAAGTAAAAGCAAATGGCAAGTGGCAGGAATAATCAAATAATGAGTAAGGTGCAAGCATATGTAAGCACGCCTTGACATAATGTCTCGGGTTAAAAAGGGCAAAAACGAAAACGAGCAAAAATATACACATTAAAATACTGGAGAAATGAAGCGCACAAGTCACACGCAAAACAAACATAAGAAAACGCTTTGGAGCATTAAAACGGAAAGAGTTATTGATACAGTCACAATGCAATGAAGACGCAATGGGGAAACGACCATGCAAACGGACAAACAACAAACCATCAAGCAAAAAGGAAAGAAAAAAGCACTCGTGGACGACAAAAAATTCGAATGTTTTTTACCACCGTGGCACTTCTTACCAAAAAAACTTGACAGACGCTAGCTCGCGTGGACAAAAAAACTTTTTTACTTCATGTTTGCAAGACCAATGTCAAGCCGAGAGGACGTTTCCTAAAGTGCAGCAACAGAGGCCAAAACGTCGCCTTACGGTTTTGCACGTGCAGTACTGAGGAAACACAGACGAGACTAAGCAATGAGGCCGAATTTCGGTGCCCCGCTGAGGTGGGGCCTGGGCGGCCGCCACACCGCCGACTGGCGCCGGTAAAAAACTGCTCGGGGCGCCGCCGCTGCCGCCGCCGCCGCCGCCGCCGTGCCGACCGCCGCCGCCAGGCCGGCCGCACGGCTCAAAACCCACCCGCCACAGTGACAAAGTCGCCCCTACAACCGTCGCCAGGACGAGCTTTTTCCGGCAACGGTGAATATTCTAAAATAGTGAATTTGGCAGCGGCGGCTCGCATCTGGCAGCCGGCCAGGTGGCCGGCGGTCGCCAGGTGCCCGACGGCCAGACAGAACGTCATGACCCGGCGGCTTATTATGTTTGGCCTTGCTCGCCCGGCTATGTTGGTGTCTCAGAGTCGTCCAGTCGGGGGGCGTTCACCCTCCCCCATCCTGGGGTGGGGCGGGGGCTGAAAGCAGTCGCATTCGCGAGTCGCACGTTTGTCAGCGTCGTTTTCGACGAAGACTGCATGTTCGAGGCTGTGTTCGGGGACGACCAGAAGTGCAGAGGTTCAAGCCAGCTATCAAAGGAAATGCAGATAGCACTCGTCACGTGAAGGGGTCGCAAACCGGCAGACGATTTCCGATGAACCAGCACGGCAGAGAGCGTGGAGCCAAGGTTCAGGGGGGAAGGAAAGGGCTTTTCAGAGATTTTAACACAAGACATCTGGGAACGACTGGAAAGAAACGGGCCTGAAGTCTCATTCAGATCGCCGTCCTAATGATTTTCGGCTGTCTCCAGCCAAGCGCGGAGCCATACCGTCATAGGTTTCGAAGTACGGGGAACTTGGGTTAACTACCAAGAAAAACAGTCATATGGGGAGGCACGCCGAACAATGTGTAATCCGATTCATCAATGACGTTAACCGTAGAACAGCTGCTGCGTCCGGGAGGTGTTGGCGTTCTGACATTTAGTAACGGAGCTCTGCAACAGCTTCCTGGTAGGCTCACCCAGGGTCGTAGTAGTTCGGAGTCTATGGCCAACGCAGTAAGTCGAACAGCAATTCTCAGTCCGAGCTCATCCTGCCAATGCGATGGAAGACCTCGCGGTATTCGTCGTCCCTTAAATTGTTCACTGACAAGGACGATTCACCAACTCTGGTAAGAAATTTGTGATGTACTATGCTGATTTTTTGTTTCATTTGTTTTGTCCAAATTCATTCGCAACGCACCGTGACTGACACCCAACTAAGCTTGCTGAACGGATTTGGAAGCACACAAAAATACCGCGCCTACGTGACCACTTCGACAACCGAGACGTGAAAAGCGTCATTTTTGTGTGCGAAACTCCACACAGCATGCATTATATTTGCCAATCAGAACCGGCTCTTGTCCCGCCTTTCCCTGCGTCAGAGTTTATTCCCATCCACATCCTAGCAATTTAAGGAGTGATGACTCGAGCTGTACTGACGAAAAAAGTTATCCGATAGATGAAGACAATATTTCTTTTTAACTGTAGACCATCAATGGTATCTGAAGACAGATAACAAAGTGACGAAATGCGGCCGGCTCAGCAGGCAGCCTCTGTGAGTTTAAAACAACAGACGGAGTGCATACGCCGAGTATCCAACATGACAGTGCACGTGTATGTATGTATTTACAACTGTCTGTCTGTCTGTCTGTCTAGCTAACCGACAACCCTGGCCTGTCCTGACGCCATGCAATCGGCTATCGATGCCTGCAGAAGAACCTCTACTGCGAAGCGAGGCGCAGCACGTTACACAGGTCCGTTCGAATGATCGACGTCAACTGATCGACAGCAAAGGAACCCTGAGTAAGCAACATCCGATAAATTCTGATGGAAAATGTCGGAGAGCATTCAGCTCGTACTATCGCCAGAAACTCCAGTTGCAACGCAGACTGAAAAAAAACAACAACTGAGCAGCCTGACCCGGCCATAATGCTTCCTGCGTGCCAATAAGCCAAAACTGCCAAGGCCTGCTGCTGTTGAACTGGACAATTTTAGATACCGACGATTTAAGCAAAATGATGGGAAACTTCACAAACACATAATGGGCGGTCACAGGCCGGCACTGTCCGGGCTGTTCGGGCTGCCCGCTTGTCCGGGCCGCCGCTTGGGCTGCCCATGGAACACCGGCAACCCGGAGGCCAGGCGATGTCAGAGTGGCGTGAAGCGTGCCCGGCTTGGCGGCATCTGCGCACGCTCCAGTCCCGAGCAGACTTCTGTCGTCTCCGGAACTCAGTCAAGGGTCGGCCGGTGCGGGCCAGCCGAGATTTTCTCAGCCGCCAGCTCCTGACCTCCGACCGCCGCGGGTTCTGGGGTAACCTGAAGAAGTCCTTCCTGACGACTTCCGACTCGGCACCCACAGCCCAAACCACCAACGAGAGGGAGCAACGGATCAAAGCGGACCGCTTCAACGAGTTCTTCTCGTCGGTGAGCTCTCGAACCTCGGCCGACCTGAGGGATGACGTCATTGGTGACCAGGCCCGGCCACCACCTATCGTCTCAGCGGCCCTCCGGCTCCCACCTGTCACTTGACCGGAGCTGGGGACAGCTGTGAGACGCATGAATTCGTCTGGAATGGTCGGCTCGGACGGTGTGCTTTTCAGTGCAATTAACCGCTGTTTCGCAGTGAAAGGCCCTGATCTCTTGAACACTGCCAACCCTATCATTCCGTGCTAGGAGAAGGGTAGATTCCGTCCCGACCCCTCCGGTTTTTCGCTCTCCATTATCGGACTTTTGGGAGCCGCTTCGCGAACCTTGGCGACTTTTTCTACACATGTTTTTGACATGTTGTGACGAAATTTGAAAAATTTTTCTCCTTCAGGGAGGTTCCAGGACACGCTGTCGGGGAGACATGTTTAGGGAATACCGCGCTATCTGACAATCGCGAACTTCGACGCGGTCATGTACTAACTTGGCGTTCTTTATAATGCCACGCAGAGTTCAAGTAATCAAAATATTTGTAACCTGCACACTTTCAAGTGTTTCTAGGAAACATTTTACTGACTGGCGGATCAAAGGACATGAGAAAGGGGCATTTATATTTCTTATTCCTAAGAGTCTATGACTCATTGTATGAACAGAGCAAAGCTAACGTATGATACGGACATATTCATCCCAATCTACGTATATAATCAGGGGAACGGGAATTCCTCGTCAGCTGGGAGGTCGAGAAGCATTTTGGGTCAGTTCTTTCCAGTCAACGCCCATAGGGTCGATCTCAAACTTCAAAAAGGTTGTGGGCTGAAGTCCCCTGGCCCAATGGTTCCCGCGCCTATGCATAAAATTCACCTATGCCTGGTGCGTCTCCAGGCATCGGTATTCGGGTGCGTATTTCTTCCCATAACATGTTCAGTGGGCAATTCAAAGTTTTCTGAGCTTTCTGGATGGCCGGAGACAGCTGGTGAGGGGCGGAACAGAGCCTTTGCCGGTCCGTTTTTGGTGTTCCCAGGGACCTGTTGCCGGGCCGATCCTCTTCAGCCTGTTTGTGAATGAGCTTCACTGTCATTTACCGGACTGCCGGGTGATAATGTACGCTGGCGGCGCCCAGCTGCCCGATCACTCTCTGCTCGACCCCCAAAATCTAGAATCACTGAAACGTCGCACTAAAAACTCTTCTGACTCGTTGCAACGCTGGTATAGGTGAAATCCAGTAAAGATGAAGCAAAATAGGACCGGCAAAACAAGACAGAGCTCACTTCCATCGGAACCCGTGAAACCGAAAACAAAGCCCAAGATTTTCACCTGACTATAGCACGGTCGGTCACCAAACCCTCACCGTCTGTAAGACTGCTGGGTATGATCATCGACGCATGTGTGTAAGTGCAACGCCCTTCTGGTGTTTCTTCATCGGTTCCGTCATCACTTCACTCAGGAAATGTTAAAACATCAGTCATCGAAATGCACACAATTCCCCGCATTTTAAACCCCATTTCGGTCTGCGGCGGAGCCACCAAAAACCAGCTATCACGGATCAAAAAGCTCTGAAACTTCGGTGCACGGATCGCAGCAGGCGATCGTGTAGTGTCGGAAGGGGTTCGATCCGTTCTTAGCGCCCTGGTGTGGAGCCGGGTGGAACAGTTGGTGCGAGAGACGGACCTCCTCAAAGTGCACAAAGCCCTCCACAGCCAGCTCGGCCCGCTGCCGATTCGCCGCATGTCTGTCTCTCGATCTGCGGATGATGGGTTTAGTTTATTTGAACAACGTTTTTAGAGAATCATGGCAGCCCCGGATCTGCGATGATGGGTTTAGTTTATTTGACTGGTGTTTTTGAGAATCCTGGCAGGCGTTTACGCTCACCACGGCTGCTCATCAGAGGCTGCAGCCCAGGGGCTGCCAAGATGCGAACTCTCGGCTACAAAAAAGGATTTTGCCGCCGCTCTGCTGCCTCGTGGAACCCGCTGCCCCCGGCAGTCACGAAGCGTCCGACACTGCCCGCGTTCCGGACATCGCTGAATGCACTGGAGGCTTAGGATGCGCCCACGCAATGCTTGTCTCTAACGCGGCAATGACCTATGACATTTACCTGTGCGCCTTTATTATGTTTATGGCCATTTTTTATTTTATTATGTTTCTTGATTCTTTTATGACTGTTTTATATAGATATATGTATTATTTCATACGTTGTGATATATTATATACATATATTTTATTTGATATGTATTATTTTATTTCATTTATGACTATTTTACCCGCTGCATGTTTTCTTTACTCTGTACCCCTTCATTTCGTACCTTGTACGAGATGCTAATCCCGAAAAGACCTATTGCTTGGATGGGTCATAGACACAATTACAGATACAAATACCAATAGCGCAGAGACTCGTTAAGTTTTCACTACACCATAGCTCAACTATTCATATGTTCCGCATTTGCATTCGCGTCACGTTAGCTTCCAAGTTTTTTTGTCCGCGTTAATATTCCAGTGGAAATGTTTTTGCTCTTACGCTTTCCAGGAATGTTTTGCAGCTGTTCAGTAACGACATCCGTAGACAGAGAATGTGATATCTATGATGACAGCGAACAACATCAGGGGAGGACGTGACACGTCAGCTTTCAATTCCTCCGATGCAAAAGGCTGAGGCAACTCAATAAATATTTACGAAATACACCAAGACAAAATACCAGCAATATTTCAAAATGTACCTCCCAGTTCGAAGAGAACGCAGAGGGCCGCGACTGTCGTGCGCCTCTCCCGGCGCCTTCGTAGTTTATCTTTATACAACTGCGACATAATTTGAACATTCTGCACGAGCGCGGCAGATGTTTTTAAAGTATGATTCCTTGGAACGTTGGAACTTGGCAGATAACACTTTTAATAACCATGGAACATGAAACATACGGGAAAACATCATTTCTCCTATGAAACCATGTACAGGCCACCAAACAATGAATTCTGACCAGCCCCACCCGCCATGACGTTCATACCCTATAAATACGGATTCAACATGACGTGGAAAACCAGTCTACGCAGTTTCAGAGCCCATTCTCCTAAATCGTGACAGTCTAGACCGAAGTGTCGGCTTAGCAGACACTTGGTGTGGGGTCAACCGCCCCATTAGCCGCACACTCCATCTCTTCAAAGCGTCCAGGAGGTGTTCTGAAAGGCCGGCCGACGCTCTTTACTGTGTGACGACAGCTTTAAATAGCGATAAAGCCGCCACGGAGGCGGATCATGCTGGGACAAGCCGGAACGAACAGCTGGCGCCAGGCGAGTTATCAAAGGCAGGCTCCGCGCAGGACTGCACGCCCCTTTTCATCGCGGCGATTTCTCATCTTGTGGAACGGGTCTAGGCGCGGGAGCCATGGGGCCAGACGGCTTCACCTCCCCCCCCCCCCGATTCTTTGAAATATAAAACTGACCCTATGGGCGCTGACTGGAAAGAACTGACCCAAAATGCTGCTCCCCATCAGAAGAGGGGTTCCCGTTCCTGGGGACGGGATACCGAGATTGGTGGCCAAATACGCGGCAACAACACCATGTACGTACAGCACTTACCGCAGATCGGAATAATAAATATACTATCTCAAATCCCAGCTAATTCATACTACTGCATCAGAAACTGGTGTACGGATGCAACCGTGAAGCAAAATACATACTTTTAAAACGCATGTTTTTCAATAATCTGAAAAACATGTAATGGCTACATTCGCTGACAAACAAAAGTGAATAATCTTCGAGCATAACATATCTATCGCTGTCACCGATGCAACGACTCCAAACTCGTGACGAAACGCGATGGATTTCCAGACCCGACTGCATCTGGGTGGGTGCCTCCGCCCCTCCAAAGCTCGTGGCATAGCTGCCAGGCAAACGGAGCGCAGCGCGGCAAGGCCGCACCTAGGGTCGCCCATCTAGGGGTAACAACGTGCTCAAGAGATACGTTTCCCATTAACAGCGACGCCTCCTCGACGGAGCACTCCGAATACGGACAAGATAGTCTCGCAACAAACGTTTCTCTTGTAAATAACCTTTCAAAGCGACGCACAAAATCAGCCGAAACGGATTTAGGCCCGGTGCGCACTGCGTCCATCGCCCGTTTTACCGCCGCCAAAAGACTTTATCTCCTTTATTTATATTTTATTTATTATTTATTTATATTATTTAGTATTTATATATCCATATATTTATTATTATTTACTTATAATTTATCTCCTTCCTCTATTTCTCTGTACGGCATTCCTGACATTTGCTAGCTACCTACGTAGCCAAATGCGAGCTGTGCGTTGTGAAGAGGGCTAACGACTCAAATGAGCATGAAAAAGCATTTGCAACTGACTGGACCGGACGTAAGCTTGAACGCTGGCGTTAACTTGCTGTGCGTCTTAACACACAATAAAGCAAACAATGATAAAACTGGCATGAATGATATCTAAGGACAAAGAGGCTTGTTTCAGTCCGCTATTTTTCCTAAGTAAAAGGACAAAACTGTAGGAGATTAACCAAAATGGTCTTTCCGAGTTTTCTTTTACTCTGGGTAACAATGATGTGCGGCAGAAAAAATCAAGCCAAATAGCGTCCACTTTTATGTGAAAATACAAGCAAGACTTTCTGCTGTTTTTTTTTCGGAGACCGAAGCCAAGACTTTAATTTATAGGCCACAGTTTCGCGCCAGTTTTTAAATAGAAACTCATGTTCCATGGCGACCGGAAGTTGACGTCTACGCGCATGAACTTGCCAATTCACATCACGCCGGTCAAAATACCAGGAATAAAAATAAGAAAAAATGGACGCGTTCGTGATGCGGGCGTGAAACGGGTGACGGGCGCGGTGTGTACCGAGCATTTAGTACGTACTCAGTCTGTACCGAGCCCGACAGTTCATTTGCTGAAAAATGAACATCTGCTCGCCGTCGTTCTTTCATTAAAAACATTGCACATTTTGAAGATGCACTGAAGAGGATTACACGTTACCAACAAGAGTGCGCCGTGTTGATTTCAGACCAATGCGAAAAAAGCAAGCAAACAAACAAACAAACGAACAAAGAAACCTTGCGAACTGTTCAGTAGCCACTGCCACATAAACACTAAACTGTATGGTACACGGTAGTTAGTGACACCGTACAACGTAGACTCCCTGACTGGACACGTAGGTGGCGTTTCAAACAACCGGTTCTCTGCGATTCCCTGATAGCTTCGATAAAGCGGTCTAAATCTGGCGCGAAAACATAACGATGCGACCTCATGAAGTGATTCTTGCATGCCACATGATGTATGTTTCCTACATGCAAACAGAGACAAAATAACTGAGCTCAAAGCTACTTAAAAGTTGGAATTTGCACTGACAAGGTATGCGTTTCTAGCAGTGCCTTTAATTTTGACATTAACTTGATGCAAAAAAAACGCAAAAGGAAGAGCTTTTTCGATGCGCAGTATACAATCTCCTATAATCAGTTGTCCACTTTTCGCTCAGGTACTGTTTGGCCGGCGGCGCAGCATTCCAACAAAAACGGGTCAGCATCGTGACGCGTGACGTTACACTGACGTCACCGCCCGGATGACAGACGGACCTGCTGACGGTGAATAATTGCCTACCGAATTGGGCTGTCATCTTTCCAGCTGGGCCTGCAAGCATCTGTCGGTCGGAGAGAGAGAGAGAGAGAGAGAGAGAGAGAGAGAGAGAGAGAGAGAGAGAGAGAGAGAGAGAGAGAGAGAGAGAGAGAGAGAGAGAGAGAGAGAGAGAGAGAGAGAGAGAGAGAGAGAGAGAGAGAGAGAGAGAGAGAGAGAGAAGAAGAGAGGGGAGAGAGAGAGAGAGAAGAAAAAAAAAAAAAAAAAAAAAAAAAAAAAAAAAAAAAAAAGAGAGAGAGAGAGAGAGAGAGAGAGAGAGAGAGAGAGAGAGAGAGAGAGAGAGAGAGAGAGAGAGAGAGAGAGAGAGAGAGAGAGAGAGAGAGAGAGAGAGAGAGAGAGAGAGAGAGAGAGAGAGAGAGAGAGAGAGAGAGAGAGAGAGAGAGAGAGAGAGAGAGAGAGAGAGAGAGAGAGAGAGAGAGAGAGAGAGAGAGAGAGAGAGAGAGAGAGAGAGAGAGAGAGAGAGAGAGAGAGAGAGAGAGAGAGAGAGAGAGAGAGAGAGAGAGAGAGAGAGAGAGAGAGAGAGAGAGAGAGAGAGAGAGAGAGAGAGAGAGAGAGAGAGAGAGAGAGAGAGAGAGAGAGAGAGAGAGAGAGAGAGAGAGAGAGAGAGAGAGAGAGAGAGAGAGAGAGAGAGAGAGAGAGAGAGAGAGAGAGAGAGAGAGAGAGAGAGAGAGAGAGAGAGAGAGAGAGAGAGAGAGAGAGAGAGAGAGAGAGAGAGAGAGAGAGAGAGAGAGACTACAGAAATATGGCTTGAGACAGAAGAAACACATCGTTTTTTAATGGCAAATCTCCAAAATGCAGGCTGATTTCATTTTGTGTGAAAAGGTGAGAAACTAGACAAGAGGTCGGGCAAAAACAAGCGCAATGCTGAGTGAGATGCTCTTGGATTTCTGAAACAACTATTTGTCATCCTACTCGACGTGTTTGGCCTGGCACAGCGTTGGCATCCCCATTTGTTTAATTGGGACAGCTGCTGTCAAGATATCGCGAAAACGGAAAATGACACTCCATGTACTTTTGTTGCATCAGCATAGTGATATACATCTCTTTCATTTCAACCTGTTTTGTGCAGAAATGACTGTGACGGTTACCAAAAAATATTCGTTCTGCAGGCGTTTGAAAACCTATAACGGAGCTGAGAGTAAAGAAGTAAAGTTATATTTTACACTCAGGGTGTTTCCGTCAGCAGTTTTCTTTTTTTGGAGACACGACCATGTTTCGAAAACAAGACAACATTTTTTTGTTGTGATATACATCCTTTACAAAATCACTGCAAAGGTATAAACCTGCTTTAATGTTCCTAGCTTTGACTTGGCTAAATGCTTATGGCAACGGAGGTCATCATTTGTTCATGAGCTCAATCGAGTCCCGCACCGTACGCCCTTGTAACCTCTGAAAAGAAACAGTTCACAGTCACGAAGCACACCATGTGCGGACACCTCAATGTGTTAAAAAAATAAGTAAATCACCTAAAATCGCACTTAACATAAGAAAAACACCAAAAATAAGATGAATGTGGTATTTGGGTTATTACGTAAAATCGCAAACAACCGACTCGACCTCTTCCGATTTTGATGAACTCTGATACGCTCAAAGCGCCTATTTCAAAACAGCCAGCCAGATACTTACGGGCCTCAGTGAACTCTGAGGTCCAGTTACGGGCCATGGAACAGAACCCATTTTTACAGACATTGCATGATTCAAATGCCCATAACTCGGTGATAAACTGTCAGAGGAAAGTGCGATTAGCGTCATTCGAAAAAGAATTATTCTTGCTTTCATAAATAAGTTCATTTTGTCGAGATGACCTTTGACCTGATTAGGTTACATGGAACATTTTTGGTTTGAACCATGTTTGCCCAACGTGATCTTTGCAAAAATGTAGCAAAATAAGTCTCCACAAATCTGCAAGAAGTGGCGTTAAGAATATTTCTGGCCACACTGACACTTTAGCAGGTATCTTGACTTAACGCTGCTCAGTGGCGCTTGAAAAATATATCCTGAGGCCATCTGACCATTACTGATTGATTTCGTGCCTTTCGTTTGTCGGATTGTTTGACAATTTGGCGAGCACAGTGTCCAGCATGCCTGCTACACATGAACTTAGTTTTAAAGTGCTTGACCAAAAAGGGCAATGGCCAAGACAACCCACCACCAATCGACCCCTCCTATCCAAAGCTGACATACCCGTTCTTGACATCTGTACGAAAGTGAGTCCATCGGGAGTTCTTAGGCCAAAAGCCAACTGACATAATGCAAGTCGTACATAGGAGCCTTTAGAAATTCAACCGAGGTCAAAAAAGATCGGCTGACCCTGGACTGCCTATTTGGAGATGGAATCATTTATAATTTTTGGGACGCAGATTTCGATTTCACATTCATTTTGCATGCATCAAATCGTCATATTCATCCCACACCCCGGATAAAAGCTGATTTCCTGATTTTTTTTGGCACGTGCCTCAATCATCACTTGTATCTGCTTCTATACGAAATTATCGTTTCATTTGTAGCTGTTCCAACATTCAGACGTTGACGCCATGACAAAAAATCGACACCCTCTAGGTGACGTGGAATATTCGATACATGCCAACTCCGCTTTATCGACATTATGTGCGGAATTCGGGATCAAAGCCCTACAAACGCCATGAATGGTCGAATGCCAGCAGGTTATTCAAGGTCAATCGGGCTCAGTGAACTCGACTGACCTTCAAAAGGCCCGATGCCCGACTAAGGTTGTCTCGGTTGGCTTCAACGACTGAGAACACCCGACAGAATCGGTTTCCGTGGAAATGCGAAGAACGGGTATGTCAGATCTGGGTGTCAGGAGTCGATTGATGTGTAGTCATGACCTTTGACCTTTCCGGTCAAGAGATTTAAAACTAAGCCGCTGTATATCAGGCACGCTGGACATTGTGCATACCAAACTGTAGACCAATCAGACAAAAAAGCACGAAATTAATGAGTCCTCGTCAAATACCCTGAAGGCATATTTCTTAAGCGCCACTTGGCAACGCTAAATTCAATGTCTGAAAAAGTTTCATTCTGCCCAAAAATTTCTTTTTTTGGCTTGTCGATGATACGGTGGTACATCTTGTGCTACATTTTCGAGAAGATCACGGTAGGCAAATATGGTTAAAACCGGAACTGCTCCATGCCGGCTAGTCCAGTCAAAGTCCATCCCGAGGTCACCAAAAAATAAACTTATGTATGAAAGTTTCAGCATTTCTCTTTCGAATGGCGCTAACCGCCTCTTTCTTTGACAATCTGTAACCAAGCTATGGGCATTTGAATCATGCACTGTCTGTAAAAATCGGTGGCCTTTCATGACCTGTAATTTTGACTTCAAATGTAACATAGAGGTAAAAAATTTTGGCTGGTCATTTTCCGATAGGTAATTTAAGCGTGCCACATTTTATCCAAATCGCAAAATGTCGAGTCGGTTCTTATGAGATCTGACGTGGAATGACCCAGAAGTTTATAAAAAGAAACGCTTTTCATAAGGTCCCCAAACAGTTGAAAGTAAGCTGAACGATGTTCCTGACATCCAAACAAGAATAATCGGACTTATTCTTTCAGCAGTGAGCTCGCAACCGTGCAATTTTGTCAGAAGATTTTGTTTGTACAAAATCGCAACTATGTGACTGCAATGTATCCACTCTCTGTTATTGCTCATAGGCTGCGAGACCGAAGCCGAGATCGGTCGAAACTGGCGTCGACGGGCATGTTGAAAGCGATGTTGGTGGAGTCTTTCGTTTTTGCGTTCTGTTTATTTTTACTTTTTACTTCACTTTTACTGTTTACTGTTACTTCCGGTCAAAAGGTAACCAAAGTTTGCTAGGATTGTTTATGCGATATTTCGGATATGATCTGACTGTTTTTTTCTTTCTTTCTGAAAACCCTGTGCCAATGCTAAGGGTTTGATTATCTCTGATCGTATAGCTCATCAGATAACACCGATTTTCGTCGTTCTGATTGACCAATCCTAGTTCTGTTCTTCAGGCAAATGATGTCGAAGTATTTAATCCAAGAAATAATGGCGGGAGATGTTCATGACTGGAAAATAGCGTTAAAATTTTAGTGCATTTGTCCCTTGCGTTTCATCGCTAATCCTACCAATATTCCGTTACCTGTCAAAAAAGGGCGTTTTCACTTCAATCTTAGCCAAAGGCCGAGAAGCAATGCGATATAGTGTGTTCTCAGAGGCAACTCGCCAGTTTGGGTGGCCAGTGGCCACATTCGCACCATGTTCTTCACAGGAATGTCAAACGGCACACAGCTGAATGCTTAGCGTTTCTGAACGAGCTCAACTATGACTGGCTGGATGTAGCAAGAATGAGTACGCAAACAAGAGGATGCGCCAACTGTCCGAAGCATTTTAATTGCTTAAGCAATGTTATTCAGAAGTAACCCGATGAGTCTAAGAAGAAAAGTGCCCAGCATCAAGACAGCTTAGACTGGATTTCGCAAGCCAAGTGTCCAAATGTTTGTTAAAAAGCTGGGTCACAAGAATATCTAACACTAGTGCGCCAGAATATCTAACACTAATCCAGAATATCTAACACTATCTAACACTGCTGAGCTTCTATCCCGCATTTACACACAAACTGCTCTTCCCGTCGGTCAAACCGACTTGTGTCGGTATGACCAACAGCACTGGGTCCACGGCCAGCGACGCCAATGGTCGACTTTTTATGAAACGGCCCATCGTTGGACTTTGTGGGACGGGCCCGACGTCGCGGCGGAAGTTGGCAGACGTTAAACGTACGCCTCCAGACGGGCTGACCTGAAAACGTGACCGCGTCGGCCGCGCTCCTCTCGGGCGCCCCCCGCCGCCGACGAACGAGCCCAACGAGCTGAGCGGGACGAGCTGGACGGGCCCGGACGAGCCGGACAAGCCCCGACGAACGCACACACGCCGACGAGTCCGAAACGGTCCAGACGAGATGCAAAGAGCAGATCAACCGGAAGACCCGTGAGGGCCACGCGAACGCGAACGTTGCCGGGTGTGATCCAGAGCTCGAGAGAGCGGTAGGAGGGGGTGTCTCTGCGCTCCGGGCGAGCACGCCTAGATCAGATGAGCCCGTGCTGGCGAAAAGGAACACGTCTGTTAACATGGGAGCCCTCATGCACAACTAGTTAACAGAAGGTACGAATTAAGTCATCGTAACGTTCTCCTTACATGTGAATCCACTAAGACTCGTTTGCTTATATTAAGGAGAGACTGTTATTGGCAAAAACCTCCTGAGTCATGTTCGACTGATTCTGAGGACACCATGACGGGAGTCTATCTTCTGCCTTGCTTATACGTCCGCACTGTGCACCATTTCAATTTTTCAGCCGTAACCACTGAATCATAAACTAGCCTTATTCATAACATACCGCCATTTGTGTCTCTGTAAAATGCTGACAACGGACGCTCATCAACCGCACAAGAAGACAGCCAGTACGCGATCTTTCAACTCTTCCCAATCCCAATCCCCGCAGCCGGCAGACGACACGCGCCGAGCTCTTCGCAGCGCGCGCAACCGCCCGCAACCAAACTTCCCCACTCCTCTTCACGCCAGTAGCTAACCACAGCGCGCGCAGCCGCATGCACCCAAATCTCTCCACTCCCCTCCACAACAACCGCCTGCAACCAAACCCCTCCAATCCTCTCCACAGCAACCACCCACAGCGCGTGCAACTGCACGCGGCCACCGGCAGCCACCACGGCACCGCCCCCCCCCCCCAGCACTCCCCCGTCGCGCGGCCGCCGAAAGCATTCCTGCCACGCGTCGGTCTCCTTTGATCAGCCGCCGCCCAGCAGACGGTCGGCACGGCTCGTGCCACGAGACCTCGTTAGTGGCTTAGTTACAGCGAGGGCGTTGTGGCCTGTCCACAACACAGAGCCCGCTTCAGTAACGGCCGGCCCGGGCGGCGGCAGCTGGCTGCTTGAGATGCCCGGCCAGAGGAATGCCGCAGTCGACGCGGCATTTTGATTGTCCTGTTTCAATTACATTGCGTTATTACGCGTTGTTTGCGGTGTAAACACGACCGCTTTTCTGCGGGAGGTTACTGAGTACGATCGTAGCATTTTCGACCACGTCAGTTAACGAGGCTACTGATGACGTCACTGTCATAAAATGCGACGGTCGAACTAAAAGCAGCTGGTGGTCGTAAAGCGATGCCAATTTTTTCCGTAATGAAGTGATTCGCGCCAGAGCGCGTAAACCAGTCTATATCATCCCTATTTCGAGACGCGATCAGTCATCGCCATCTCTATTTTCAGATGCTCTCAGCGCCCCGTCACATCATCTGCCTACGGCTATTCTTACCAGTAACCTGGCCAGCATTTTACTACGGGGGAGGGAGTCAAGGCTAAAAAAAGTTTGATACTTCTCTTGCCATCCTCTAGCAAACATGCGTAAAATGATTCTGTGGAATAGCACATCCGGAGACCATAGAAACAAAATCAATCTGCCTTTCATTTTTTAAAGACCTTTGTCCTTGAAACACATCATTTGTGGTAACATTGCCAATTCTTTAAACCTCAGACAATATCAGGGTGGGGTCGACTGGCCCCTTTGGCCCCTCTGGCTACCCAACTGATTTAGGTGAAATGTGTTTACCAATGCACATCAATAGGCTTAACTTCCCGTTAAAGACATACCCAACGCATCTCAAGTTTTTTTTATAATCTATGCAAAGGAAAATGAACAGGAGACCACATTCCCTGTTACAGTGAAGCTGAGTTGAACGCCTACATCCATTGTTTGCATCGTATCCGCTGTTACAATGAAGCTGAATTGAATCCCTTCATGCACTGTTTGGGCGGTTCCGACATGAGAAAAACAAACAGATAAGTATTTGCCATTTAGAGTGCTGTCATGCTGTCGCTAATGGCACTGCATAAACGGCACAACTCAAGGATCAAGTCAATATAGCTAACCTCCTGCCGCAGCACCCAACTTCACCGCACAGTTCAGAAACCACAAGCACAGCCCGAGTTGGTTCCCAAATTCGTCGACAGGGCTTCCGGGCTGAAAATATTGATCCAAAACGCGCGTTCTTAGCACCTCGAACGAAGTTTTTCTTAACCCGGCAGGGGGGCGGATTCGGCTCCCCCCTAGATCTCGAGAACTACTCGTCCGATTTTATCGCAACAAACGGCAATCGATTTGCCGTGACGTGAACTACACTTTCATAAAAAGAAATTTTCAAAATTTTGAAATTTGTGGATACAGGGGGGCAAAAATGTCAAAATGGGGGGTACTTTTGGACTTCTTATAACTCCGTCGTTTATGGACCGATTTCAATGAAACTGGCATCAATCGAGAGATTATGGATAGGGCTTTTACCATGGGTCCACAAATCTGAATTTTTGAGACAATTCATGGGCGTTCACAGGGTTTCAAAAATAGGAGGATTAATTCTCCAACAGCTGAATGAACAAAAAAGGTAAAAACACTTTTTTGGCTTTTGCTAGTCATGCTATGCTAAAGAAGTACAAATCGTATTGCAATGTTGGTATAATGTTAGCATAGGCGGTGCCAGGGACATGAAAAAGGGGGAACTGTCATGGTCACACGTTCTTCAGATCAACTTGTGACCTTTGACCTTAAATGACCTCCAGTGACCTTGGGGTCACCTGGAATGATCTCGTGTGCATTTGATACTATCTGTAAACGTTCTCAATCATCTGAATTCACTCTATTCCAAAAATTTCATTTTATGGCTATTGCGATATAAGGTACGCGCACTGACATTTTAGGTCATAGCTCCGTGACCCGGCCTGATATCAAGCTGAAACTTGGTACACAAGTAGAGGGTATCTTTCTACGTCATATATATTCCGGGTTTGGCATTTGAAGAAACGGGGCCGAAATCATTGCAAAAAAACAAATTTTGACTTTTGACCTTGACCTGACCTTGTAAAGTGACCTCAGATAAACAGAATTTTCTGTGCACATTACCCAACTATTTAGCTATACATCCATATAAAAGATTAAGTTGTATCTTAAAAACTCTGTTTTTGGCAGACATTTTCCTTTTACCCTCAACATGGCCAAAAATGACCTGAGGTTCCTCCTAAAAACGTTGCCTGGCTCCGCTCCTGAGCAAAGTAGAATCGTGAAATTTTGTCACAGCGCGTAGAAAGGATAGCTAGGAAAAGTGACCAAGTTTCGTGAAGCTGCGTCAAAAAGCCTGGAATTGGCAAGCAAAAAACCTGAGGGGGGGCGGATTTAGCCCCCCCCCCTTCCGGGAATAGGGTTAATGCGCCGTACTGTTTACAAGGCCCAGTGAGCACGATGAAAATCCCACGCAAAATACTCGGCCAGATCGAGCTCTTCACCTTCTTCACACGTCTCCTCTGTGGAGCGGTCCGGCACCTCTGGCGAAGCCTCCATCCCTGGCTGCTCTGCCGTCAGTGTCACCGACACCTACCACGCCGCCAGCCCCACACCATGTGCCTTACCTCAGCACTTGGAAGAGGGGGAACCATCCGACACCCGGAGCCCGGCGTCGGCGAACTCACCTTGATCCCTGAAGGCGCTCATCAGCCTCCTGTCGTCGTCCGAGAGCTGGACGCTGCGCATCGACGGAATCGGGTCGCCGGCCGAGTCGGTGGGTATTTCTCGCGGCCGACCGCTGGCCCGACCTGCGACACAGGTCACAGGTCACACTCGGTCCAGATCACAGGTCAGAGATCACACCCGGCCTGAATCACGCGTCAGCGGTAAGACCTATCCCGGACTCCAGTTCAGAAGTTACTCCAACCTGGATTCACAGGTCACAGGTCAGACCCAGCCCGGATTAACAGGTCAGAGGTCACACCCGGCTCGGATTACAGGTCACACCCGGCCTTAATTACGGATCCGAGGCCAAACCCGACCTCAACGACAGGCCACAGATCTGACCCGGCTTGGATTACAAGCGAGAGGTCAGACCCGGCTTGGATCACAGGTCGGAGGTCACACCCAGCCTCAAACTTCAGGTCACAGGTCAGACCCGGCCTGGATTACAGGTCAGAATCAGACCCAGCCCGGATTATAGGCTATAGATCGGGCCAGGATTGGATTACATATCGCAGGTTAGCAGTACAACCTGCGGCAACGGTCAGAGGTCAAGATGACCACCAGCGGGGGAGGGTCAAAGGTCACCGGGACTAACCGCCGGTCCTGTCTCAAGCAGAACTAGAGTACGCAAAGCCACAGAGCCATACTTTTGTTTGACCTGTTCGACGCGTCTGTCACTGGACTCGGTGTTTTTATTTGTTTGTTTTACCCATGCATCTGACCCGAATAAAATATTAATCCACGCTCTGGAGTGGTTCGTAAAATACACGACTGACTAGCTGAGACCAGGATGGATACGAATGCACAGTGATGACGACACGGGGTCAGCAGGTCAACGGAAGACTCGGGAGAGGCTCTTCGAGGTCAGCATGTCAACAGTAATGACGGCATGGGGTCAGCACGGGTTTTGGATCAGCATATTTAAGTCACCCATCAAGCGTGATGGGCCAGTCACTGGTCATCTGCCGACCTGGGGTCAAAAGATCAGCAAGCGTCTCGGTGGTGATGGTTTGGGGTCAAGTACACCGGCATCTTTCCGCCAGTGACGTCCTGTGTCCAGACTTGTCCTCGATTCCATCGGGTTAGACCGGTTGCCAGAATACACGGCTGCTCAACTGCTTATCGGAGAAACACAATAGGACGCACAAGAAGAAAGACGCTGGAAAACTTATGCGCCGACAATGAGGCTTCGTCCCTAGCCGTCGAACCATTATATTATCATAAGTGACATGGTCTCAAAGATGTAGTTCAAAGACAACATCGTCAGAGTTTTCAGGCATTGCCACTACTTTCGGAGGAAGATAAACTAAACTTAACAGCAAAGACCTCTAACACAAAAGAATGCCACACTGACTTAGAAAACTAATCGTGCTGTCCTCGCTTCAGAGCCAGCAACGCGAACATGAGAACGTCCATCCATCTCTGGGCGACCTTCGGCTCTCAGCAGCCCCTTCAGTGGGTCACTGACCCCGCTCCCCACTCCGGTGACAGCTCGGCCGGACGGCCAGTGTGATCCACACGACTCAAGTGCACCGGTATCCTGCTCCTGCAGGCAGTGTGCCCAGTGCGAGCGGATTCCTGTGTCCAGCGCCAGAACGCCACAGCGAGTTCCAGCAACTGAAGTCCTGTGTCCCAGAAGACGACAGCATGTTCCACACGACTGAATGCCGGTGTCCAGACTTGTCCTCGATTCAGTCAGAGGCACAACTGACTCTGGAATCGACTTCGTTCCGGCCAGAGTCAGATTCGGAATAGATTCCACTGGCAAGTGTCGGAATCAGAGTCCGATCTGAGTCATACGGCTTCCTAAGGAATCGGAATTAGAATGGAATCAGTTAGCTTTGTATCATCCATTGGATCTTACTGGGATCGATTCCGGAATCATCTCATTTTCTTTTGAATCAGAGTCGGGAACGATTCAGTTTTGTAAACCGCGTCAATGAAAATGCAACTTTGTGTTTGTTAAACAAGAGAAAAAGTTCTGCTTGTTTAACAAACATACGCGTCACATTTTTTGCCTCATACCGTTTCATGAATCTAAAATTCGCCACGAAACTGAAACCAATGACGTGATCCAAAACGCGAACTGGTGCAAAAGTACCGGATAAAACTGATAGCGACTCCTCAAAGTTAGGCAAAGGACAGAAACGACGCTGCATACATTCGCATCAAAAACATGCCCACATGGAGAACGGAGTAAAGCACAGATCCACTCCGTCCCGACTCCCCCCTTCCCTCTCGGGTGGGTTCAGTCGCCGACCGGCAACTGGGGACCGGACCGGTCCATCAGTCGTCAGACCGGTGGGAGACCGGACCGGTCCATCAGTCGTCAGACCGGTGGGAGACCGGACCGGTCCATCAGTCGTCAGACCGGTGGGGACCGGACCGGTCCATCAGTCGTCAGACCGGTGGGAGACCGGACCGGTCCATCAGTCGTCAGACCGGTGGGAGACCGGACCGGTCCATCAGTCGTCAGACCGGTGGGAGACCGGACCGGTCCATCAGTCGTCAGACCGGTGGGAGACCGGACCGGTCCATCAGTCGTCAGACCGGTGGGAGACCGGACCGGTCCATCAGTCGTCAGACAGGTGGGCGGTGGCCGTGGCCCGGCACCGTTTGAGCCGGCGGCGACCCGTCTACTAATGCCCAGACCAGACGGTGTGTGTGTGTTTTGGCCTCCGCCGTGGCCCGGCCAGCCTGGCAGCAGCCCAGGGGACGGGTCTCTCCCCCCGTCCGGTCCCCACCTGCGACAGGGGGGGCGACAAGTTGGGGGCGGGGGAGGGAGGGGGGGACACGTTCAGCCGGCTGGCTTTCACTAGAACCGCAGGAGGAAGCTGTCACATGTTAAATGTTGTTTCGAGTAAGTGAAGGCGAAGTTCGTAAAGGCTCAGTCGCAGGTTGAAATATGGTGCACGCCAATGTTTTTATGAGGTCTTTAATTCATTCAACACCCAATAGAGGGATTTTTCGCCCCCTTCTGTGCCTGGGCCGAGTGACGCTAGTCTGTGTTCGCTATTTACATGTTTGTCTGAATATCAGTTACATTAAGTTGCTGATATTATCAAAATTAGCATGAAATAACATGAAATTATCAGTTACATTAAGTTCCGGATGGAAATTCATGACAGTTGTTTTGTTTCTTAGCGAATTGACACGGGTGTCAATTTGTATTGTCTCGGATGGGCCACGGCCGTCCAGTGTAGATCTGAGCCCTCCAAAACCGATTTTGCCGTCCCCCTCCAATATTTTCTGCCACTTTTAGTGCGTTAAAGAGAAACATTACGGAATGAATAGCTGTCTTTACGAGAGAAGCTGAAAGCCGGGACAAAGAGCGACAAGGAACGATTTTGCTACCCTGACAAGGAGCAATTTCCGTAAAACGACATGAGCACCTCTGGCGGACACCTTGGGGACTAACGTGACCGCTACTCCAAGTAGGTGACCCCTCCCAGCCCGAGGAGAACCGGTGCGCCAGGTTTGACACGCGTGTCGTCGCTCGTCTGACCGGTGACCCGGCAAAAATGTGACGGGACTACCACGCCTCACATTGCCAATTTCATGTCTGATGGCATTTTCGTGATCTGGGAGGTCACCCACTGTCCCGCAACCACAAGCTTATATATTTTCCAATAGCTAAGGCAACTACCAACAACACGGTGCTTGCGGAGTTCATTTATTTCCATAAGTCTGGAAACCATAATACTTTGGCAAATTTTGACATGACCCATCTGAGGCCACTGCCGTGATCTGAGAGGTCACCTGTTGACCTGAAACAAAAAATTGGATCACTGAGCTGCTCACGTGACGAGCAATGCACGATTTTTTTTTTAAGCGCTGCTCTATCTTTATTTGTTCAATAGTTAGTGACGGGGGTCGTTTTGGGACCTCCCCTACCCCGCCGGGAGAGAGTTAATATGTGTACTGCATATACATACAACTATCTATCTATCTATCTATCTATCTATATGCATGTGTATGTGTATATATTATCAGTTGAAAAACACATGTTATCAGGCATCTGCTCGGCCCACCCCCAATCACCTCTAAAAATCGACATTGCTGCTACCTGGGCTTATGTTTACTAGGAGATTGTCGAAAAGAGGGGTAGAAATGCATACAAAATGTCTAAAAATGCCAGGATCCATTCCGGAAAAGCTGAAGGTTGAATAGCATCTCATCGAGAAACATAATCGCAGACGACTAATAGTAATGAGTCATTGCCAAGAACGATATACCAGGAACAATCTGTGTCAGCATTATTCTGGAAAACGTTATCCGTGTGCGGAACATGCCGGAAAAAGTCGGCTAAGCTCCAGCAGAAACCGTTCCAATCCACCCTACTGGCCGGTAGGCAAAAGGAGCGGGGGAGAGGGAGAGGAGGGCGTGGCGATCACTCATCCGAATAAGGATGCGTTGCTGTGTCCAGAATAAGCGGCGTTCCCGAAATTTTGAGCGCTGTACTGATTATGGTCCCAGCCGTTCCTAACGCAACCTGACATGACGCAAAAAGCGGGTAGAAAAGTGCTGTGCGAAATGCAACGCACGCTCTGGCAGGTGCTACGCACTGTCAAATCTGCATGGCTTCTGCGAAACAATGAGTGGCTGGCTGGCTCTGGCCTGCCATACGTAACCTCATCCATTATCAAGGCACGCAAGCCGATAGGTCTCATGAATTTTGACGTTCGTAGACGACTTGACATAAACCTTGTTATAGGCTGTTTTAAGAACCGTTTCGTGTTTTTGTTTTATATCGCGAGGATTACAAACAGTGCGGTGGAAGTTTTACACTTCTATGCCTTCCCTGCGTTTATCGTAAAAGGCCGACGATTTTTTCCAAAATACTGCGACCGAAATTCCTCAATATCGCTGGAGAGCATTTCTGTACTGTCGCAGGTTGGCAATCGCCACGAATACTCAAGTTTTTCAGATCTGCCCCATTCGCTTCACAGCTTAAAATGTTTTAGCATGACATAGCGTGACCTTCTGACCCCTTAAAAATGCATCCCGGTTCAACAGCGCCTTATTCATTCCCAAAAACTGCTCAAGTTTCGATGGGTTTCACTTTCATTTCTTCAAGACCGTCAATGGTCTCGATTCGGGAAGGGCATGTTCCAGCTGAGCGCACAATGAAACTGAAATGTAAGCAATTAAGGCCACAATTACGTGAGCAAGAAATACGACGCACTAAACGATGCGCCAGAGAGCTTGGTTCGAAGCTTCAGGACGGTTTCCTCATTCGGCAACGACTGCGACACTAGTCTGACATCTAGTGGCTGGCGCCGAGTCAAGGGTTGCGGTACTCACCAACAGGTGGCTGTGGCTGGCCGCTCTGCCTTTCCGCCACTCGCTGGATCAGTCTGAAAGATTTTGACTGAATGGGCTCACTGGCGCGGCGAGACAAACTGAAACCAGCCGAGGCCACCGCTCAGAGCAAACGCGAGCTACTGCTGCATGCGCAGGGTGCACAAACCAACGCCCAAACCTCCGACTTGGTGGGGTTGTCCATATTCGTTGTCTGGCGAACTATGTCCACAGTTGTGAAACGCACGCCTCAGACATAACAAACACGTCAAAGCAAAGACTTAAAACACCACGAAAGTCTGATTTCAGCTACTCAAACACCACAGAAACTGTCCTTCAAGAATGAGTAGGGGGAGGCTGCGAATATAAATGCGGAGAGAATGAGTAGATGGATATAAATAACCCCTTCCTCCATTAGTCTTCTGGCTAACCTGGCTTCTTGCGTGATCTTTAAAAACCGCGGAATAAACACAAGGGCGAAATAATAACAATCCAAAGAAAAACGGCAAAATTAATGCGTAAAAAACGGCATAAGGTTTGGGCATTGCATGGAAATAAAGAAACAAGACATAACTTTTTGCCAACAAGCGGCCGGAGGAATATCTCGATATCCTTCGGTGAAGACTGTTATATAACCGTCATGTGAGGAAAGCAAATACATCGAATAAATCTCGTGAACAACTGAGAATTTCATGCAGGCCAATGCCGCAAATGCTGGGGACCACACCTTGTGGATTAAGCGTTCTGAACTACACTCACAGCACTCCAAAAGAAAAATAAAATTTTCACACCAACGGTCGCGCCATAACCGCATCCTTTCGCTATCTACACGAAGCGGCTATTCTCCGCTGCGCATTCCTCCCTCAGCAACCTGCTCTACTGACCCGTACTATACTCTGATCAGGCCAACGACTCATTGAGCATCACTACCATCGCCAACATGGAAAGAACAAGTAGAGCACCTCTGGCCCACTAAGCACCGCCGGGACCTTTTAGTTCCAACCGCTTAAACGTGACCATCAAGACAAGTTTCGTCACAAAACTTGGGAAGGCAGCACCCAGTGTCAGCACTGGGTATGCTATATATATATATATATATATATATATATATATATATATATATATATATATATATATATATAACCAGGGTTTACTAAAACTAAATGACATATCGCTAACACATGATAAAAAACCTATGTCACACCTAAGTCCCGACATACCTACACCCCAGCTACCACGTTCCTTAACGTCTCCGTCCCGTGCGTAGCGTCATCGGCCTGGTGTGACGCCACCGGCGAGTTTACCTGGCCTGCTCCTTCTCGGGCATGATGAGGCCAACAGGCAACTGGACGCCCTCAGCCGTAACCGGGATCAGCCGGCCGCCGATGCTGACCTGAGGCTGGCCGTCCGGCCCCGTCACCAGCTGCACCGGTATAGTCCTCTGTCGGCCACACGGGGAAACTCAGCTTTCGCGCTCGGCCGCGCAGTCCGAGTGTATCGGGGGAGTTATGGTTAGTTCGCACAGACCAGAGGACTCGAGAGATTTCGGATGACGAAGGAAGGTCAAGCCAAGAGCAAGGAATGCAGTTACAAAGACAGAAGTTAATGGCAGCCTTAACAGCACTTTCAATGCTTCTTTCCAGTGCACTTCTCTCAACCAACGACTCTGATCATGATCATGAGACTGGGAAATAATTAGGACCATGTAAAAAGCTACTTAACCAATAGTGGCACTGTTTACCAGAGCAAAATCAAAATTCTCAAAGCGGCAGGTGTCTGTATCTGCACCATCTAAAACCCCACTTCAGTTCCAAAGATGCTCACTACACATGGATTAGGATCACAGCCCCTGCTGCAGACATTTCCACATTGCGGTCAGAAACTGCCGTACCTGCGAACTAAGACCATGTTGTCTCTGGGGCTGGAACTGCTGCTGCTGTTGCTGCTGTTGCTGTTGCTGTTGCTGTTGTTGCTGCTGTCTCTGTTGCTGTAGCTGTTGCTTTTGCTGCTGCTCCTGCTGCTGTCTCTGCAGCTGCTGCTGCTCTTGCTGCTGCTGCCTCTGCTGTTGTTTCTGCTGCCTCTGCACCTGCCACTGCGGCATCTGCTGCTGCTGCGGCTGCTGCTGAGGTGGCGGCGGCGCCTGCCCCTGCTCGCCCTCCACGCGCACGGGAACCACGTGCTGGCGGCCGACGGCGCGGCCGTGCGACGGCAGCGTGGACGGCTGCGACGCCTGCCGCTGCACGGGCCGGACCTGCCGCCAAGGCGCGGTGCCGGCCTGCTCCTGCCTCCCGCTGGCTCCGGCTCCGGCTCCGGCTCCGGCTCCGGCTCCGGCGCCCGCGGCGGGGCGCGCCCAGGCCGGCGGCACGCTGCGCAGGTGCACCGGCGGCGAGGCGAGTGCCTCCACGGCCGGCTCCGGCTTCGACACGGGCGGGATGTACAGCTGGCCGCGCGCTTGCCCGGTCGCGGCCGCGGCCGGAGCCGGGGCCGGAGCCGGAGCCGGAGCCGGAGCCGGAGCCGGAGCCGGAGCCGGAGCCGGAGCCTGGGCCGGGGCCTGGGTCGGCGCTGCGGCCTGGGTCGGCGCCGCCTGCTTGCGTGTGACCCGCCACGGCGGGTTAGTCGTCATGACGACGGGCGCGGTTCGCGGCGGCGACGCCCGCTGCGCCTCCTGGCGCGCCGGTTTCGCCGGTGCCGCCTTCTCGGCCGCCGGCAGCGACGGTGGCGCCGCCCCGCGCTGCCGTGCCAAGTTCTGAGCCCAGGCGGACGGCACAGATGGCGCTGGCGGTCTGGGGACCTCGGCTGGCGCCTGCGGCAGCACAGGGACCTGCGGCTTCGGCGTGCTCTGCGCCTGGGCCGCCGGCGGCATCGGCGGTGGCGGCGGCGGCGGCGGCGGCGGTGGCGGCACTCCGCCGCCCTGACCTTGACCCTGAACCCCGTCGAAACGGGCGTTGGTTATGATGCGCTTCTGCATGTCGGGGCTGCGGATTTCGGAGAGGTCAATGCCGCCGGGCAGGTAGGTGAAGGGCTTCTTGTCTTTCGTCGCCATGGCGTTCTGGATGGCCGACGGCGGGCTTCCAGAGCGCTGCGGTTCGTTCGACGGTGGTGACACCTGGGGGCAGACGCCGAAAGTAAGCGACGATAGGCGGTGTGGGAAAATCGTTCTACTACGTTCTGATGACGCATCTACTGATGTCACCACAATCATCGCCATTTCACGTCGGTCGTCGGGAAACGGTGAACCAAAAACTTAGTCCAGCATCTAACCTGACGTCCGCGTGCCCGAGACCGTTACGCTAATCGCCAACTATGCCGTCCCCTCAGCCCGACACCGCAAGATCAACAAATGACAACGCCATGCATTTATCAGCCGACAGGCGGTGTAGGCGATCCCTTCAACCTGGCTGCTCCCACCAGTTCTGGACGGTTTCAGCTATAACTGTGTGGTCCACAGGCGGCTGGAGCGGCGTAATCCTTATCAGATCCGCCAGCGCAGACAACCTTGAACTGGACCCGACGCTGAGCCCGTGCAAACACCACCACGTCTGGTCAGGCATGGGGAGGGGAGGGGGCGCAGAACACAGTAGCGCCGTTTGCCACGGTACGGTGCATATGCTGCAGACTGTCGGTATCATACAAAGTCGATATCACGTGTCGCGGTTCTTACCGATTATACGTTGTTGAATTTGAACTTGAATTTCGATGTTTAACGGACGTCTGATTAAGGGTGCTGCATCTCGGGAACAAAGCGAAGTGTTTGAAGACGTTCAAGACCGTGGTGAAAGAAGTCGCTAGGAAACCTCTGCAGCCCAGGCACCGCCTGATCACAGTTATTAGTCAGACGGCAGATGTCGAGCCGCATATTAAGTTACATGCTACAGATGACGCCACAGATCTTCAGAATGTCAGAATACATCAGCGCGTACTTAGCCATTCAAGGGCGGGTTCGGTTGGGTCCAACATATGGCTTATCATTAGACGAGACGAAGTAATATTTTCTTGCTTTCTCTCAGTTTACCTCCACGGTCGGTCCCCAATTTCTACTTTCAGACCGCACGACCTGTCAGTAACATGACGAGTATGACTACGACATTGTGATCCACGGCTTCGGCGATGAATACTGCACGACAGTGCCGCGTGATCGGTCTTAGTGAGCAGCGTGTTGATTCTGTTTGGAGAGGCCTGGCTGCATTTCTCGGCGGAGTTTTCGACGACGCCGGACGGCCACTGGTGCGGGAGAATACTGCTGAGCACGACGTGGTTCAGAATCTCCCACGTCCTTAGCCCGCTCTACCACGGCAAAACCGCCCTCTGCATCGGTCCCACGGGCAGGGAAAAACCGCCCTCTGCATCGGTCCCACGGACAGGGAAAAACCGCCCTCTGCATCGGTCCCACGGACGGAAAAAGATCGGCACTGGCAGGGAAAAACCGCCCTCTGCATCGGTCCCACGGACAGGGAAAAACCGCCCTCTGCATCGGTCCCACTGGCAGGGAAAAACCGCCCTCTGCATCGGTCCCACGGACAGGGAAAAACCGCCCTCTGCATCGGTCCCACGGGCAGGGTAAAACCGCCCTCTGCATCGGTCCCACGGACAGGGAAAAACCGCCCTCTGCATCGGTCCCACGGGCAGGGAAAAATCGCCCTCTGCATCGGTCCCACGGGCAGGGAAAAATCGCCCTCGCAACGACGACAAAGCGTCCTCGCATTTCTGAACATCGAGACATCAGTGACAAAGAACCTCCAGCCACAGCACGGCGCATTCAGACCAAACCATCCCGGCCGTGTTTCACCCACTCCCCGTAACAGCAAACGCTGTGTACCGGTGACACAGAACCTGCTGCCACAGCACAGCACATTCACACCAAGCCATCCCCAGCCTCGTTTCACACACTCCCCGCAACAGCAAACGCTGTGTATCGCCACATCAGGCCGGCGTGGCTGAGACGGGCCGGATGCACCCCACTGGAAGCCGCCGACCTTGCCCCACATGCAAATCAACCGTACAGCGAGAGCCCGGGCCGCCTCACGGAGCCGTGTACGGCCTCAGCAGGCGCGTTCTGGATTCACCTCGAGTGAATCAATTCGCCGCCTGATTCGATGAGCTGGAAATCGATCGTGATTCTGAATTGCGGTGGCCTTTAAAAAACGAATCGGTTTAGCTCTGATTCCATAATGACTGAGTGACAATACGTCGGCGATTCGATTCTGATTCTGATTCTATGCGATTTCAAAAGCACTGATTTCAATTCTGGTTCACGACACAACTGTTAATTGCTGAATCAATTCAGAACCGATCAGAATCGATTCAGAATCGGCCACAGGCCAGCGCTTCAGCCCTGACGGGCGGCGTCTGGCACCGCGCCACCGGTGCGGTAAACCTGAGCGCGGGTCGCAGCCGGGACGGGGCGTTCACATTCCTTTGGTTCGGTTGCATCCGGGTTCGAGGAGGACCCACGGTCGACCTCATGCACGGGATCGAATCTGGCATTCTCGGGCAGGGCTGTGGGGCGTTCGGAGGGGTCCGGAGTCCTCGGCAAACGTTTGGGCCCTATGGTAATTCAGAAATTTAGCGTAAACCATGTGAAGGCTGGTACTCCTACATGCTGCATTGCAAAACCTGATAGGCAGAACACTACCTTAACCCTTCCAGTGTGCTGTTCGGCCTCTTAACATGTCCCGCCCCTGATCAAATCAGAGGCAGATGACGCCAGACTCAGTTCCAGATCTAATCTCCTAATCCTGGATTAAACCTAATCCGATCTTTACCGTGGATCCAATCCTGGATCCAGCGCCGTTTCCATGCAACCGCTCTCGGATTCGCAATATTATCGATTCTGCCGCTCCCAGGTCTGATATTCCATTTCGTACGCCGTTCCTGGATGCAGTATGTTATCGCACGACAGGCACAGTCCTGTGGAACAGCGACGGCGCTCGCGGCAGCCGATGGCCTTCCGGAGCAGTTTTATCTGTTTCCCGACTGCAGCGCGGCCGCGCGCCAGCTCTGACTCACCGTCGACGATCGCGCTGCGGCCTGCAGGAGAGCGGGCCACTAAATCATACGGCGCCGCCGGCCCCAGCCGGCCGGAGAAACCCAAAGGTCACGGATCTGACGCAGGAGAGGTCGAGGGAAAAGAGCGCCCAGAGAAAGAGCGCCCAGAGACGGCTAATGCCGGCGAGATGAGGCTGGGAGCCGGCGAGGGAGTTAGCGGGGTTATTCACGGCCAAAAAGTAATCAAAACACCTGATTGGAGATGATGTGGAAATGGCAAAAAATTGGAACGAATCTCGGGGAGCGAAGGAGGGGTATTTATGAGTAAAAGGACGACAATGATGAGGAAGAGAATCGAGTAACGTAGTAGTGGTAATGGCAAGTATTTAGACCAAAAGAAGTGAAAGCAAGACCACATGTTCCATGCATCGCCGAAAATTTCCTCAAATAGGAAAGAGCAACAGCTTGGCCATTCCCCGTTGCGCTGTCACTGTTGCAAAAGCAAAATGCGTCCGCCACAGAGGAAGACCCGGGTGCGAGGTAGCAAAAACAGGCTGCTAGGGGAAGCAGCGCATAGTCCAGAAGCAAGCACACGCCAGAGGAATAAACCCCGTCTCACGACTGAGCGAAGTAAGGACGCGACGGCACCCTCCGGGGTGAAGAAGAACCAGAGGAGATTCACGAGGAGTGGGCGGAGGGCAAGATCAGGAAGCCGTGAGTTATGCGCCGCCCCCCCCCCCCCCGGAGCCACGACCAAGTCAAGGTCTCCGTGACCTTGGCCGCAGCGGCGGGATGGCTACGGAAGCAGCGAAGTTCTGACAAGTGACGAGCGATCTGATCGTGTTGTGGGAACCTCCAGCCACGCTGGACGGTTTGCGTTGGAGCCAGTGTGGCGTGGCGTAGTGATTCGGAGATTTTGGGCAGCTCTTCACTGAATAACCCGTGCGTCTGTTTTTGTACGGAAACACCTTCGCTGTTTTGAAGTAGGCTAACGTTTCAACCCAGACTCAACAGCCAGCTATGTTTGTGCGTTTGTGTGCGAGAGCGTGATGGAATTCTTTATCGCATTTCAGCCCACGCAGCATCCATCCATACACAGACGTGCTGTTGAATTACAGAAAAGTGGCATGAGAACCACTCAGCACGCGGTCCATCCACAGCACAAGCTGCCGCAGGAATGCGCAGCAACAGGGTGAAAAAAACTGCCCCGTCCAGTTGAAACTGGCCAACGCCGCAGCCGTTGGTCTGGGACGGAGTCCGTTGCCGTGCTTATCGTGGCTCCACCGACCACCGGATGCGGTTCTTGGTACGACCAGCGGTGGTCCGCTTTTCCTGTTTGCGTTTTTGCGGCACCCTTGCGTTTTTGCGGGATTCGGCTGTCCGCGAAATCATCTGCTCTCCGTGGTACGGCACCAAGACATTACCGAGCGGAAAAGCGGGTCTTTTAGTTCAGATCACGATCTCCCACGACACGGCGGCGTGGCGTCGCATGAGCGTCACGTGCAAACCAATCCATGACTCACGACGGTCGTCAAAGCGAGGCCCGAGCCGGCCGGCCGACCGTGTTTTAACGGTGAACGGCAGAGGTTCCACGGCCACTGCTAATACCGTGGTCTTGACTCGACTTATCAGCGACAACGCACGTGGCGTACCACAGGCTTCATAAACACAGCGACGTCGGTTGAAATTTCCGCGATTTTACGACGCTGCGTTCCGCGTGCGATCAACGTTCCATATTCTGGCCCTAAAGCAACGGCGCAAAAACTGAATGTTAAACGACGCCACTTCCTGGTCTATATCTGGCGCAGTTTTCCTGCTTGGCGAATACCCTGACGGTTATCGCTGTGCACACAAGGAGACGCTCTGACTCAGGCTGCGAGCCAGCGTCACGTCTCTCTCTAACCGACCCGACGATCCGTCACCATCTGAGCCCGACTCACCGGGAGGCCTGATTCATCAGACTCGTCGGCCGCGCGAAGGGGGAGGGGGATCCAAATCATCAGCTGGCGACCGCGGCCTCAGAACCGGACCGCTACCGTGAGACAAAGCCGACCCGCTTTTCGCCGCGTGTAGTCTCGTCAGCAGTCGCTTCACGGCTCTCGCCGGACATCTGTCCCGTAATGATCGCCGGCGTCGGCGGCGGCGGTCACGAGGAGGATTAATCGTCGCCGGCGCCGACCAGAAGAGAGCGTTTTCACACGCCGCGGCAGCTCTGGACGGCGAGAAGCCCAGCCGGCGCGGCGGACCTCAAAACCATCCGCAGTCTTCACAAAGGCAGGCACGCAGCCAAGGAGAGGGCCATTCCCTCCCGAGCCAAGCGGTCTACATTAGATATATAGCGGCTTTGTAGGAATACGTAACGGATATCATATGTCTTGCAAAAATAAACATATGTGTTGATATGCGTGAAATGTGGGGCAAATTACATAAAACTGCTGCTTTTTCCTATAAATTTCGTCGTATGCTAGTGACATATGACAAAATTTGACTTTGCCCCCCCCCCCCCTCCACTTAGGAGAGTCCTGGCTACGCGTCTGCACAAAGGCGAGCATCTGCGAGTAAGGACGGCCACGCGAACCTTGAAATAACGGCAGCATCCACGGGGACAGGATAAGCTTCCATCTGCGTCGGAAAAAATCACTATGCCTATAGCAATGTATTTGCATTTGGGGCGTTCCGAGACAGATCATACAGGGGATAACATCGTCATGTCTCAGAATTGCTGTGGAAGTGAAAAGCAGCGTTTCACACAAATCTCTTCGTTTTGTGTGCAAAGGGATCGGGCGAGACTTTCAAACAGTCAGTAGCAAAGGCTAACCTATAGCACACACGAATGGATAAATTTTGGCGGCGGCAGACGTGTGAAAGTTTTGTGAGACTCATCTGGGCAATATTAAATTCTTATTCCTTACTGAGGCCTACGTCTTAAGGAAAGAGACAAAGACCTAGCTGACAAGTTCCTCCACACAAAGGTTGTGAAACGGACGCAAAATTACCAAAGGAGAGTCGCAAGAAGCGAGGATAAAATATCAGCTTTCGAGCTTTCAGGGATGATGTTGGTGAAATCAAGAGGGTAGTGCAGTGAATGATGAACACCGTTGTGCATACGCCAGTACATATGACTAAGGCCATTACTGTCTTCACATGTACTTACTCATCCCATGTTGTTTGTATATATGTAAAACAAGGGTCACGTCCTTCGTCTTGCCCATTAAGGGAGCGATTTCCGTATCCGTCACCCAACTTGCTTATGTTACGGTGTTATATTGTATGCATTTATGTTTGCATTTAAGTATGTATGTATGTGTATTTGCAATGGCCATACAAACATCTTTGGGCTTTTTAGACATACTGTCATATACAGAGGCAGAGTTGCGTAAAAACATCAGGAAACGAAAACGACAAGACGGTTTTAAAATGTGAAGAAAACGGGATCACGGGTTTCCACTGACGAGACGATATTAAATCTTACAGAGGTGCACTCAGCAACAGCAAGAGGCAGGGCGTTCTATGTTGCTCCTGTTCTGCAACGAAAGGCTAGCTTGGTCGGTTCCAGAATGACACACGGCTGCTGCATTTTTGCTCCTATATAACGTGTAACCAAATCTGAGTTTCATGAGCTCTTGCGCACCGTAGATAGAGGACGTTCTTTGCTACATAACATCCACTATGCGAAAGAAATACTCCATCGTGTTCAGCGGAGTAGGAGCTTCCAAATGATACCCATATTAGTATGTCTTAATAGTCCATCCTTTGACCTTGTTTGACTTTCTATGAAGTCGTATGACGTCCAAAAGAGGTCAAACACATTAAGAAAGTATGCGAACATGTCCAATATCCAGGTGAACAATCGTTTGAGACCCATATCGGTTGTGGTTCAGCGTAGGAACACTTTTCACAAATTTCTAGGTCATGTAAAGCAAAAGTCATTGACCCTGTGACCTATCTTCTAACAAAATAAAACACATGCTGGCAACTGGAAATGCTAGAAAACACCACAGGTTTTGTTCTTGTCGGCAAGTTAACAAATAAAAGGTGAGCAAAATGACTTAATTTCGGACTTTAAAAAAGGTTAGGAGGTCCTGAGGCCAAATACTGACCCCAGAAAAATATACATGCATGCTTTGTATTTGTCAGTTTAGAACGGTTTTGGTGATATTCAAATTTACCGATTTTTGTATTTTGGTATTGTTTCTATTTATACTTCTGCAATGGGCTTCATTCACTGACCCTGAAACGGTCATGACCTCTAAAACTTTGTCCGTGGCCCGACTGAGCTCAAATTTCCAAAAAACAATCAATGCACCCGGGCGACCCGATGTACAAAGTTCCAAGCAATGCTAACACATGAGGGTGTTTAATTTGGGGTCCAGGTGCACGACTTGTCTTAAAACGTCTGATCTGTACTTGTCTTGAGTCAAACCACACATCAAATATCTCTGTGTTATTCCTCGCCAACTGCTGACGGAACACTTAGAAGGTAAAACGCAGATAAAACGCACACGCACACGCGGACAGCTACCACCCCAGTTCACCTGCACGGACAAAATGAACTCCAGCTGTCGTTTCCCCGCTGGCCTTGTGTTTTTGCCCCTCCCGATCTGAATACGCGGCGCCGCCAATGCCATGAGGGCCAACAGAAACACCGTTACTCAGCGGCGTACACCCGCCAGCTGGCAGCAGCGAGCGACCAGGTCGGTCAGGCTGACTCCCACCGGACAAAGATGACGACAGGCCCACGCGATATCCATTCTCACGCTACTGTTGGCGCCTCAGAAGAGGACCGCTGACCTCACGGTGCCGGTGACTAAGTGTCAGGAGCCTAATTCAGACAGCGATAGGATATCGAGCTACGCCAGTCAGGGTGTCTGAAGACCTGCTGTCCGGCCGCCCGAAGGCTGTTCAGTTCGGCAGTTCGATTCAGTTCGATTCAGTTCAGCAACTGCACGTCATGCTGCAGCGATTAATATTCTGTTGCGATTGTTCGGGCTGCGTCTGTGCTGGCCGTGTTTTAGACACGGCGTTCCAGTAACTCTCATCACCGGCAGACGTCACGCATCATCTGATTATGAAAGAAGAACCTTTACATGTTGCTGGCTTTCGAGGTTCAGTCTAAGCGGCGTCCGAAGCAAGTGACTCCGCGAAGACTCGATCTCGCGATTTTCTGCCGCTGACATCGAAACTTTCCAAGTGTTCTACGGAGAAGAACCGAAACATGTCTGCACAAACGAGCAAAATAATTACACATATAAAATAGCTGGTACCAGGATACAACGAAGAGTAAAAATCCAAGTGTCTCTACCACCGGGCCCAAATAACATATGCCAAGTCTCTACGCACAATGAGTATCGTGTTCAATAACGCAGAATACTAGGAAAACATCAAGTCCCAGACATATAGATTTAGATTTCCCCAAGACGTACAAGTACGATTGAGGAAATCTAAACAGGACGGATTTAAGATGAAGATATACCAGTTCCCCAGTTTATTACACTTCCCTGCTATACTAGACTCCCTCAGCCGTAGACTTCCTCGAAGACTTTACCATTAAATGGGAAACAGCTGCAGTTACCGATCAAGAAATTGTCGGAGATATATCGACTGATGCATCGAAGTACCGGGGCTTACGCTTGGCACGAATTCCGTACTACGCCGTCGTGCCTACATTCGTTCTTGGCACAACCCAGCCTGTTTCTGTCTTGGTAACTGCGTTGTCCGGATTAATAGATCGCGCACAGTTCCACCGCTCAAGAACCTTACTCTCAGTGGCATCGTATCAGGCTCACACCTCGCGTATGTGTTACTGTTTAGTGTTGATACGTATGCCACGGGTTCCTCGTCTGTCTGTGCGCGTTTCAGCTAACTGGTCTATCATACTTTCCTTTTTTAGCTTCAACAATATCCATCCAAATAGCGTTTCAGATAGCCGGAACCGCGATGGTCGTTGCCATAGATACGGAAGGGGAGATCGGCTGCTGCCATTGGCTGGTATTGGCCAGCGCGGTATGAGCGCCGCCATCTTTGTGGTTGGCCTGTGGGGTGGTTTATCATTACGGCTTATGGGAAAAACACATTTATTTGCGACACATTTATTTGTCATTTTTCAGTAACCATTGGAAGGAGAACGTTCAGGTGCGAGATACCAGGTTCATTCAACATATTTCTGTAACGATTCCGCTTAGCTCATTTAGATCCAACCCGGTTCAGAAATAAACAATGGTGGCAAGTGAACAAGTACGATCATTACCGGCAGTGGCGCCTTGAACTACTGACATACTGGTCGCAGCAATGCGTGATGAAAATGGTGTTGTGGAGACAGATCTGGCTTTTTGCTGTTCACCTAGCTTATGATGTGCATGTATTTCCCTGAAACAAAAAGATGAATCTAAAAGGGGTCTGCATTATCATCTGCCAAATTGGCTGTAATATGGCAAGTGATCTTCTTTTGAACGAGTGCAAAAGTATGGATCATCCTCAAGCACAGAGTATGAATGACATTAAGTCACGCATTTTTTCTGTCTCATGTGAAGAACTGGCCTTTGCAGGCCTAACAAGGTGTATTATGTACAGTGAGCTGCTTATCAGTAGATTCAGACCAAATCGTAAGGGAGGGTTAAGTCTATCCATGTCGCCTAACCTATCCCAAAATGCTGGTTTCTCTTCAGGTTTTGGCTACTTTGTTTTGCCCTTTTTGGAGACTGAAGGGCATGGGCAGAAGAAGATTGAAGGGCATGAAAAATGTTCGTCTCAAAAACAGCATGCACACAATTCCTATTCAAAACAGGGGGCAGAAAGACGTACTGGCAGCAGGTTTTCCACCAAATGGTGAGCCATGGTCATGATGACCCCTGAATCCGCAAGTGGTACTGATAAGTTCAGTGCATGATTCCTTATTTGCAGAGGTTCCAGAAATGTGATCACTATTGCAAGTCTGATTCCTAGCAGAAAGAGCTACGAATGAACCCGGTAACAGGCACCTGCACATTCTTTCTCCAATAGTTACTTTATCATCGACCCCAAAAACGTGTTTTTCCCATAGGTCGTAATGATAACATCTCCCCTTCTACATCTATGGTCGTTGCATAAGAAACCGTTGCCTTGGTGACGGTTACCTTGGCGATCTGAACAGTCGTGGCAGGCAGCCGAAGGTCGCCGTGTGGTGAAACAATGCAGCTGTTAGTGACAGAGGAAAGGCTCAGCCATGTTGTGGAATGTATGATTGTGGGATAGGCTGCTGCGACGGATTTATATTTTGCTGAGGAACGAACAGCCACTCAAAGCAAATGAAGAAACATGTCACTGATCATGTTTTTTTCAAAGTCGTTGGTATGCGTGAAGTTCTTTTTAGATCTGTCGCCGACTGCTAACCTTCGTCAACAGGAGGGTTTGGTGCAATCCCCGTTGGGTTTGATTTAAGTTGCTGTACAACGGCTGGTTGAATCGTGCTGAAATTTGGTATAGCTGAATTTCGGGTCTTTTTATGTGTTCTCTGGATATGAGTTCTTTCTCGAGGGCATGTCATTAACAAACCATGATAAGGTGGGAATCGTCACAGCGTAGCGCGAACGTTTTAGTGTTCTGCGGTACTCGGTCTATGCATAGGTGTCTACCACGATGTCTGACCTTCTCATTTGGGTTCTTACTTTGGTCAACGTCATCTTAGGTCAAAATCACGAACTTGGGTCACCAACTTTTCCGCTGTTAACGTCAGAGGGTCCTGAAGATATCAAAAGTGATGGTTTGCGCTGTAACAGTAACCTCAGTCTCTATTATTCGCCATATATCGTTCCGGCCCCTCCGAAACGGCCTAGTTGGGTTAAGTCATGGGTAAGTTTACACGATCAAATGAAAAGGAGACTCTGCTGGCATGTATGGCCTTTAGGAATCTTTGGTGAAACCCTGCAGTACGTTAACAATTCGATAATGGAGTTCTCTGTGGTTCTGAGGGGTTTTCATCCCTCTTGACGTATCACACGCTTTCCAGTGGTGTTTTGTTTTTTTCTTCCTCCTTTTATAAAGCGCACGAGGTCCTATAATCAAAGACGTAGGAACGTTTTTAGGCCTTTAAGGCCAGAGCCACTTTGCAGTAATATCTTTCTATGCGACGCTATAGGTTTCATACTGAGTCTCTCCAGCGCTCGCAGATCTAACGTAACTGCACCAGGATCCCCCCTACGCACACAGCCGAACTGCAGCCAAATCAGCACGCCAGGCGCCAGCCGCACCACCAGCGCAGCCAGATTTTTCGCAGGGGGGGGGGGGGCAAGAGAATACCAATGAGAAATCGCTCGAAAATCACTGGCACTGCCGGAGAAAGCTCCCAACCAGTTCTTTCCAAGTATCTCCGAAGGAGTTACCTGGTGAATTACGGGACTATGGGACTGGCGTTGACGACGCCTACGTATCGGAGTTTTCACCCCACGGTCGGGGTTGCATCCCTGGTCGCGATAATGAATTGTAAATGTACAGCACGATGCAACCCGAAGACCGTCGAGACTACAACATGAAAAACTGCACTAAGCTGAGTAAAATGGCCACTCCGAAACACCGAAACACCGCTATGGCGCAACACTGTACACAGCGGAGGCACGCCACAAAGGCCGGACCGGCGAAGTCGTCGATTACAGCTCGACAGGCACGTATCAGCCAAGTGGAAGTCCCGAATGACGTCGGCGGCGCCCCGTCCTTTTTTCCGGCTCCGACAACACACCCAGTCGGTGGCCCTGACCTCTGCGACCTTGCCGCCGCCACCCGGCCGGCCGGGGGAGGGCAGCGCGTGACCTTGGGAGGGGCTCGGATCGCTGCAAAGGTCAGCCGGCACTGTGGAGGGAGGTGCAGGGTCTGGCGCCCGGCCCGCAAACAATGCGTCGGCGCCCTCTCAGCCTCCCGTGGCGAGAAAGCTGCCCCTTTGTGCTGTCGAGGCGTTCAGGTTTCGCGGCCGAGCGCGCACTGAGGCACGAGGCGCTGCACGCTTGAACAGACGTTTCTCAGGATGTTTTGCGTGCTCGGCTAACCACACCGCTTGCGGACCACGTCAAGCGCCTATATGTTGTGACGGAAAGCGTAGCTGGGCGACGGGCGATTTCAAAACACTTGAAATGTGCCGGTATAACAAGGCGCTGTCGCCGGCCAAGCTTGCAGCGACCTAAGCATGTGCGATGAAACCGCAAACGAGGTCATGAGTGACACGGCTGGGCTAAGATTTGGGCCAACGTCATACATAACCACAAGTTGATTACCTTGGTAAACTGCGCTGCCGTGCCCCCAGCCCTGCCCGCACCTCCGAGTCCTTGAATGTAAAACTCAGTGCTGCGACGAAAGCTCTTCGACCGGAATGTCGACTGCCTACCAAGTACCCGCAGCAGATGCCTGACGACGTCCTGACGTCGCACTGCCTTCAACCGACGCCACGACAGAGACAGATGCCATCCAAAGCATCGGCCGCTATCACTGCTGCATCAGAAAGCTGTTTTGGCTTCCTGCACCCGGCACGTTTTGACAATGAGTTTTGAAAAAACGAAAAAAAATGATGAGAAACTGAACTGTCGTTCCTCGCCAGTTTAGCTGATCGCACCTCCCGCAGTGCACCTCCGTTTGATCAGGCACTGAAATGCGGAAGGCAATATTCTACGCAAACCTTGGCCATAATGAAAAGCGGAAGTAAACAATATCTTGAAATGCCTCCATAAACTAGCGTTGTTTGCACAGCTTCCTAGGACTGAACGATTGACGAGGAGTCAACATCATTTAAGCACGGCTTCAGAGACAAAACACGGCTCTGTCGTCTCACCCTTTTTGTCACAGCAGACGCATTTCCAAAAGCATGCCACAACCGCCCGATACCACCTCCGGCAAGAATGCGATCGACATAAAATGCGCATCGGATCCAGTGTTTTCCGCTCCTCGGGCCGCACACCACCACCACGAAAAATACCTCGCCATTTATCTCGTCCCCAGACGGGTGCCCGGGGGCCCATTACGCCGGGTGACAGATCATTTGTTCCACCTGTGCGGTGCCCACCCCCCGCCCAGTTCGGCCCATCATGGATCACCCGGACAGATCGGCCGGTCGCCGTCGTCGGCCCGGCCCCCGCGGCCCGGCCCAGCGCCGGTGCCGCCGTCGGCCGCCGGCCGTGTCCGCATTCTGGCGGTGACGACTCCCTAAGCTCTGGCGCGTCGGGGACTGAGTCGCATTATGTCGTGCAAGACATGGCCGGAGGACATTCGGCTGTTCGCAAACACTGACGGTCGTAGAATTGTTCAAGGGACCAGTGCCGAGTTTTTACTTATTTCTAGTTCTAGTAGCATCGCAATGGGGTTCAATTTGGGACGCAAATGAGTAGGCAAGGGACCTGGGCTAAATTTTTGACTTGCTCCCCATTTTTGTACCAGAGATTCCAAATGACCTGGAGCGCAAATGAACCTCACAGCAACACTACAAGACTAAGGGATAATATGATAGCAGCTGCACCATGAATATGACCCGGTGTTCATGTAGCGGTGATGAACTCCACACCATACTGTAATAAACCACGTCTTATTTTCGGCACGAAACCGTGCACGGGCGCAAACTGTGCATAACTATCACCCATTCCCGGGCAGCCGGCCAAGGCCCAGCCCCCCTGTTTGGCCCGGACGTATTTGAGGGTCGGCTGGCTCGAAGATGCTATCGTCAGCTCGTTACCGGAAACGTCACGGCTGAGCCGGCGACGTTTCCGTCCTCGTGACGTCGTGACGGCCCGGCGCCGATCTCAACGGACCGTCACGCTCGGCCGGGCTCTGTCCGTCACCACAGCGTGACGCGTTACCGGGTGGACCGTCCGTTTCGGTTGTAAACGTCTCCGCTAGGGGGAGTAGCAAAAACTGCCAGGTAATTTTGGAAGTGGGTCTGGCTGTCTGTCACAATGGCTGGAGATTCGGGGGGCTGGGGTCCATATCCTCCCAAAATCAAGAATTTCAACATCAAGCCTGAGGCAATGACCGGGAAGAAAAGGCCTCAAATCCAATGCGGAACCCCCGAATAATTTTCGGAAATCTCCACCCATGCGTGTCACTCGTCTACAATTACTAACCAGGAGTAGGTTTAGGTACGCTTTTTTGGTAGAACGTACATAGGTTAACAGTCATGGGTGCGGTTTTCGGAAAATGATTGTGGGTGCCCAAAACGCACATGGGGTCATCCCGACAATGCGTAGCGGAGAGGAGAGGGGACCGTGACAGGTGTTTATGCCAAAAGCTCAGAGGAATGAGGTTAAAAAGGTATGATGGGAGGTGAATTACGGAAGGAAGATTTCCGTAAATCATGGATGGCTTTATGGCGGTGGCATCCATACAGGAAATATATCTAGCTTTTCCGTTGTCCTAAAAACGCAAACGGGGAATATTTAAGATTGGTTATGAAGAATCATGTCAATGAAAAGTGCATTTTGGTCATCTTAGACCAATATTGCGCACATTTTAGTTATTGCATTTGTCGACAATGATATCGGTAGGCAAAATACAACACAAAATCCTAGAGAAAGGAGCCAATCAGTGAGCGGAAAAAACGGAGATAAACCTTGGGGGCACCTGACGTTTCCTCAGCACTCTGCCTTGTTGAACCAAATGCAGTTACAAACGGCAGCGACGAATGCTTTGGCAATGGCATCAAAATGACAATACCTGCGAGGGAGATTCGAGGAACGGCAGCGGTACTTGCCTGAATCCAAGATGGCCGCCTCCATACTTTTGGTGTTCGTCAACTGATGAAAGCTTTCGACATCGCTGAGGCTAACGATAGGCTAACCCAATTCATCGGCGATTTTAGTGTTGAAAAGAAAACTGGGATAAACAGGTTAAACTTCGGCTGGCAGCCAGCGTACTCACCTACTCTAGTAAAATATGAGCAAACGAGAGTGAGTTGGCAAGAGTGAATGGTACCTACGCTTTCATTCATAAAAATGTCCTCTTCATTCGTACGCGCACGGTTAAAAAACCGCGATTTCAGTACACACTCCCATTAATGGAGGACCTTTGTCCAGGACCCGGCTTGACTCATTGTTACTCGGAGGGTAGTGGGGGAAAAGCAACTGGTGGGTGACGACGGAGTAAATGAGTCCCGGTTATTGTTTACAAAGCTGATCTTAGGTGGTTAACGTCATGGGACTGAGAAAATAAGAATATTTCAATATTTAAACATAATTTACGTTGTGGGTGCCCAAACTGTGTTGTGGGTGTCCCATTTCCACTTTGAGGGTGCCGGAGCGCCCACAAAGAAACAGGAAACCACACCCCTGCTACGGGCAACAGTGACAATTTTGGATTCAGTAAGCCAAACCTTGCATAGATGCATGAGTTGGTTTTTCCGTCTAAAGACACACAAGTAAGTGTCCCGATCGCTCTTTTTCCGCCAAGCCTATCGCTATGCATGGTGTATGTAAGACGAAGACCTTCAAGAGAGACCTCGAAAAAAAACGTTCAGTAAACCACAGAACCATTAGGAATGCCCTCTTTTTCGGCCATCTTCTGTCGGGAAAACAGTCCCATGCTTGTGCGCCGCGACAGGATCTCATCAAACCCATCGGCGGAGCATCAAAGCCAGATATCACGAGCTGGGGCTTCACCGCTAAATATGCAGTCCGCTGTCTGCAGTTGGTATAAGTCTGATGTCATCGGAAGACCGATAAGATCAGAGTTTGATACATCTCGTGTGTCGAGAGCCTGCGAAGGGCCCAGCCCGCGTATTTTAAGCCACGCCATTATGCCTGCACGGAAGCAGTGTTCAGGTGTGTTGTGCGCTGCACATCATCACGCGGGTCTCTGATCTTATCGATCGCCGCAGGTGAAGAAACCAAAACACAGTTTCCGAGGCCGTAAAAGCGATGATCAGTACCAGTAATGAATAATGGCACCAGCCTGTAACATGTTGGAATCTGATGCTCACAAGATAGCCCCGGCAGAACCTGGCATCGCGCCAACTCACCTGGGTGGGGATCTTGAACCCGCTGGCAGGGCCTCCCGGGCGGGGGCGGCGGAGGGGGCGGCGGCGGCGGCGGCACGCTGCCGTTCGCGCGGGCGTTCACCGTTCCGTTCGTCTGGGCGTGTGTCTGCTGCTGCCTGCGGAACGGAACGGAACGGTGAGCTCCGGGTGTAACGTTCCAGGCAACTGCTACACGGGAGATGAGACGCCGTGATCGGGAGCCGTCACCTGGAGAGGTGAAGTCGTTCAGAAGCGGGACGTTGCGAGCAGCGCATGGTCCGACGGGTGTCATTCCTAGCAGGCAAGGCAACAGTTTCTCGTGCGCTGCCGTCGTGTGAGCTACCTAGTAGCACTTTTTCGTAAATCTTGAAACATTTCGCCCGATGAGCCTCTTGCTGACTGATGTGAAGAGCCGAGCAAGCAATGTTGTTTATTTGCAGTCAAGCAATCTTTGTTTCATCCATTCACCACAGCGCGATGTTTCTGAAATAATATTTCAGAACCAATTCTACCACAGTGATTTCAAGTTGTTGTCCAGCAAACTTGGACTTCCTGACCAATGTCGGTGACGGATGGTTATAAAAACGTCCCGCGTCTGCCATACCGCTTGTGATACGTTTTTGTTTCCGTTCCTTGGGAACGGAAACAGGTCAGGTCAGCTAGGTCAGCTAACCGTTCTAACGAGCTTCCCGATGAGGCGAAAATTTTTTTCGGCGGAAAAAAACCGACCACGCACCGACCCACATCCCTGTGAAGTACACGCAGAGATCGCGCTCTGATCACAGTTTACAGCTAGTCCGTCTATGCCTTCAAAATTCTTGGACCGCAGATGGAACAGAGTATTTCTGGATGTCCTGATGCAAGGGATGTCTAAGACTCGTACCCTCTCTGGAGTCTTCCCAGCGTTTCTGATCAGGCCTCATATACAGTGGGATAATCGAAGTTGGTTCAATACAGTTGGCTAAATTCATGATTTAGTTAACGGGAGAGGAATAGAGACCTGTGCATGCACAACACATCGTCGCGTGCCAAAAGCCTCAAAACAAGAAATAACGCCACGATTCTGGATGAGTTCATCGTGACATACACAACTGCAGCCGGAGACCAAAACTCCGCATCACAGAAGTCCGCATTAGAAGGCAGACTAGCACACGCACGCCGATACTGAGCAAACAAACCACAATCTCCTAAACATGCTGAAGTTGAACGCATCATTCGCTGCTCCTCATGAGGCATCTAGCGTGATGCTACGTAGGAATGCATCATCGCATTACCGGCTTTTTCCTCTCAAATACGAGTATGCCTTGCCTGACGTAGTCGCAGTGCCACAGCACGAGAAAACCATCCGTCCTCGTTACATCGCTAAGTCACTCCTCGCTTCGCAGTCAGGTCTAGCACATGTCGGGAGGCCCGTTCGGGAGACAGGGTCGGCACGCCGAAGACGATGACGGCCAACACGCAAGCTTTTCATCCGTCCTTTCCTACTGCGCCCGCCTGCCTTTCGAAGGATGCTGTCGGAGCCGCACCATCCTGTCGCGCCCCTCCCAATGAATATTTATGGAAGCGACCAGCAATTATCATGGAAACGACGGCTTCAGATTGCAAATCTCCCACAGCATGAAGTGCCCGGTGCACCAAGCGTGCGCTGTGCAGGCACGTGTGCACAGTGCACATGCACAAGTCGATCCATGGAGGCGATTACGTGCAGCAGCGCAACACAAAAGCGCATGCATCCGTCCACCCGAATTCCCGGCGGCCAAGAGCGGTGGAACCTCTGTGGAGATGGGGGGAGGCAAGCGCGATTTTTACATCGTCTCTTTCCATGCACCGTCACAGGGTTAATGTTTAATGTTGCCCAAAGTTGGGGGCAGCTGCACCCCGTTTCCCAATCCAACGCCCCTGCCAGCGGCCGCCGCGGCCGCTAAGCACCAGGCTCGCTCCCCCGACTTACGCCATGCTCCTGATCTGCTCGGTGACTCCCTTGTCCTGGATCACGTGTTTGCCCTCGGGCGCTCGGCCGACCATGTCAGTGCTGCGCCCGTGGCAGGCGCCCAGCATGCCGCGGTACATGCTGTAGGCCAGCTGGCGCACGCGCGGGTCGTTCGGGTCAACTGGAGGCGACATGGCGTCGCTGCCTGGGGCGGTTGACTGGGGCGGCTGGGATCTCGCTGGCTGGAAGGGCTCAGCCGACACTGCACTGCGCGGCGGTGCTCGAGACACGGCCAGAATCAGAGCGGGGTTTCCTCGAGGCGCGTCTCAGGACCACTCCACACGGACGCGAGGAGCGCTAGCGACAGGGAATCTTCGTTCAGCCTCGATCGGCCGACCGTTACGATGTCGAGGCCGACTCGACGCTCGACGAGCGCTTTATCCACCACACGGACCGGCACGGACGCTCGGACACAGCACGCGCGCACAACCACGACGGACCACGCGCGGACACTGAGCGGGCTGGGAGGCGGCGGCCGGCCGTGGCCGCCAGTGACGTCACGCCAATGACGTCACCGGCCTGCGGCGGCAGCGGCGCGCCTCTCTGTTGGGTGTCGCTCGGCCGATGTGCGGAGGGGAGGGGAGGACCGAAGTGCGGCCTTGGAATGTTTAGCTCGGCACGGGCGGGAAGGCAGGAGAGAACTCGGGCGACGCGCAAGCGGTCATCTGCGGATTCGGCAAAGGGAAACAGGCGGTCACCGAGTAGAAGTCGCCGGTCGAACCTAACCAGCCTGACAAGTTGAAGTGTTTGCGTTTGCTTGGAACGACCGTAGAAGGCAGGAAGTGTCATTTCTGTGCTGTCATCGGCGCTTAACCCGTAGGCAATGCGAGACATGAGTAATTTGAAGGACGATTTGGACTACTTGGATTTGGAGTGCTGAAATTTGGTTTTGGAGTAACGAAACAAATAAAGGAATGGTGGGGAGGTGTTAAACTACCGGCATCTGAGTACTGCCCTCTGTAAGATCTCTGCGACCCACAGAGTGCAATTGCGCTTATTCCCGTACCATAATGGACTGCGTATCTTGCACCGCGCCGTAATGCAGAAAAGGGAAAGAGACGATAATAGGCTGATGAAAACACATAACACGAGGAAAAGACTGCTTGAAGCGTAGCAATATCAAACCATAAATGTTTAGAACAAGCGCCGCTATTGTGCACGCTTCTATAGCCGTTGTTTAGAACAAGAGCCGCTATTGTGCACGCTGCTATAGCCGTTGTTTAGAACAAGAGCCGCTAGTGTGTACGCTATTATAGCCGTTGTTTCGGCGGGTAAAGCGGGACGTGGACTGACTCCCAGGGGAAGTCGGTGACCTTTGATCCAGTCCCAGCTGCGAGATATATCGCCATTCCACACGGTGTACGCGGTCCAGTTTTAGCGTTTTCCCATCCATGAGAACTGGAAAAACAGGCAAATCCCATCGATAGGAGGAAAATAGCACAACGGATGTAACGGTACTGGCCAAACGTTTTTCATTCCTCGGCATCCCATACATTAGCTGCCCACACGTGACTGGCTAGTAATTTACAGTCTGTTTTCAGACTGCTGGTTTACCATCAGTTTTCAGATCGTTCGCCCGATTAAAATAACGTTCAGCGCTGCGCCGAATTTCAATGGGCTGACAAGGAGCCCAGAGAAGAAACGGTGCAGTTTGGCGTGGAGCTGGGCAGCTCTAACGACGCACTTGTCAAACGCCCAGAAACAACATCAAATATGTGTATCTTCACAAGCTGCTGGGTACCATGGCGGTGAACATCGGAAACGAAGTCAAAGTCTTGGTTCAGCGAGGAATGGTGGACTATTATCACGCAGTCAAGTCAAGGAAAGGAGGAAAATCGCCACCCTTATATGACAGACTGCTAACTCCGTGGTCCAAAGCTCAATGGCTCAGAACTCAGTGCAGTGTAATACTCTGGCATGACACGCCATAATGTAAATGTGTACACGTCACACATGACACGCCATACACGTCATACTAAGGTTTCCGTGGTCGCTTGGGCTCAATGCTCCCAGTCGTGGATGCTCTCACAGGGAAGGAAGCTCCAGAGGGAACATCTGGCCAGGGCCCGTCGGGCGTCTGGAGGGACCGCCAGCATCCCCAACCAGAATTTCTACCAAGAAAAGATATCTCTAAATGTGATCGGTGGTAGCTTTTCAACGGAACTGCCTTGGCCTGAGAGGCCCTGGTTAAACTTGATGCTTCCTGGCCAATACGAGGGAACCTAGTGCACGCTTCTGGCGAGGTAACAACGTTTAGGCTACCCATAGTTTAGAACGGCGACTGTAGCCCGTCCCACCCCACCCTGCGACCCAGTCAGCGTTCGCTGACCGGGTTCTCTGGTATCCCAATCCCACGACAGGCCAATACCTGATGACGTCAGAACACGGGGGGAGGGGGAAGGCCTGGTCTCGGGGTCACGCGGTAAAATAAACCGCGGCCTCTGTGTCTCCGTCCCAGGCGATCGCAGCATACCACGGGCGTCGCTTTGTTTGGTCGCGGATCATCTCTGTCCGGCGTTGGAAGATCCGATCGCGCAGCACGCGACCAGGGCCGGCGACGGCCGGCCGTCGAACTGAAGCAGATGGCGAGGGTTGGCGGGACGGATTCGTGAATGGTGGGACGCGGATAAGAGTGATCGCGCCATAAGCGGATCTGAAGAACCGTGCCGGAACTGAAACAGGCGTGTAAAAACCAGATATGCACTGGATGAAAAGGGGGAATCTCTGAAATGGAGGGGCTAAAACAATACAGAACAGCGCTGGACTGAGCACTGTGGTTAGAGGTAGGTGAGATACAAATAGCGTTAAACTAATAAACGTGATAATATAAACGTGTACTAACAAATCAGAAAAAAAAACGGGAGCAAATGAAATGATCCTATGCGTCGATCACGAGCTTTCCTCAGGGTTTGTTTTTTTTTTTAAAAGAAAAAACATCCCTGAGGTAGGCCTGTGGCCTGAACTGGGACCAGTCAGGCTGTTTTGGTTTTTTTCTAACATTATGAGCTTAAGGCTATTTTTACCTTATTTCAGACAGACTGAAACCATAAACGTAAAAATAAGAGTTATGCACTGAATGAAAATAATGTTATGTTCTATCGCAGCTTCAAAATCGGTGTGCGATATGTTAGCGGAGTGCTGTGGTGCTTGGTTGTCATGCGAGCGAGACGGGCTCGGTTCCCAACTACAATTGCGACTTTTCTTTGCTGGCATGTGCTTTTTCTTACCGCGCTTGTCCCTCACCCTCATTGGCCGGCTGCCTCTTACCACGTGACCCTAAGATGACCTCAGTAGCGGGTCAGCGAGCGATGGGAGGTCGGCCTCCCGACTCACTACCGTGCGCGCTGGCTCAGGGCTTCTCTCCGAGGTGCACTCCTTGTCCTCCCCATTCTTCCCGTGCGCGCTGGCTCAGGGCTTCTCTCCGAGGCGCACTCCTTGTCCTCCCCATTCTTCCCGTGCGCGCTGGCTCAGGGCTACTCTCCGAGGCGCACTCCTTGTCCTCCCCATTCTTCCCGTGCGCGCTGGCTCAGGGCTTCTCTCCGAGGTGCACTCCTTGTCCTCCCCATTCTTCCCGTGCGCGCTGGCTCAGGGCTTCTCTTCGAGGTGCACTCCTTGTCCTCCCCATTCTTCCCGTGCGCGCTGGCTCAGGGCTACTCTCCGAGGCGCACTGCTTGTCCTCCCCATTCTTCCCGTGCGCGCTGGCTCAGGGCTACTCTCTAAGGTGCGCTCCTTGTCCTTCCCTGACATCCCCTCGCACACCCCTTTCTCATTTTGTCTTCTTGGTAGCGGAGGCATGTAAGCCACAGATGTTTGTGACGAGCCTATGGTTGCTGTGGATGGCAGCCGTATCCTATGTTTCTCTTGGTTTGGCCGGTTAAAGATATTTTTCCGTTTTTTCATTTATTTCACTCAAAAGTTCACACAAAAACACAACTGTAACCCATGACCCCACATCACGACTGGCTCGCCGAATATGTTCCTCCATTTCGCATTATAGTAGCGAGCTGTGCGATATAAATTGGCCATCAACTCCTCACATCTTTCATCAGCGCGGAACACATTTAACAGGCAACCAGGATAGCGTATTAACTTTTCCAATTATGTATTTGGCAAAGATTAAGTCACGATGAACTAATGCGCTGCTACACAAGCCAAACAATATCTTGACTTCTGTGAAAGGGTCATTCATTCGCTTTGCACTCATTCTCACCAACAATGCATGAACTCTTCGCCAGAAGCGGCGCACAAACGAGCAATCCCAAAACATGTGAGCAATGGTTTCGACAGCAGAATTACGTCGTCGACATTCATCAGAATTTCTCAATCCTTTTTTTTCAGCAAGGAATTCGTGACTTGTATTCGTGTTATATTTTTAAAGTGCAGAGTCCTGTAAGCAGCATACGGTGTCGCTTCGTAAACGTTCTGATTGGACCATTCCAGCGCTACGATCTTCACCACATCGTGCTTCCCATTTTTCTTCCCATTTATGATAATGTTCTGCTAACCTTTTGCGCATAATGATGTTGTGAAAGGCTCTAGCCCCATTCCGTTAAGATGATATGAACACTACAGCTGTGTGCACGAGTGGTGCTTGCTGTTTGGTCTTATTTAGATTTCCCCAGGAAGTGGGCAAAATGTTCCCAAGACCAATGCGATTTAGAAAGATTCCTGTGTGGCGGTTTACAACTTCTTCGAATGTCATAATATTACCCTTCCCATCCAGTAGATCGATATTTCTCTGTCTTTTGTTATACCATGATTGTATAATACCTCCAGAAAATCTGTTCATATCCGAATGTCATATACTGCATCTGCTCAACTCTTCGTTTGTCACTTCAAAGGCGTCCCTGAACGTATCCAGTGAAACAAGGACGTCTTTCCAAAATTTGCTTTGGACAGTCGGAGAACGTTTTTGGAGCGATGTACTATTCATACTCCACAGAAACTGGCCGAAACCAATCTAGGTTTGGGACAGTCTGTTCCACGAACGGACCGGTTAAAGATAATTAATACAAGGCTCGTTTCCGGGATCCAACAGGTGTTTTCGGTTTCCTTTCTGTTAAGGTCCTGAAGCGGAATGCGACGAGAGGGAGAGAGAGAGAGAGAGAGAGAGAGAGAGAGAGAGAGAGAGAGAGAGAGAGAGAGAGAGGAGTGAGAGGGAGGGAACTGCTCCTTCTTCCACCCACGCACGGTGCACGTGGTGCACGTGGCCTGCTGCTTCCGGTCCGCGCGCTGCGCACCGCCTGATCGAGGCCGGCCGTTTTTGTGAGCACTCGACGGAGAGTCAACGGACACGACCTCGAGCTGCGCCGACACTGACAAAGCCGCCAGGTCAAGGAGCCACCCATCGGGAGACGACACGTCCGCCGGCACCGGATCCTCGCTCTGGGGTCCTGATCCGGTAGCCTGGTTCGGGACCATGATCCTGAGACCATGATGGGGTCCCAAGGTCAGGGTTCGTGCATCAGTCGGAGTTACAGGATAAGGGCCCCAGAATCGGAGTCGCAGAATTGGATGTTCCAGGATCAGGGTGCTAGAAACAGTTTCCTAGGATCAGGATCACCGAATCAGGGACGTGGGATCAGGATCCCAGGATCAGGTTTGCAGCAATCTGACGCAGGACACTGATCCTGAGATTCCGAGGGATGCAGAGACTGACAATGGCGTCGTTTCCCGGATAAACAGCGAATGACAAAGCGGCGCTCGTCGTACCGGAGCGTATCACACCGAGTGACTATTATTCCGACGGCGGTCAACACACATTTCTGCAAAATCCTCGGCTTCTGTCTTCTGAAGAGCACAAAGACGGTATCAGATTTGAAACTTAACTTGAAAACACCGCGAGAGGCGTGAAAGATGGGTCCATTTCTGACCACTACATCCCTAAAAGAAGACATACCAGTCGCCGCAAAACTTCACTGCACGACACAAACCAGTCGCTTTCTCGACTGTCGGCTTTCTTCTTTCGCGCCGCTTACGTTAGACGTCTTTCGCCGGTTCCACGAAATGTATTAGAAACCGCGAATACAAAAGATGGGCAAGGCTCCGACGACGAGCTGTTTTAACATTCTGAGACCGCAGTACAACTAAGCGAATGTGGAATCATGTGCACATTGACCATCCAAAGTGTTAAAGAATAAAACACCACAGTGGTAAATGTGGTCATTCCATATTATTTCATTCCATTCCATGTAACTATCATCGGTGTACAAAACACCAATTAAATCATTTCAAAAATTGCACGAGGCCAAAATAACATCATCTTTAAGAAACAAGTTTGATATAAAGTAGGCCAAAATGTCGCTTGCCTGTTTTTAACTTTACGCGTTATCTGCATAAGTTCTGGCGCTGGTCACCGTAAGTTCCGCCTCCTGCCAGTGCTTGGCAAACAATGTGAGTGTTCCACCTGCCTTCGCGCAACGCCGGGCGAGGTCCATCAAGAAAAAAGACGAAAAATCCTGCTTCCCCACGGTCGCTGGTTAGCGTTCTGCCGTCAGCAGGGCTGGCATTCCAGGATTCCAATTACAAGTCGCTGGGTTTTTCTCGAGCTGCCCCGATGCTATCGGCAAGGAGTTGACACCTGGAACTTCAAAGAAATATCGACTCCAATTTAATCCGGGCTGTCAGAATGTGAGGCGTAATCCCGTTTTTGTGTCTGCGACGGGTTGCCGCTCTTGATTCACCGCCGGAAAGAAATACAACGCTTTGGGCAGTGCACGACTTTTGTTGAGTCATTTGGCAGCAATGATCTCAGGTCTGTCTGTAATCTGGTCAACGCCCGAGGCAGATGAATACCAGACAAATAAAAGCAGGAAGTTGAGTGGATGAGCCAGGGAGGTCTGAAGTGCGCATTCCGCTTGATGTACAGACTCAGGACCGAAACTGTTTCATTGCATGTCTTGTTCTTCGGCGGTGGAAATCACATGGTTGCAACTTAATTTGGTGCGCAGAAAAACAAAAAAACAGACAGTGCTCTAGTATTTGCATGCCAAATTGGAATAGGATAGTTCCTACACCCGCATGCTTTGTGACGATTTTTTGTTGTGGCAAAACTGCGTGATTTTCACCGGGGGAAATGCATGTGGCCGAGGAATGTTTCCCGAGACAAAATCACACGTGGCTCCGCTCGCCCGTAACAGATAAGAAACAGCAAACCAATGGCACGGACTTCTGCGCAAGGCATAACTTGTGCAGATCTTGATCAGAACTTGTATCGACGTTTACGACTGCCAGGGCCATCTCGCACTGCATCGCTTCACACCGGTCTTCGCAAGGGGGGGGGGGAAATATCATTATTGCTCGCACCAAACCGGGATCTAGGGATCTAATTACTCGCACCAAACCGCACCAAATCAAATCTAAGCTCAGTTCCATCTAATATTAACTGTCGTCTGTTTATCCTTATTCCCGGCGGGGGGTGGGGGTCGGCTGAATCCGCACCACTCGGATTTTTTTCTTGCCAGCTCCAAGTTTTATGACGCAGCTTCTCAAAATTTAGTCACTTTTCCGACTTGTTCTTTCTATGTGACAAAATGTCGTAATTCTATTTTGCTCAGGGGTGGAGCCAGGCAACGTTTTCGGGAGGCACCTCAGGCCGTTTTTGGCCCTGTTGAGGGTAAAAGGAAAATGGCTGCCAAAACTAACTTTTTATGACAGAACTTAAAGTTTTATATGCGTGTAAATAAAAAGTCGGAAAAGCATACAAATACAGTTTGCTAATCTGAGGTCATTCCACAAGTTCAGGTGAAGGTCAAAAGACAAAATTTGGTTTTTATGGCAACAAATTTGGCGCTATTTTTCCAAATGCTAAATCCAGAAAATGTGTGACGAAAAAGCGTGCTCTCTACTTGTGTACCAAGTTTCAGACTGATATCTGGTTGGGTCACGCAAACTTTGATCTAAAAGGTCAGTGCGCGTACCCTATATCACAACAGCCGTTAAATGCAGTTTTAGCAATAGTGAATTCAAATGATTGGAAGCGTTTCCAAACAATACTGAATGCATTCAAGATAATTTAAAGCGACTCTAAGGTCGCTGGAGGTCATTTTAGGTCAAAAGTCTTAAGATGACCTGATGAACATGGGACCATGACAGTGCCCCTTTTTCATGTCCCTGGCACCGCTCATGCTAATATCACACAAACAATGTGATACGATTTGCACGTCTTCAGCATAACATGACTAGTAGAATCTAAAAATGTGTTTCTAACTTTTTACCTGGTTTTCGAAAAACTTCCCCTCCTATTTTTGAAACCCTATGAACGGCCATGAATTTTCTTAAATTTTTAATTGTATGGACCAATCGTAAAACTGACATCAATAATCTCCCGACTCATGCCAATATCAATAAAATCGGTATATAAACAACAGAGTTATAACAAGTCCAAAAACCTCCCCCATTTTGGCTTTTTGCCTCCCTTTCAAAACTCGTTTTAAAGAAATGTAGTTTACGTCATGGCGAATCGATTACCGTTTGTTGCGATCAAATCGGATGCGTAGTTCTCGAGATCTCGGGAGAGGGCCGAATCCACCCCCTTCCGGGAATCGGTCATACCTTATAGTCCTCCGGGAACGGAATTCAAGTCTGTTTGCTAACGGCGTAACAGCATCACTTATCTGAGACTCTCAATGATCGAAGAAAACACTCAAGAGCGTTTTGATGCATTAGACATGCACAGTTTAATTCATTTTACATCGTGCCACCGACACCAGCTACCTTTTCGATGCTTTACAAAATAAACTTTACCCAGCTGTCTTCTGCGTATTAAAACAAACACTAAGGAGAACGAACTTAAAAAAAAAAAAAAAACAAGGAAGGAACCTCTAGAGCGAGTCATTATCTTATGATCCGTTTCGTTTGTATCGGAGAAGGATGAAAAACACCACGTAAAAAAGCGAGCGCAACATACACCACTCCATTTCCACAGGTTTCAGAGCATCTCCACCCGCCAGCAGGCAGTGACGTCATCAGGGGGTCACGTGGACTGGCGACGGCGCGTGGCGAACGTGACGGGCGTACGTGACGGCCGCGCGTCCTCTGAGGATGGCGGCCTGACAAAGGTCTGATGGCGGTTCGATGATGTTCCGATGACAAGCCTGACAGCCTCAAAACGCAAGCGGCATCGCTTATGAAACCATGCCGCAATATGCAAATCCGCGGCCCATGCGGCCGTCATTAAAGGACGGGTTGGCCGCCGGTGCGGCGCACAGCTGGAGGCGCCAGTTGTGCACGTGCCGGGCTATTCAAAGCCTAGTCACGTGCGTGGATTTCTTGTCAGCGGCGTTCGTCGAACGTGACCTACGGGCGCTGGGGCCGCTCCTGTTCCTGTTCCTCAGGGGTAGTAAAACGTCCCGACTTGTTGGATAAATTGAGGTAAAGTTGGTTGGATCCCAACTTGGTGGATAAAGTAAAGTCGACAAAATGATTATTTTCACTTTTCGCTTGGTGTCAAAAATGCTTTTTGACTAAAAAATTTATCACGTCCATAGCAAAATATCGCTGAGTACGCTCCTCGAGCTAAAATGAGGCTTGCACGGCAATGCATTCCATCACACAACGCTGACAGGCCTTTTCGCGAAGACCCCTTTTGGTACTATTCGGCGCCATGGTATCTTTTTTCAGATTTCATCCCAGTTCTGCGACAAAAATATGGTATAATTTTCAGTTCGTCGGCTGACTTGGTGACTGGTTGACGGCAAATTAATACATCTCCAATGGCCCACCAGGTCAGCGGATCCGGTGTTCTTACCAGCCGAAGCTCGATTTGCCAGGCCAGACAGAAGAAAATACTAAAAAGGGTCCAGATTTGGTAAATCATATCGTCCCGAGAGCACATTTCGACCGTTGCGACTAATCTGAAGCGCGCGGCGACCATCAGTGCCCTGCAACTTGCAAGCGACAGTCGTCCTAAGGCTTCATGACTAGATATATGCCTCGCTGACTTCTTTGGCGGTACCGCAATTGAGTGTCTTGTCTGCGCCAACCAAGCACCGACAAGCGGCATGAACGTTTCGAGGAAAGGCGACAGTGTGACGCGATCGGGACAGGATGTGGCCCGCGGTTATCCAGGCTGCATTTTCAAAGCGCAGAGAAGGCTGCTGAAGCACCACAGCAAGCGCAAACATCCCAGCCTGCCTCCTCTAGAAAGGAACTGTGGGTTCGGCGTTGGAGGGCGATGGTACTCCTGATGCAAGAGGAATAGCTCTGCAGGTGAGTGGTGATAATGGTGAGAATGCTAATTGATACCATATTTTCTTTGCCCCTGTTTGGGCGTACGTTTCATCAATGTTTTATCAACAACAAAATGACAATTCTTCCCAAAGGAACAATGAATGTTATCACATTCGAGATATCCCCCCCTCCCCGCCGGTACCTACCTAATTCAGAAATGAGCGAGACGGTCATTCATCCGTACTACACTGTTAATTCCAGGCTAGTCTGCAAAAATGAAAAAAATGATCTCGGTACGGTAGCGTTGGGGACACAGATGAAATATGGGCAGCTTTTCTCCAATTTTGGGGCAGGAATTCCTGAAATTGGATAACATATTCTACTTTGGGGCAGCACATGGCGTCTGTGGCCTACACCCAGCAAGAACTCGTATTCTGGGGATAGGTCAGGTTGGCAGAAGTTGCCCAAAATGGCGCAGCCTGCTGCCCCATTCAGGACAGGATTCAGGCTGCCCCAAGCTTGCTGTTCACATCCTTGCGTGGTTTGCAGATACGTTTCCAGGTCATGATCTACTCTGCTTATATGAGTGTTAGCTGAAGGAATCAATGCCATTTGTTCTGGTGGTGACATGAAAGTCATTATCACTGGTGGCCTTCAGATTTGTGGGCTATGAAATTTACTAACAGCCATTTTGGCTTGCTGATTCAATGGGGACCAGCGTGTGCACTTTGATGGTGAAAGTAGCAATTCTAGCGCTCCAGGTGATTTGACCCGTGAGCTAAAATGCGGTTTTCGTGTAACGGCATCAGTAACTTAAAGAAAACGGATGATGAACGAAATTTTTCAAATGCCTTATTCTCAAAAATAGGAGGTAGATATGAAACTTCTTACATATTCCGTTGTGTTCTCCATGTTTCTTGACAGTTGTCTCAATAGGCTGACCAGTCATCCCTAAAAAAAAAACATCATATGGACCAGTTTTACTGACAGCAGACTGAAGCAGACTGACATGACCTGAAGTGATTTTGCTGGAGTCAGCTGATTTAAATAAAATCGAAAATGGTGCCACCATCAGTGGCAGTGGTTATGCCTATGTTATTTTATGACGAGCTGTAGGTACTCTAATCAGAGTTTGCATTTCAGTCGGCTAAAATTATGTCCTACCATTCCTGGTTGTTGCCAGATAAACGGCATTCATCATCAGAAAGTGGCAAAAAGTAATGTATCAAGTAATTGCAAAAGTGGCTGAAGCCCAATAAGATTTGGGGAATGGGGATAGTGGTTTGTGAGAATCCCCACAAACATTCCACTGAACCCACAATTGATTTCAGAAGGTGGTGTTCCATAGCTTGCAAGCCCTTCGCTGTTCTTCATTTCAGCTTGAACAAAATATTGCAGGGAAGTGCACATCTTGTTCTCTATTGTCTATGGAGGCTATCCACTTTAACAAGACTACACTGAGCATCAAGGATATAGCATATGTGAACTATATCTTGCCGTTACGAACTGTGTAAGACATCCAGTCAGCGAGCAACGCCCTGCTCGTCCCGCGGCGCCCCTGCGCGGCACGCCGCGGCTCGGCGCCGTTACAAACTCAGCCGACGGTCGGCAGCCGGCTCTGGACACACGGGTTAGTCAGCGCCTCTGTGACTTCGTGGGGCGTTACACGTTTATAGTGTTTTGCTGTGCGTAATGTTAACCCGCCCCCGACTGCGGGGGTAGTTGACCGCCCCCCCAAGGTTTTTCTGGGACTGCAAGAGAACAAACAAACACAGAGCCACAAAACTTTGTGTACCTTCTGCTTAATCATTTTTACGCCTTGTGTCAAAGTTTTGACCTCAGGTCAGGTAAGGTGTCTGATCTAGGTCAGGTCAAATGGACCTATGTCCGAAAAAGTTTAGCGTCCTGTAACTTTTTCGGAAAACAAGATATCACAACAATACTTTAAGGGAATGGCAATAATGACAGATGCAACAAATCTGTTATCCAAGATTTTTCGGAATTTTCCGGGTAATTGGCCTAACGTCAAGCCCATTTTTAAGACATGTCGTTGTTTTTTTTTCGGAAATTGACGGAATATTTAACATTATTTTTAGCGTGAAGTGAAGCAGACATCAAGTTACCGTCCTTTGGCAAAGTATCAATGACTTCAAGTCATTGACCTGAGGTCAGGTCATGAATAACTGATGTGAGCCAAAATGTACCACCGTCAAAATCAGCCATGAATTACTCAGAATGGGTAGAAAAGAACTAGCTTGCACAGACATAAGTAATACCAGGAACCTCAAAATGTTTCAAAAAATTGCATAGTTCGGAAATAAACAAGCTCTCGCGAATAAAGCTCCGCCAATTGTATAAATTGGTAACTAGTAAATTTTTCCAAAATTTAAGCATGATAAACCGTAACAAAAACCACTAAGATCAATAAAATTTACATGGATAGGCTTTTCTGCAAAAATAAAGGAACGCTAAAATTAGTTCCCGTTAATTTCTTACCGCGTGCGGCTGCGGCGCCCGCCGACAGCCGGCGCGAAAACTGCCGTGTCTTCAACTCAACGTTTCGGTGTGTAGATTGAACAAATCCGAGAAATTAGATGTGTATCGGCATCCGCGGACCTTTACTTGTGCACTGGTGCCTTTACCTATGCGTCATTAGTCACAGCCCTTGAGATACAGGCCGTTTCTCGGTCTCATGCAGTCTGCTATGAGAAAACATATATAGGGCGTAAATTGCTTACATATTATCCAAAACTAAAAATGAAACCAGTTTCGATCTCTACTTGTCACCAGCTTTCCAATGGTGTGCTTATTTTTATCGTGCGACCAACCGTTCGTGAGTTAGAGGGGAGGCAGCCAACTGCCCCCCCCCCCCAGTCCAGCGTGATCGTGGCCGACCGACGGTAGTACGCGGGTTAACATCTGTCTACTGGAACAATAATTTAAAATAAAAATAGTAAAAAATCATCATCATCATCATCATCATCATCATCACCATCGTCATAGTACCAATGATAATGTATATCAATAAAATACGACAAATAAGATAACATCTAAATATCTCATTGCTAGGCACACCCCGACTGCTGTTTCAGTCAATGTAGATTAATATGCTAGGCAGAAAAGCTATTATGAAACCAGACTGTGCTGATAAGGATCGTTGTGGGCATTAGTTGACCAATGCTAAACTCGGCACCAGTCGTTTCTCACTCGTTGCGTACCTTTGATCGAATGCCAGACGGAAATGTCATGAGAGCAAATATATAAGCGGGACATGTCCCAAGCGTGATTTGGTAGGGAGCCAAGCACCAGGCAGTAACAGCTGATAGAAAGGCAGACGAGGCATCAGTTTCCATTACTTCAAGGTCACTTTGATGAAGAAAATCGCCACGCGATAAATCTTTACCAAAGTCGGTTGCCGGTTGCCGCAGACGGTTGCTCTCAGCTCTCTGGACCCATGGTTGCGGTCCAACGGCCTGTAGGTCAATGCAGATAAAACCCAAATCATAGTTTTTTGTAGCCGTCAAAATCTACGCCATGCTCAAATTTTTAACGTAAAATTTGCTGACGTTGCTTTAGCGTCGCGCAACGGAGGAAAAAATCTCTGCGTAACATTCGACCCTTTGCTTACTTGCGACTGTCACGTGACGAACCCACCTCGCTGCTGTATCGGCACGCTGTCGAGCCTTCACCACCCGCAACATCACATCCCTGGCCGTGCCGTCGAAACGCCTGTGGCTTGTCTCAGATCCGGTACTACATTTCGATATTTGGAAACGCGTCGAGGAAGCACATGAACAAAATCCAACAAATCATTAACTTTGCTGCTGGGCCATTTTTGGTCCAAATTTGACCATGTGCCGGACCTGAGACGGAGGCTTGGCTGGATGTCACCTGATGAATTGTACAAATACCATACATTCTTCCTGATACACAGGGTGCTACTGAATGGTCAGCCTGAGGCCTTAGCGAGTGTTTTCCATTCGAATTGTTAATTACATGTATGTAGTACGAGACAAATGGCGAACAGATTTGCTCACGCTTTAAAAAAATGACTTGTGACTGTACTGCTTAAGTTGGCATTGGTGTCTGATTATGTATTGTGTGTGCTTGACGAACTTACCGACTTTTTATCTATATGACGCTGGGCATCACAGCCACCCTCTTGATGTGGACCACCCTAAGACGTAAATACAATACAATACAATACAATACAGGCCGCGGGGCTCTGAGCATGTTGCTCATGCCAGGCCTCGTTCCAAACCTTGATGACCCTGATGACGATGGCAATGACGATGACGATGACGATGACGATGACGATGACGATGTCCATGTCGATGTCCATGTCGATGCCGATGCCGATGCCGATGCCGATGCCGATGCCGATGCCGATGCCGATGCCGATGCCGATGATGATGATGATGATGATGATGATGATGATGATGATGATGATGATGATGACGACGACGACGACGACGACGACGACGACGACGACGACGACGACGACGACGACGACGACGACGACGACGGCGGCGGCGGTGGCGGCGGCGGCGGCTATGGCTGGGGTTGGGCTCGGGTCGCGCGCAGGATTTTCGCAACGTAGCACGGCCTAGAGGAAACCCTAATATTGGACCTCATCCCCTTGGGCCACCTGTCATTGGTTGGAGTTCTACTATGTATTCCGCTGTCCTAAAAGTCGAGACAGTTCGTCATGTTTTCGCAACTGATGAGCGGAAATCGAGTCGTATACCGAGCTTGAACCAAAAGCCTCGAAGACGACCATTTTGTAAACGGGTTTTGCCGTGATCTGGGGCTAGTGCGCCTGCATTCTTAGTGTCAGCAATTATTCGCGGCGTAAATCGAACGCCAGCGTACAAATGAGCCTTTTGATTGCGTGGGAATAATACTGAAAACTGCGGTCACGAGAGAGGCTTTTGGTGATTATAATAAGATAAGCCTGACTGCGCTTCTGGGAGTGAAATTCATTGGCATTTTAGGTCGTCTGGTATCGTGCTAATCTACTAACGACAATTTCGCCTGCGTTGGATTTGGTCGGCGACAGAAAACGCACTTTTTCCACCCCTGCAGTGTTCGTGTTCCCCTGCAGCCCGCCCGAGCATGGCCAGTAGGGTCTTCGACCGCAGCCGCCAGAACAGGGTCCCGTCATTGGATCAGCGTGATCCGCGGCCGGTCCAGCCCCCGTCACCGTCAAGGGCGGGTCCAGACCACGTGCTTCGGTGAAGGCAAAATCCCCATCTGCGTTACCAGACTTTGGTGGCAAACCTACCACGAAATGCTGATTTCTCCTCAGGTTTCGGTCACTTTGTTTTGCCGTTTTGGAAAATTAGCACGTATGTTCAGACAAATGTAAAAACACCTTTTCGGCGCAAAAGATGGGGGGGGGCAAGAATCATGTCGGTCTAACTTTCCCAAAGAAAGAGGGGGTCACGATTTCGATGGCCCTCTGTAGCCGCCTGTAATCAGCACCCCCATCGACATGGACCGCACGGCGAAAGGTGGCGGTAAAGGAATGCCACAAAGCAGGCCGTCGGCGAAAAACAGCCCCCCGCCAGCCGCACAGTGACCGTGGACGAATTCCGACGCCCAAACACCGCCCCTGAGAGCATTCCCGGCTCGCACAAAAACCTCGCTGCGGCGACCCGCGAGGCGCTCGGCTCGGGACCGGAAACGTCCTGACCGGTCGCGGATTCCATTGAAAGCCGACTCATCCACGGCTTATCCTGCCGACTGAGTTTTCGGCCTCGGTGAATGACTCCTGTTTTCTGGTTACCACGAGCGGAGGAGCATAACACAGCCGAAGAGGGTGGAGGGGCCGGGGTGGGGGGGGGGGGGTTGTCAAGATGTTTTCTATAGAGGCAATGTAAATTAAAAAAAACTAGCGGTTCGTGAATCCTCCACTGTTCCTGCGCTTGTCCTAGTTACCGACGAACTGGACCGGAAGTGGCCGTCCCCTGGCGCGCCGAACTCGGTGCCGGGCGTGCGCCGCCGATGGATTCCGTCCGGGAGGCAGGCCCCGAATTCCGCCGCCCCGCCGCCGGCCGTCCCGGCGATCTGCCGCACCCACTGGGCCGGAACTGGGCCGGCGGCGAGTGGGACGCTGACTCGGAGGAGGGGGGAGTGGTGACAGGAGAGCGACGCTGAGTCACGGCAGAGCTCGGTGACGGCCGGTGAACGACGCTGAGTCACGGCAGAGCTCAGTGACGACCGGCGGACGGCGCTGAGTCACGGCAGAGTTCGGTGACGGCCGGTGAACGACGCTGAGTCATGGCAGAGTCCGGTGACGACCGGTGGACGGGACTGAGTCGCGGCAGGGCTCAGTGACGGCTGGTGGACGTCGTTAAGTCGCGGCAGAATTTGATGACGACCGGTGGACGGCGTTGAGTCACGGCAGAGTACGGTGACGGCCGGTGGACGCGCTGAGTCACGACTTATCGCCGCTCTCCGTCGACGGATCCTGGAGAATGGCGGCCGGGCGCCGGTGACGCAAACATACGGCGGAAATTGGAAAAGGGGGGGGGTGCGAACTGGGCTGGGGGCGCGGCCAGAATGTGAACGAAAGCTGAACCGCTGCGCAAAAGCGCACGCAACGAAAATGCCCACGGGAAAGCTCTGTAAGAATAGGGACGCGGTTGCCGGATGGTGACAGCACTCGTTTCCGGCGCAAATAATTGTCGGGTTTTTCACACGTGAGGAAATTGCCATGTGTGTGCAGGCGTCCGGTGCACGGACATACTTTTGCGTTTCGTCCATGCAACGCACGCAAGGCAAACGCTGATACTTTTGAGATGAAAACTAGAGTGCTGGTGTTCCGCATTTTAATCTGTGCTGAGACTGCTGCGTTTCGTCCATGCAACGCACGAAAGGCAAGCGCTGATACTTTTGAGATGAAAACTAGAGTGCTGATGTTCCGCATTTTAATCAGTGCTGAGACGTCGGAGTCGAAGGCGGAGGCGGAGTCGCCCTGGAATCGCTATGTAGGTTAGAGTTGGAGTCAGAGTCAGAACCAGAGTCGCTGAAATCTAGCTGGCTGCGACTCCGAATCGGATTTACGAGTTTACGAGTAGTAGTTACGAAGATTCCCATCGCCTAAATTTCAACATTTTGTTCTTAATTTCAGGTACTGTCATTTCCATTTTTTCTCTTTCTTCAAGGCTGCAGGATTCTTCCAAAACCATGAGGATTTCCTTTGGGCATGTTCTGACAATGGTGTCGCAGAAAAGTGAGGTATACACATTCTCTGAAACCGAGTCTGATGGGCTCGTTATTCAAGTCGATGCGTCTGGTCCCAAGATTAGGGGACTGGCACGTCTCAAGACAACTCAGGGATGTGGTTTTGTATACTTTTGGAAGGGCCTGATCAAGTTCAATAATCATTCGAGCTCTCCTAATGTTTTCATGCGCCTTAAAAATGGAACTTGGGTACAATGAGACTTTGCTAATATGGCCATGGCAACATGCAACATTTACTCATCAATTTGCCAATTTTATACAGTCAGTGACCCGGTCAAAGTCAAGTGGCATAAATCCGTTGTGAAATTCGCATTTGAGGAGAGTTAGGCTGCTAGACATCTTTGCTGAGCCCTCCCAGTCATTTACACAAAACTACATCCCTACAAGAGCGTTTGCTCAGACCTGAAGAGACTTTTGAAACGTTGAAATCTATGAAGACGTACAAATGCTATACGTAGGTGCTTGACCAGGCTGGGCAAGTGGTTGAGTAGTATAGGGCGACTGAGGTGCAACCACGTCGGAGTCGGAGTCAGAGCTGAGTCAAAGCCGTTGTGATAATATGATATGATATGATATGATGTGATCTGATATATCCTAAGGTTGAGTCGGATATGGTAAGGTCGGAGCCGGAGTCGGAGTCGACAAAAACCCTTGCAAGCCAAATGGCACAGGACCGGTTTTAACATTAAACCAGACATAGACAAACCCGAAAAAAACACCTTAGATCGCCACTATTACCACGCCTACTAATACCACGCCTCAACCAAAGTGGACAAATATTTTCCATGAAATCAGTCAACTATGTACGCATACGGATAATCGGTATTTATCGGTTTATATCAAATGCGTTCAATAAACTTGGGCCCTCTGTGGCAAGTGACCAGTCGTACGCACGGACTCGTGTATGGAAATGTGACTGGGGGAAGGGGAAGGGGAGCAGACATGAGATGACTTATTTTTATCTTCTTGCTCACAAACATCCACACTTACTCTGGATATTGCACGGCTCATGGACATCGTTCGAAAGGACGGTGTTATTCGTGACATATGCTTTAGTTGAATCTGCGAAAAACATTCCTGCATTTCGCTTAAAATTTACAGCCGGTTTTTGCACACAGACCTAAAGCTAACCGCCATAATTACAGCACACATGCTCCACAATCACGTTAAATTTCCAGTCCTCATATAGTCCTGACCGTCCATCACATAGCCTTTTCGCGTCACACCTAGGTAGTTAACAAATTTAACATTTCGCGTTTCTCGTAAAATGACCAGCGTCGAAGCACCAAAATCAACGTTTGCCACTGTAGCAGAAGCCTTCTGTCGTCTTTTATGGTTCCTTGTCCAATCTTGATTTGAATCACATGTTCCAAACAGACAGCCAAGCCAGCCCTATGGGTGGTGTTCTGGCAAGATGTGATTATCAATTTAAGTAGCGTTTTGCGGAATATTTTCACTCACATCAGCAAGACACAGGTAGCAAGTACTGTTAGATACTAAATACTACCACCTACCTGAATTAAATTTCAAGACCTGTCATCTGGTACCTAACTTGAAAATGAAATGAAACAATGTGATGACCACCCTCTCCCGAAGTTCTTATTGTACATTTTCCTTAGGTCTGAGGAAATGTTATTGTGACAACCTAAACATTTCTAGGCATGTAAAGGAGCAGGCCCTCAATGTATGAAGCTGTGCTTCATGAACGCAGCGTTTCATGAACATCGCTGCCAGATCAGAGAACAGTATGTCCATAGTATCTATAAGATATTTTCTTTTTAGGCAACATCTATTAGATGTTTACCGTTCATCTACAGAAGTTTCGTATGTTGGCTATGACACCGCCGCAAAAAAACAAACAAGCGGCGCACGAAGGTTACACAGACAGACACGCCGACAAGCAGTTCCGCGAGGTAAACTGTATGGACTAGGCACAGGGAAAGGTTCAGAATTTCACCGACAGAGACAGGGACATGACCAATCGCTCGCCCCTGTAGTACGGCTGAAGTCGTGCGACTGGGGCGCCTCTGTCGTTAAACGCAAACCTTTCCCCAGTTTTTATCCCTGCCGTCACTGCCAGTGCGCATTCATGCCGGTCGATGTGCCTCAGTCTTGTATTCGCGCGTCATTATTTCTTGCCCACACTTTGCTTCCGTATCACTTCCAAATGACTCCGCGAATCATAAAGATTTGGTTAAAAGGTAAACAATCCATTTTTTTTTCTTTTTTATGGCTGTATGCCCCGTAACTTGAGCTGAACAAAGCGGTTGCAATGTGGACAGGCACGTAGCCAGGATTTTCCTCGGGGGGGGGGTGAAAATGTCAATTTTTGTCACATGCCCCAGGCATGCGACGAAATTTACAAGAAAGGGCAGCAATTTTTTTTTTTTTTTTTTTTTTTTTTTTTTTTTTTAATAAAAAAAATTTTTTTTTTTTTTTTTTTTTTTTTTTATATATATTTTTTTATATATATATATTTTTTTTTTTTTTTTTTTTTTTTTTTTTTAATTTTTTTTTTTTTTTTCCCTTCCGCTTGGGGGGGGGGGGGCATTCCCCCTTTGTCTTCCTTTATGTTGGCCTACCCAACTTTTTCCCCCCCTTTTTTTTTTTTCCCTCCCACACACACAGTAGCTGGTTTTTCGCCTCGACTGGGAGGGTGCAGGAGCAGTGACTGGGGGGTGTAAGAGCAGTGACTGGGGGGTTCCTCCAGTTAACATGTTAACACCTTAGCGGCAAGTTCATGTTCATGGTCGTGTTCATGTTCATGTTCATGTTCGGTTTATTTCGAATCTTCCCACAGCGTGGATTATTGTTTGATTCAAGTCAGTACAGTACGGTACATATGCAATAGTCATACAGATAAAATAAGGCAGTCACACACGTCAAGCTATAAGAGAAAGTTGGCCAAGTTTACGCACAAGCTCTGCACGGGTTCGAGAGGCGGTGATGTCCGGCGGCAGGTGGTTCCAGGACGAGGCCGCGCGATACGAAAAAGTCCTGCGGGCCACAGACAAACGAAAAGTCGGCGGCTCTAAGGCGCCGGCGGCCGACGCCCGGGTGGCGCGCTGGGACAAAGCGGTACGTGGAGTGAACAGGGACCGGACCGCCACCGGAGCACGCGAGTCGCTCAGGGCTCGGAAGACACCAATACTATCGCGCCTCGCAATTAGGTCACGTACGGCGCGCCAGCCTAGCGCCCTCAAGGTCGCCGACACCGACTCCCGCTTACGAGCCCCGGAGACGATCCTGGCCCCGAAGTTCACCACTCTATGAACTCTGTTAAGGTGGCACGACGCGGCGCCGCCCCAGACCGAAAGGCAATAAAAGATGTGGGGGAAAACATGTGACTGGATTAGAAATGTAAGGACCTCTGGCGTAAGGTGGTGACGTATCTTATATAAACAGAGCAGGATGGAGTTGCACTTTTTGGCAACCTTGGATATGTGCTCCTCCCAGGACAAGGAGTTGTCGATGGTGACCCCCAGCATCTTCACGGAAGAAGAAGGGATTAGTATGTGGCCGGCAAAGTTAAGATGGAAGGATGTCGTCTTCTTGAGGTTATGGGCTGTGCCGACAAGGAACAGGGTTGTTTTGGATGGATTCATTTTCAAGGAGTTGGATGTAAAGTAGGATTGGACGGCAAGGAGAGTCTCTTCTTGCCGGGATTTTAGGATAGATAAATGATCGGGATGTGCGGAGTCTAGCAGTTGGGTGTCATCGGCATAGGATACTAGACGTCCGTGAGGCAGATAGGATGGAAGGTCGTTCATGAAGATGCTGAAGAGGATAGGACCGACAATGGACCCCTGCGGAACACCGTGGGAGAGAGGAAGAGAAAGAGAACCACCTCTCACCACCTGCCGCCGGTCAGCCAGGTAGCTCTCGAACCACCTAGGGTCGATGCCATACCATTGGAGCTTGGTCAGGACTGTCAAAAGCTCGACTGAGGTCAATTGAGGTGACGGCGACGACGTGACCACTGTCAATCCGACGCACCATCCACTCAACAGCGTCCACCAGGGCGTCCCCGGTCGAGTGACATGGTCTATATGCATATTGTGATGGAGCTAAAAGATCATAGGTAGCAAGATAAGAAGACAGCAGTGAGCACACAGTCTTTTCACATATCTTTGACAGCGCAGGTAAGACAGATATGGGTCTAAAATTGCTGGCGATGTCACGCGGGCCTGATTTGTGAAGAGGGAGAACAGAGGCCATCTTCCAGGAGGAAGGGAAAACACAAGTGGCGATAGAGCTGTTAATCAGATGAAGTAAATGTGGCCCAATAACGGAGAAACATCCTCGCAGCACATACAGCGGCACGCCGTCATGTCCTACCGCCCTCGACGATGACAGGTCACTCATAGCTCTCGCGAGTTCAGGGAGAGTCGAAGGAGACAGACTTAGACTTGACGTCGTCACGCATGGTGGTCTAGGTGGAGGCGGGGTGTCACTGTGGCTGCCCGCTGCCAACTCGGCAGCAATACGAGGGCCGGTGGATGCATAGTGACGGTTGAAGTCATCAGCCTGCTCAGCGGACATTTCCCCGGCGGCACCCCCCCCTCCTTGGCGGGCTGAAAGGCGAAGCTTTTTATGCCCCTCCAAAAAGCGGCACGGTCGGCAAGCATACTGTCACACAGGAAGTTGCGCTTAGCCCGAGAGCGAAAAGGCTCTTAACTCTGTTACGAAGGCGTCGGTATGCGGCCAAATCGGTCTCGGTTCGGGATTGACGCCACTTCCGATATGCGTCGTCCCGCTCCTGCATCAGTTGCCGCAGGTCAGGGCTAGTCTCAAGCCATGGGCAATGGGAGCGACGAGGGGTCACCGTTCTCACAGGACAATGCACATCAACCGCACTCCACCGCAAACGCATAAACTCCTCCAGCTTACGGTCAATCAGCGTTTCACGATAAACCTGGTCCCAGTCCGACTGCAGAAGCTGCAGACAGAGCGCGTCCCAATTCACGTTACGCCACGGACGAGCAGCAAAGGACGTCGGACGACAGCGACGACCGAAACGAACGGACGAATACCGTATACCGAAAACGGACGAGAAAGGTGCGCTAACAGTGGTGGTCAAGTGGTCGTCGATCGGCTCCGAGAGCACCCGGACGGCCGACTCCAAATGTGGCACGCTCGTGGTTATGTGAAGAGCGACTCCGTCGTTGAAAGGTGCGTCGGTGTTCGAATGAGCTGAGACAGGCTGAGGTCATTTAAAACTGACTGGTATCGGCGTACACCAGGGCCGTCCGAACGCAAGAGGTCAATGTTAAAATCGCCTAAGCAAAAGCTTGGTTTACCTAGGCTCACGACGGCATGCAGTTGGTCATACAGATCATCCAGGCCGGCTGACATCTGCTCGGATGGTGGACGGTACACCACGCCAACGACAACCGAGCGACGCCCACCGCCAGCAATCGAGACCCACAGCGACTTGCAGGATGACCCTGCACTAGTAATCGGCAAGTGTCAAAGACCGCGAATAATTCGCCAGGGGTAAAGCGAATATTTCCACATAAACTGGTGCAAAAACTGGAAAACGTACACAAATCACCAAGCGGTTAGCATCTCGAGTGCAAATGACTCTAAATACTGAACAAAACGGTGCTAAGAGGCTGAGTGACCTATCTGAGAACCTCTGACCTTACCTTCATCTGTTTTACGTACCGCACGAAACCACACTACACAGCGCAATGCGCTAACTAAATAGCTGACAATTCTCATGGGGCGCTGATGTAAACAGACACGCGCGACGACCACCGTCCAGGGGGCGGGGACTCCATAGCTGGGGGGAAGAAGCGTTTTGGTTGCCATTGTCGTTTTTTTTTGCCAGTCAACGCCCAGGAGATCAATGACAATTCAAAACGTTGGAGGGGCAGTTGCCCCCTCCCCTCCCTCCACGTTTCCCGCATTCCTGTCACCATGGCATGCACTGAAGTCTCGGTGTTGAGACGTCCCAGACAGGCCCCAGACGGCGGCTCGGCCGAGCCTGGTTTGGCCTCGCCAGACAGACGATCGCATCGCGGCCGGCTGGTCAACAGTGACTCATCTGTTGCCACGTGACTCGGCCCGCATGACGTCACCGGCGCCGATCAGCTGTCGGTCGGCAGTGGTGTTGGGGGGCGGGGCTCAACAGCGTTCCACAGCCGGAGTTGATACGGCTAATCCAGTGGGGCGGACGGCTGGATAAGACATCATGGCAGAGGCGGCAGAGACGGCAGAGCTGGCAGGGCATGCAGGGCGGTAGAAACGGCAGAGCTGGCAGAGCAGGCAGAGAGGGCAGGGCAGCCAGAGACGGCAGGGGTGACTGAGCTGGCAGTGTAGGCAAAGACGACCCAGGCGGCAGGCACGGAAGGAGTGGCAGAGCTGGCAGAGGCGGCAGAGGCTGCGATGATGGCAGGGCGGCGTGGGCGGCACAGATGGTAGGGGTCGCGCAGACAGCGGAGGAAGCGGATACGGCAGGGGCGATGGAGACTGTGGAAGTGGTAGAGACAGCCAGAAACGGCAGAGACGATGTGTCCGGAGAGGGAGGACTGCTGGGTAACTCCGCGCCAGGACGAATTCGTCAACTCTGCTGAGTACCGCCGACGGCCTCGTTGCATTTAGTTATTATGCGCTATTTATTGTACCTGCTTCAAATACCTCTGGTAAGTCCGGTCTGGGAGCACGGAAATAACTAGGCTCAGTATGCGCCGATCCCGACGATAATATTTTCGCTTTTTGGAAGGCTATCCGTCACATAGGCAAGGCAAATACAGGACATTCTGGAATTTGGCCCGTGCCAAAAGGATGCATGCCTAAGCATACAAGTGTACGCAAACACCAGTTCACAGCTATTTACAATGTCAACGAATCCTCCTCCTCCTCCAGCTCGCCTCTTCTGGGCAGCTGTTTTCAACTCCCGCCCCCGCGGTCTGTCCAACCCTGGACCAGCCCCTCCCAGCACGGAGGGGCTGCTCCAACCCTGCCGACCCCTCCGTCGGAATGCATGACTCATCCCATGCCCACCACGAGGCTCAGCCTGCATCAACAAAGGGTGCAGCGCGCGCCAGCCCGCGGAGCACGAGCCGTTCCCTTGTCCCCTTTCGACGAACACCAGACTCAGCGGAAACGCTTTCTGACCAGAGCGGTGGCCACCCCCCCCCCCTCCCCTCTCCCTTCCCGCCAGGAGGCGTTCACCATTCCTCGGCGGCGTTCCGGCCTGTGTGAGGTCTTGTTTTGGGCGGTCGCCCCCGCCGCGAACGCCGCAGGCTCGGGGATTATCCGCTCGCCGCAAAAGCGAAATGCGGTTCACCAGCGGCTTTGCCGAGTTCTCGTTGCGCTGCTTCGCGAAATGTCGCGAAATGGTCGCGAAATGGTCGCGACAGTGTCGCGGCCGTGTAGCGATAACGTTACAATGTCACTTTGTACCCAGACCACGGACGTGACGGCCGTTTTGTCACACAGGCCTGGACAGTTGTCGTACCTGAAGAGTAACACGGTCACCTTTCATCTTCCACCTTTAACATGTGTTTTGAGCTAAAGCCAGAGTTTTATGACGTCACACGTGTGAGAGCTTGACTCTGTTCCGAGGGCGAAGAGCGGCCGGATTTCTGAACATCATGTGCCCACTGAAATGTGTGTGCAACGCTGCACTTTGTTTATTTTTAAATTTGACCGAAGTGCCTGAACAATTCTTCTGCCCTGTAATCAAGAAGTATTATACGACGCGGGGTACGTTTTATGCGTATTAATTGCATTGGCAAGCTGACACAAGCCCAGAATGTCTCCCCCCTCTTTCTCCCTCCTCATCTCCCCTTCTTCGTTTCTCTCTCTCTCTCGCGCAGTCTCCTCCCTACCGCCCCACACACCCCAGCCCCTGTACCGACAGAGACCGCTAAGGCCCTTTCCGGCCAGAATGTTGTTTTTGCCGCAGAGAAAGTGCATCGGTCACGGACGCACGTGCCCGCCGCAGGGCCGTTTTTTGTCCGCGGCCCAGTCGCCGTCGAATCGCCGCGATCTCGCGTGAACCGCGAGGTCACGCCGGGTCACGTGACGCGCCCGCGCTCGCCGACCAATCGGCGACGCTCCCGTCGGCGGGAAATGGGTCGCGCGCGACTTGGGCGAGAGAAGGATGTCGGTTAAGCCGTCATGGTGGTGTGTTGGTTCACGTGCGTTTCTGGGGCGTTGGCAACGTGTCGCAAAAAATTCTGCGATGTGATCACAATGATCACATCACAAGACCTCCACGCGGGACCAGGCTGGTTCGGATACTGATGTTTTGATACCGTTTTTCGCTTTGCTTTACAGCACTCGTTTACGTAACATGAAATGCAACATATGTTGAATAGACATTGCACAAAACTCCACGTGCGTGCCGTCTCCCAGTTGATGGAGCCAATATCGCACAAAATTCCAAAAGCTTCATCAAATGTCACCTTTTAATGGTGAGGTAACGACACATTCTATTTCCTCCGAATAAAGCCCTCTGAACCCTTCAAGTGCCTTTTGTACTCAAACACCGCCGATTTGCGTATGAAAATGACAAGACTGACTCACAAAAAAGTGAACAACTGGGTAACTACATGCATCGTGTTCGTGTTCTGGCCGCCTGACTTCCTATGACGTCATCTGAGACCGTTTTTGGACCGCCGGACGTCCTCTGACGTCACCCGAGACCGTTTTCAGGCCGTCGGACTTCCGCTAACGTCAGCTGACACCGTTTTCAGGCCTCCGTCGACGTGCCACGTGGGCGCCATCTTCTCGCCGCCCGCTACACATTCCCGGCATTCCGGAGCCGTCGGAGCCCTCCGTGATTAACGTGACGTCCGGAGACGCGCGTGACGGCCCAGTGACGCGGAGGCCGGAACGCCCGGCGAGAGCACCACATCCGTCACCCTCGACCCTTCCCACCGCACGCACGGGCGGAGACTCCCGGAATCTGCCGCAGGTTTACTCGGGCTGCCGACCTTTTCGGTAGCTCGGCGGACAGATCTGCCGACTCATAACCGCAAGACTGCGGGGTGCGGATGTCGACACCACTACGTTTCGACCGGCGTCGTGTGTGGTGTGGGCTGGACGCCGGACGGCTGAGCCCGAACGGCTGCACGACCAAATCCAAACCAACCCACCAACACTGCAAAACCAACCCACCAGCACTGCGGCCTAATCCAAACCAACCCACCAACACTGCAAAACCAGCCCATCAACACTGCGGCCCGGGGGTGTCGATTTGTATTCTTTCGTGCGGGTCCTGGTCCCCCCAATGTTGATTCGGGCCCCTCCAATGTTGCTTTGGGCCCCTCAAATAATTTCTGCCAGTTTTAAAGGGAACTGGGCAATTACGACGAAAGAAACGGCCGCAATAAATGAAAAATAGGCAGAATGTATACTATTTATGTTTCATCTTCTATATATATACCTATATGCATGGCATATACACAATTTTCTGTTTAAAAATGGTAAAAAAAGCTCCGAAATTTTCATTTATCATAATAAAATGGGCCAAATCCATTGAGAAACCCACATTTGGGAGAGGTCACGTTGTCAGGGCCACGGCTCGGCCCACGCAATCATTTACAGACATTGACGCTCCTGCTGTGGCCTAATCCAAACCAACCCGCCAGCACTGCAAGACGTGATTCCGCGAACCGCCACTAATTTTCTCCAACACCGTGTTTCTGACGAGTCTCCTGCTCCGCCTTGGCACGCCCGCGCGCCGGCCGCACGTGCAGTCGCGGGTCGCGCCAGTGGCCGCACCGGATGGTGACAGTTCCGGCGCGATGTCGCGCCAAGTTCCGGACGGAAATACGGCGCCAGATTCGCCGCCGCCGCCGCCGCCGCGCATTCCGGAAACCACCAGGATGCCGTCATACGCAGACGCTGGCGGGGTTGGCCGTGCCGGACCCGTAGCCGGAGAAGGTGACGCAGAGCCGCGGGAACGGCAGGGGCATCGTCACGCGCAGGCGCTCCAGAGCCGGGGTCGGGCCTGCCGGACCCGCTGCTGGAGAGGGGTCTGAATTTTCAGCGCCAGGGTCAGGTCGACGCTCAGGGCAAGGAACTGCCACGACGTCAGTGGGAGGCCCCAGTTGTCATGGGTCACACTGGCTGTGTGGTGACGAACACGGGCGAGCTGTCACGTGACGTGTGAGTTGGCAGTTCGCCAGAAACGCGTGAGATATGGGAGTGGTTCTGAGATGCCATCCTGACGTAACATCACATAAATTCAACTGGAGTGGAGTTACGTTTGACTGAGAAACGCGTTTGCGAAAAAGCAATGCTTATTTCAAGTTATTCCATCGAGGAAAAATTGGTAGTTTTTTCTAGTGTACTGTGAGACGCCATCCCCAACCCCGTAATTTATCAGCTGTCGGCACCTTCCGTCTCGCTTGAGGCGACACAATACCCTGAAATCGTCTCATCGTTTTGTCTGGCTGGTGATGAGCACTGGACTACCACAAAGCAATTTCGCCGTGTGAACAGGGACGGCCAGCGGTCTGCTGGCGACTATAGTTGAGTTTCGTTGCGGCAAGATGGGGTTGCGAAGCTGTTTTTTTATGCGGCACAGCATGGGGGGAGGGGCTGAAATGTACCCTGCAGTGCGAGGGGGACGGGGCAGTGACTAACAATCATTGTGCTCTGCAGGAATGCTGTCCGGGCGTGCTTCAGGTCTGTGAGGATGACAGCGACCATTTCTGCGGCGGCGCGACGGTTGGTTTCACAGATTCCTGTGGCTCAGACTGCAGTTTTAACGGGAACTATATTTGCGGCCGACCGGGGACGAGCTGGAGGTGACAATCGGGCCCGGATGAGTCACAGTAACCGACCATGCGGCAATGGCTGAATTTCCACCATGCCACACGAGTAACTGGACTAACCCGTCTGGTGTTGTTAAGCAACGTGACACGCTTGAACTCAAAGAGTACAATAAGTGCACACAGCGTTCAGATGGGAAAAAAACGACGCTGGTCGCTGCTGAGGAGACCGTATGATGTTGAAAAATGTCGGCTGAACGTCGTGATCCTGGGTGGTGTTGATCAGGTGAGATGTCGGGCAGTGTCGGTCAGGCGACATGTCGGGCAGTGTCGGTCAGGTGTGATTTCGGGCAACGTTCGACAGTGCACAGGACAAACGGTGTGATTTTAGTCAGTGCTGCAGACGGCGTAGTGCTGGACAGCGCTGGGCGGACGGGGTCAGGCTGGGTAATGTCGGCCAGAAACGGTGTGATGTCGAGCCGTGCTCGCCCGACGCCGTCCGTCAGCAACCGTCGTTCGGAAACTTCGATCACGCGCTGTGATGCTGGGCATTGTTGGCCATATCAAACGGAGGGTTGATGACAGCTCTGGGCAGTATCGGTCAGATGCTGTGATGTTGGGCCCCGCGCGGGGGCACGGCAGCGGGCGTCGGCGGGCCGCCAGCTCGGCCCGTCCTCCCCACGTTTCCCCATCCCCCGGTCGGCTGTGACTCAGACTGCTTGGCGGCGACTCTGTTTTTCCAACTCAGCAGCGCGCGCCGGCACCCAAAGGTCGCGCCAATCGCCACCGGCGCGGTCGCTTCCAGGCGGATACACCGCCAGCCAGGTACACCTGCCGGACAGTATCTGTCAGGCCGAAACACAGGCCAGACACCTGCCGGTAAAATAGCTGTTGGACAGGGACAGTCGCCAGACAGACGACTGTCCGTCGTACTCCAGTCAATCGTACGGTGTCCAGGAGTCCATAAGTACTTTTTAAAAGCGTGTATGTGTACGTGTGTGTTGTTCTTGATGTGCTCCCCACATTTCGTCTTAGTTTCGTTTTTACCGTTTGTGTTCATCTTTCTTTACGTGTGCATCTCTGCATCCATTTGGGATATAACGCGAGGGCTTTTTGATTTTTTTTTTGCAACGTAGATCGCCCTAAGTATGTCAATAAAAAAATGAAACAAAGCAAAACAAGACAAAACAAAAGATCTATTAGATAGCCAAGTACATGGGAGCAGTTTTGTATTCTTTTTTCTTGCATGTTTCAGCAGTGTCGGACAGACATGTATCAAAAGGCACCCGCCAGTCAGACATCTGCCGGACAGATACTCGCCAAACATATACTCGTATCTATCACTCAGATGCCCGTCCACAGACGCCCGTCTGACAGATGCCCGCCGCAAAAGTGCCGAAATATCGAATCAGTGGGCCTGACAGACGAAAGGTGGCGTGCAGATACCGACCGGACACCGTGCACCTGGACACTGACCAGGTGGATACCGACTGCCCGCACATTGCCTACATCGCGGCGATCCCGGGTCCAAGTGCCGACAGTCGTCGCCAGGGCCCAGTGACCTGACCTGACTTGTGACCTGTCGGCGGCGGACGCGGAGGAGGAGAGGAGGGGCAAAACATGCAACCAGCAAGTTGCAGACACGAGATATGCCATCTGGAATATGGGCTGTTGCGCTGTTTTGCCGTGGATAAAACGACTTCTGTCGACGCCGCCCATTTTGCTGGGCGCATTTATAAATAAGCTGTTTGTGTGACATTTGCTGACATGACACGCCAGCCCGCCAGGAAAGCGGCTTTTGTTGTTTGGGCTCCATTTTGGAAAAATCATAACGCTTTTGCGTCGTGAAAAACGACGAAATCATGCCAACTTTACAACTGTTCCCTGCTTTGTCTCGAACGAAGCCACGTTTCCTGGAATTCGTCGTTCGATCCATTGTATGTTAATCATTTACTCGATTCCTTCATTAGCACGTGCAGTTAGGACACATCCTTCATGCGAATATTTCACGCCGAGGCCAAGCATGGACACCTGTAATTCATAAGCGGCTCCGGCCTCAATCCCGTAAAGCAAAACAGCACGCCTATCTACATCAGCTGACTTCGCAGAACAAGCTCAACGACAGCCCGACAACGCTAAAGCCTCTGAACGGCTTTCGCAGACGAGGTGCCTGCCTCCCTAATCTCCTGCATGCAAGCGCGGCAAACTCGGCCCCGGACAAATCCCATCAGCTGCCGGCACCACGTGCGGAGTTTTATATCCCCAGGTGTTGCTCGAGCACCGCCTAAAAAATAGCACCACCTAGCAAAAAACAAAAATAAAAAATAGTATCGCGAAAAACAGGTGCCAAACAGACAGGACTTTTAACGGGACTGGAAACAATGTGTACTTTTTAAAGGGATCAAGACTGATTGCAAATACATTTAAGATGCTCACTACACAGACAATAATGTACACCCAGCCTCCAAGTGCCTGCATCATATCACATATCACATATCAAACATCAGCACGTGACCTGCTGGAAAAGACACACACATAGTGCAGACCATTCTTGAAACCATGGCACGTTTCATTACATCCTGATGAACTGGCACGTGGAGAATGGAGAGTGGTGGTGCCTGGAGAATGGAGCAGCAGCATCTCCAGTTTAAGTTAGTTTTACACATTTTAGGGTGGCTCTAGAAAGTTTAAGGCAATGCTAGAATAAAAACTGTGTGAAAGTAAAAGCAGATCTGTAGTCTTGGGACTACAAGTCTGCCATGACTGGTGCTCCACAGCTAGGCCTAACGTTGCTAAAGTTCTAGGAAATGATTCTGATTTGGCTGCTCCTCAGGATTCTGCTCCGTGCCATTGTTTGCAGACTGAGATTTAGGTAAGCTGCTTGTTGGCATTGTACATACTGGCGTATTTGCTATCACTAGGAAGATAACGCAGTAATAGCGGCGTCACATGAACACAGTGTTCATGCGACGCCAATCAGCGACGACAACAAAATAACATTCACTTCACACGAAATTCAATCTGGTCTCTTTTGCGCCGCCCGGCGGCATTCAGTTTAATATGGTTTAAACCACTGCCATTCCCAAATTACGACTGCTAAATTGAAACACGACATCTTGTTTCCAAAGTTTGTAGTGAGTAGGGTACTAGAAAGTTAATAGCCGCAAACAGTAGACGCACGCACCACTAATTTTTCCTTGTCCTTTTTACAGTTTTTTTCTGTAATCGATTTTGTAAAGCACCAGAAGGCAGAGCCAGACTATTATTGACATACCTGATTCGCGCACAGAAGAACGAGCGCAATTCTCCTTAGAGAGAACGCAAATTTTTTCATACGCCACTCCGCCCCGAATTCTTCGCACGTTGCCACATATGTAGTGTACACTAGAGGTGTCCATTCCGGAGAAATTCCGGAAAAGGTCAAGACCGAGAACCGACCGTCTACGACGGGCCCGACCTAGGCTCAAGGTTTTGACGAGTGTCAATGCGAAAAAATGGGCAACTTCTCACAAACCGCCTGGTTTGGGCACAACTGGGCCTAATCAGGGATTTTGGTTGGCTGCGTCTGCCAGGCCCTAGTTTCGACGTCACTAGCGTGGACTGTAGACCACTTGACTCAGGAAAGTGGCTACGTTCCTTCCCGAATCCTATGCATGGGTGGGAGGTAGGGGTGTCAAAACCAGGGACCGGCCAGCTCAGCAGAATGCCTGGTTCGGGCTCGGCCGCCCCAAACCTGGCCGGTTGTGGGAAATTTCCCCATAATGCTTTATTTTCCCATTGACGCTGCTCCCAAAAAAACTAGTTCTGGACCCGGCCTTGCCGTGGGATGGTTGGTCCCCGGTCCGCACCGGTCCGGGAAATTCCTTCGTGACTGACACCGCTGTCGGAGGCTCCCACGGTTCAGTGGGCTCCCACCGACCGAGCACTGAGCGAAGACCAGACAGCCTGTCTGGCAGCAGTTTACAACTATCGAGTGGTCTCAATTTGGCGCCGGACGCGGGAGGCGCTCCGAGCCGGCGCTGACCTTCGTCGTGGCCAGTTGGGAGGCCATTCGAGACGCCCTGGACGAGATCCGCAACAGTTGGGAGGCCATTCGAGACCCCGAGAGACCGACAGTTGGGAGGCCATTCGAGACGCCCTGGACGAGATCGCAACAGTTGGGAGGCCATTCGAGACGCCCTGGACGAGATCGCAACAGTTGGGAGGCCATTCGAGACGCCCTGGACGAGACCGCAACAGTTGGGAGGCCATTCGAGACGCCCTGGACGAGATCGCAACAGTTGGGAGGCCATTCGAGACGCCCTGGACGAGATCGCAACAGTTGGGAGGCCATTCGAGACGCCCTGGACGAGACCGCGAACGTCTCTGCCGCTCAGCCGGAGGTGTGCAGCACGGCGCGGATTTCTTACCGGACTTCGCCTTTTGGTGCTCGTTAAACCTGGCTCTGCTGGTGTGCTGAATGACCACATCGTTGGTTACGGCTATCCACGACAAACAGCAGACAGTGGTGGATAGCCTGGATCACGTGAAGGTTCTGCGGCAAGCAGTGAGTGGCCGTCGCCATCGCTTCAAGAAGTTTTGTCTCGGACACTAAAGAAAATTCCCCAAAAAACTGCAAATAGAAGTCATCCGGCCGGCAAGGAGAACGCACCCTCAACGCAACTGGAGCAGGGTGCCGAATCTCACCAATCGGCGATACCAAGGACAAATACCGGCGGATTTATCTGAAAACCATGGACAGACTTGGAAGTGCCCGGATGAAAGGTATTTTGTCGGTGACGACAGGGTCCTGGCTGAGTCCGAGCTAGTACTGACCACTGGCTACCCTGCTGCTACCGAACGCACCGCTGCCGATTTCAGCCTGGACTCGGACCGGCTGAAGCTCCGTCTGAAGGACCGTCTCATGCCAGAGACTGTACCGCACCCTTGGCTGTATCATCATCCAAACCTCGGCAACGCTGCTCTGGCTGCCGCCTGATCCAAACTTCGGCACCACTCCTATAGTCGCCTGATCCAGACCTGGGCACCGCTCCTGTGGCTGCTGCCTAATCCAGACCTCTGCATTGCTCCAGTAGCTGCTGCCTGATCTTCCATTAGTCCCAAGTTGTCACTGAACTTCGAACCACTGTGCCTAATGTTGGGCCCTGCGCGAAACGTAACCAAAATATTCACTTCCCATGCTGCCCATTGCTTATACCGGGCCCAACACTGGGTAACCGACACTGGCCTGCCAACTGGGCTCGGCATGTACCATCACTGACACCTCTGATGTCTTTCGTGTCCTTTAATGCAAGTTCTCCGGGCCCTGCATAAATCATTAGATCCAGAACATTAGCTTCAAAGCCAGTTGAAGCTGACTGTCCCGTTTTGTAACTGACAGGGTGCTGTGGCTGACGAAGGTTATGATTATTCAGCACGTTGAGAAGGACGAGATATAACAAATAGGCCACACGGCATCACTGTTCAATTGAGTGCATTACGTAAAAATCAAACTTTTTGGTATTAAAAATGACTTCGTTTTTTTGGGGGAAGGGGGAAATCTAGAAATACCACCGAGGATTTTCCAAAAACTTCTTCACCCTTGGCCGCCACCACCGGGCCACCCACCTGGCGAAATTCATGTCCAGGATACGCAGTGTCGACACAACGGCGGGCGAGCACCACCGCCGACACCACGACACCAGCACCGATCGCTCCACTGATCAGGACAGGCGCCTCTCGGTCCAGGCCTGCGGCCGGCGCGCGCTATTTTTGGCGCCAATGCGCAGCAGCTGTAGCGGCAATCGGCGCAGGTGGTTTCGGGATATTTTGTGTCTGACGGCGCTCCTTCCGGGTTGGTGTTCAGAGCTGTGTGTGCGGTTCTCGGAAGACGATCAAACGTCTCAGAGCAAGATTTCTGCCAGACGAGGAGCAGATAAATTATTCAAGAAGAGGAAGTTCCCGGGATGTCATCGGATATTTCATCGTTCTTCAAAACGTTCAGAGCACATCAAAATTAGCATTTCGGAACGTTTGCAGTGGTTCCTAATGGTAGTTTCAGTCCTTATTACGCAATGTACTGTCGTCATTTCACGCTATGTTTGGTTATCCAAATGAGCAAATATGTTTGCTCTCTGTCTGGAGAACACATCATCGCACTGCTTATGAAGTGGTCTAATGTCCGTCAAATTACAAACACACTTTCTGTTGGAATATAACGTTTCGTCCCTCCGACCAACAGGCGATAAAAGGAAAGCTAAGCACCGAATGGGCCGACATTCGCAGCCGCGTGTGTCCAATTACCGTTTAACCCGCGGCCAACCAGGGGATGGGCCTTTCGACTCTCCGAGCTTTTGGTGATAACGGAGAATACAGCGCGCCCAGCACGCTCGGATTTTCAGGACCATTTTCCCGAAAATCCGCACATATCTGTCCATGTCCTGTAGAATTTCTTACTTATAGTATTGCCAGGCCACTGACCTCGGTCTCGTAAAAAGATCAACCCCCGATTTTTTTACTCTTCTGCAAAACAATACCGTGCGATCGATCGACGTAAAACTTTCAGGCATAGTACTCGAAGACTTTCTTAAGAATTGTGCTGTCTGGAATTTGTTATCAAGGCCAAAGTCGGTGACCTACGATCAGGCCAATTTCTGCCCCAATTTCCTATTTCTAACGGTTTTTAGCCGTTTCTTAGGCTTCTAGGTGCCTGGAGTGCATTTCCGGGCCGAGAAAGTCACTATACCCGGCAAAAGTTGTGGACCCACATGAAGGATCATGAAGTCAGGTCAGGTTACATACGGGGTAAATCCACAAAAAGGTGTCCAAAACCCCGTTTTCATAATCCCTAGGGGAAAACAGGCAATGAAGTCGATCTTCCAGTCCAAAATTCCATCAAGACGCTTCCAAGCTGTTAAATGGCCTCCCCCTAGGTAAGGGGGGGGGGTGTTGTGGAGGCCCAAAAACAAATTTTTTTTGCTTAAAATGTTTTCCTGGGGGAAGGAAGTCACTAAACACAACGCAGTGTTGACCCACATAAAGGGCCATGAGGTGACGTTAGGTCACATTTGCGGTAAACAAGCAAAAAGGATTCCAAACCCCGTTTGGATGACATCTGTGTTCAAAATAGGCACTGAAGTCGATTATGCAGTCCAATATTGCACCAAGACGCTTCCATGCTGTGAAATGACCTTAGGTCACCTGAGGTCACACGAGGTCACCGTGGTGGAAGCTGTGTTCATACCCGGATATCCAATTTTATCCCTCTGGTTTATTTCATGCGTCAATGGCAGATTTCGGCATAAAAGGCGGAACCAAGCCGTGCTTCAAATGAGGTCATGATCTAACCTCAGGTCAGGTCATATGATCGACCTTGTATAGCATCCTAATGATTACGGTTGTGGAACCCAAGGAGTTCCAGTCGAACGTATTCCTTGCCTTTTGTTTGCATTGTTACTGATGCTCAAAAGAATACGAAATAACACAAATAAAACTGTTTAATGTAAGGTCCGATCACAAGGCCTCGCCACGTCACGTCGGGTCATTGGCGGTCTGTTCTGTCGGTATTTAGGCAATGTTCGTGGAAATAATTTCCACCGTTTTGGAAGCATTCATGGACAACTCGCCAGCGGTGTTAAGAAAACTCACAAACGTAGCAAAATGAAAAATGACATTACATCAAATCCCCTGATGGAATATGTGATTATATGCATGTTCCAAATTATACGTTACCCTATTGCTAATTCTATTGGCTTTCTATTGGCCTGCTCAGAATCGCTCCAGCCTTATTAGGCGTAGAGCTCGAGCTCACCCGCAACTTGTTTTTATTTATATTAATTTAAATATATTATATTAATCTAAATAGGATTTTAAATGCATATATTATTGATATATATTTCAAATCTTATTTTTTGGATTTATGCCAAAAAGCGTCACTATTTTCAGAATTTTCGAACAACGAGAGCTTGGAAACGTACTCATAGGGAGTTTCCTGATGACGTAACATTTATTTTTTCTCAAACGTTCCGTTCGCGAGACAGAGCTTCCGGCCGCTCACGTCAGGGTGCCGGCTGGGCGTGGGTTGAAGTAAGTCATCACGTGCATCGGATCGCGTAAACGCATTTCGGCGTGTTGGGCGTTGAGTCGCCTTGTGCGTGGTCCATACGCGTCATGTGTCAGGAGTTAAAGCACCACGTGCTGCGCAGTGAAGCAACAATCGCGGAGACCCTCCGCCACTTGGTGGCAGCCGGCCTCTCAAGGACGACGGTCTCCCAAATCAACGCGCCCAGGTGCGTCGAAATCGACGCGGGCGATCTGACGGGCCGGAGGTGCACGTCGACGACGTGCGAATAACCGACGCCGGCGCCTGACATGAAAGGTCGTGTCGGCGGCGCAGCGCCTCACCGCACTTCGCCGGCCCACGCACCGAGTGGCCTCACAGAGGCGAGTAACCCCCGCGACGACGGCCCGTCCGAAGGCGGATAACCCCCGACATTGACGACTGTCCAATGGAAGGCGAGTAACCCTGGACATTCATGACTGCCCCGCGGAAGGCGAGCAACCTGGACAATGACGACTGCCCCGGTGCGAGCTGTGAATCCGAGAACGTCCCGTTCAAGTCCGGAGCAAACCACCCACCGACTACGGTCGAAGCGACTCAGTGCCCGAGAGGACGACGACGAGACACGTCCCGTACGACATGTCGTGTGTAGTGTCGAAAAAAGGTTAGCCCACGAGTTGAAAATGTCCGGAAGCCACGTCCACCATCGCAACAAAATCCGGAAGCACGGAAACTTACCGATACGATGCCTGAAAAAACAACGTAACATAAATGGTCGCTTGTTTTTGTGTACTCCTTGTTTCAGCTTTACTAAACACGTTTCTTAACAATAAGCCTTGGAGCTCATATGGTTGAAAATTGCTTAAGAACAGCAGCGGTGGACATGTAAAGATATGCTATCAGTTTACCCCCCAAACCGTTTTTTTTTACTCGTGTGGTCAAGGTGACAGCAGTGATAGAACAAACATGATAACTTGTTTGCTATCGCCTGGGTAATGGTGATACAACACAGAGTATACCATGATGACCCGTTTCAGAATTCAAAGGTATCAGTTACTTCAAAAGTGACAAAACTCCACTCCAAAATTAACAACTCTTCCGTTCGTGGACGACAACAGAAACGCAACAAACACAACGCAAAGTAAAACTGTGTTCTGGAAACTGCAAAACGGTTCGTAGTCCAAAAACTGTGAAAGAGACGATACTTACAAAAATTCGATTTGCTCGTTCCGGTCCAGTGGATGCGGTTTTGCGACCAGAAGCTCCAATCTGCCTCCGGACCTTTCAATCAGGTCGATGACCTTGACCTCAGGAAGGTCATTGGAGGTAAGGCCGTCGATCTCCAGGATGACGTCACCCACGTCCAGGTGCTGCTTCCCCAGCGTACCCGCCATGACCTGCGAGTGAAAATATTTTTTTATTTACGTTCGATTTTTTGGTTTTGTCAGACATTTGCGTGGGCATGCTCGTGACGTGTGTGATAAGTTGGGCTCGTGAACAGCGCAGTAGAACAATGAGGCATGTTTCACATCCCCACCATTCGACGGACTATACCGGAAACCCAAATGACAAAACCATTCCTGTCATACCAGCATGGCTGAAGATTCCGAAGGGATGGGGAGGGGACTGGGCCCTCCCCACCCCACCCCTAATATTTGAGGACTTTTACGTTAGACCTATGGCAGTGACCGGAAAAAAACGTCCGAAGTCATAGGTGGACCTCCCACCCTCCCACTAATTTTCAGAAATCTCCAGCCATGTATACAACCCATGAATGTAAACCGACTGTGTGCCTTTTAGGTATTTGTTATGTCTTAGGCGGTTCTGTTTCAGCATAGCCTTTGGAAAAATTTGCACAAAATATTGCCCTTCTGGTCTGGTGGAAAATGTCTTAGAAATCGTTCTTTTTTTTGCCTTAGACTGTTTTTGCGTAGCCTTTGTCGACCACGTCAGAATGCTGCTCCTTACCCTTCACAAACAAAAATAGTTTTCATGAGGAATACTTCCAGGTAATTCTAATTCAGTACAACCTGTGCAAGCGTTCGACAGCCGTGTTGCTCGCCAGCAAAGCACAGGAGGACTACAACAATGGCACGAATCGCTAAAAAGTGGAACATTTGGTAAAATCTTGGTCTGTTGTTACGACTTGGCTTCCCACGACATGCCTTCACGGTAGGGCCCCACAAAGAGATGCAAACGCCCACCATACCGCAACATCTAATAGCAATTCTCGTCGTGCACACGAATATGACCAGGGTATGTATGTGAAAGAGACACGATGACATCACATGACCTGCAAGTCGCCTTTCCAGTCTGATGTATTGCCATTTTACGTGTATACATTTCTCATTCTGGCAACAAGGTCTTAGCGCTTCAGGGTACTACCAGCAATCTAATGTGTAAGCAACTGTATCATGAACATATCAGTACATAAAAGTATATTCACCGGCGGGTTCAGACCATTCGTAAAGGAGGGGGGCAACTGTTCACCTGCGTAACCTCACCTACTCCTGACTGTTGGTTTCTGCTCAGACGTCGGTCACCGTGTTTGTCATCGTCAAAATATTAACATCTTTGTAAACGAAAAGCGAACATCTGCAATATCCGTCGGAAGGGGGAAATGAGCAACACATGATGCTCCTGTTTTTTTAACAGTAAGTGGGAGGAAGGCGGCATCCGGATGTCCGGATCCGGATGTCCTCTCCCGGATCTGCTAATTAATATATCGCAATGTACAATTAAACCAATCCATGGCCGAGGTAGGGGTATCCCGCGAATTACCGGACTGGGATTTTTGCATGTCAAATTTTACGTGTCAGACAAAACATACCAACCTCAAGCTGACCTCAGTGAAGGTCACTTGCTGTGTTTCCCAAATGCTAATTTGGTTCTGCTATTAGCCAACGTGCATCTGGAGCAAACAGGGCCTTACGTACAAAAGGAATTAAAAATTGTTTTCACACACTCTCGTGAAACACTGCTCCAGACAGACCAGCCAAGTTAACAGTGGTGGCCTTATTCGACCTCGTAAACCGTGCTGGCCTCGAATCACCAGCTGTGACTATCGGCTATCACCGACATCTTCGCGATCCTGATGACGCAATACGGGCAGGCGGACAGGCAGACATACAGACAAACGAACAGAGCACCCATGATATTTGCGTTGGCCGACGGGCGGAATTCCTGTCAAGAGTTCACACTTGCAACGTTTGGCAATCCTGTCATTGAGAAACCTCCCTCAGGGGGATCGGGGCCAAAAGTCATTGGGTCTTCCCCTGGACTACCAAGGCTCGGTAAAAACGTTCATCATTTTCCCGAAATAACAGACCAGTGCTCGTGCTCTTCAAAGAAAATTTGCTTCATAACGTTTACAAAATAAGTATATTTTTCTGTGCATTTCAAGCTTTGCTACGAAACAAAACCGTGGCACGTGTCGTACCATTCGTCCCCTTCCCTCGGGATGGCACCAGAATGATGGCTGGATTCATCTCTGCGGGTTCGCCATCAGTGCGCCGTGCTCGCAGCACGTGATGCGAGGAGCAGAGGGAAGGAGAAAGCCGGCCGGCGAGGGGCAAGCGGCGGTCGGGTTCTAACAGTTCGCAAACAAATTCCGCTGGTAACGCAAAGATAAAAATTACGGCTGGGAAAATTTCGGAAATGCAGCCCCTTTCGGGTTTTCGTGGTGGCGCAGAGCGGTCTGACGACGTCTTGTTCGGATAAAGGGACCCAGTGGTACATTATGAGACAAACGTTTTCATGTTGCGCCAGGAAGCTACGTTTAAAATTGACAAAAATTGGCTGGGAGAGGCCTTTCCTAACCTCTCAACTGTGGACCTCGCCTGATCATCACTGACCTTAAATAGGTCACCAACATTTAGCAACGTCATTTCACCTCGAAGATTAAGCTGTCACATACAGACCTGTTTAATGGACAGAATGTAAGGGAAACATGAATATGTGACACTGGCTTACATGGCCTAGCCCACCCGTCCTATGATGTATGTAACTTGGCCACATATACTTAGTCGCCCGTTCCACTTTTCAAAAGGAATACTCCAACATGTCCGGCGTTAACTAGAATAGGTTTAGTACGTCTGAAAACCTTGCTGGTTACATTTTCAACACTTATTTTTTTATAAATGCCCGGAAGCGCAGGAGGTGTGATAAGTTAAAAACTACTTTCTACCGTCGTCCGCTAATGTTGTGCATTACACGTCTTCTGCAAAAGGTAACTTGCCGGCATTCCCTTGTGACGCCAAGCAACAGCTGAAAATACGGCGCAGCGGAATAAGACAGGAGAAATCGGTGGGAAATCGCTTTAAAGCTATCTAAGCATGGAGTTCTAGGACATCCTAGAAATCGGCTTCTCACACTGCGGGCTGCAACTGGGCCATATCAACTCAAAACACGTGGTAAGAGTGGAATAGTCCAGGTGACGGGCGCTGGGTACTCAATGGACTGGTCGCGCGGCCGGTGCCTTGATTTCGTCTGGACCGCGGGACAAAAAGTTATGAACCGATTTAACCCTATTCCCGGAGGGCTAGACGGTATGGTCGATTCCCGGCAGGGGGGTGGATTCGCCCCCCTCCCCCGAGATCTCGAGAACTATTCGTCCGATTTGATCGCAACAAACGGCAATCGATTTGCCATGACGTGAACTACATTTTTATAAAAAGAAATTTTGAAAATTTTGAAATGTGTGGATACAGAGGGCAAAAATGTCAAAATGGGGTATTTTTGAACTTCTTATAACTCCGTTGTTCATCGACCGATTTCAACGAAACTGGCATGAATCGAGAGATGATGGATAGGGCTTTTACCATGTGTACATAAATCTGAAATTTTGGGAAAATTCATGGGCGTTCACGGAGTTTCAAAAACAGGAGGATTACTTTAGTAAACAACTGAATGAACAAAAGAGCCAAAAACACTTTTTTTGGCTTCTGCTGGTCATGTTATGCTAAAGAAGTACAAATCGCATTACAATGTTTGTATAATGTTAGCATAGGCGGTGACAGGGACATGAAAAAGGGGGAACTGTCATGGTCACACGTTCTTCAGACCAACATGTGACCTTTGACCTTAAATGACCTCCAGTGACGTTGGAGTCACTTGGAATGATTCCGTGTACATTTAATGTTATCTGTAAACGTTTTCAATCATTTGAATTCAGTCTATTCCAAAAATTTCATTTTATGGCTATTGCGATATAGTGTACGCGCACTGACATGTTAAGTCATAGCACCGTGACCCGACCTGATATCAAGCTGAAACTTGATACAGAAGTAGAGGGCACCGTTCTACGTGGTATATATTCCGGGTTTGGCATTTGAAAAAAGGTGCCGAAATTATTGCAAAAAAAGACAAATTTTGACTTTTGACCTTGAACTGACCTTGTAAAGTGACCTTATATGCTCAAAATTGCGTCTGCACATTGCCCAACTATTTAGTTATACATCCATATAAAGTTTTAAGTTCTATCTTAAAAACTCTGTTTTTTGCAGACATTTTCCTTTTACCCTCAACATGGCCAAAAATGGCCTGAGGTGCCTCACAAAAAACGTTGCCTGGCTCCGCCCCTGAGTGAAATAGAATTTTGAAATGTTGTCACGACGCGAAGATATAATGTCTAGGAAAAGTGACTAAGTTTCGTGAAGCTGCGTTAAAAAGCCTGGAATTGGCGAGCAAAAAAACCGAGGGGGGATGCATTCAGCCCCCCCCCCTGCCGGGAATAAGGTTAAGCTTGTTGGGCCAAAAAAATATGTGGGACGGAAACTGACCAAGCTGTACTATACCATTGCACTACGTGCACGTTGTTTCGAAAGATGTGTCAGAAGTAAAAGGAGCAGGAATTTGTCTACCACTTCAGTGCGCATGTGAAATATATCCACGGTATGGTAATTCGTTTCGGGCGCCTGTGGGACCGTACGCTTTCATTCATGTAGCATGCTAAATTGCAGAGCCACGACCTTATACACAGTAGCACAGAACCAAAACCCATGAACACGTTCGCTGATAAAGGATTTAAAACACAAACTCTACGAAAGCCTTGCATTAAAACATCCAGGACTAAGCATATTGTAAGACGCATACAACAGACACAGGCATGTTCAGTGTGAATGAAGCCACAACAATTACAATGATCACTTCAACATACTGCAGTGTTTCTCGTTGCGACGGACCAGTGCCAAATGCCTCCTTTATTCCAACAACCCATAAGGTCTCCTGAATTATGCAACACGATGCTGTTAGCCGTCTTCACGGCTCAGCAACGTGCCTCGCAAACCTCCGTCCGGAATCCCACAGCTCCAGGATGACCAGATCTGGCCGGAGGAGGACAGGCAACATCAAGATCACGTGGTCTACGCAGGCCCACCATACAATAGTTTGCGGTGTTCATCATTCACTCAGCGCATAAACACCAGTCAACGAAAGCACAAAAATGTTTTCAAAATGTAGGCGAATCCATTAATTTCCTAGAGTGCTCATGGGATCACAACCCGCGCTGGGCAAGTGTAGCCGATTCCTGTCTGTCTGCGTTACAGTTCGCCTGGTGACGACCTCGTTTGTGCCACTCTTTTTCGCGAGTCAATCAGAGAGAATATTTTCGAAGTTCAAGTCTGCTGTTCACCAGATCCATCACCCGACAATTATATCAGCACCCATACGGAACTGAGATTACCTTGCGCTTGAATTCACAAGAGTATACGTAACGGCGAGCGGTGTGCTATTTATCCTCCCTGCAAAAAGAAACGGTCAGGGCCAGGAGGTACAAAAGTGACGTGCTGGCAACCAACAAGACACGACTACGTCATCAAAACGAGGGGCGTAAATCGGTGGCGTGAGGGACGTGGGACCAATCAGGCTGGCGATATCAGCTCGCTATTCCAAGAATTACAGTACATAGTGCTGCGTTGTTTGTCGCTTATATTGGCTCCTTCACGGGAAGTATTGAATCACATCACCAGAAACGAATGTCAACAACCCCATTGTTCTAAGTGACGATGTGGTTCACGGACGTCTCCGTCTGGGACGCTGCACCCAGCCTTGGGACTTTAAGACTGGAGATTTTTAAAACGAGAGATACTGTTTGAGAATCTTAAACTTTAAAGTCTCTCGCAACGAGAAAATCTCTGGACTATCCGAAAGCTTTAAGATGTCTAGATCTGCCCCTGACACATGAGATAATCCAGAGAAATAAAGCTCGACATCTGCATATAAACTCAGCTTCTACCACGGTAAACTCGCATGGCCTCAGGAGACCTTTGGTCATTTCCACAGCATGGAAGCGTCTTGGTGCAATTTTGGACTGCAAAATCGGCTTCAGTGCCTATTTTTACCACAGTATTCACAAAAAGGCGTTTAAATTCCTTTTTGTTAATTTATCCCAAATATAACTGACTTGACTCATGGTGACTGACAGCGTGATATGGTAACTGACCCACCTTCATGTGGACTAACACTGTCGTGCAAAGTGACTTTCTTGGCCCAGGAATGCTTCTCAGGCACCAAGAATACATTCCAGCTATGGTGGTCTCGCATGACCTCACATGACCATGGTGACCTCGCATGATCTCAAATTACCTAAGATCATTTCACAGCTTGTAGACGCCTTATGGCAATCATAGACTTGAAAATTAACTTCACTGCCCGTCTTAACCCTGGGAATTATCAGAGCGGGCCTTTGGACGCATTTTTGCCATTTAATCCAAGTGTGACCCGACTTGACCTCATCAACTTTGATGTGGGTCAACACCATTTGTCGTGTTTACCACGGGTGTCGATTTCTGTAAATGATTGGGAGGGCCGAGCCGAGGGCCCGACAACCTAACTTCCCTCCAAATCGGATTTTTCAACGGATTTAGTCCACTTTATTTTGACCAACAGAAATTTACGATTTTTTTTCTTACCATTTATCAAATGAAAAATTGTACATATATATATATATATATATATATATATATATATATGGAAATTGGTAGATATATCCATTTAGACTTTATTTTTTACCTTCTGCCTATTTCTTATCTATTGCGCCCTTTTTCGCTACTACTATTCATTTTCATTTAAAACATGCAGAGAATATTGGGTGGGTCCAGACCAACAGTGGGTGGGCGCAAACCAACACTGGGTGGTCCGGGGCCCTCTCAAAAGAATACGAATCGACACCCATGGTGTTTAGTGACTTCCATGATGCAGAAATGCATTTCGGGCACCAACAAGCTAAAGGAAAGGTTCAAAACCGATAGAAATAGGGAAACAGGGCGGAAAGTGAGCTGACCTTACATAACTGGCCTTGACCTTGACAACATATTCAAGATTGCACAATTCTTGGGAATGCCCTTGACTACCATACCTGGAAGTTTTAGGTCGATCAAATGCATAGCGTGGTTTGCAGAAGACTGAAAAAAATCGGAGACTGGCTTCTTTTGCGTCGGTCAGTGACCTGATATGACCGTGCGGTAAGAATTCCACAGAACATTCGCAAAGGATACGGAAAAGGCGCCAAAAATGTGCGCGCGCTGCGCACTCTGCTTTCTTGCTATTATTAAAAATTCTTGGGTTCACGTCGAAATCCCCCTCCCACAGGGCTTTTGGTGATAGCAAAAAAATAACACGCGCAGTGCGCTGAAATTTTCATTACCTTTCAAACGCCCCTTGCGCATGTCCTATAAAAATTTCGCGTTCTGGTCGTGTCAGGTCACTCACCTAGGTCACAAAAAAGAGAGTTACTTTATAACAGTGGACGACGTTCCTCATGAATACGTGTCATTTTTAACAATCTGTTCTCTGAAGTTCGAAACGCCGGGAGCTGGTGATACAGCATTCGTATTTAGTGGTAACTCTCGTAGTGAAATACAGGAAACACATTAAGTGATCCCTAAAATCATGCATTGGTTTTCTTGCCATCGATAACCCTTAAATCCTTCTCAATTAGCCTGTCATTCCCTTAATCAATTTTCAATGGCGTACAATGTATATCTGAGGATAACCGGACCAAGGTTCGTCAGTCAAGGGCTCGTATAGGAAAAGGCTCGTAGCCAAAGGTCCGTACGCATATTGCACTTGCATATGCACATGAAACAAAGTTCGTATGGTAAAATGTCCGCATGGTAAAAGGCTCGTACGGTAAAAGGTCCGTATCGGAAAAGGTTCGTATCGGCAAAGGTTCATAACGCAAGAAGTTCCCATTACAAAAGGTTGGTATGGGAAAGGTTCGTAGGAAAAAGGTTCGCAAAGGAAAAGAACCGTAAGCAACAACGGTCATAGCCAAGGTGAACATAAGGTTCGTATCGGAAAAGATTCGTATCGGAGGAGGTTCGTATTGGACAAGGTTCGTTCCGGGATTACGCCGAAGGCGCGGTATAGGATACTAGAGGCCTTAGGAGGTATAGGATACTAGAGGCCTTAGGCCGGTGAATGGTGTAATCTGACTTTGCTCGGCCAACAAAGAGGTTTGGGTAGGTTACGTTGGCTTGGTTACGTTAGGTTAGGTTAGGTTTGGCTAGGTTACCATTTCAGGTCCATTCCTTTTCCGATACGAACGTTAAGTTTTCGAACCTTTGCTTACGAACCGTTTTTCCTACGAACCTTTCCATACGAAGCATTTGCAATGTGAACCTTCCCCAATACGAACTTTCTTCGATACGAACGTTTTACCATACGAACGTTTTATCGTACGAACCTTTACCATACGAACTTTATGCATACGAACCTCTGGCTACGAACCTTTTCCCATACCAACCCTTGACCTACGACCCGTATCTAAACAATGTAAACATTAACAGATAAAACATAACTAAATATTTCGGCGAACCTATATTTTAAGAAAACTTTAAAATGGAACTTTCATAATGGCAAAATACCTGCAAAATTATGTAGAAACATGGGAATTATTAGCAGAGCTAAGCATTCAATATGATCTCGTGAGCTTTTCGTTCTTTATAAAACTTACATATTACCATATATGGATTATTGTGCTTTTATCTGGGATAGCAACATTTTCTGTAATAAAGACAAAATGATTTAACTTCCAAAAAGAGTTCGGAGTATTACTGAGAATAAACCTCTTTACTGTTCTTCACAGAAACTATTTGTTAAGTGCTATTTGTTAAGTCTTTTGCTATTTGTTAAGTCAGAAACTATTTGTTAAGTCTTCAAATCTGAACTAGTTACAGAGCACAATCTAATCACCTTGTTACTATAGCTCCACGAAAAATTACCGCCTTCCTTTTCCACACTTTTTCGGATACAGAGGCCACTCAGCAGCACACAACTGAGCATTTCCATGTTCCAGTCACTCGTAAGAATTTTAGATCCTTCTCAATAACTTCATCGGTACCAGAACTTTGGAACATACAAATTGGTAAACTTAAAAAAAAAAAACATCAGTCGGGTACCAAGAAACAAACTTTTCTCGAAAAATGAAATTAGAACGCTTTTCGTTAAAAACTACGGCAAAATTAAGTCGTCTTTTCTTCACACTGGTCACACTGGATGCCAGTGGAGACAAGGGAGTCCCTGTCGAGATGTGCCCTTGCTGCCCGAGCCAAGGGGTCTTCTGTTGCGGCAATAAAGCTGACGTCCCACTGTGTGGATTCAGCGGAACCAAGAGATCCCATTACAGCGCCCTTGGGTAAGGCGCCTAGTTACTGTCTTCGTTTTGTCGTCTTGTATCTTTTTGACTTCTATTGTTGTCTTCAAATGGACCTCTGTCGCGGAGGCGATGTTGATATCCACACAACTTACAGCCACATCTTACCCACATTCGCTGCGCGTCACACGGATGGAATGCCTAGCGCCATATCATATACTAAATACACTGGATGCCAGTAGAGTCTTGGGGTCCTCTGTCGCGGCTGAGAAGCTGACATCGCACTGTGTTTCTTTAACGGAGTCAAGAGGGACCATTACAGCTCAACGCGCGCTGCCATGTCTGCATTTTGACGTCTTCCTGCCTTACGTCATCATTTCGTCTTCTATCGCCATCTTCAGCTGGACCTCTGTTGCGGTGACGAAACTGATATCCACACAGATTACACCCACACCTCATCCACATTCGCTATGCATTACATGTTGTGTGCCGTCTTGGTTGGTTATCACGCGTCAGGTACCAAGAAACAAAGCGATCCCAAGGACAGAAATCAAAAAGTTATTTATGAAAATTTCAAATATTCATTCACATTCCTTCAAATATTCGAAAAAATTATTCATGGAACATCCAAATTTATTTCGTGACTGAAATAAAACAATGTTACTCATATACATTTGAGCTTTGTTATGTATTCATTAATCCTTTTTGGGTTAGCGACAATGGTATCACTTTTTGGTTTCCAATGGGGCTGCACATATGCATTTCTTGCTAACCTAACCCACCCCCATTTTTACCTCGGGCTTGGCCCATTTTACTTAGCGTTCCAGGAAAAACCTCGGCCTCCAGTCTTTATCTATTGACGGCAGGCGCGGATCGAGGGGACAAGGGGGTGATCACACCCCTCCCCCTTGAGGCCTGAGAGGGACACCGAAGGGGCCCGTATGAGCTTTGTGGGGTCTCTGTGAAAACCTGACGGGTTCTGGATGCAGTCAGGGGTCTCTGGGAGAATTGGACGATCCCTGATACGGATAGAATGACTCCTCAAGCTCCCAAACGGCCTCTGAGACCAATAAAGAGCCCAGCAGAGAAGGCCAGAAAGGTCATAGAGCCCCTGAGGCGACCAAGATACCCCAGGGTGGTATTGGGGCCCCTGGAATATCATAGGAGCACCAAATGGGTTTCACAGGCATTTGTGAAAAGATGGAGGTCCCTATGCAGTCAGAGGACTGGGAGTGTTAATGAGACCCTGAGAGGCAAGATGGCCCCTAAGATGGATAGAAGGGTCCTTGAAACTTTCCAAGGGCCCCTTGGGCCGCAAATGGGGCCCAAACAAGGCAAAGGATACACGAGACGCTAAAAGTGCGAGAGGGTGAAATGCATGTAAATAATAATGTAATGTAATGTAATAATAATGTAATGTAATGTAAATGCATGTAAATAAATGCAAAAAAAAGCATGAAACTTCAGAGGGTGCCCAGCACAGCATAAGAAGCCATTAGCCAGCCAGAGGGGTCCCATGAATGAAGACTGCTTGGTCGCCCTCTCAACCTTAAGAGGGGTCTCAAATGGATTACGCTGGTCTTTTTGCAAACCCGAGGCATTCTTAATGCAGTCAAGGGATCCCGGCAAGATCAGGGGGTCCTGAGACGGATGAGACGGATGAGAGCAAGATGGGCTCCTTCACAGCAGAGGGCCCCTGAGATTGCCAAAATGTCCAAAGGGGCCCCTGTGAAGGCAAATACGATAAGAGGGTCTCTGAGACGGCATGGGGCCTCTGGATAACCAGAGAGTCCCTGAGTATGTTAGACAATCTCCGGGCACGGAAAAGGTCCTCCTCAGACTGCCAGTGAGGTTCCTGATGCGGCTAGAGGGGTCCTAAGACCGCCATTACACCTCCATGTAACAGGGAAAGACCCTCGTACGGCCATGGAGATCACCGGAGATGTTCAGTGACCATAACATAGCACAGGAGTCCCAAAATCGTTAAAAGGTCTTTTCTGACTGTCAGAGGGCCCTTGCGACGGCAATAGTGTTCCCAGGAAACGATAAGAGGGGCACCTAGGGCAACAGGGGGATTCACTGAGACTGCTAGAGGCCTTTGAAACCGCTTATTAGCGGACTTTACCAACAGGGGCCGTTGAGACGACCAGACGGTCCCTAAAACTACCAAATCTGAAGAAGTCCAAACAGCTCCTAAAATGGCCGAAAGACCTAGAGGATTGCCAGAGGTGCCTCTGTGACGGCAGAGACTAATAGAGGGTTCTTGTTACTGCCTGAGGGCCTTAGACTGCTCCTTATATGGCTGAAAAATTTCAGGGACGACAGGAGAGACTTCGAGATGGCCAAAGCGCCCCTGAAGCTGTCCGAGATGCCCCTTGAGCCACCAAAGGAGCGCCTGTGACATCCCGAGGGACATGTGAAACTGTAAAAGGAACCTGAGACTACTGGAGGGCCCTGGCACGGCAGACGGCCCGAGACCACCAAAAGTGCTCCTGAAACTGCCAGAGGGAACTTAACCTGCGTACGACCATCGGTCGGCGACGATCACGCCCGACTGGGGGGGGGGGGGGCAGTTGACCGCCCCTTCTAACTCACGAACGGTTGGTCGCACGATAGAACATAAGCACACCGTTCGAAAGCTTGTGACGTGTAGAGCTCGAAACTGGTCTCATTTTCAGTTTTAAATAATATGCAAGCAATTTACGTCCTATATATATTTTGCCATAGCCGACTGCATAAGACCGAGAAACGGCCTGGATGTCAAAGGTTGTGACTAATAAAGTCTAGATAAAGGCACCAGCGGACAGGAAAAGTCCGCAGATGCCGATACACGTCTAATTCCTCTGATTTGTTTAATATGTCCGAGGAAACATTGAGTTGAAGACACGGCGATTTTCGCAACGCTGCACTGCGGGCGCGATAGACGAACGCGGTATCAAATTAAAATGCACTTATTTTAACGTTCTTTGATTTTTGCGAAATATGCCTTTCCAAATGTTGTTCTTGATTGCAGCGGTTCTTGTGGTGATTCCTCATGCTTAAATTTGGAAAAATATTCAGTAGTTATCAATCTACACAATTGATGGAGCTTTATTCGTTAGAACTAGGGATGCGCCGGGTCGGGATTTTTGTGATCCGGCCGGATACCGGATATGCCGGATCGGGGTGCCGGATATCCGGCCGGATATCCCGGCCGGATACCGGATATTATGTTTACATGTTTTTATTTACTATATCTATTGAAATAATGAAACCGAAAAGACTGAATAGAAAAGAAAAATATGAGAAACTGAAAAAATTAGTAAAAAAATGTCCACAGCTTGTGAGTCGATATCTTCAAGGCCAGATGAGGTGGAAAAAGTCAACTTTGGACACTTTATCGGCCTGTACAGGCCATTCCGTACAACTTTTCGAAATAACGGGTTGTTTGTTGGGCCGTTAAAACGTGGAATACGATAACTTCCATTCTTTTGGCGTCTTGACTGGGGATTTTGGGTCGAGGTCATGTCAGGTCAATGACCTGTGACGTCATTTTTTCATCTTTTACAGATCAGATTTTGAATAACACGGGACAGGTTGAGAGCAAATGAGGGCGCGACATGTATCTTTTGGTGTATTTTCAGTGAAGGTAGCTAACATCGGTACATCTGGTCATTTCCAGCGTTTATATTTCTGTATGTATGTATAGATATGTATGTATATACATGTCAGTATCAATATGCCAAACGTGTTTTAGAAGGGTCTTTGAATGCGTATTTCACACAAATCGATGTATTGCAAAACAAATCTGGACCAGGTCACAAAAACCTGCCCTTGACCTTTGATGGCTTTAACCTGAAATGACTCTGACATATATATAGGCGTTTGCATGTGCGCACACGTGTCTTCATTAGGGTCTTTGAATGCACATTTCATACAAATCGACATGTCGCAGAACAAATCTGAGTAAGTTTACAAGATATTTGACCTTGGCCTTTAACGACCTTGACCTTCAATGACCTTGGAATATGTAAGCGTATTAGTCTGCGCACACGTGTTTTTATTAGGGCCTTCGAATGCATATTTCATACAAACTGACATGTTGCAAAGAAAATCCGGATCAGGCCGCAAACCTTGACCTTTGATGCCCTTAACCCTTACTGACCCTGGCTGTGGCCTTTGTACGTCCATCACTTATGCCCGAATGACATCGCCTGACTGTGTTCAAACAGCAATCTTAAGTGGAACGCCAGTTCTTTCACAAAGTTCCCATTTGTCAGCGACAACCGTCGTTTTCGTGATGTTTGTCTGACTTCAAATGCTTGAAACTTCAAAATTTTCGGCTGATTTCCAATTTTTCTACGCCATTCTACGAGTTATTCAATTGCCATAAATGTCACAAAGTAACAGCAACCAGCTCAGATGCATTCTCGAGATATTCAAGAAGAGCAGGTGGGGGGCACAAAAAGATCCCCATTCCAGTGCGCGTGTTAAAAGACAGCTGTAGCTGATTCGAGCTGTAAAAACAACGGGTGTCATAACGCGTTCCGGCTGGAAGGTTTGGAATCTCCAGAACGTACGTGACAAGAAAATATTGGTGGCAAACAAGGTTCGGTACCAAAAGAGCAAGAGGTCTCCCCAGGTCACCCAAAAACAAGAGGTCGCCCAAATGACCCGCATCCGGAAACTGTCGCGTGGACCACATGAAATCGGAAAGAACGGGGCATTGCCATGGACGACGAAAGCTACTTCACCTACCACGAGAGGTATATGCCAGGAAACCTTGGGTACTCTGTTGGGGCACGTCCAGCAGAAGTCCAGCAGAAGTACAACTGAGGCCAGACAGCAAGTTTCCCCGCAATCTTTTCATGTGGCCCGCCATCTCTCTCAGGGGTGTGACAAAGCCGGCTATCGTGCCGGGTATGGGTAATGTTGATGTAACGTGTACCGTGAGAAGTGCGTAGGAGATGTGCTCATCCCATATTTGGATGAGGACTGTTTCGAGAGGGATATGTTGATCTGGCCAGACTTGGCCAGCGCTCATTATGCGAAGAAAACGCTCAAGTTGCTGAAAGAAGCCAGAGTGCCGTATGTAGTGCGCGACAGCAGTCCCCTGTGTGCACCAGGCGTGTCCTACTGAGGACATCTGGGGCATCATTAAGCAGAGGATGTATCAGGGAGACTGGTACGTAACATCCAAAGTCGCCCTAAAGCGCTGGATAAGCCAGGTGATCGCTGCTCTGGACCTAGAGATACCGCGTTAAATGCTGGTGCGCGTATCCAGGCGCGTGCGTGTTGCGGACAGATGAGAGGTGATGGAGATGATCCATTAAGCAAAAACTGACCGCAACGGTTATGACTACATTTCTGCAAAGTTTAATGTTCATACAGTAGTAAATGTGCTTACGGTATGACTTTAAATACTGTCTCATTTTCCAGTGCCCACAATTTATATTTTTCCTTAATGCATTTGTGTCAGAATTTGAGAAAGATAAGAAATATTTCGAAAAAAGGGAGATAATAAATCATAAGATGGGCTACTGACCGCAGGCTGGCTATTGTTTCACAGTTTTGAACTTGAGTCCCATTCTTGCAAAGATATGTCCGAACCCTCCCGGACCAATACAGAAAAGTATTGGTCCCAAGGTCTCCAGACCGACTTGGAACTGCCAGTTACATCGACAATCTAACACAACAAGCCACGTATCCCCTGAAACGGTTTTGGACGCAGACATGAGAGCACCGTCTTGATTGTACACCGGGAGATTAAATATCACTGCACTGCACTGCACTGCAGATTTTTCCGTTGGCAGAAACTAGATATCTGGATCTCCCCACATTTAAACTGTTATAAAAAAATCCCTCAATTTTCGAAAAAACGACTTACGTTAAAACGGGCTTAACCTCAGGCCAGTGATTCGGGAATTTCCAACAAATGCAAGACAGGAGATTTGTTACAATTGTCGGAATCTCAAACCCCTGGAAGTTTTATTGTGACATCATGTTTTGCGGAAAAGTTACAGGACGCTAACTTTCTGGACATAGGTTTACTTGGACTGACCTAGGTCAGACAACTTATTTGATCTTAGGTCAAAAATTGGACACATGATGTAAAAATGATAAAGAAAAAAGCACACAAAGTTTTGTGGCGCTGCGTTTGTTTGTTTATCCGTTCTCTCGCAATCTCGAGAAAACCTAAGAGGGACGGTCAACCGCCCTCCCTCTCAGTCGACGGCAGGTTAATATGGTAAAAAGGCAAAGTTACATCGAAAAACTATTCGCTCCTCGACCTGTACGGATTCACTTTTTCGTATATGAAGAGCAAAAAATAGAGGGGAGACAAGTTGACCGTTCGTCCCTCCCCTTGGCGAAATCCTGGATCCGCCCCTGATTGACAAGCTGCGCAGCAGCTGGAGAGCCTGGAATCATGCTCAACGCATTCGTGCTTAAAGTTGACACTTTGTATGTGCATGAATGAACGGAATGATAAATACGGACCACACCGACTGGGGGGCCACAGTTGGACCTATGCATGGGCACTGAAAAAGCTAGATCGCGAGCCAGAAAGTCGTGCTGTGCACATTCACAAACACAGAACGTGTTGCTGATAGCTGTGCCTTGATATATTAGCGGTGCCTGCCGAAGCGTTGCGCGAGACAGCGGTCGTGAGAATTTGTGAATGGATGAATGAAGGAGGGAATGTAAGGACAGTTTTAGAATGTTTTGGAATTCACAGTCTAGTGGTTGTAGCTAATTAAATGACTCAATCTTAAGTGAATAGACAACAGAACTTGACGTGGCGTCAGAAACGGGATTATATGTATGTATAATACAATACAACATACAAATCAATATGCGTACAATAATGCACAGCAATATATAAAAATATACAGTAGTATAAAATACAAATCCACCCTGAGAACTTATATTCTGATAAAAGGGTGCAAGCACATGAAACTATAAATAATCAAAAATTGCTTTCTGAATTCATTCACTGGCCAGGCGAAATAAAGGTGTTCTGCTAACGTTCATTGACCTGAGCCCACTCAAACAATTACACTTCAACTGAGAAGAAGACATTATTTGATAACGCCAAGGAGAAATTCGTTGACGCAATGAGGTTGCACTTCGAAAGCCTGGGGTTACGCCTACAACCCCCGTTACACATCAAGTAACACCACTGGTTAGTGAAAACAGCACTAACAATTTATTTTCGTCACATTTCTTTCATTTACATTTATTTTTATTTACATTTATTTTTATTTACATTTATTATTTATTACATTCATTTACATTTACTATTACATTTACATTTATCACATTTATTCGAATTGGTTTCAATACATTTTTTACATTTACATTCATTACACTTCCTTTTGTTTGGTCGTTCAGTTGTGTTTTAGTGTTTTTTTTCTCGTACAGCATCGTTAAGCCCTTAGAATAAGTGACCCAGGACTTTTACGGACGTCATTAGTTATGCTACATGTCCTTGTCAAGATTCTGAACCTAACAGCACATTAGCACTGTTCGTGGGCTGTCCCCATCCAAGAAAGCACGGAATGGCGTGATCCAACGTAAATGGGCTTGAGACATTCACCCAGCATGAATGAATATTCAAGTCTGATATTAATGTAACTAGATAACATGGGTATGGTAGGGCACTCCAGCCTACCCACCAAATGGTAGGGGAACTAAGGAAAAACTCCGATTTTTTTCAAAGTCTTGTACAAACCACGCCGTACGACTGATCGAGCAAAAACGTTCAGGGATAGTAGTTGAGGACATTCCTAAGAATTGTGCTACCTCGAATCTGTTGCCAAAGTAAAGGCCAATGACCTAAGGTCACTTCAATTTCCGCCCTATTTCCCTATTATTATTGGTTTTGAACCGTTTCTTTGACTTGTTGGTGCCTGAAATGCATTTCTGGGGCCACGTAGTCACTAAACACGACAAATAATATTAACCCACATAAAGCGCCATGAGGTCAAGTCAGACCACATTTGGGGTGAACTAGCAAAAAGGAGTCTAAAGACTCGTTTTGATGATTTCTAGGGCATGAACTGGCGCTGAAGTCGATTCTGCGGTCCAAAATTGCACCAAGACGCTTCCATGCTGTGAAATGACCTTAAGCTATCCGAGGACATGCGAGGTCACCACGCTAGAAGCGGAGCTCATATCAAGATCTCGGGGTTTATCCCTCTGGTTTACTTTAGGAGTCAATGGTAGATCTAGACACAAAAAGATGAAACCCAAGCGCGCTTCAAATCTGGTTATGATCCTAAGTTAGGTCAGGTGATGTGATCAACTTTATATAACACTGTATTGATCACAGTTGTGGAATCCAAGAAGTTTCAGTCCAAAGGTATTTCTTGCCCTTTTGCTTTGTTTGTTTGTTTGTTTGCGTTGTCATTGATCCTCGACAGAACACAAAATAAAGCAAAGAAGACGGCTGAATGTTAGGTTAGGGCACAAAGTCAGGTCAGATTACGTCGGGTCATTGGCGTTCTAGTCCATCGGTTTCTAAAAAATGGCCGTACTGATCATTGCTACCGTTTTGGAAGCATACATGGACAACAACTTGTTACTGACGTTCAAAAACCTCGCATGTATAGAGAAATGAAAAATATCATTACACAAGATCACCTGATGCGGTATGTGATTATATGCAAATTATAAAGTATACGTCATTGTCGTGTACATTCTATGAGCTTTCAACTCGCATGCCCAGAGTTGTTTAAACTTTATTAGGGACGAAGCTAAAGCTGTTCTTTAAAGGAAAAAAACTGTTTCTAAAGATATGGGTCAAAAGGCTAGATTATTTTTCAACATTTTCCAAACGTTGTGAATGCCTATGAGCGTACTCATGGCGTGCTTTCCAACGATAAAGTTTCATTTTTCTCGGATGTTTCGTTCGCGAGACAGAGGGAGGTCGAAATGTCCTCCCCCGGACTCGGCCGCCCGTGTCGAGATCCTGTTTGGGCGCGGGTTAGTGACTGCTTCGACTGCGCACCGGTCCGGCGACCGCGAATGTTGCCGCCGCTTCGTGGTACTCTGGCCGGCGGCCAGGTCGGCGGAGTCAAGGTTACGCCGTTACGGGGACGCCCGGGCCGGCGGCCGGTGTCCATGCGGCCGGCACCGCGAAGATTGGCCGGCAGCCAGCAGACTGCAGGCTTGTGCGGCGGATGCGCCGGCGCTCGATCCGGCAGGTGACAGTTTAGTCAACAACTGGCAGATGCGGTCACGGTGACAGTGCGGCATCGGCTGCCGGCTGACTGAGACTGACAGGGCCGCAGTAACTGAGAGGACGGGAACGGCCGACAGATGTGACAGTCGGCCGTGCAGCATCTTCCTGACGACTGTCGGCAGGAACCCCATGGCGGCGGTGGTCTGTCGGTTTACGCAGTTCGCACCCTTCTCGACCAGCGCTTGATGGTCGGTCTGCCGCCGGAGGTCTGCTCTGCATCAGTCCAGATCCTCTGACGCGCGGCCGGGTGTGGTGGTGCATGATCAGGTGACCGACCGAACCGGTCAACAGACGCTGTCAACACCGTTTCGTCTGCTGGGTCGGACAGTAAAACGCCAGTACCTCGGGACTGGATGAATGTCAGCACTGCCGGCATCTGGGTGCTGGGCCATATTGTTGGTCCGTCTTCCTCTCCCTCGGCTGAGGCAACTGGTGTTACGGCAATTGAGCTCCGGAGCGAATCCACGAATTTGGTCGACAGTGAGATTCACCAGTTTGGACGACAAAGAGATGTACGGTCGGAAGGGGCATTAACGGGTCGAGTTCGAGCACTGTCGTTAAATTATGGACATAGTAAGCAGTGCTTTTAAGAGCACAATGGAGCCCATCCATTCAAGACCGTGACCAGCGTCTATGACTGAGAGCAGGAGGTTCGGACGGAACGGTATCGACTTTTGGTATATAAAGGGGTCATGAATGATACGGTCGTCAGTGTACTGGGAGACTCCAGTGGTGACACGAGTGCCTCAAAGCGTCAGTACGATAAGAGGCTCTGGAATTGGATATTGCAACTGACAGGCTTTGTGAATGTGACATTTCGAGCGTGATCGTTGGGTGCGTAGTTGTCACATGCAATAATCTGACGGTGCTATTAACCCTATTTCCGGAGGGCTAGACGGTATGGTCGATTCCCGGCAGGGGGAAGGGCGGATTGCCCCCCCTCCCCGAGATCTCGAGAACTAGACATCCGATTTTATCGCAACAAACGGCAATCGATTTGCCATGACATGAACCACATTTAGAAAAATAAAACTTTCAAAATTTTAAAAGCGTGGATACAAGGGGTCAAATATATCGAAATGGGGGGGTTAGTTTTGGACTTCTTATAACTCTGCTGTTTATCGACCGATTTCAATGAAATTATCATCAATCGAGGGATTAGGAATAGGATTTTTACCACTGATATACACATTTAAGATTTTGGGAAAATTCATTGGCGTTCACAGAGTTTCAAAAATAGGAGGATCAGTTTTCCAAAAACTGAATGAAGAAAAAAGGTAAAAGCACTTTTTTGGCCTCTGCTAGTCATGTCATGCCAAACAAGGACAAATCGCATTACAATGTTTGCATAATGTTAGCATAGGCGGTGCCAGGGACATGAAAAAGGGGAAACAGTCATGGTCACATGCTCTTCAGGCTAACTTGGCCTGTGACCTTTGAACTTAAACGACCTCCAGTGACCTTGGAGTCACTTGGAATGACCTCTTGTGCATTTAATATTATCTGTAAACGTTTTCAGTCATTCAAATTCACTCTATTTAAAAAATTCCATTTTACGGCCATTGTGATATAGGGTACGCGTACTGACATTTTAGGTCATACCTCCGTGACCCGACCTGATATCAAATTTAAACTCGGTACACAAGTAGAGGGCACCCTTCTACGTGATACGCATTCCCGATTTGGCATTTCAAAATACAGCGCCGAAGTAATTACTATAAAACCAAATTTTGACTTTTGACCTTCACCTGACTTTGTAGTGACCTCAGATCAACAAAATTATATTTGCACGTTGCCCCACTATTTCGCTATACATCCATATAAAGTTTTAAGTTCTAACTTAAAAAGGTCTTTTGGCAGTCATTTTTCTTTTACCCTCAACAGCGCCAAAATTGGTCTGAGGAGTCTCCCAAAAACGTCGCCTGGCTCCGCCCTTGAGAAAAACAGAACTTCGAAATTTTGTCTCAGTACGTAGAAAGAATAGCTAGGAAAGGGGACTAAGTTTCGTGAAGCTGCGTTAAAAACCCTGGAATTGGCAATGAAAAAAACCCGAGAGGGGGGGCCGATTCAGCCTTCCCTCTGCGGGGAACAGGGATAAGCCTGAAATTCACACAGGCAACTCTTTACGTTACATGTCTGAGCGAAAACTTACAGCGGTCGAAAGGATGATCACATGAGGGACAATTGCCGTAGTGTGATAGGAGTCTGGACGGGTTACAGACGGAGTAGGGCAGGTAGGATGAACGTGTGAACGAGCAGTTCACTAGAATTTTATTTTACGCCGCACACAGGCAGTGGCCCATACCGGCTGATGCTGAAATATGTTCTGCGCGCAGTCAGAGTGATGGATCGTGTTTGCCCTATTTTACTGTGTCGGTAAACACGGTGAAAACATCTATGCATGTGGACGAAGCTCTGCATGTTAGTGATGATGGTCATTGAACGATCTCATCCAGTACTATATTTTCAGTTTATTTTTTCTGCCGTCCGAACAGGATAAAGCAAAAGCAGCCATCATCATGGCAACGATTTAGCGTAGCTTAATGTCATGCCGCTGAAAAACAGGATGACATTTTCAGGTCGTTTAGGTAGCAATTGTATTTTTATCGCCACAAACAGTTCTTTTTGTCGCTGCAGCAGTTGCCGGACATCATGTCGCTTTGAGTGAAGAACATGCCTTTGAACAGGATAAAGCAAAACCCCTCTCGGGTTTTTTTCCCTACTGTCCTTACTTGTGCAGTGCATTGTCTTCTACGTCTTCTGCCTTCTGTGCAGTGCATGTCTGAACTACATCAACCTTTGACGCTTCTGTGTCCGAACCGTGACGCATGATTTAATCCGGTGAACATGTGTGGTCCGAACTTTCATCTCTCATCCCTTTTCCGTATATGTCTAGCGAATATTTTGCACCTGGTGTCTCGTCCTCAGAGTATGATTTTGGGCTAGGTCTTTTCGTTGGCTCGAATTCTTTCTCGTTCCTGATTTGTTTTGCTACTCCTTTTCATAGTTAAGCCGACCGCAAGTTCCAACAGAGAGACATCTTCCTCATCACTGGCACTTGGACATCCTGACTTTTGCTTTTTACATCTGGTGGATTTTGGCGTCTGGGGTCCGAATTTTGACTCGGAACTGAAACAACCAGCGGGAGTGGATCCGCTCGTTCAAAGAAAGGCTCATCGTTCATGGAGAATTCTGACCGCCTCGGAGGTTTAACCCTATTCCCGGAAGGCTAAACGGTATGGTCGATTCCCGGCAGGGAGGGGGGCGGATTCGGCCCCCCTGAGATCTCGAGAACTACACATCCGATTTCATTGCAACAAACGGCAATCGATTCGCCATGACGTGAAGCACATTTTTATAAAAGGAAATTTTCAAAATTTTGAAAAGTGTGGATACAGGGGGGCAAAAATGCCAAAACGGGGTATTTTGGACTTTTTATAACTCCGTTGTTTATGGACCAATTTCGATGAAACTGACATGAATCGAGAGATTATGGATAGGACTTTTACCATTGGTACACACATCTGAAATTTTGGGGAAAATTTATGGGCGTTCATTGGATTTCAAAAATAGGAGGATTAGTCTTTTAACAACTGAATGAACAAAAAAGGCAAAAACACTTTTTTGGCTTCTGTTAGTCATGTTATGCTAAAGAAGTACAAATCGCATTACAATGTTTGTATAATGTTAGCATAGGCGGTGCCAGGGACATGAAAAATGGGGAACTGTCATGGTCACACGTATCTCAGATCAACGTGTGACCTTTGACCTTAAATGACCTCCAGTGACCTTGGAGTCACTTGGAATGATCTCGTGTGCATTAAATATTGTCTGTAAACGTTTTCAGTCATTCGAATTCACTATTTCAAAAATTCGGTTTTACAGCTATTGCGATATAGGGTTCGCGCACTGACATTTTAGGTCATAGCTCCGTGACTCGACCTGATATCAAGCTGAAACTGGAAGTCGCGCACTTCAACAGGATCATGTCCTGTTTTCATGTCCTGTCTAATGTCACGAACAGTTTAGATGATTTTTTTAATGAAAATGTTGAATGAAAATAAAAAATGAGGGGCGGCTCAAGGCCAGTATAAAAGGGGATCTTACTTCTTATTTTTCAGAGGTTATGACTCGATTTACGAAATAAAACAATGCTGTCACCATGTGGTGATTGACTTCTCATTTTTCAAGTGCCTAAATACGCTTATGTACACTTGCAAATGTGTACGTGACATGAAATGTGACACAGAGGGGAATGTTTTCTTGACACATCTAATCTTACCAGATTCAGGATAAATGACAAAAAGAAACCTCACATTGTCCAAGAAAATTGCCCCTTTTATATGCCCTGGTTACGCCTATAACCATATTATTTTGAAATGTAATACGCTTATGATCTCAAAATGCGATGTTAGACACGATACAAACAGTACTGACATTATGTCTGAATACGATAGCCAATTACCAATAGTTCGCTATGTAGAAAATTACCTCACTTTCCTGGTAACTGAATCCCCCTACGGGCATTTGTTATACGTATATAATATGACAGGGTAGACATATAAAAATGTTCTCCGAAATAAAGCTCGCCAGACCAAAAACATTTAGAATGAATTAATATTTCCAAACAACGTGTGCCCATTGTTAGTATGTGCCCTATGTACGCCTCTGAATTTGGAAAATCGGCATCTTCCTGACATATGTGATAGACCTATCAATTGCCAGTAGAAAAGCATGAAGTAGAATGAAATCGGCGATAAAACGTGGTCAGAAAGCTTGTATAAGTAAACCCCTATTCATACCCTCATTTTAGTCACCGCCTATCCCCTTTTCAGAATTTTCAGTGTTTTTGGGGGAATGCAGATCTCGCTGCATGCTATCGAGTGCCCTTTTTTGCTAAGAAACTGGACCAATGGTTTTCAGCAACGCGGGAGGAGCTGAATATGCCCTTCCTCCCCCCCCCCCTAGCACGGAATCACACGTACCGAGAAGGAGCACGGAATAGGGTTAAACATGAAAGAAAGTGCTTATTTCAACGACTGGCTTGTTGGGGGACTTCGGGCTCAGAATTCATTCTAAGCACAGCCTTTCACTTTGCCTGTGCATTGACTCCACCAACCAACAGTGCAAGTCCAGTTCGACAGATAATTTTGGCTCCAGCCTTTTTTCGCCGGACATGACCGCGGAAGGATTTTTTTCGTGACGGATGTACAATGCCTGCATGACCTACGTGTACGGCGACCCCGTGCCGGGCTGCTTTGCGTCCAGTGCATCTACTTCCTAATAAGTTCGCGACTTGTATGCTTTATCGAACGCGTAGTAATAAAAAATAAGGTGGAAAAATGTCCATATGAAGGCTGGAAATTGGGTGAGCTGAAACGGGCTACACAATGGAAGTTTATTTTTTAGGGAGGTAAAGTACAGTTTGGTTGCTACTGGCTGGTATTCGGTGACTGACTCCTAAAACACAACATTGCTAACTTCCCTGCCGATTGTTGCCAAACCGCAAGCTGGGCAACTTGGGTTGGTCATACGATTTATAGAGGATGATTTTATCTACTGGATGTGTTGGTTTCAGGCCTTTATTTGATCTGGCTTCCAAGGCATGACTAGAAAACCCGAAAACCCTCGAAAACTGCTGCTGAATGGGTGACCAACAGCACGCGCAGACCGCTACTTGTCAGCATGTGTACGCTTGACCCTTTTCTCTGCACAAAGGTTCCGGTTTCATGTCGCTCCGACCCGTGGCTGCCGAGATTTTGTCCTTTATCGCACCCCTGTTGTGCCTTTTTGTCCCAATTTCGTGATTTTCGTAGCCTTATACGAATGGATTTCAAATCGGCCTTTAAGCGCCCAACACGCACCCGCTTTGTGTCGCATTGCAACAAAAATCGGCATTCACTGATCACGCTCGAGACCTCTCGAATGGTGCGTACCGCGCGCAAATCAGTCGCCCCATTTGGGCCCGTAATTTGGTCAAAGCTTCTGACGGCAAACAGATACACGCACACTTGGTAAAGGGAACATAGACCAGTGCTAACGCGCCCGCTTTGCTGAGCAATAGCTTCAAATTTCGTCGCGCTTAAACCACACGTTCAGCTGCGTCTCGACCCTAAAGCGTTGCCATCTGCGCTGAAGTGATACAGGCATGCTATATCCGCCCGGTCGCCCGAACGGCAGACGAGCGGATAAACCTCCATCCATAGTGACATACAGCTCTGAACAGTCAGAACATTATCACTTTATGCATTTAACTGTCGCCACCAAAATACTTACGAAATGTAGGTAATTCCACTTCTATGGAATTTCTGGGGTTTTTCCACGCCCTATTAATCCATAAAGCACCCAATCAAATCCGGCTTATTAATCAAGTCCATACCAAAATCACCAGAGTCAAGTTATGTTCAAATATGAGTTGTCAGTTTTGGCAGGAAACTCTGATAGGTCTTGTACCTGGCTCCAAACGTTTGGCAACAAATAGGAGGCCGTACTTACATAGTACAGCAAAAGGGCACCTGAGGTCGAAATGATTGACTGATGTAACCATTTGCCTGGTACAAATCACGGATTCTCGAGTGCATCATGGTCGACGAAGCTGTTCAATGCGTGATAATACGGGACATGTCAAACAGTCAGTTGTTAAAATGTTGCGCGATTCCTAACGATTCCTCAGAGAGCCGCTTCTGTTGCCACCCGACACCGAAACGTCCACGCCCGCCGCCGTCTCCCTCTCTCCCCGTTACATCCCACCACCACCCGTTCTGTTCACTTCAAGACGGGTTTTAGCCGACGTGAATAGCATGTAAAACGGGAATCACGGACAGCGTTAAAAATCGTCTCGGTTCCGGCCTGTTTTCTCGACAAAGAGATGTCTGAGTGATTGAAAAGTGTTTGAATTTTGGGCCATCACTGAACGGGAAATCGCATGGCGTTCACCACGTTTTAGTTTGCGCGACATGTGCCACACACAAGCGACGGCAAATGTGAAACAGCCGCTTCTTAGTGTTTTCAAGGATGGCGTGTGGTGGTGCGGTGTGTGACCTTGGCAAGGGCACACTTTGTGCGCTTATAGCCCTCACCATGCAGCTCGCCGATGTACAAACGACACATGCCCTTCACTGGCCCAATAGGGACAGCAGTCGGCGCATGAGAAGGCCCAGCGATTGAGAGATCTGCCTCACGATCTCGATCGCAGATACCGACGAGCGATGCTTTTCCCTCAACCAAGGTGGCACTACAGAGCTGGTCCCCCGAGCCTCCCCGCTCTCCGCGGGGTGCCCCCTGCCCCCTCCCATATACCTAGTCGGTCATCAGTCACCGTGCGTACAAAAACGCGCACCGCTGCCAGCGCCCTCCTCCTCTTCCGGAACCAGGGGACGCCGAAGCAGCCAGCGTGGCACCTGAGCCACGATTAACAATCAGCCACTGTTGTATACGCGTGGGATGTCACAGTGACACAGAAACAAGAGCCGTGGCTCCTCAGATGTTTTGGCCCAGGCAACCATTTCTGAGTCGTCGCCCCTCTAATTGATGCAGACTTTGAGAACCCAGCGAGGAGTTTACATACTCAGCTGAATGGAAAATAGATGATGGCATGCTATTAAAACTTTTTTAGGTCCCGCGTCTGTCCCTTCTGTTTCTTGAAGGCCTGAGGGGCAGTTGATCTATTATACACCGCCTCCTGCTGTGTTCGTCCCTGCCAGTAACGGCCGTTCGCTGACAGGTGGCCGGTTGTCTCTGGGGCATGTGTAGAGGCTGCCTCTCGTACTAGATCGGAAGCTGTTAACACGTCGACCAATCAGCGAGCGTGTTTCGTGCGCCGTTAGCGGGAGAAGAGCACTAGTTTCCCATTGACTGACGTAGAGGCTAAATTCTGAACAACTTGACCAACGCCGCCGAACGTTCTCGGTTGCCCGCGTGGTACTGTGGTTTAAACTAGAAGGGGTAGTACGGAACCGCGAGTTTGCGTTCATGCATAATCGTTTTGTTTCTTTTTCTGCTTCATTCTCATGAGCACATGGGCTGCATGGAAACGCCAGGATGCAGACTTTCTGGTCCATGCTAGAAACAGACGGGAACACATGCGTTGCATAACGTGATGCTACCAAGCGACTGGAAATGACCCAGCAGTTATAAATAGTGGTATCAGCCTTGGGGAAGTTGTAAAGACCATCTTACCCCAAACCGGCATAATCAGCGATATCTTCACTTAAGAGTCATTAAACTGCATGAAGGCTCCGTTGGTGAGGAGATAGAGCTGCATTTCCCAGCAGGTGGCGAAAAATGGTAAATCCTCTCCTGCAAAATGTTCGCAAAGTAACCAATGCTGAACACACCTGGCATCTATCTTGGCATTGCCTTTATGTGTAAATATGCTTGATAAACAACTTTTGTTTGTTTTAACTCGTGCAGTGGAAGACCTCTGAAAATTACACGCGTTGGAGGAGAAGCGCAAAATTCTCTACCCTTCCCCGTCACCGAATAACCTCGGAAAACTAGCTAGTAACACCAGTCATATCTCGCGCAAGGCGAAATCATATCGCACGCGATCATATCTCACGCAAGATGCAGACAAATGCGCTGGTATCCATTCAAACAGTAGTTGAACTTTCCAAAACCTGGTAAGTTTTCGTGCTGGCTACGCCCAGGAGTAATAGCTGCTACACGATTAGCAGCTATTGTTGTCTGGTTTTAGAAAGGCAACTGTACAGCCATGTCTGTTTAACGCGCGCCTGACTGGCAGTCGACGCACGCACGCCCGATTGGGGGTGGTTCACCGTCCCCTCCCTCCTCTTGCTCACGAACAATTGGTTGCCCAATAAAAAATAAGCATACCGTTGGAAAACTCGTGACACGTAGACCTCAGAACTTGCCTTATTTTTAGTTTTGGATAATACATAAAACATTTGCGCCACAGATATGTTTTCTCGTAGCCGACTGCATGAAACCGAGAAACTGACTGCATCTGAAGGGCTTTGATTAATCAAGGCTAGGTAAAGGCACGAACGAATAAGTGAAAGTCCGCAGATCACGATATTCGCGTAATTTCTCCAATTTGTTAAAATTTACGCGGGAACGCCAAATTAAAGACAGCGATTTTCGCGCCACTGCACGGCGGGCGCCGACGCCGAGCGCGGGATGAAATTAACGGGACCTAATTTTAGCGTTCTTTTGTTCTGGCGGTGTACGCCTTGTCAAACAATTCGTTCGGTTTGTAGCAATTCAAGTGGTGATTCATCTACACTATTGGCGGAGCTTTATTCGTGAAAGCTTGCTTATTTGCAGTATATGCAGCTTTTTGGAATTTTTTAGACTTCTTGACAGCTTTTTATTCGCAGCTGTGAAAGCAATTTTGTGCCATTTTCTGTGCGTTCCATGTCAGTTATAGCTTATTTTGAAGGTGGTACATTTTGGTTCACAACAGGTATTCGTGACCTGACCTCAGGTCAATAGTTCGAGGTCATCAATGCTTTGTTCATTGACTGTAATTGGATGTCTGCATTACCTCACACTCAAAACTTGTAAAATCGTCAGTTTCTTAAAAAAAACGACATGTCTCGAAAATGGCCTTGACCTTAGGCCAATGACAGGGAAGTTTCCGAAATATGTGAGACAGCAGATTTATTGCATTTATCAAGACCACTAATCCCTGAAAGCTGTACTGTGATATCGTAATTTCCGAAAAGCTTCGGGGTGCTAAACTTTTTTGGATATATGTCCATTTGACCTGACCCAGGCTAGACCTGAGACGAAAACATTAACATGTGTGGCTCTGGTAAATTGATATGAAATTTGCCTAATAAATTTATATCAATTTATATGCATGGAGTATACATGCGCATGTGAAATCTCCATGATAACCGATGCGAGCGGTCCAGACGGCGTCGAGCTTGTTGTGCCGGCCCTTGAGGGTGACCGAATCCTACTGAGATCCTATGTGACCAAGCTGATGACAAGAAAATCTGAATGTCAAGGTCGTGGTAGGGTGTACGTAACGCGTAATGAAATCGTCTCAAATCATGGAATACGATATATTTTGTTTCATTTCCGTCCGATAAGTTGCGCTCTAAAATGGGACAACCCTCTGGGCGTCAGCCTGGAAGGTGTTCATCACTGTATCAGATTTCTAACTGCCTGGTCTTCTAAGTCCAACTTCTGTTCACTTCAGTCATTCGTCAAACACCTACACTGGCACCCACACTATGCGGAGATCCTTCCACCATTCGCTCAGAATCACAAGAGCCTTCGTGACGACGAGCGGTGCGTTATTAATACTCCCTACAAACGGAAACGATCCGGACCAGGAGGTACAAAAATGACTTAATGTCAACCAATGAGAAACGATAACATAATCAACCAAGGGGCGTAAGCTGGCGGCATGAGGAGTTCCAGACCAATCAGAGTTGGTTGTATTGCATAGCGATCCCAAGAAACAGCGGATGCTAATCTGCATTGTTTGTCGCTTACACTGACTTTTTCACGGGGAATATCAAGTCCCATTACTGATAAAGAATGACATTTAGCATAACACTCCCATTGTTGAAAGTGAGACGACTTTGGGCATCCCATGCGTCTCTGTCTGGGACGTCGAACTCGGCCTTGAACGTCGAAAAATGGGACTGTTTTTCAGATGGAGACATTCATAGGGATTCGTTAGAATTTCACTTCAAACTGCTTGAGAGCCGAAGAATTTTTGGGTTAGGAAAATAATTTTCCTACAAGCACCCCCTGGACGCGCCTACAGGTGCAAACCAAAGCCGAAATCGCGTGCCGGACTCGCGGTGGCCTCGCATGGATGGCGCGGAGCCAATTGCATGCACGGTCACGCTGCAGAGTGCGCCGCGGGCGGTACACAGAGGTGACTGGCCCGGCTACAGCTCGTGCCGACGCCATTTGCGCTCGAGAATGGCGGGAGTCCGGTGCGTGTCGGCGACCGCTGCGCTGGCGGGAGTAGTGAGGGTTGGCGCCAGTGGAGACCGTACCGGGGGGACGCAAAGCGCGGTGTCCTGGCGTCTCACGGTGCCGTGCGGAGTGGCCGGCGACGTTCGCGGCATTCACAGCAGGGTTCACGCTGCGTGAACCAGTGGCGTTGGTAAAGTGGTTGTTGTGGTTGAGTGGCGCCAGTTTTTTTTTTCCGGAGTTTTTGGCAGTTTTTGGAAAACGCAACCGCTGAAAAGCCGATTTCGACCAAAATAAGACGGCTTTTCCACATCAGGAATGACACTGGGAACACCAACGTTTGTAAGCTCGGATGATACTGGAACGTTTTGAGAAGTCAGTATAATGCATTTGTAATTTTCGGCATGGTGCTTTCCTTCTTTCTACCGCTGTTGCAAAATGTAATTTGTTGATTGCTATAAAATTTCCGGAATAATGGGTTAGTAAAGTTTATTCGAAGTAAGAAAAAACATGTATTTCAGCATAAAAAACACGGTTTCTCTTTCAGTGAAGTTACGAACAAAAATATCATAACAGCACGTTGCAATCTGCTTCCGTACAGATTGCAGTTTGCATGCATGGTGATTTATAATTCACAATTTACAACCAAAACTTCAGCTGTCCCATACGTGGTTGCAGTTCTATGCGATTTTTTTTGTAACGGGAGATTACTTTATTCGTTCAAGCTCCAACAATACAAATACACCGGTACGTGCTGAGCACAGGGACATTGTCAGATCATGTAAACTGTTGACCCTTAGGGACCATATGCCCATAATTCTATCCTGATGCAGCATGATGCTCCATAATTGCGTCAAGACCAGCATAGCTAACAAACGACAAACGACTTACAGAACGCGGTGTGCAACTATGCTGTGCTATGGCTTTTCAAGAAAAATGGCGATATTCAGAAGAAGACATTCTCACAGGACTATCATCGTGCTCGTCGTTCTGTGCCTGCTGATGTTGGCCAGAGGTACGTACGTAATGATGAGAAGATGCGGCATATATATGTGTGACGTGTCAGCGTTGCCGGTGGGACTATTCGTAGATGCGATTGCCATAAAGTGATCGGGAGAAGGAGAAAACCTTGAGACCAGGGACTATGTTCCGGATGACAACTGTGGTGCGCCGACGCTGCGACTTGCACATGACTGCGTTAATGGTAGTTTCTCTGCACAGCTTGATTGGTCATTTGTGCATTGAATTTTGGTAGAGACGTTTTCGTTAGACGGGGAGATTCGTGTCACTGCGTCCTACGGTCGCTCCACGCGCCCCATGTTTCTAACAGAATTACATCAAAATAATTATTCATTCCCCTTGTTAAATGATCAGTTTCACCATTCAGCTCATAACTGTTAACTGAATGGTGATAAACTAAGAACTATATATAATAACATCACAATGCAAACATAACTTATCATATCTTACGTGCTTCAAAATATCCGAGCCAAAATTTTATGCGCTGTTGCCAAATTCGTGTCAGTCCAGATAGCCTTTCTCGTATCCAAAATATACACTTGCACAATCAGGAATGAGAAAATTCAGTCGATAAGCAATGGCGAAGAAACGCAAAGAGACCTGTTGCCGACGAAGAGGAGACTGTGCACGGAACAAGCGCCGACAATGAGGCTCCGAGCATTATCAGACTATCGGTTTACATGCAATCCATTTCCCACGTCTGAACCTATGCACCTACGTTCCAGGGCCCGTCAGCGATTTACAAGGTCCGTGTAACGTCACCTTCCGTCTCAGCGACGCGGCGTACCCGTGGGAGAAACGGTCGCCGGACTCCGGGTGTGTCTCGTCTTGTCTCGGCGACCCGGGAGGGCCTTCGTTCGAGGCCGGCCTGCGGCGGACCAAAGCCCTCCTGGGCCGCCCGCCCAGCGTCGTCTTCGTCGGCGACTCGCGTGCACGCAAACTCCACGTCAGCACGGTGCGCGTGTGCGACAGGCCGGAGGTGCCGCTGCCGGCCCGGAACACATCGCCGGCGGCCCTCGCTCGCCTGAAGCCTCGACAGCCCGCCGGAGCAGTGGTGCGAGCTCGGCATGTGCCCGCAGAACGTAACGTACGACGTCATCGAGACGCGCCTGGTGTGGCGGCCGTACCTGAACGGGTACATGAAGTCCGCCCTGGAGGCCCTCGCAGACGGCTGCCGGCGCGGCGTCGCCTGCCCGGACGCCGTGGTCGTCAACGGCGGGATGTGGTACGGATACCGAGTGCCGTCCGCGCCAAACTGGAGGAAACGTGAGGCGTTCGTGACCCGCTTCAGGGAGGGTCTGTTGAAGGTGATGCCGGCGCTGGTCGAGTTGACGCGCCTGACGCGCACTATCTGGAAGCTGGAGGAGAGCTCTTACTCCGAGTTCGTGTGGGACGACAGGGATCCCAACTTCCAGAAGTCGGAGAACAACCAGCTGCTCATGGTGCAGCACGCCGTGGTATACGATATTAGTCTGCAGGTGAGCGTGGGCCACCGCCTGCTGCCGGCGTTACGTTAACTCAAACGAGCCCTGAGAACGGCAGCACGTGGCGGCCGCAGCGCTTTGCTTGGCGTTTTCGACAGAGTGTTGGCCGTTCTGTTCCCCTTGGAATACTGATGCATTGTGTCGTAGGGCTTGCGTTGGCTTTGCGAAGCTCGTAAATTATCGTTTCATGAGGATCGATGAATTGCTGCTAAATGCAGAATAGTCTGCCGCTCGATAATAATGTGTTTTTAAATATCATGTAGTATGTCAGTCGAAAGTAATTTGTTTTGAACTATTATGCATTGCGAGTTATACGTATGATTTTCTGTCTATTTATCTTCTGACGTTCAGCGTTGGGTTTCAGTCCATATTAAGGTGTAATACTCGGCGGCAAGTCCGCTTTCGGGCGTGACGGGACACTGGCGTTTCCCGCGGAAGGGAGGGTGCAGGATTTTGAAGCTGGCCGCATCGACGCATCGCTGTAGTTTGTCCAACAACGCTGACGCCCGCCAATCCATCAGTGTGTGGTGTTTACACGTGTACCTCTGCCGTCCCAGAACGAGAACCTGGTGATCTGGTCCTCACTGTTACCGGAGACCACGCGGCACATGTTCCACGTGTGCGCGCGCACCAAGCCTCGCCGCTGGCCCGAGTGCCCCGACGCGGTTCACGTGGGCCGCTCGCTGCAGACGCGCTTCGCTACCCAGATCCTGGAAGATGTGTGCACGAGAGCGAGGAGGAACGCTTAGCGCAGAAGGAACGCTCAGAAACCTCGTGTAGGTCCTTACCACGCAAGTTTGAGCCGCTGGCTTCTTCTTCTGGTCGGAGGTGCTCTGGTGTGGCCAGCTGAGCGTCGTGACGGTGATCGAAGGAATTCGGTTGGGCGTCGGAGTGGATGTGTGCATATTCCTCAGTCCTCAACTCGACGAATGTCCTGTCGTTGTGTCGCGTTAACTGGCTCTGGCTAACGTGTGACCGCGTGTCAAGTTGTTCCGAGTAAAAGGAAGAAGAGCAAATGTGTAGTCACCATACCTTGTATCTTGATGTCCTTCCATTGAGAATGCGCACACTGTACAGAATTCATTCTCTACCGTCAGCAAACGAAGCCGGTACTAAAGCAGGAAAGGTCTGAGTTTGTAACTTCTAAAATCGTAAGCCGATTAAGTTTACTCGGGGGTGCAACTGAGACATTTTACGAGGTTCAATGTGTTTTGTGGTAGGTTCCAGGCTATCACTATTCCATGTTTCGTTTCGATATTCCATATTCCAGCGTTCGTGCAGCAAAGCTTACCGATTCGTATTAGTGACGTAGTGTTGGCGAATGTGATGCATGTCGTGAATATAAGGCGTCTGGAGAGAAACGGCTTGTTTTCATGGACCACTCTTGTGATTCTGCGGCTCGTGCGGGACGCGAGAATGGAGCGTCCACGGCGGTCGGCTGCGGATACCTTCGAAACGTCCTTTCGGCGAGGCGTCTGTATCATCACACCGCGGACCTGTGTTTGAATCTGTATCATTGCACTGGGGACCTGTATTTGCATCTCCATCACCACACCGCGCACCCGTATTTACATCTGTATCACCACACCGCGCACCCGTATTTACATCTGTATCACCACACCGCGCACCCGTATTTACATCTGTATCACCACACCGCGCACCCGTATTTACATCTGTATCACCACACCGCGCACCCGTATTTACATCTGTATCACCACACCGCGCACCCGTATTTACATCTGTATCACTACACCGCGCACCCGTATTTACATCTGTATCACCACACCGCGCACCCGTATTTACATCTGTATCACCACACCGCGCATCTGTATCTGCATCTGTAAACAGGCGCGCAGTGCAGATACACTGCGCGCCTGTATGTGCATCTGTATCACCACACCGCGGACCTGTATCTGTATCTGTATCTGTATTTGTCTCCAGCCCATCCACAGGTAAAACAGGACGGGCTGAGCCGGGACGGTAACTCTGGCGGCATCTGCTCCCTTGCCTGCTCGCAGGAGTACTAGATGCCTGTTCGCAGCAGACATCTGGAGCTTGCTGATGTACTCGTTTAACGTCAGCGAAGTCTTCACATATGGTACGGCCTTTGCGACTCGCCAGGAACGTTGGAACGGCAAAACATGCAACACACAACACAACACAACACAACACAACACACACACACACACACACACACACACACACACACACACACACACACATACACACACATACAAGCACATACACATACGCACATACACACATACGCACACGCGCGCACACGCACACACGAAGGGGAACTTGAATAGCGACCAATCATCCAGAGCTAAACGTTAAAAGAGGTGAAGGCCTACGGCGGAACGGAAGAACGGAGGTCGTCCCTGCCCGCATGGCGCACAGGAGGAAGGCTGCCTGGTAAATGAGCCGTCACCTCCCCGTTTCGTTGCAGGTATTGGGCAAGTGAGAAAACCTGCCTTGTAGATCGCAGCTGGACGTCGCGGTTCAAGAACAACAGCTTCCCTCACGCTGGGCAGGCCATCGTTAGCGGTAGCCCGTGCCTGTACCACACCGCCCCACCTCGCTTCCAATCTCGATGGAGGTTTAATTATGATTTTTTTTCGTTGCGTTTTTGTAAAACTGATCAGAGTGACTGCTGAGGTGATGTAAGAGATCGCAATCCTTGCTCAGCGTGGTGTTTGTTGGATAAATTCTCCTAGACCCAGTCCAGCAATGGACGGCTGATTTTGTGACGGTAGTTTAACTTGTCACGGAATGCATGTACATGCATATGATACGCCGAGGCATTGGCGTGACCGAGTCACCAGCTACCGACGGTAGTCGTGGCCTCCTCAGGACTGCCAATGGCGATCGGTGGCGTAGCTCGGAGATAGCTGGTCTCCGCGTCGCGGCGTGACGGGCTCGAGTCGCCTCTTGCTCACTACCTGGTTCACGGATTAACATGCAGATGATGGGTAGACGGTGGGACTACGATGTGAACACGTCACCTTTGACGGCACTTTCGCCACAAAATCAACCGTTCCACGGGCATCCATCACCGAGTGTGGAGTCCAGTGTTCGGTCCACAAGCTCGATGGAACAACGTCCACTTCTTGGCCCTAAAAGATTTAAAACTAAAGACAGTCATTGACCTAAAGTTCTGGGAAAGTCCAAATATTTCTTTGTTTTAGAGATTCTGAAGTTCACGATTTTCCAACAATGTCTCTGGTTCTAAAAATCTCCAGTCCTAAAGCCACAGGGCCGAGTGTAATGTTCCAGAGAAAGACGTCTGTCATGCCACCGATTGACGCCCCGCGCTCGATCTCGTAGCCGTCTCTAATTGGTTGACATCACGTTATTTCTGTACCTCCTGACCCTGATCTTTTCCGTGTGTAGGGAGGATACATAGCGCACCGCCCTTCGTCATGTATGCTGAGACGTTCTCATATATTCCAGAGATTTCGCTGTTCCTAGAAACTTTAAGGTTTGAAGTTTTCGAACAACATCTCTAGTGCTAAGAATATCCAGCCAAACTGAGTGCGACGTCCCAGACAGAGATGTCTACAACGTCCCTTGTCATCTCACTTATAACAATGGAGATGTTAACATTATTTGCTAGTAACCTGATTAGACATTTCCGGTGAAAAGATCTATAAAATAAAAGCATATAAAGTACATATAAATGTGTATGTAAGCAAAATATGGCACATGTATATAATATGTCCATGTTAAAAAATATACATTATTATATACAGTGTATATAAAGTATATATAAAAAGTGTATATGAAGAGTATATAAAACGTCTATAAAGTAAAAAAGTATAAGCAACAAACAATGCAGCTCCACGTCCTGTACTGCTCTGAACTGCGGGTCGACATATCCAGCTCTGATTGGTCCAACTCCCTTCACGCCAACGATTTGCGCCCCTCGTTCGATGACGTAGCCGTCTCGTATGGGTTGACATCACGTTATTTCTGTACCTCCTGACGATGATCGTTTCCGTTTGTAAGGGGTATAATGATGAACCGCTCGCCGTCTTGTATGCTGTTGTGATTATGACGTGTGGTGTAAGGGCCTCTGTGTAGTGTGGGTACTGGTGTAGGTGTTAGGTGACTGATTTGGCCAACAGAAGGTTTGTGCTTTTAAGATTTTCTCTTTGGCTGACTCGCGTGAAAGCCCGGCACGAGCGAGGTCGTCACTTATTGAACTATCACGAATAACTATCGATCCCGATTCTGTTGATAAAACTGTTTTCACGTGTTTTATGGGCCTCTTCTTCTTTAACGTACGTCCATTTGGATGGACCAATACCCTGTTTTCCTGACTGGTTTTATGAACAAGGTTTTGGCAGGTACACAATGTAAACTTGCGATTGCCTACATTGATGACAAAATCTCCGCTATAAACTATGAAGGGTATCTTAGTCACACTGGAACTACGTCTGAACATATCCGCAGTGCATGCCTGAAGCTCAAAATAGCGAAATGCAAATTTCTGAAACATGACGTCAAATAGTTAAGTCATGTAGTTTCACCAAGTGGTATAGGATCGGACCGTGATAAAGTCGAAGTCATTAGAAAAGTCGATTATCCGATGGGCTTAAAAGGCGTTCGTTCATTCATTGGCATGAGCTGCTACCGCTGTTTCATTCCAAGTTTTGCAAAAATCACAAAATTTTTCCCGGAGTTAATAAAGAAAAACAACCATTTTACTGGAACGCCACTTGACACGTATGGGGGTGTCCAAAAACTTTGTGAGGTATCACAAAATAAAGGTGTAAGCCTTCTATTCATCTGCTACCGGCTGATGGATGGATCATTGGACGGTTCGGGGTTCCTTCGGTCGCCGGCTCCCCTGTCGGACGCCCACCGCGTTAATACTTTCGGAACCCTTCCACTGGAGTGCCGACCGGCAAGCGAGGTGCCCGCTTCAAATTCCTGACAGCCAGGCTCCATTGTAAAGTTTTTCAATTTCCCGTTTCGATCTTGGGATTTTTCATCCCGGTTTGGCGCTTTTCTGCCCCCGGAAAATGTGAGGTGCAAAAGAAGGTCACGTCAGCATGATGAAAAAACGCAAATTCATGACGAGAAATGGTAAAAACGGATTGAAAAAGCGAACATTCGAGAAGAAAAACGGAAAATCGGAAAACGGAAAATCCCAGTATTGTTAAGATATTTCAACCTTATTGCGGTTATACATTACAGTCACTTTGACGACACTGATTACATCGTCCTGGACTTTAAGTCGTGTGACAGTAAGTTTAAGTTGCCTTGAATGTGAGTGGATTTTGAGTGCGGGAGCATGGAGGGCTGGTTCCAAGTTAAGGGTTTAGGTTTTAGCGTTGTAGTTACCTTGGCTGGTCCCGTGGAGATGGAGGGAGAGGAACACGTACCTAGAGAGGAGAGCACCTTGAGAGAGGAGCAAGGTTATGGTAAACTTAACAGGCATGTTAATCACTGCAGCGCTGGTAGCTACTGGCGGGTATTCAGGAACTTTTACACATTCCACCTGCATGCCTTCTTACCGGGAAACACTTACATGAAAGACAGACAATACCTGCCGCTGCCGTCCCCGCTGCCGAAGCCGCTGCAGCAGCAGAAGGCACAATAGGCGCGACAATCACAAAGGTCGCCCTGGACCTGGATTGACCTTAAAAAGCTCTGTTCCCTTTCTGCCGGGGACCCAGGCCCCTTTTAGGCCCACAGTTTTTGTGAAAACCATTGTATGCTATCTTCCCAGCAGGCGGTTTTCGTATGATTTCAGTTCACACTGAGCTCCTCCCCCACCTTTAAGAAAATCCCGGCTTCGCCCCTGCTGTAAATCCACGCACACTACTCATTTTAAACCCAACCACACTAAGTCGACGATGACAAACCCAAAGAACACGAAGATGAAAAAACGCAAAGTCGCGACGTAAACGCGTTAAAGCGCAAAATGCAGAAGTTTTAACAGAAAAGTGGGAAATCGTGATGCAAAAACGTAAAAGCGGAAAATCGCAAAACAAAAAAGCGCGCAGTGGGGCCTGAGCTTGAGAGTGAAGAATTTCTTTATTTATGCACAGATGATCTGAGGTCTCGACGGTGACGTCGAAACGTTCAACCCTTAAGTTTTCAATCGGACCAAGGACCGAGAGAATCTTGGTTGACATATGGGCCACTTCGAACGTTAGCAGTAGGATGGATGGAATATTACAAGTTCGCTTTATTGGAGTCATTTCACATGCACTAGACGCAACATAGTTCAGTCACGTTGATAAAAGTCGCCTGAAACAATGCTTTAAATTGATACATGAACGGTTTGGACTGGCTGCAGGTTATGCCTGGTGTTGCGGAGTCAAGTACTAATCCGCTGGTATTTGGTGTTGGCCACACCGGATGACGCAACGAAGCGCTACGCATTTATTAACGCAAGGTGAAATGATAGCTCGTAATGTTCCATTTGTAACTGTGAAAGTTTTTGCATCAGTGTAGGTCGAATTACAATGCTCTAGGGTAATTGTAATTGTGAAAGGTTTCGTATGAGTGTAGGTCGAATTCATACCTAACGGATCGAGCTGGAGCAACAACGAGCCAACGGTTACTTGAGAGCATCACCAGCGCGTTAACCACCAATGCCATAATGACTCCTAGTTGAATGCGAAGTTGTTGGGGTATTCAGGTTTTTGTGTGATGTTGTCCCACATTATTATTCCGAAAAATATTCTCAAAATGTCAACAAAACCGGTCCTTGTGTGGTGCTAAATTGCAGACGGCTCAGATTCCGTCGGGCTTAAACATGGGATCCTATGGTCCGCAAGTGGGAGAGGTCAAACGTGCTTCGCACGTTCCGTCCGTCTCAGAACGCAGTTTCCATTGCCGCAGCTGCTGTCGAGGACGCAATGCAGCAAATTCCGTGAGATCGCCCGCAAAATCGCACGTAGTGTGGTTTGGGTCATAGACTGATTTGCTTAAGTCGCCTTCGGCCCAGCTTTCTGCATAAAATACTAATCATTTTTAGCCATTGCACCTACATATTCAATTCAGAAATGACCTTTAATATAAGAGAAGACACCGTATTGTTATATAAATCCACTACAAATCAAAGAGCATATTAGCCTCAACAATTCGGCGGGGGCGGGGGCGGGCATCATTAGAAGTAATCTAGAGCATGAAGTCAATATTCAGATGCATATGTTAATGCCTATGTTAAAAAGGCGCGTGACAAACAGAAAAGCCATCTAACACTGCAGACACTAGAAAACGAGTACATTATCACAAAGTAAGGCAATGCGAACAATAAAGAGGGGTTCATTCATGCCCGAAACAGTTGGGGCGCCCTAAAGGGAAAGGCTATGAGTGACATGAAGAACCACCAGAAACCATCACCAGAACCTCCACCAACGAACTATGAAATTGTAAGAGGTTGGGACGAACCATTGTTTATATATATATATATATATATATATATATATATATATATATATATATATATATATGTGTGCATTTGTGTGGTTCTAAAGAATAACCCATATATATATATATATATATATATATAATATATATATATATATATATATATATATATATATATATATATATATATATGTGCATTTGTGTGGTTCTAAAGAATAACCCAGCTCCAAGCGCTACACGCAAAGTTCGCACAAGGTTATTAAGCTCACAAAGATCGCACAAGGGTCATTTGAGGTAAACCTAGGTCGCTGACCTTAGGTGACCTCAAAAGCGAAAATCGCGAAGATGTGCTCTACAGAGCCAATTGCCGCCATCCGATACAATTTTGCCGCCAAATTAAGTATTTAGTGCTGGTAAATGCAAGCAGCATTGCGTAGTTCAGCTCCATCAGGACAGCACGTGGGCATTGCACGGAATGATAGACTTCAGGCAATACCTATCTGATCCATTTTTCCTTGACGCCTTCCTTTCCCAACGTGTACCATTACTTGCCAATTTTTGCTCGAAATCGAATTTGCTGAATTCGAAATCAGCTTAAGAAAATAAGCTAGAAAGCACGTTCTTGCAGAAAAACGTGTACCAAGGTCAATAAGGTTCATCTTAGGACAGTGACCTCAGATGGCCTAGGAGAGACTAAAGCCATAAGAATGTGTGTTCAGTCATCCCTGACATTGTTTTGTGCCATTTCAGCCTTAAATTAGGCATTCAACAAGAAACTGGCGGCGTTTTATCGTGTAGCCCCTGCAGAAAAGTGGTACGCGCGAGCATGTTTTTGGTGATCTGTCCGTGAACTGATCTGATATCGACTGGAAATTTGGTACGCTAGTAGAAGACGGCATGTCCTGTTACACGAGTATATGTCCCTGTTTGTTGGCTGAGATGATTATAACACAAGTTCAGTGCTAGAGAATATTGCTCGACTTTTGAACTTGACCTAAAGTCGTGACCTGACGTCAGACCAACCCATCTATTTTTATTTTTCAGTTGTTTATCTGAATACCCATAGCAGGTTCTTAACCCTACTCCCGGCAGAGAGGGGCCTGAATCCGCCACCCTCTCAGGTTTTCTGCTTGTTAATTCCAGGGTTTTTGACGCAGCTTCACGTAAGCTTGGTCTCTTTTCCTAGCTATTCTTTCTACGTATTGTGACAAAATTTCGAAATTTTTTTTTGCACAGGGGCGGAGCCGGGCAACGTTTTTGGGAGGCACCTCAGGTCAATTTTGGCCCTGTTGAGGGTAAAAGGAACATGACTGCCAAAAATAGCGTTTTTAAGATAAAACTTAAAACGGTATATGTATATATAGCTGAATAGTTGGGCAGCGTGCAAATACAATTTTGCTTATTTGAGGCCACTTTACAAAGTCAGGTCAAGGTCCAAAGTCAAAATTTGGTCCTATAGTAATTATTTCGGCAATATTTTTTGAAACGCTAAACCCAGAATACGTATGACGTAAAAGGGTGTCTTCTATTCGTGTACCAAGTTTCAGGTCGATATCAGGTCGGGTCACGAAGTTATGACCTAAAATGTCAGTGCGCGTACCCAATATCACAATAGCCGTAAAATGGAGTTTTTGAAATAGAGTGAATTCAAATGATTGAAAACGTTTGCAGATAATATCAAATGCACATGAGGTCATTCCAAGTGACTCCAAGGCCACTGGAGGTCATTTAAGGTCAAAGGTCACAAGTTGGTCTGAGGACCAGGTGACCACGACAGTTCCCCTTTTTCATGTACTTGGCATCGCCTATGCTAACATTATAGAAACATTGTGATGCGATTTGTGCTTTTTCAGCATTACATGACTAGCAGAAGTCAAAAAGTGTTTTACCTTTTTTGTTCATTCATTTGTTAAAAAGCTAAGCCTCCCGTTTTTGAAAGTCGGTGAACGCCTACGAATTTTTTCAAAATTTGGAACGTGTGTACCAGTTTTAAAAGTCCCATCCAAGACCTCTCGATTCATGCCAATTTTATCGAAATCGGTTCATAGAGTTATGAAAAGTAGGAAATTACCCCTCATTTTGATATTTTTGCTCCCCCTTCCTGTATCTACTCCTTTCAAAATTTTGAAAACTGCTTTTTCAAAGTGTAGTTCACGTCATCACAAATCCATTGCCGTTTGTTGCGATGAAATCGGATGTGTGGTTCTCAAGATCTCAGGGGGGTCGAATTCGCCCCCCCCCCACCTGCCGGGAATCGGCCATACCGTCTAACCCTCCGGGAATAGGGTTAAGCATGTCTTTAAAACTCTATTCGTGACAGCAGTTTGTTTCCCACAACCATGACCCGAATTTTATGCTCAATGATGTTGAATGACCTTGAATTTGTTTTAACACCGAATGATTCGCTCTTTAATAGAACAGCAAACCATTCGAGTAGCCTCGCTTGTAGCGTTGGGAGATGGGTTAAATATATATATATATATATATATATATATATATATATATATATATATATATATGGTTTGTTTCACCCTATTTGGATTTCATGACTTGTTGTTGGTGTTTTCCTTGGGGGGTTCTGTCGTAGTTGGTTTATTTGTTAACTGCGTAATTCGTGAGCCATAGATATATATTTGGTTCTTCGTTTCTCTCATGGGTTCTCCCTTTATACGGGGGACCCCTTATTGTTTCAAGCATGAATTAAGTTGAGCCCTTGTTATTGCTCGCAGTGCCTTGTGCAGTGCCTTGTGCCTTGTGCCGTTTTATTCGTTCCTTTTCAGTGCCTGCAGTGTGGCGGTGGCTTTTCTGTTTGCCACGCGCTTTTTTACATGTGAATTTGAACTCTAACTTCATGTTGTAGATTACCCCTGATGATGGTCCCCGGCCGAATTGTTGAGGTTAATATACTCTTTGATCTGTGACTGAGTTATATAACATTACGGTGTATCTGGCGTTTCCTGGTAAACTGAAGGTCATTTATTTATTGAACAGGTACGATTTCCAAAAAACTAGGAGTATTTAGGAGCCATTCTTTAAGATATAAGTCCACTTTTAGCAGCAGGCCTTCCCAAGCAATGTTAGTGACTGAAACGTGAACACTACGTCAGTGAACCTTTTTGCTTGCTAAACTTCATTATATAGAAACGTTGTCATAAATGCAACCACTTATATGGAATTCCTGGTATATGAAAGCAAAGTTGCCGGTCCCGAGAAGCTACAGTAAGTAGTAGAGGATGGGATATATGGAATTTCGGCTACATGGGACAAATCTGGCTTATTAATCATATCCGTCCACCTATCCATCCTCAAATAAACCTCACTGGCCTCAGACGGCCGGGGCGGGATTTGCCCTGACGCCTGCCCGCTTAGTGCACCTCGCGCTGAAACCCTGGAGACGTCCGTTGGTGCGCTCGCTGCTTCAGGCGTTTCATTGTAACGCCATCTAGTGACTGCAAAATGAAATCGCTGTCCGACGCTGGTGTAATCTAGCGTGAGGGACAGGAACTAGCAGTAGTGCGGGATAGTATCCGGTCGGGGATGTCGGTAGCAAAATCGGTACCATTTTCGTATAATCCCAAGATCTTGATAAATGTCTAATACATGGAAAACTTTTTTTAATTGTCAGAATCGTGATTAATTTTTCTGGAACATTACACTCGGCCCTGAGGCTTCAGGACGGGAGGTTTTTAGAACCAGAGACATTGTGGGAAAATCGTGAACTTCAAAATCTCTAAAAAACATGGAAATATTTGGACTTTCCCACAGCTTTAGGCCAATGACTGCCTTTAGTTTTAAATCTTTTAGAGCCAAGGAGTGGACTTTGTTCCATCGAGCTTGTGGACCGAACACTGGACTCCACACTCGGTGATGGATGCCCGCGGAACGGTTGATTTTGTGGCGACAGTGCCGTCAAAGGCGACGTGTTCACATCGTAGTCCCACCGTCTACCCATCATCTGCATGTTAATCCGTGAACCAGGTAGTGAGCAAGAGGCGACTCGAGCCCGTCACGTCAAGACGCGGAGACCAGCTATCTCCGAGCTACGCCACCGATCGCCATTGGCAGTCCTGAGGAGGCCACGACTACCGTCGGTAGCTGGTGAGTGGGTCACGAAAATGCATCGGCGTATCATATGCATGTACATGCGATCCACGACGAGTCAAACTATCGTCACAAAATCAGCCGTCAATTGCCGGCCTGGATATAGGAGAGTTCATGCAACAAACAATACGCTTAGCAAGGATTGCGATCTCCAACATAAACTCAGCAGTCATTCATACCAGTTTTACAAATCGCAACGAAAAAAATAATAAAAACTCCATCGAGATTGGAAGCGAGGTGGGGCGGTGTGGTACAGGCACGGGCTACCGCTAACGATGGCCTGCCCAGCGTGAAGGAAGCTGTTGTTCTTGAACCGCGACGTCCACCTGCGATCTACAAGGCAGGTTTTCTCACTTGCCCAATACCTGCAGCGAAGCGTGGCGGTGACAGCTCATTTACCAGGCAGCCTTCCTCCTGTACGCCATGCGGGCAGGGACGACCTCTGTTCTTCCGTTCCGCCGTAAGGCCTTCACCTCTTTTAACGTTTAGCTCTGGATGACTGGTCGCTATTCAAGTTCCCCTTCGTGTGTGCGCGTGTGTGCGCGTGTGTGCGTATGTGCGTGTGTGTGCGTGTGCGTGTGCGTGTGCGTTGTGTGCTTGCGTGCTTGCGTGTGCGTGTGCGTGCATGCGTGCGTGTGTGTTTGCGTGTATGTGTGTGTGTGTATTTGTGTGTTGTGCTGTGTTGTGTGTTGCTTGTTTTACTGTTCCAACGTTCCTGACGAGTCGCAAAGGCCGTACCGTATGTGACGATTTCCCTGACGTCAAACACATACATCAGCAAGCTCCAGATGTCTGCTGCGAACGGGCATCTAGTACTCCTGCGAGCAGGCAGGGAGCAGATGCCGCCAGAGTTACCGTCCCGGCTCAGCCCGTCCTGTTTTACCTGTGGATGGGCTGGAGACAAATACAGATACAGATACTAATACAGGTCCGCGGTGTGGTGATACAGATGCACATGCAGGTGCGCGGTGTGGTGATACAGATGCAAATACGGGTGCGCAGTGTGGTGATACGGATGCAAATACAGATGCGCGGTGTGGTGATGGAGATGCAAATACAGGTCCCCAGTGCAATGATACAGATTCAAACACAGGTCCGCGGTGTGATGATACAGACGCCTCGCCGAAAGGACGTTTCGAAGGTGTCCGCAGCCGACCGCCGTGGAGATGCGCCGTGGACGCTCCATTCTCGCGTCCCGCACGAGTCGCAGAATCACAAGTGGTCCATGAAAACAAGCCGTTTCTCTCCAGACGCCTTATATTCACGACATGCATCACATTCGCCAACACTACGTCACCAATACGAATCGGTAAGCTTCACTGGACGAACGCAAAACAAAACATGGAATAGTGATAGCCTGTAAGCTACCACAAAACACTTTGAACCTCGTAAAATGTCTCAGCTGCACCCCCGAGTAAACCTAATCGGCTTACGATTTCAGAAGTTACTAACGCAGACCTTTCCTGCTTTAGTACCGGCTTCGTTTGCTGACGGTAGAGAATGAATTCTGTACAGTGTGCGCATTCTCAATGGAAGGACATCAAGATATAAGGTATGGTGACTACATATTTGCTCTTCTTCCTTTTACTCGGAACAACTTGACACGCGGTCACACGTTAGCCAGAGCCAGTTAACGCGACACAACGACAGGACATTCGTCGAGTTGAGGACTGAGGAATATGTACACATCCACTCCGACGCCCAACCGAATTCCTTCGATCACCGTCACGACGCTCAGCTGGCCACACCAGAGCACCTCCGACCAGAAGAAGAAGCCAGCGGCTCAAACTTGCGTGGTAAGGACCTACACGAGGTTTCTGAGCGTTCCTTCTGCGCTAAGCGTTCCTCCTCGCTCTCGTGCACACGTCTTCCAGGATCTGGGTAGCGAGGCGCGTCTGCAGCGAGCGGCCCATGTGAATCGCGTCGGGGCACTCGGGCCAGCGGCGAGGCTTGGTGCGCGCGCACACGTGGAACATGTGCCGCGTGGCCTCCGGTAACAGTGAGGACCAGATCACCAGGTTCTCGTTCTGGGACGGCAAAGGTACGCGCGTAAACACCACACACTGATGGATTGGCGGGCGTCAGCGTTGTTGGACAAACTACAGCGATGCGTCGATGCGGCCAGCTTCAAAATCCTGCACCCTCCCTTCCGCGGGAAACGCCAGCGTCCCGTCACGCCCGAAAGCGGACTTGCCGCCGAGTATTACACCTTAATATGGACTGAAACCCAACGCTGAACGTCAGAAGATGAATAGACAGAAAATCATACGCATAACTCGCAATGCATAATAGTTCAAAACAAATTACTTTCGACTGACATACTACATGATATTTAAAAACACATTATTATCGAACGGCAGACTATTCTGCATTTAGCAGCAATTCATCGATCCTCATGAAGCGATAATTTACGAGCTTCGCAAAGCCAACGCAAACCCTACGACACAATGCACCAGTATTCCAGGGGGAACAGAACGGCCAACACTCTGTCGAAAACGCCAAGCAAAGCGCTGCGGCCGCCACGTGCTGCCGTTCTCAGGGCTCCATTGAGTTGAACGTAATGCCGGCAGCAGGCGGTGGCCCACGCTCACCTGCAGACTAATATCGTATACCACGGCGTGCTGCACCATGAGCAGCTGGTTGTTCTCCGACTTCTGGAAATTGGGATTCCAGTCGTCCCACACGAACTCGGAGTAACAGCCCTCCTCCAGCTTCCAGATAGTGCGCGTCAGGCGCGTCAACTCGCCCAGCGCCGGCATCACCTTCAACAGACCCTCCCTGAAGCGGGTCACGAACGCCTCACGTTTCCTCCAGTTTGGCGCGAAAGGCACTCGGTATCCGTACCACATCCCGCCGTTGACGACCACGGCGTCCGGGCAGGCGACGCCGCGCCGGCAGCCGTCTGCGAGGGCCTCCAGGGCAGACTTCATGTACCCGTTCAGGTACGGCCGCCACACCAGGCGCGTCTCGATGACGTCGTACGTTACGTTCTGCGGGCACATGCCGAGCTCGCACCACTGCTCCGGCGGGCTGTCGATGCTCAGGCGAGCGAGGGCCGCCGGCGAGGTGTTCCGGGGCGGCAGCGGCACCTCCGGCCTGTCGCACACGCGCACCGTGCTGACGTGGAGTTCGCACACACGTGAGTCGCCGACGAAGACGACGCTGGGCGGGCGGCCCAGGAGGGCTTTGGTCCGCCGCAGGCCGGCCTCGAACGAAGGCCCTCCCGGGTCGCCGAGACAAGACGAGACACACCCGGAGTCCGGCGACCGTTTCTCCCACGGGTACGCCGCGTCGCTGAGACGGAAGGTGACGTTACACGGACTTCGTAAATCGCTGATGGGCCCTGGAACGTAGGTGCATACGTACAGACGTGGGAAATGGATTGCATGTAAACCGATAGTATGATAATGCTCGGAACCTCATTGTCGACGCTTGTTCCGTGCACAGTCTCCTCTTCGTCGGCAACAGGTCTCTTTGCGTTTCTTCGCCATTGCTTATCGACTGAAGTTTCTCATTCCTGATTGTGTAAGTGCATATTTTGAATACGAGAAAGGCCATCTGAACTGACACAAATTTGGCAATAGCGCATACAATTTTGTCTCGGATATTTTGAAGAACGTAATATATGATGAGTTATTCTTGTATAGTTATGTTTTTATATATATTTCTTAGTTTATCATCACAAAGTCTACAGTTATCAGGTAAATGGTCAAACTGATTATTTGACAGGGGAATTGAATAATTATCTTGATGTGATTCTGTTAGAACTATGGGACGTGGGAAAAACATTCGATCTGGGTTTGTTATCGATGCATGATAAGAATACTCAAGTTGTTATGATTTCGGAAAAAAAAAAATTTCGGTTCCATGGTACATTTCAAACGATTTGATTCACTGATGATCGTATGGTTCAAACACAGACTGATGAGCGTGAGGATGATATAGGGAAAACCATCAACAGACTGTTCGCCTGGGTCCGAAAGTTCTGGTTTTGAATACCGCTAACAACGATATTTTATCTTTCCTCGTGGAACGAGCGTAGGACGCAGTGGCACAAATCTCCCCGTCTAACGAAAACGTCTCTGTCTAAATGCAATGCACAAATGACCAATCACGCTATGCAGAGAAGCTACAACTAACGCAGTCATGTGCAAGTCGCAGCGTCGGCGCACCACAGTTGTCATCCGGAACATAGTCCCTGGTCTCAAGGTTTTCTCCTTCTCCCGATCACTTTATGGCAATCGCATCTACGAATAGTCCCACTGGCAACGCTGACACGTCACGTATATACATGCGGCATCTTCTCATCATTACGTACGTACCTCTGGCCAACATCAGCAGGCACAGAACGACGAGCACGATGATAGCCCTGTGAGCATGTCTTCTTCTGAATATCGTCATTTGTGTTGAAAAGCCATAGCACAGCATAGTTGTTCACCGCGTTCTGTAAGTCGTTTGTCGTTTGTTAGCTATGCTGGTCTTCACGCAATTACGGAGCATCATGCTGCATCAGGATATAGTTATGTGCGTATGGTCCCTATGGGTCAACAATTTACATGCTCTGACAATGTCCTTGCGCTAGGCAAGTACTGATCTATTTGTATTGTCGGAGCTTGAATGAATAAAGTAATCTCCCTTTACAAAAAACCACCATGAAACTGCAACCACATATGCAAAAGCTGTAGTTTTCGTTGCAAATTGCGAATTATAAATCACCTTGCATACAAACTGCAATCTGTACGCAACCAGACTGCACCGATCTATTATATTTTTGTTCCTTACTCCACTAAAAAAGCAACCGCTTTTTCATGCCGAAATACATTTTTTTCTTACTTCAAACAACTTTTACTAACCCCTTATTCCAAAAATTTTATAACAATCAACAAATTACATTTTGCAACAGCGGTAGAAAGAAGGAAAGCACCATGCCGAAAATTACAAATGCATTATACTGACTTCTCAGCCGTTCTAGTATCACCCGAGCATAAAAACGTTGGTGTTCCCAATGTCATTCCTGATGTAGTAAAGCCGTCTTATTTTGGTCGAAATCGGCTTTCCGCCGGTTGCGTTTTCCAAAAACTGCCGGAACAAAAAAACTGGCGCCACTCAACCACGACAACCACTTTACCAACGCCACTGGTTCACACAGCGTGAACCCTGCTGTGAACGCCGCGAACGTCGCCGGCCACTCCGCACGGCACCAGGAGACGCCAGGACACCGCGCTTTGCGTCCTCCCGGTACGGTCTCCACTGGCGCCAACCCTCACTCCCGCCAGCGCAGCGGTCGCCGACACGCACCGGACTCCCGCCAATCTCGAGCGCAAATGGCGTCGGCACGAGCTGTAGCCGGGCCAGTCACCTCTGTGTACCGCCCGCGGCGCACTCTGCAGCGTGACCGTGCATGCAATTGGCTCCGCGCCATCCATGCGAGGCCACCGCGAGTCCGGCACGCGATTTCTGCTTTGGTGTACCTGTAGACGCGTCCAGGGGGTGCTTGTAGGAAAATTATTTTCCTAACCCAAAAATTCTTCGGCGCTCAGGCTGTCTGAAGTGAAATTCTAAGGAATTTATATGAATATCCCCATTTGAAAAAGTCCCATTTTTCGACGTTCAAGGCCGAGTTCGACGTCCCAGACAGAGAAGCCTGAGATGCCCAAAGTCGTCTCACTTTTAACAATAGGAGTGTTATGTCTAAATGGCATTCTTTAAAAGTAATGGGACTCGATACTCCCTGTGAAAAAGTCAGTGTAAGCGACAAACAATGCAGATTAGCATCCACTGTTTCTTGGGGTCGCTTTGCGATACAACCAACTCTGATTGGTCTAGAGCTCCTCACGCCACCAGCTTACGCCCCTTGGTTGATTATGTTGTCGTTTCTCACTGGTTGACATTAAGTCATTTTTGTACCTACTGGTCCGGATCATTTCCGTTTCTAGGAGTATTAACCCGCGCACGACCGTCGGTCAGTTATGACCATGCCCGACTGAGGGGGGGGGGACAACTGGTCAGGTCCCCCTCTAACTCACGAATGGTTGGTCCGCACGATAAAAATAAGTACACCGTTGGAAAGCCTGTGACGAGTAAAGTCCCAAACTGGTCTCATTTTTTAGTTTTAGATAATATGTAAGCAATTTACGCCCTATATATATTTTCTCATAGCCGACTGCATGAGACCGAGAAACGGCTTGAATCTTAAGGGCTGTGGCTAATAACTCATAGCTAAAGGCACCAGGGCACAAGTAAATGTCCGCAAATGCCCATACACTTCTAATTTCTCGGATTTGTTCAATATATACGCCGAAACGTTGAGTTAAAGACACAACAATTTTGGCGCCGGCTGTCGGGATGCGCCGCAGCCGTACGCAGTAAGAAATTAACGGGAACTAATTTTAGCGTTCCTTTATTTTCGCAAAAAACCTATCCATGTAAATTTTATTGGTATTATTGGTTCTTGTGATGGCTTTTCATGCTTAAATTTTGGAAAAAAATCATTAGCTACCAATCTACACAATTGGCAGAGCTTTATTCGCGAGAGCCTGTTTATTTTCAGAATATGCTTTTTCAGGTTCCTGGTATTACTTTCGTCTGCGCAAACTCGTTCTCTCATTTTCTACCCATTCTGAGAAATTCATTGCTAATTTTGACGGTGGTACATTTTGTCTCACTACAGTTATTCGTGACCTGACTTCAGGTCAATGGCTGGAAGTCATTGATACTTTTCCCAATGACGGTAGCTAGATGTCTGTTTCACTCCACAGTAAAAATGTTATGAAATATTCCGTCAATTTCCGAAAAAAACGACGACATGTCCTAAAAATGGGTTTGACCTTAGGTCAATGACCCGGAAAATTCCGAAAAATCTGAGATGGCAGATTTGTTACATCTATCAAGATCACTAATCCCTTAAAGTATTATTTTGATGTCTTGTTTTGCGAAAAAGTTGCAGGGCGCTGAACATTTTTGGAGATAGGTCCGTTTGACCTGACGTAGGTCAAGCAACTGACCTGACCTGAGGTAAAAACGTTGACACAAGGTGTAAAAATGATGAAGCAAAATTACACAAAGTTTCGTGACTCTGTGTCTGCTTGTTCTCTCGCAATTCCAGAAAAACCTCAGGAGGGCGGTCAACTGTCCCCCAGTCGAGGGCGGTCAACTGTCCCCCAGTCGAGGGCGGGTGAATAACGCACCGCTCGTCGTCATGAAGGCTCTTTTGATTTGGAAGGCATAGTGGAAGGATCTCCGTATAATGTTGATGTCGGTGTAGGTGTTTGGCGAACGAATGAAATGAACAGAAGTTGGACTTAGATTTTCTCTCTGGTTGACTCGCGAGAAAGACTGCGACGAACGAGGTCGTCACTGGTTGAACTATCACGCAGGCAGCTAGAAATCTGATATAGTGATGAACTCGCTCCAGGCTGACGCTCGGAGGGTTGTCCCGTTTTACAGCGCAACTTATCGGACGGAAATGAAACAAAACATATCGTATTCCATGATTTCAGAGACGATTTCATTACTCGTTTCGCACACCTTTCCCATGACCTTGACATTCATATTTTCTTGTCATCAGCTTGGTCACATAGGATCCCAATAGTGATTCGGTCACTCTCAAGACCGGCACAACAAGCTCGACGCCGTCTGGACCGCTCGCATCGGTTATCATGGAGATGTCACACGCGCATGTATATACAATGCATAGAGGTTTATATAGATTTATTAGGCAAATTTCTTAATAATTTACCAGAGCGACACATATTAATGTTTTCGTCTCAGGTCTATCCTAGGTCAGGTCAAATGGACATATGTCCAAAAAAGTTTAGCGCCCTGAAGCATTTCGGAAAGCATGATATCACAGTACAGCTTTCAGGGATTAGAGGTCTTGATAAATGCAATAAACCTGCTATCTCACACATTTCGGAAACTTCCCGGTCATTGGCCTAAGATCAAGGCCATTTTCGAGGACATGTCGTTTTTTTAGGAATTTGACGATTTTGCAAATTTTGAGTGTGAGGTAATGCAGACATCCAATTAAAGTCAATGGAAAAAGTATTGATGACCTCGAACCATTGACCTGAGGTCAGGTCACGAATACATGTTGTGAATCAAAATGCACCACAGTCAAAATCGGCGATAAATGACATGAAACACACAGAAAATGGCACAAAATGGCTCTTACAGCTGCGAATAAACAGCTTGCAAGAAGTCCAAAAAGTTCCAAAAAGCTGCATATATGGAAAATAAGCAAGCTTTCACGAATACAGCTCCGCAAGTGTTGTAGATGGATAACCACTTGACTTGTTACAAACCGAATGAATTGTCTGACAAGGCGTACACCGCCAGAATAAAAGAACGCTAAAATTCGGTCCCGTTAATTCCATCTCGCGCTCGGCGTCGGCGCCCGCCGTGCAGTGGCGCAGAAATCGCTGTCTTTAACTTAACGTTGCCGCGTAACTTTTAACCCGCGTACGACCGTCGGTCCGTTTCGAACACGGGCGACTGGGGGGGGGGGGCAGTTGACCGCCCCCCCTCTAACTCACGAACAGTTGGTCGCACGATACAAATAAGCATACCGTTGGAAACCTTGTGACGAGTAAAGTTCGAAACTGGTCTCATTTTTAGTTTTAGATAATATGTAAGCAGTTTACGCCCTATACGTATGTTTTCTCATCGCCGACTGGATGAGACCGAGAAATGGCCTGAATCTCAAGGACTGTGACTAAAAACGATTAGGCAAAGGCACCAGCGCACAAGTAAAGGTCCGCGGATGCCGATACACGTCTAATTGCCCAGATTTGTTCAATATATACGCCGAAACGTTGAGTTAAAGACACGGCATTTCTCGCGGCAGCTGCTAGGCGTGCGCTGCTGCCGTATGCGGTCACAAATTGACGGGAATTAATTTTAGCGCTCATTTATTTTCGCGAAAAAAAGACGATCTATGTATATTTTATTCATCTTAGAGGTTCTTGTAATGGTTTTTCATGCTTAAATTTTGGAGAAGTTTATTAGTTACCAATCTACAAAATTGGCGGAGCTTTATTCGCGAGAGTCTGTTTATTACCAAAATATGCCATTTTTCCAAACTTTTTAAGGTTCCTAGTATTACTTACGTCTGTGCAAGCTAGTTCTGCCATTTTCTACTCATTCTGAGTAATTCATCGCCGGTTTTGACGGTGGTACATTTTGGCTCACTACAGTTATTCGTGACCTGACCTCAGGTCAACGGCTGGAAGTCAATGATACTTTGCCCAATGACCAGATGTCTGCTTCACTCCACACTAAAAATGTTACGAAATATTTTGTCAATTTCCGAAAAAAACGACGACATGTCTTAAAAATGGGCTTGACCTTAGGTCAATGAACCGGAAAATTCCGAAAAATCTGAGATAGCAGATTTGTTGCATCTATGACGTTTACTAATCCCTTAAAGTGTTATTGAGATATCTTGTTTTGCGAAAAAGTTAGAGGGCGCTAATTTTTTTTGGACATAGGTCTGTTTGACATGACCTAGGTCAGGCACCTGACCTGACCTGAGATCAAAATTTTGACACGAGATGTAAAATTGATGAAGCAAAAGGCACACAGAGTTTCGTGACTCTGTGTTTATTCGTTCTCTCGCAATCTCAGAAAAACCTCAGGGGGGCAGTCAACTGCCCCCCCAGTCGGGGACGGGTTAACAGATTAGAGAAATTACGCGAATATCGTCATCTGCAGACTTTCACTTATTCGTTCGTGCCTCTACCTAGCCTTTATTAATCACAGCCCTTCAGATCCAGGCCGGGTCTCGGTTTCATGTAGTCGGCTGTGAGAAAACATATTTGTGGCGTAAATGGCTTACATATTATCCAAAACTAAAAAAAAATAAGGATAGCTCTGAGGTTTACTTGTCACGAGTCTTCCAAAGGCATGCTTATTTTTTGTTGGGCAACCAACTGTTCGCGGGCAAGAAGGCGGAAGACACGGTGAACCACCCCCAATCGGGCATGCATGCGTCGACTGCCAGTCGGGCGGGCGCTAAGCAGACATGGCTTTACAGCTGCCTTTCTAAAACCTGACAGAAATAGCTGCTTTACGTCGCCTTGGTTTTGGCACTCCTGGGCGTAGCCAGCACGAAAACTTACCAGTTGTTAGCGAGTTCAACTACTGTTTGAATGGATACCAACACATTTATTTGCGTTTCGCGTAAGATATGATCTCGTGAGATATGATTTCATCTTGCGTGAGATATGATTCGTGTCACTAGCTAGTTTCCGATGTTATTCGGTGACGGGGAAGGGTGGAGAAATTTTGCGCTTCTCCTCCAACGCGTGTAATTCTCAGAGGTCTTCCACTGCAAGCATGAAAAACAAATGAAAGCTGTTTTTTGGTCATAATTACAAATAAAGGTAATACCCAGATAGATGCATTGGTGACTTTACGAACATTTTGCAGGAGAGGAATTTACCATTTTTCGCCACCTGCTGGGAAATGCAGCTCTATCTCCTCCCAACGGAGCCTACATGGAGTTTAAGGACTCTTAAGTGAAGATATCGCTGACTATGCCGGTTTGGGGTAAGATGGTCTTTACACCTTCCCCAAGGTTGATACCACTATTTATAACTGTTGGGTCATTTCCAGTCGCTTGGTATCATCACGTTGTGCAACGCATGTGTTCCCGTCTGTTTCCAGCATGGACCAGAAAGTCTGCATCCTGATGTTTCCATGCAGTTCATGTGTTCAGAAATGAGAACGAAGCAGAAAAAGAAACAAAACGGCTATCCGTGAACGCGATCTCGCGGTTCCGTACTACCCCTTCTAGTTTAAACCACAGTACCATTCGGGCAACCGAGAACATGCGGTGGTGTTGGTCAAGTTGTTCAAAATTTAGCCTCTACGTCAGTCAATGGGAAACTAGTGCTCTCCTCCCGCCGACGGCGCACGAAACACGCTCGATGATTGGTCGACGCGTTAACAGCTTCCGACTTACTACGGGAGGCAGCCTCTACACATGCCCCCGAGACAACCGGCCACCTGTCGGCGAACGGCCGTTACTGGCAGGGACGCACACAGGAGGCGGTGAAAGCTGTGACGAATAAAGCTTACACCATTATTTTGGAAAATTCAGCAGTATTGAGCCAATGCAGATAAATGCATCTGTGAGGAACGATGCGAAGCATTGCAGCCGACCATACTGCACGCAAGTTTGTGACGATGTATTAACCACGGTTCAGGAAATACGTTCCAGATTGTCACGGAGACTAACACCTACCATTAGTTTTCTGGAGACCCGTAAGTTTAATTATTACATGGCAGTGAAAAGCATTTTGCTGCTACCTTTGGACCACACGACCATCCCATCAGCTGTGATGTGCGGTAGAATGGAAAACCAAATGTGTGGAAAGAGAGGTCTGGGGAATGGGCAGCAGAAGATTGGGAAGTTCTGAAGTTAATTCATATTTGCAAGCTTCACTGATAGCCGGACTACAATATTGAAGAAACATAAAGAAACGACCTGTAAACAATCAAGCGGGGACGAAACCCGCGAAACGCAAGGACAAACAAAATATTCAAAACCTAGTAAAACTGTTTTTCTTACCAAACCGCCCAGGTCAACTGGTTGCATTCTGAGATCTCAAGGAGAAGGGGGGAGGGGTGGGGGTGGGGGAGGGCGTGGAATCCGACTCCGCACAGCATCAGGCCAAAACGGATCACACGTAAAGCAGCAATAATCCAACTGAGCGGTCCGGCCATTACACTTCTTCAAGCTTGTAATCTTGGAGCCACAGGACACCGAATAACGAAATTTTTACCACGAGATAGCTCATCCATTTTTACCCTTATTTTTTGCACTGGCGTCGGTGGTGCGTCGCCTTTCAAGAACTAAAAAACTCTTTTGTCTACACGACTATTTCTCGAGAGATGTTTTGCTCCTACACCTCTCTTGAACGGATGTCTGTATCTGTAGCAGCAGTGACAGTGAATATCATATACCATATGATATTATATCATAGGCATATACAGTATCATAGGCACGCATGACGTTTCAGGTTGAAATTTTGGTGTACAAGATACTGAAACAGGCCGATAAATGTCCGTATGTGTTGCGAAATGCACAATGGAAAAAGAGCTGCAGCAAACATATTTCAAAGATACCAATTAATATGAAGGAAACGCAGTAAGCAGTTACATGCGGTTCGTCATACGGCTACAGGGCAACTTTTTGGTTTTATGGCGAACGTTCAGCGTGTTAAGGGCGACAACACCGCACGGTAAGCAGCCTACAAGTCTGCACATAATTTCCTCTTTGCTTGAGATCCCGAATCCGCAGCGCTCCTTAATGTCTGCTGGTATGTTTTGACGTGAACCAGGAAACCGAAATGGAGAACGGCATGTACGGGAGAGAATATAAGCTGTTTATGCTACAGAGCCAGCAATGACGTCCTGCCCCTTCTTGCTATGCTCTGAACAAAACGTCATCATCCCCGCACGAAAAGTCAGGCGATGACCACAGGCTCAGCCTCGGCAGAGACCACAGGCGCCCGCTAAGTCTATACGGTTCCTCGGGCCGGCGTCTCCAGCCGCAGCCGCGAGGAGAGGGAGCGCGGGACGCGGCACGGTTCCTCGGGCCGGCGTCTCCAGCCGCAGCCGCGAGGAGAGGGAGCGCGGGACGCGGCACGGTTCCTCGGGCCGGCGTCTCCAGCCGCAGCCGCGAGGAGAGAGAGCGCGGGACGCGGCACGGTTCCTCGGGCCGGCGTCTCCAGCCGCAGCCGCGAGGAGAGGGAGCGCGGGACGCGGCGTCCCAGCTGACCTCCCGGCCGCGAGACGGCCGTCAGCAGTGCAGCCGCCCTGCTGCACGCCGCCGCGGGCGCCCTGCAAAGGTGAGCGACCGCGCGGCAGCCTCGGCCGACCAGGAGGCAGCAGCAGCGGGCGGCGCTCCTGGCGCAGCGCGGACGGCGTCCGGCAGGGGGGGGTTGTCGGCGTCTCGGGCGCGGGCAGCCAGGGATGGTGGCGGTGACAGTCGCGGCGCGAACCACCGTCGGTGGCCGGAGCTCTGGTGATCGCGACTGGCGCCGGAGCTGCGTTGCGTTGTGATTTGTGAAGCTGGTGCGGCGTCGTGACTGGCGGCCGAAACCAATAATTCTAATGGTGATCTGGATAGCGTGGAGACCAAGGTAAGAGCTTATTCACCATGGCTTTATTCTTTGAATTAAAACATCCATTCAAATGTCACGTTTCGAAACCAAACATATTTAGCCCTGGCTATGGCTGCGTTGGAAAGCAATGAATGGAATGACCGTGGAATCTGCATTAGTAATATACCAAACACGTAATTTTGGCTGTATAATGCTAGAACAATGCGCATAGAACTGAACCTCCTCAGCAACATGACCTAGGACTCGTATAGTGGGAATGCACAGAAAAGTATGGTAAATACTCATGATAAGGCAGCTTAACAATCGTCCTCAACTGAGGTGTCAACGCTGAACTGGTATGTTCCTTACAGCCATAAATTTAGCGCCAATACGAGTAATTTTTTCTCTGAGACAGTGGATATCAAGCCCGTATGGCCCATTTCATGCTGAGAGCCAAAAAGCTCATGATGTCCACTTCAGCACTTCCTGTGCTTTATGCTAGCGTTTGAAGCATAAAATGCACATCGCAGAGGTCTCGGTCACCAATATTTGCTTTTTCCAATCCAGACTACGATTGCAGCACCAGTCCAACTGGCGTAAGAGCAATTGCTAACACAAGGGACATTGTCCTATGCAACTCTCTCGAATATTTCACCATTTCCAGATGGCTGGCATGGCTTCTCGGACAATGTGCCTGCAAAGCCTTTGTCCCATTGGTCATCCTTTTCACGTTAGCTCTCGTCCGAGGTAAGCCTGATACCACATACAACATGAAGCATATGTTTAAATAGATGCTGCTAGATGTTTACTTTTTCGAGCGCAGTGTAGCGTGGTTGAATCCTCCGTCTTTTTCAAGAAGGCTTTAGAGAATATGGCGATTTTTGCACCGTAGTAACTTTGAATAAAATGTTACCCAAGTGTGATGTGGTGTACCGTATTGCATTCCCACAACACAAAAAGTCTCACGTCGTTGTGAATATGTGGATCACGACAGCTATCACTAAAGTTTCGTTATTTCGTAATTTCCTGGTGCAAGGGTCATGACAATGAAAACGTTGCGCAAGCTCCAACATTCCGTGCAAATGCCAATTTATCACAGGCGTAAAGTACCAAATCATAAGAAGCTCAGCCTTGACCGCACGTCCAAATTCCTCCCGTCCGTTCCAGGGCCCATCAGCGATTCGCCAAGTCCTTGTGACGTCACCTTCCGTCTCAGCGACGCGGTATATCCGTGGGAGCAGCGGTCGCCGGACCCCGGTGCCTCGACTTGTCTCGGCGACCCGGGAGGGCCTTCGTTCGAGGCCGGCCTGCGGCGGACCAAAGCCCTCCTGGGCCGCCCGCCCAGCGTCGTCTTCGTCGGCGACTCACGTGCGCGCGAACTCCACGTCAGCACGGTGCGCGTGTGCGACAGGCCGGAGGTGCCGCTGCCGCCCCGGAACACATCGCCGGCGGCCCTCGCTCGCCTGAAGCCCGACAGCGCGCCGGGGCGGTGGTGTGAGCTCGGCATGTGCCCGCACAACGTCACGTACGACGTCATCGAGACGCGCCTGGTGTGGCGGCCGTACCTGAACGGGTACATGAAGTCCGCCCTGGAGGCCCTCGCAGACGGCTGCCGGCGCGACGCCGCCTGCCCGGACGCCGTGGTCGTGAACAGCGGCGTGTGGCACACGTATCGCGTGCCGTTCGTGCTGCGGAGGCGGCGCGAGACGCTGCTGCTCCAGTACCGCGCCGGCCTGCTGCACACGCTCCCGGCGCTGGCCCGGCTGGCGCGGCTGACGCGCGCGGTCTGGAAGCTGGAGGAGGGTCATTTCTCCGAGTTCGTCAGGGACGGCCGGCTGCCGCCCGCCGTGAAGTCGGAGAACAGCCAGCTGCTGACGGTGCAGCAGGCGGTGGTGTTCGATCTCGCCGCGCAGGTAGGTGCCGTGCGCGGCGGCCGACGGCGTCAGCGGCGGCGCTGGCGGAAACCGGTGCCCGAGTGCTTCAGCTTGAATACGCGAACATGTTCCAACAGGACCAGGACGCAGCGGTTAACCCTATTCCCGGCAGGAGGGGGGGGGGGGCGGAATCCGCCCCCTCTCGGGTTCTTTGCTTGCCAATTCCAGGCTTTTTAACGCAGCTTCACAAAACTTAGCTATTCTTTCTACGTGCTGTGACAAAATTTCAAAATTCTACTTTGCTCAGGGGCGGAGTCAGGCAACGTTTTTGGGAGGCACCTCATGCCATTTTTGGCCATGTTAAGGGTAAAAGGAAAATGTCTGCCAAAAACAGAGTTTTTAAGATAGAACTTAAAATTTTATATGGATGTATAGCTAAATAGCTGGGCAAGGTGCAGATGTAATTTTGTTAACCTGAGGTCATTTTGCAAGGTCAGATCAAGGTCAAAAGTCAAAATTTGTTTTTTTGCAATAATTTCGGCGCCGTTTTTTTCAAATGCCAAACCCGGAAAATATATGGCGTAGAAGAGTGCCTTCTACTTGTGTACCAAGTTTCAGCTTGATATCAGGTTGGGTCACGGAGCTATGACCTAAAATGTCAGTGCGCGTACCCTATATCGCAATAGCCATAAAATGAAATTTTTTTTAAACAGAATGAATTCAAATGATTGAAAACGTTTACAGACAATATTAAATGTATAGGAGATCATTCCAAGTGACCCCAAGGTCACTGGAGGTCATTTAAGCTCAAAGGTCATAAGTTGATCTGAAAAACGTTTGACCTTGACAGTTCCCCCTTTTTCATGTCCCTGGCACCGCCTATGCTAACATTATACAAACATTGCAATGCGATTTGTACTTCTTTAGTATAACATGACTAGCAGAAGCCAAAAAAGGGTGTTTGCCTATTTTGTTCATCCAGTTGTTAAAAAACTAATCCTTCTATTTTTGAAACCCTGTGAACGCCCATGCATTTTCTCAAAATTTCATATTTGCGGACCCATGGTAAAAGCCCTATCTATAATCTCTCGATTCATGCCAGTTTCATCGAAATCGGTCGATAAACAACGGAGTTGTAAGAAGTCCAAAAGTACCCCCATTTTGACATTTTTGCCCCCCTGTGTCCACAAATTTCAAAATTTTGGAAATTTCTTTGTATAAAAATGTAGTTCACGTGACGGCAAATCGATTGCCGTTTGTTGCGATGAAATCGGACAAGTAGTTCTCGAGATCTCAGGGGGGGCCGAGTCCGCCCCCCCTGCCGGGAATCGACCATACCGTTTAGCCCTCCGGGAATAGGGTTAAGGATGTTTGCACCCATGACATTGGCACACACAAAAGGACAAACATTACTATGCATATTCTCATAAAGCAGCTTAGAACATTATGCGCTTGTTGCTCAGTTGAGAGAAGAGATTAAGCGCTGTACCCGCTGAGAGGTGGCGGCTGACTCTAGATTCTGGAGGGTTCCGGCGCACTACGGGCGGCTGCTGACCTTGTCCATTTCCAGCAACAAACCAAAACGGTCGCAGAAATAGCCCGTGAAAATACAGTTTCGAACGCACCACAATCTCGCGGATTTCATGTGCTTCACTGACGTTAAATACCGAACTTAAACATTCTCTAGGAACTCATCATGCGAAATAACACCACTTCTCACTTTCTTTTCCTTCGAAGTGGAGAGGTAATCCGAACAACAACTGTCGAAAACAACTGTGACTGTTATCGAACGCTGACGTCGGTTTCACGGAAAGTACTTACAAATAACGATTGGTAAAAGGAGAGGAATTGCTTGCCAACATTTCACAAAGACGTCATTTTGCTATACTTGTGATAAAGCGCACGGTTCACATTCGTACTGCAGGGCTTTTCTTGGCCTACAAGCTCCATGTTTCCAGAAAGCAGTCTACCACTGACCTAGTTTCTGCACAGTGTTAAGTCGCTCATTTTCCCAGTAAGGAAGTCTAGCCCTTTTGCACCAAGGCGGCGTCGACCGAGACTGTTTAGGATCTTAGTGTCAAGGAATATTTGACAGGTAGCATCGTTCTTCGTCGACGATGCGCTGGTGATCTGACATGATGATGCATCAAATGCGTCTGCCTCCATTCATACGATCCCCGCCTTCAGAAGGCTTCCTCGCCATTGTAGGATTTCAGCACCCACTCAGTCCAAATCCCGATCGAGGTTCGTGGCATGCCTCACTGTCACGACGCCTCCTCCGTGAAGACTCACAATCACCGGCCTCCCGTGACATGACGACGTAGCCTGCTTTCCTCCTAACTCGCACCAATCGCCGGGTTTTAGTTCTCCGCTTTTCTTTTCCAGGAATGGTGGCGTTACTCGCCTCGGGCTTCAGGTCTTATATCTGACGTTTGGCTCTTCAGGACAATGCTCGGGCGGGCGCCTGGTGTCGTATCACCATCTCCAACCCCATATCATGCCCATTTCCGGCCCCTGATGCCATCTATGCCGTGTTTAGATGCGTGTGTCTTTTATTTTTCTATCATGCTATTTTTCCCCGCGTGCATAGTGCATGCGTAGTTCCACGAGGGTGCACAGGTGTAACAAATGACGTGCAACGGGCACTCAGCTCGTCCTGACCGGCTCGGCGCGTGCAGTGACCGGTGTTCTCACCCTTCCCCAGAACGACGACCTGGTGATCTGGTCCTCGCTGCTGCCGGAGACCACGCGACACATGTTCAACGTGTGCGCGCGCACCAGGCCTCGCCGCTGGCCCGAGTGCCCCGACTCACTGCACATGGGCCGCTCGCTGCAGGACCGCTTCGCTCGGCAGGTCCTTGGAGAGGTGTTCCGACGGGTGAGCGAGCGGGTGCCGGCCTAGCTGCGGCGCGCGAGGTCGCCGGGCCCCGCGGCGCGCAGGCTCGTGTGCAGGTGGAACGTAGTCCGGTAGGGAGAGCCACTGAAAGACCAGGCGACAGCCTGCGCTGCGTCGTTTTGCGTTGCGCTGTGCTCGCTTCTTTTTCTTGTCATGAAAATTTGGCCTGCCGAATCTATCAATCCTGTAGTCCGAACTACATGAACTCTGACATCACCGACACGGATTCCTTGAATGCGACCTTCCCTCACGGTGCTGCTGAGTTATCTGCTCTGTTCCCTTTTTGTACTGCATATGCGATCTGTTAACTACTCTGTACCACATTACTTTTTCTCCTTCCTCCTCTTCCTACTTGAAAAGACATGGATAAATGAGGGAAACACAAGTCAGTTTTCAAATATACCAACGTTGAAATCCAGCGAAGAGGCATGGACTGTTAAGTGCCTTTGGATAACAATCAGTGGTCCTCGACTGGTTCCGCTTACAACTCAAATATGAAGTTTTGCCCCGCTACCCCTTCAACACTAACAAATCACAAATAGCGGTCGTACTATTCCTGAGCAGCTACGGACAAGGCCTCCTCAAAGTTCATGAAGCGCCATCTGTATCCGTGGTCCCCCGTACAGAGCCATCTACAGAGTAAAGATTGTCATCAAATCACTTCGCTGCGGTGAGAGGAGCCATGAGGCCTAATCGTAGTCACGTCTGAAAAGAATGCGCTGTGAGATAGTCTAGCACAGCCCGGACACTACCAGCGTAGTGAATGGTTAATGTTCAACCAAATCACATTTTAAGGCCAAGGCCACATACCCGTAGGGCAATGGATCCTGGGTTTCCTGTTTGAGGGCCAGTGGCCCAGAGTTTGGTTCTTGACCTGCCCATAACATGCCCTCTGACCCTGCGCCCCCTGTTCCGCCGTACGGCGACCCTGAACCACTGCCTGCCGACGAGAAGCCCGCCAACAAAACGCCGCGGACCGGTCGGGTTTTGAAAACAACAGGTGGCAGTTCTGGCACAGTTCGCTGCCGTCTGGCGGACGGCGGTTTCATTCGTTTGGCGAGGTGGCTCCGGTCTCCGACCCTGTCGAGTGACGCGACCCCCCCCCCCCCCCACCCGCCGCTTAACCTCCCCCCAGGACCAGAGCGACGCACGGACCTGAGGCGGTGCTCGGCGCCGCTTAAACAGTCGGCTGTGCCGCAATGTGATGACAATGAAGCTGAGCTCGAATGCGGTGAGAGGAACAAATTTGCTACGGATCTGATGAGTTACTTAAGTGTTATGGAGGGCAAAAGAACAATTTCAATAAGTCAGGAGTCTCAGGTTTGACAAGTAAATAAAAATCTGATGGTTGCAAGCCTTGGAACCTGAATTATGAACGTCGAAAACACTAAAAATCCATGCAAATCACGATCCAAATCAGGCGCCGAACTCCAAACAGAGATGCCACGCGCGGGTCCAATGGTGGCGATGCTTTTCCTGATTATAACACGGACGGCGTTAGTTGGATGATGATCGGGGACTACCCATAAACGCCGTTCATGTTCATGATATCCCGGATCCACTATTGATCGTCACGCAAACATCGACCAGTTTTCAGTCCAGAGGAGGCATTGCACGCCTCCCCCCAAGTCTGAGGAAATCGGCATTACATCTGGGTTTCTAGAACTTTCGGGTAGCGTTCGAATTTTTTTCTTGATTTCGCCGTACAAATTTTCTTTTGGGTATACATTGTTAAGCCATACAAAAATATACGCGTCTCAAAATGTTTTTTGTTTCCATGGTTTTCAGCTTTTGGTAAAAGTACGAGAGTAAACTTTTGAAATGTAGACTATTTTGCAGTGCAGTCTGTTGTGCCCTTCGGCACAAAAAAATGCATTTTTTTCCCAAATCTTCTTGCACACGCTGAACAGAGAAACGACAATGAAACTTCCATGTCTTCAGCAGAAAATGGCCCGGGGCGGGACCTTCGCGTCCTGCGACATTCCACCGAGCCGTGGCTACTGTGATGGCAGTCAAACTGAGGGGCCCTCAGTTTGACTCAGTTTTTGACTCAGTTACACACAACTCCGCTGGGGCCGAATACTCTTTAATGAGGCCCAAATCGAGGTCAACGTCAACCATGCGGCATAATGGTTCGTTGCAGCCATCTCTCCGGGATAAAAAATGGATAAAACGGGAGGAGAAGGGAGAACGGACAAAGCGACAGCAACCGCCTAAAAATCTTTGCAGTCTTGACAGAGGACGAGGTTGGCGCCCTGGATTTCCGTGACGGAGGACGGAGTAAAAGATGTATACCAGGAGTAGCAAGCTGGCTCTTCCACCAGCGTCTTCACCAGCGTCTCAGAAAATGCGATTTACTCCAGCCAGTTCCGGGAATTTCGCCGTTCCTACACCAGACATCCGCCCTCAACCCACACCCTCGCCGGCCTGTGTCGCCTCAGTGTGTGTCGGACAACTGTCGGCTGGCTATTTGTCTGCCCCCTTCTCCCCCCCCCCCGATGACCGCGGACGGGTGGCACCCATTCCAGAGCCGTTGAGTCACCCAAACACGTTGACGTCATACACACGGGATGGGGACGGGGCGGGTAGCGAAACACGGCGGAGATTGCATTGCGGCCGTTTTATGTACAATCCGAGCTGCACGTGCAGAACGTGGTTTCCAAGTCGGTGACTTCGTGCACTGGTGCCATGTTAACTTTCATGCTGAATTCGAAAATTATGTTTCCGCCGTCCAGTTGAGATTCACAAGGTCCACATTTTGTTGCGTGGATTTAATGTGATACCTGTTGCCATGGTGATCGAGGCCGTGCGGTCATTAAGGGCCGATGGCACTTGACTGATGGTTCATGGACTGTGCACACATTTCACTGTTTGTGTTAAATGACGAACGCGAGGTCGGACGTAAAACAACGCTGTTTTGACATGGATACATTCAAACAACGGCACTCAACGTAGCAAGTCATGGCTGTGTGGCTGTGTGGCGAGCTTTTGCAGATACGAAATATGCGTGTGCTAACGGAAAAAAGTATTGGAAACGCATTCCATAGGGTTTACGTGCTCTGATAACTCATCTGTAAATACGTACATCTCAGACTGGCTTATTGGAATGGAATAATAATATTGGAATAATATATAGCTGCTCTCAATATACCTCGCACACTTTGACGATGTACGAGAGCAGAGTTTTGTTTCTTATTGAACAGTTTGCTGTATGGATGAAAAAATGAGGTGCAATGTCAGTTTGGAAAAGAAACGGAGAAAAAACACTGCACTGACGCTGCCATTTTTGGTCCCATGCCTTCTTAAACCCCTCCGAAATTCATGATGAGGTGTTTGGAGGTCACTAAATGACAAAGCCTCATGATCAGTTCCGAACTCAGCAGGCCAGCCATAAGGGGCCCAGTGGGTTTTTCATGACGGGGCCAACAGGCTGACAAATGTACAGTGAATCGCAACCGGAAAGACCACCAACGCCTCACTGCGAGACAATGAAAACGTCGATGCTGAAGGACGGTTGACTGACGCCTCCGACCTGGTCCGACTCGACTACTCAGGCCAGGCCAGGCCTGCTCAGGCCATCCGTTCGTCCGGTGCGAGACAGGCCCCAGACGGCGCTGGGGGCCTTGGACGGCTACGGCGGCCCCAGACAGAGCTGGGACCACGAGACGGTGCTGGGGTGCCAGACGCTGGGGGCCCCAGACTGCGCTGACGGCCCCAGACAGCTCTGGAGTGTTGGGCGCCCAGGCGGCGCTGGGATCCCGAGGGCGCCTCGGAGCCTGCCTGCGGAGCCGGCTGTCTGCTGGCGCCGGGAACGCCGCTCCCAGCGTGGTCAATAAACAGGTGACCAGAGCGCTGCACGACGGCCCTCGGCGCGCGGACCGTGTGAGCGCCGCGCCGGACCGTGAACCTCGGCGGCTGGGAGCCGAGCTGGACCGTGAACCTCGGCGGCCGCGAGCCGAGCTGGACCGTGAACCTCGACGACAGTGAGCCGAGCTACCGTGAATGGTACTGGACTTCGAGCCACGGCGGTCATGTGCCGAGCTGCACTGTGAACCGCACGGCCGTGAACTGCCCTCGGCTGTGAATCGCGCTGACATCCGACCCGTTTCGGTCGTGGAATGCGCTGGAGGGCGAACTGCGCTGGATTTCGGACCACGGCGGTCGTGAAATGAACTGAGCCATAACCCACCGCGGCCGTAGGCAGCGCTGGGCCGTGAACCACGTGCGTCATTCACATCGCAGTTCGCAGCTCACACGTCCACCGTACTGGCCAGCAGGCGAAGCCTCTGGCGGTGTAATTCATGAGATGGAGCAGGGCCGTGGTCTCTCCGAGGCATTCGATCTCGATGTACGAGGAATGCAACGTATCAAAGTAAATGCCGCTTAATTATGAGCGAGAGGGGCGTGGATGTCTGCGACGAGGTTCTTGGTTGCAGTGGATATCAAGTTAAACGAAAAAACGCACGATGGATATTTCTACCGAAATGTTTTTGCATCACCTAAATTTGGCCGCAAAATGACCAATGGTTTTTTTAATTATACTTTAATTTCATAAGGGGCATCTAATCCAACTACGTCAGGATAGCGCTAGCAGCTCCGATGCGTGATTTTCCCGCAACACTCTCAAAAAGTGTCCTCTGCATGCACGGTGTATCGCCTCCCGAACTGTCTAAGCGTGCAGCAGCAGCAGTCGCGCGAGGAGTGGCGTTTGTTTCCCAGCTACGCCTCAAGGGCAGCCGACCCCTCTGTAACTGCAGGTCCGGGCCCACGCGCTAGGAGCGGTGGGCCGTTTCTAAACTGCAGCCCCCAAACATCGCCCGGTATCTGCAGCACCGGTGCTCTGTCAGAGGATGGAGCGGATGGCCGGTAATAGAGCTGGTCTCCGGATCGCGAGAACTACACAGCCCGGCGGGCAATCACAACTGCAGCTCTACTGCCAGCGCCAAGCCCAGCGGCCGACGGGCTCGGCTGAGGCCCACAGCTGCAGCTCAAGTTTCAGCAGCACGCCCGGTGGTTAGGAGCAGACTCTGCTGGAGTCCACAGCTGCAGCTCTAGCGCCAGCACCACGCCTGGTGGTTTATCGGCGCTACCGGGGTCACAACTGCGGCTCTAGTTCCAGCACCAAGTTAACCGGTCAACGGACTTTGTTGACGACTTTGTCTTCATCTGCAGCCCTAGTTCCAGCACCACGCCCAGTGGTCAGTCAGCTCCGTCTAAGTCTACAACAATAACTCTAGTTTAAGCGCCACGCCCGATGGTCAGCTAGTATTTACTGAGGTAGTTACTGAGTATTTACTGTATGTATGTACTTTTTATTAGTATTTACCGAGTATTTAGTTTACTGTTAGTATTTAATTTTTATTTAAAGTATTTACTGAGGTCCACAACTGCAGCGGCCCCATCTACTGGCCCGAAAACCCTGCTGAGGTCCACAACTGTATCTTTAGTGACGCGGGCTTTGTCGAGGTTCACAACTACCGCTCTAGCTCCAGCACCGAGTTCAGTGGTCAGCCGGCTTTGTTGACGTGCATGGATTCAGGTCTAGTTTCGCGGGCTAATAATGATGTGCAGGGGCTCCGCTTCATCATTTTCATTGAGGTGTATAGCAAGGGTTACCCCAGGAGCCAATCTAGCAAACTAAAAAGCGCATAATTCCGCCTAAAATTCACCGGATTTGTACTTTTACAGGTACCAGGTTGTTTTTTTCACAGTACTACATGGATAACAGGCGCTTATACTTCGATAACGATGCAGTGTAACTTTCCGTTTGCTTGAAAATCATACAATGTGCGCGAGGGTCGGGACTTAATATATATGTATATATATATATAATATATATATATATATATATATATATATATATACGATACACACACACACACACATATATATATATATGCATATATGTATGTATATATACGAATGTTTATGTACGTATGTTTGTATACCAAACATGGAGTGATTTTGCATCAGGCGCCGAACCAATGGCACTGGAGGATCTTTACCGTGTTGTGCTATTTCACGGCATGGCCGGCCCGTGCCTGGTTGACCCTTTCGGTCTCGGGTCAAATATAAATGCCCGTTCTGGGTCTCGAACCCAGTTCCTGCCATGTGCCGGATGTCTTGTCCGATTCCTCACCCATCAGGCTACCACGGCGCTTGACCCGACCCGACACCAAAGTACAATTGCATTCGGAGGTCACACCGACACGTTATGCGCTCCCATAGTCGATTTCGGAAACTGCGGATTAAACGAGCTTGCTAATGTTATGCATCTATTCGACTTGCATCATCTGTACAACGGGAATTACAAAACATCGCACAATTCCATTTCATCACAAAATGTCAAGAACTGTCCACAGATTTTGAACGTCCGCTCCAAACTGCTGACCCTTTCCACCATTGTCCCTATTAGATCTCACCCAAATCTGTCATAGCTGGAGTCGGGGGAGGCAAACGTTTATTTTCAGCTCATTATTTACTATGCAATGTCGTGCAGGGTTAATGTTAAAATTCTTGAACTGTTCGGAGACAAGATCACCGAAGCCAGGATTGTACCAGTTGGCCTCACCTAACAAAAGGAAAACGTCACCTGACAGTGGGGCTACCAACGACAGCTGAGCAAACCATCACTCGGTAGCCAGATTACGTACAACCTTTGTCTGTTGACAGCTCTTAAATACATATTCAAACCTAAAAATACCTTACCTAATCGGCCTAACCTGTCCTACATCTACTGTTACACCTACTCCTGTCCTTACGCTTCAATTTTCCGGCAGCTAAGCTTTCGTTTTTGAAAATGAAGAAGGTTTGACTGCCAAGACGAGTCCGCTGTAGTCCCGTATAACGTTAGCTACACCGTCGCTACTTGTGGTGCCACTGTCACGGGTAATGATCTTGAATGGTGAGGTGATGTTAGCTCGCAGATTATTTGCCCCTTGGTTCCGTCAATGTCTTGCTGTGGCATCTTTAGTAAACGCCATAAAAATAACAACGCAAGTTTCCGCATTTCCTAGGATTTTAATTTCTTAGTATTCGACAGCATGCAAAATACGAATACGTTCTTAATGAAGGCATCTCTTATATCCACCCTGATCCTGAAGCTGTTGCACAAGCGCTAGTATACAGATGCCCATGCGTTGTCCTCGGATTGCATCTTTTTTTCATACCAATATAGTTACAGTTCACTACCAGACTCAACAGCAGGAAAGAAACACGCAAAATAACGTATGTGCTTTTTTGCAATATCCAGCAGCAGCAGGGTAAGGTTTTCGGGTATACATACTGAAGTCTTCATTTGGCAATTTTGGGGGTATGACCCCCAATCAGATGGTCGGAGGGAGCGCATCCCCTTCGTCCCCTCCTCTATGGCGGAGCCCATGATAATGTGCACATATGCACATCATAATAACCAGATACACAACTGCAGCTCTAGTTCCAGCACCACGCCCGATGGTCAGCAGGTTCTGCCGAGATCCTCAACTGCGGCTCTAGTTCCGCGGGCTCTGCTGACCCGCACAACTGCAGCTCTGGTTCCAGCGCCACGCCCGGCGGTGAGCCGGCCCTGCTGAGTCATCGGCGCTGGCCAGACGGCCGTCGCCGGTGACTGGACGTTGTTTACCGTCGGTCAGCACGTGAACTCGGCCAGCCGGTCGGCGGCACCCACGCGGTGCCTCCGGGATTACGGCAGCGTGCCCAGGGGACAAGTCGCCCGCAGCCTCTGAGGTTACCGCGGTCCTTCGAGGGGACAAACGGAGTCGATGGGAGAGACCGGGAAGAGTCTGACGATTTTTCTGACGATGTTTTTGCCCGAGCCACAGTGGGCATACGGTTGGAGAGCGATGCACCAAAAGAGTTTCGAGCTGGCAGACAACTGTTGCGCGTCATGAGTTATTAACGATGCGCCACTGCAATCTCTTCCAAACATACTTCGCATCCGGCGCCAAGTTTTTATGCAGAAGTTTTAACCAGATGAACTGTTGATTTGCAATGAGCTGCGGAATATTTTGAAATGGTGGTCCAGCGAGAAAAAATGGAATCGCCCTGAAAAGACCGACATTTTCATAAAATGACGGAGCCATGGAATGCCACGGAAAACGCCGGATGATTTCTGCCGTGGGTTCCAAATGTCCCTCGGTTACTGCGTTCTGCCGGTCATCGCTGTGGTTGTACATCATAAAGAAATACAAGAACCCGACAAGCGATTTCGCAGACTGGATCCCGTGCATGTCCCCAGCGAGGCGACCGACTGACTTTAAACCGCCAGCATTCTGGCGGAATTTCTTCAATGCCGGAAACTACTGAAATGTGAGGTGCATAGTCCCACAGGTGCGACGCTTTAATACTTCGTGCAAATGAAGCGTGAGCAGTGCAGCACGTGAACATTTTGGGTTAACGCGAAGGATAAAGCCCCGCTGGATTTGCCAGCACGCGAAATCGTAGCTGGTTCGGCAAACTGAACGCTCTTTTCGTGATAACGCGAATGATCAAGCGCAGCTGCTCGCCTGAAATACACACAGCTTGCAGTTTGTCTGCCGCGTATAACCCGATCCCGGCATTATCGAATGTTGGATCACTCTACAAACACCCCGCAGAGGTCAGCCCCTCGATATCAGCTTGCGACACGCCGCTCGCATTCGTGACTTGATCACAGGGGAATGAAAGATGACGCGAACAGCGTTACATTCAGCACCTCGAGCGATTAGAGCTCCGGCGGATGGATGATATAAGACAAACGTCAACAGTGACGTCACCGGATGCTCGTTTCGCCATGTTTCGCTGCCATTCAGGCTCGCAAGCCAAGCTTTCAAAACCGGAGCAGCACTATGCGGCGGAAATTTTGGACGGAACGTTTAAATAAGTACGAGTGATGATTCGACCACTTGCAAATGGAGCTGCGAGACAGTTCCGCAAACCGTTTTTGTGTGCGGCGTCGCGTGAAAGAAGGCCATTCCTTGTCACGTCAGCAAGACAATTTTTGTTTTGCTGGACACGATGTATCACACGAGGAAATGGTGCCTGGGGCCGCAAATGCTGTTAAGTGGAAGTTCCTTCAGAAAATTCTGTGTATTGTATGCGTGGCCAATTAGTTTGCCCTCAAATCTGCACAACAAGAGCCAAGAGAAAGCCTTGAATTAAGTTTCCTGGGTCGTGAGGAGAAAGTGGATTGTGCAAGGAACAATGTTTTGTCGTGAGAGATATGTCAAATTCAAATTCCGATAGATCGAAGATAGCAATTTTCATCTCACGTTCGACGTACAGACACCCAGTGAGTGAAATCCGCCGACTGGACGAACACAGCTAATTCTTAGTACAAGGGCCGACTGGCACACGTGATGATTACGGTCATGCTCTTCGTGTCTTATTTTGCATGTGCTTCCTTACAATTTGCTGTACCTCTGCATGCCTGCGGCAGAATACTATTGGTCCTTGACACACGACATGTATAGTACAATAGCCATTTATATCAGAGAGTGCATGCAGCGCGCCAGCGGTGTCTATCCCTGAACCTCACCAGACGCACGCGAATCCGGGAGAGCATCAAGCAGGCATGCAAGAGAACCATACATGTGGAATGGAACGTCTGAGACCAAAGGAGCTGAACGCGCCACGTGGCCCGGGTTCAGGGTGGCCCATAGCCCGCCCAAAGAGTGGGAGTGTGAAAAGTAGCAAGGTCTCCGGCTGAAAGCCATTCAGGATTCCGCAGCGGGTCGGAGACATGATGGGACTTTCTTCTAACGCAGAATACTTTTCCCGATAAGTTTATTATTTTGTGTATCCTTTTAAGGCTGGTTTTTGTACGCGTACCGTAAACGGCAATGCAGTGACTGACCTGCTGCAGTGACTGACCCGCAAAAGAGTCAGCGCCGAGACGACAGATGTTAGGATTGGCTGCGGAAGGTACGCCTGAAGTGGGTAACCGAGGTCAGCATTCCAAAGCAACGAGTGAGTGCCGAAATGTGTTTGTCCCAGGTGAGGTTGCGAACAAAGTGAAGGACAGTGAAGTCCTACGTTTTTCGCATGAAAGCTAGGAAAGACGTAAGTTCCTTTGAATTTCATTTTTATTTAGCCGAAAGCGCCACAAATCATGCTTAGCATGAGAAACCATACCACAAATATTTTGATGGCTGTCGAATGGCATAATCTTTTTTGGGAGGATTTCGTTTTCTGGGTACTCAGCTTCAGAATATTTGTGTTAAACGAAAAACCAAGTCAGACCAAAAAATTTTCCATGCGAAAAAATTACATAGGCAAGACCCGTCTTTTGTAGCGGACGAAAATCTGGGTGTCGTGCGCATACTGAATGGCGCAGGGGGCGGATCCAGAATTTCGCCATGGGGGGCGAATGGTCAGCGCGGGGCCATGCATTAAATTAGTGCATTAATGCATATATACATTAATGGTCCCGGCCGGGCCCCTTCCCCCATTTTTCTCTCTTCATATGTGAAAAAGCATGTATCTGCTCGGGTAGAGGGGGAAATATTCCATGTAATTTTGCGTGTAATTTCGGTCACGGTCGGACCCATACCGACATAATGCTTATTCAGGTCATCTGGTGAAACTGAAGGGCCAATCCTGTGGCAGGTAGGCTTTCGACCTATGACATGGTTGATGATACGTCAAGCTGAAGCAGAACCTTAAACAAAGATTCTCCTACATATATAGGCGCGCTGGTCGCGCCGTATGGCTGAGAGCACAGATCGGTTCGGCGCCCGGTATTCCTCGGTCCCGTGAGCCGAGGTGCTCAAAACACGGCGACGGCGGACCATGAGCTCCCTGGTGGCTGGCGAAACATGTGGCGCAGAGGGATAGCGGATGTTGATGAGGCGGAGGGGAGCGTGCCGAATCAGTTTGGACTTGAACAGATTACAGAAACACTCCCACTGGTCAGAAACAGACGTGTAGACGAAAACATTGGTTTTCGAATAAATGTTCGACACGTCATTGCGGCAACAATACAACCTAACGTCTTTAGGATGTCGCGACTGGATCGTGAACGGTTTGAACCGTGGCCTAGAAGTGCTTAATTATGCAGACAATGCTGTGGCGGCTATAGTCGCAGAAAGTGGCTCCGGACCGTAGAAATGAGCACTGAAAGTTGATAATCATGACATCAAGTAGTGACCCGATCGCAAATGTACGCCAGTCAGTGGCTTGAAACAGCATAAAATCAGACGGGAACGCGGCATTAAAAGAGTGAGGACCAAGCATCTTGGTTGGAACGGTTTGATTTTGACTGAATGTTTGAGGACACATCGAAAGCAACTCCAAGGAACTTACAACACAAAATTGCGGACCGACGGGCATCTGCACACACGCCACGGAAATTCCGTTTGCCTGCATCGTCCTGAACCACTCAGCACCGCATACTCACACACACCGTCGCCATGTTCCTCAATCGCCGCCGAAACACCGCACTCGGACCGGGCCGACACCGCTGGAGGCCGGCTGCGCCCGTGAGCGACAGCTTGGAGACCTTCCAAACTCGCGAGCAGCCAACTTCGAAATTAACAGGCACCACGAAGACGATGCTGTCGCGCGCAAGGAACGAACCAGAGATGTCAGCTGATTGTTTCTTCGATCGAGGCAGCACTTCTGCACGGGGTTAGGCACGCACGGTGATGATGCACGGTTTGCGACAATGTTTTCGATCTCGTAGTGTTTTGAAACACATTTTGTCGCAGATAACGCAGAAATCGTCAGTTGTCATTCGCACTGCACGCGCATATGCGCGTGAATTGGACAAAGCGTTTTCAAACTGCTGTTCAGTCAACGTGAGTCACGAAACCTCATGAATGAAATGCGCCTATTAAACAACGCTAACCTAACCTGACTTGTGTTTCACTTCATTTGAATAGAGTCGACTCTGATGCCGACTCAAAGTACGCTGAGTCGATTCTGACTCTGAGTCCAATTGACTTTAACAAACTTGAGTCGACTCCACAACTGACTCCGACTGTCTAAGAATAAACTGAGTCGACTCTGACACTGACTCAAGACCATTTTGACAGCAATTTCAGAGCCGGCACCAGGGAAGTCGGCGCCAACTGCTTATTTTTGTGTTTTGTTTGCATCGACCGCTTTTTGCATTCTTCAGCATATTAGCATGCAGTTGGACACCAATAACCATTAAGTACAAGCCTTTAATCACCATCAGCATGTCAGATGTATGTTTCAAAAACTTCATTGTTATTGGGCGGGAGCAGTGAGCCCTTATCATCAGCATCAAACGCATGTTGCATTATAACAATGCAGGTCAACTGATTGCTACACACTGTTAAGCAGTTGTCAGTCATTTGGAAATCTCACCATCAAATGGACCTGAAGTATTCTTGGATAAGGAGATTTGGACTACGTCTTTCATAACCTTTCTTTTGTAATAATGATTTTGTGCAATTTCAAAGGCTGAATATGGTAAAACTATTGTATTGGCTATACATAACTCGTAATCGGAGCTGACTCCATCCTGACTCACAGTGCGTGACAGACTCAGTTCTGGTTCTGACTCCACAAGTTTTCAACAGAATCGACTCAACTCTGGGTCAGCCAAATCTGGCTGGCTCTTGAGTCAACTCTGACTCAGAGTCAGAGTCAAGCACAGGTCTGGATCTAACAGAAACGACAGTTATGCTGCAACGTTAAGAAAACAACTCAATGGAAACCGAAACTTGATGTGCTTTGTACATGACCTTACATTAAAAAAATCTGATGCGCTCCAAAAATGGAATGAATATATTGAAAAACCAAATGCAGTTCGGTTATCCAAATTCATAGATTTTCGGCTTGAATCTTACGTCTGGGACATGATCAGCTTTCCGTTAAAACAACGTTTTGCCAACACGGAACTCCAACAAATCCTGAACACTGCCGAACTATATGTAAAGTCAGTTCAAACGCAATGAAATGCTTTGGGTTTTCCGAATCTAAAGGGTTTGAAAAGCGAAATCATTTTGTCTGTCTAGCGCATCTCCCAAGTTACGACCGGCAAGGCAAAAACCGGACGAATGTCGGCACAACTCCCCAGCACTGCCAGAACAGAACTGCCCCAAACTCCCCTGGCACACGGAGAGACGTCGGCACATCTCGGCTTGTGCACACGATTCATTACCCGCAGGCGTCCGTGCACACCACGCGGCTGCAGTTTTGTGGAGGCCGCCAGCCTCCGCCGTCGGCGTAAGCTCTTCCAGCGCCGGACCGGAGGTACGCGGGTCATTTCCTGTCCATCGGATCCCCTCCTCGCCGGACCCCCCCCCCCCCCCCCCGGTCGCCGCTTACCTTGCAGACGGTCGCCGGGAATCCAGCATCGCAGCCGCCCGCGACCTGGAAGCCCCAGGGCACGGTCAGGTCGTTCCTCTGTAGGAGGATGCTCAGGTACTTCATCGCGTTCGTTTCTCGCGGTCGGAATTCCTGTCCAGGTTTCACCGGATCGGTCGTCGGTTCGAGTCCTCCGAGGAATGTAGGTGGGTGTCCTCTGTGCCGTCGGTTGCGGAGCTCAACGGCACTATTTCCACTATCCGTTTCACGCCGCGACGTCACCACTTCCACAGGCCGCGCCCGGTTTCGCACACCGCGCTGCGACTGCACTGTTTTCTTGGACAACACAGCAGAAGTCTGGACGACGGACACGGCCGACACTAGCGCCGCGCTCGGCCGGCGCGCGAACTACAAGATTTAGGCAGCCCAGCCGCCTGTGACGACGGGAAGTTTTGCGTGCGCGTGCGCCCGTCCTGCAATAGATTTTTTAGACAATTCTGACAGTCCGCAAGATGGTGGCAGTTGCTGAAGGGCTGGCATCATTTGATCTCTTTTTTTAGCGGTGGTGTTCACAAAACCGACGAATAATGAAGAAACAAATTCATTAGTGAAGTAAAACATGGTCTTCATGGGCAGCATTGGCATAACGTGTTCCGACGAGGGGGCACCGACTACCTTTCGAGCAATTTCTTTCCACGTAGCGCCATAGGGTCCATGTGAAATTTCGCCCGTCAGGGGGGGAGGCACGGTGCTCCGGTTCCCCCTCCATTCCGACTTCTATGTTAATGGTCCTTCAGACCTCCGGCATGATGATGGAAACCAACCACCTTCTGCATGCCAGCAGAAACTGAGAGCCATCTCTTGAAAATGACTTAATGCCGAACCGTTGAGTCCAATGTTGACAGTATCGCCATTACTCTCCTCTGTTCAATACTACGGGCTCTGTACGGCGTTAAGCATTCTCTCATCACTTCCGTCAATGTCATGCCCACCTTAAGCCCATCCATCGCAATGAACCGCTGCTTTAAGATCACGTGCGGCAGGCATACTAAACAGGTGCCAGGCTTGTACAAACTGGGCTGTTGTGAACTGGTTTCCGGCTTCGTCCTTCGATGCCCACAGTACTGCAGACGACGCGCCATGACGCGTCATCGAGGGCCTCGGCACTCTCCGGGATGCCTGGCACTCAGCCGGCACTCCACAAGGCTGGAAGTCCCTGCACGTTTGCCTGGATCTGACGCGCGCCAGGAAGACGGACACTCAACGAATAGACCGTCACTTGCCCAGAGTTCGGGACTTGCCGGGGTGGCCCGTATCCGTCCGAGTGGCTGACACCCACTAGCAGGGGCACGGGAACTCCTCTTTAGTCGGGGTTGGGGAGGGGGTACGAAGCACTCTGGATCAGTTCTTTCCAGCCAACCCCCATAGGGTCAATGTTCAATTACGAAGACGTTGGGGGCTGAAGTCCCCCTGGTCCCCGTAACACCAGCGCCTACGGGGAGAGTCGCAAAGTAACCAACCTGAATAATCGCCATATCCGCGTGGATGCAGCCTGTCGGGTAGCCTCGCTGCAAGGCGCAGTGCGACTCCAGGCGCCGTCCAATAGAGCACTAACGCGCCACTCGTGATGGACCTCTTTGCACGCGAGGGGCCGGCCCCACCGGCGGCGGCGGCGGCGCCTGAGGGCACGCCTGCAGTTGACGCAGAACAGGTTTTGCATCGTCTTGTCTCCGGCGGCCCCTCACGCCTGGGTTTACATCTGCGCTGATTAGTGGGAACGGGGGGAGTGTCGGCTTGCGTCGAGGCGTGGTGCGCACCGTCCCGGACTGTTGTGAGGGGTCCGTGGTTTGTCCGGGTTCGGTCAATGGACCTCACGGTTGCAACGGTAGGCTCCAACGCGCTGTTGCGTCGGCCGAACCCATTCGGTCGACGAGGACCAATCGTGTGATCCTTCTACTGTAATGCCTAATGCAATATTCATGCAATGCGCTATTTACATACAAATAATGAGCGGCATGCGCTGGTGGTCGTCGTGACGGTGTGGGCGCTCCGTCGACCAGCCCGGATCATTGTAGAGCTGTGGGACCGGGGGAGGAGGCAGCTGCTGTGTCGGAGAGACATGGTCATTTGGACGACACCTCCGACTTCCCAGAGAGAAGCAGCGTACGTGGAGGGAATTTAACGCTGGCTGTCTGTATTCATCGGACGTGTAGGCACCCACCGCAGCTCTGCGTCTCCGCCATGACGATAAAACAGTGCAGCGGTATTTACGAGCACATGCGGCGTCAAACGACTGAGGCGGTCGCCGTTTCACCGTCGGCGGTCAGCTTCACAGTCGACGCCGCCCGGCTCTGAGATCCGCAGTCAGCAGCCTGGGCTTGACCCTGGACGTGAGAGGCGCCAAAAGGTCGCAGCTCTTATCCTCCCATCACCGCCGCCAGCAGAGGCCGCTCACCCGCCTGCTCCGCAACGGAAATCCCCGATACGCCGCAGGACGGGCGGCCGTGCGCGTCAGAGACGCCTGATTGGGCAGTTTCTGCGTGCGGCAACGGATGCCGATTACCGGTTTGCGTTGAGTTCGCTGTTTACGGCTAATTGCATTTTTTATGTAATTTCATTTCGTTCTTTATTTATCTCATCTCTTCACTTTTCTCACATGAACTGCGATGAGACAAATAAAGTCTCATATCTCATATCAGGACTTTATTTGACCATTTCCTTCCATACATCCATTTGATTAGCCTTTGAGCCGCTGGTTTGTTTTGACTGATTCGAGACTGTCGACAGCTGCCGACGGACCGGCCGGCCAGGCCACAGCGAGCCAGCACGAACGAGGCCCCCACATCGGCAGACATGAAGAGAGGCGCTCATGGTGTCGATATGTGCCAATCCTCAAAAAAAAAAACGCGAGAACAGAAAAAAACTCTGCATTGTGCAGAACAGGCGTAACATAGCATTGCGTCATGGCACAAAACCGCATAATCGATCATAAACCAAGACAAACCGTATCATATACGCCGATACAAAGAACGGACGTCGGGACACCGCGCTACGTAGCACATCATTGTTTACGAACGAACGGATCACATTCAACGAATTTTATATCGAGGTGTTTTTGTGCGCCATAAATCTTCTGCTGCCTTATGCCTTGTTTGATCGACCTTATCCTTCCACTCCTACTCATTTGCCCCTTTTGCCGTTCGACTGAGTCCTTGCCTAGCGCCGGAACGCCTGCAGCACCCGGCAATGGGCGGTGTTTCACGCTTAAGAACAGCGCTCTGTAAGCGGCAGTAGTCAACAGCGCACCTGCTGCCTTATCCCTATACCATCTATCGTAGTCCCAATTCTTGTTTGCCTTTCACAGTGTTCAGGCCTCGTAACGTCCTTTTTAAGTTTTTTTTTTTTTTTGTCCGGTGTGCGGAATAGAGTCATTGTGATGAGGATGCACATCTGCATCTACAACACAACACAACTGATTTTTTTGCTCATTTCACTTCCAGGCCGCATATTATGGATCATAGTCTTTATGGAAACTTTTCCCGTCCGGTTCCAACACTGTTTTCAGATCTGACCTTAAATGATTGTCTTTCTCACCCTGATTTCGGCTGGTGCATATATTGTACATCACTTTTCCTTTTTTTGCTGTAGCGGTGAAAATTCTGCTAAGAAATCGAGTAATAATCAGTTAACTTATCTTCTTTTCACACAACTATCATCTTGTTCAAAAAATAAATGGTTCAGGTGCATGGCTGTTTCTACACCCCAGCGCTCACACATTTGGCAACCGGCTGTTAATTATAATCAAAATTTCGCACCAGTAACGCTGTGCAGTGTTCACTGTTCAAGTCCATCCACGGAAACCAAGCTGATGGAATCGTCTCGATTCCCATGGGCCCTTTCCGGTGCAGCCAAAACAGAAAATGCCTGCTGACTAGCGGCAAACAGCTGACCGGCACTGTGGTCCGGCTTCTCATCTCACAGCTAAATCGCACCCGGTCTGAATTCTACGGACGCATGTGCGCTAGAAGCTGCAGTCGTCGGGATTTTAGCATCGAATGGCCTTCTCGTCTCATCCAGTTTCCTCGGGGCCAAAAATGGTGGCATTCAACTACTCATGACACCTTTGCTTTATCCGCCATGACATGGGAGAACATTCTAGCAAGTAACAAGGTGTGAAGCTAATGAAATGGCTAAGGCAATGAAAATCGGTAGACGTGGCTCAGTATCATGACACCAGTGAGCTTTACTTTTCTACCATATAATCGTATGCTTTCCGCTTTAGACAAAAGCTTTTAACAGTGTTCGCGCCGCAAGTCACACCAGCTGCTTCTGCGAAGACCCAGAAGACAAGGCACAAGTCTTGGCACGACATGAGCATTTCATTCAACGCTCCGTTAATGCTGAACCAATAACTTGTCTCCCTCTGTTTTACCGTCGAGATGGATGTTTTTTGTTCCCGTCTGTTCCCTCTGCTGCCACACGTCGGCACGTTGTCTCATACACTCTCCAACGGCGATCTTGGCAGTCGCCGAATGTCCCGACTTTACACACGGACCTCACACTGGGATGAGCTGTGCCGCTGGGGAAAGTTAGAAGTCCTTGGACACTGACTAAACGGTTTCCGATCTCCTGAAATCTCAGATCAAGAAGCCTTTATCGGAATCGACAACGACCCATTCCGTTTTTAATAAACACTTGGTTTGGACGCTTTACTGGAGCGATGTTTTGATCAAGGTTCGCTGCCATCTTCGTGCCACCCGTCCTTCTGCGAGCAATATCATTCCGAAACACGACCAAGATTTGCAGCGGTTCTGTCGTCAAGCCATTTTTTTCATACATTTTCACGTGCGTCCATCGGACGTCGTTTGCCATCGCACCCGGCTAATAACGTGGTGATTCCAAGGGCGTTCGTAGCGCAGTGACTGCCAGGATTGAGGCCCGGTTTACTGTGGGCCCGAGGCTGTTTAACTGTGTGCCGATCACACACGGGTGGGAAAGTGGCTGCTTGTCCCCATTCCGCTAAATTAAACCCGGACAGTGGAGCCAGTTTTACAGTTTAAATCACAAGTTAGACGAACAGTAGCTCAAAGAAAAACAGTAGTGTAGCCAGAAAAGGACTGGGGTCTGACTGACCCCTTGGCATCAGTTTTTCACAGTTTGACGTTTTAACGGGCTTTGGCGGCCCAGCCTTTTGTATGCATTTGTTTGGTCTTTGTCCCCCTTTATGGAAATATTTGCTTTTCTACTTTACCGAAACAATGTCCACAGACACTTCAAAACTAGAAGAAATCACGGCACATAAAACCACGTGCACAGGCGCAGCCAACGGGGGACCAGAGCCCCCATAGACACGCATTTGCTTGTGAAAACCGTCGCGCATTGTCTTCCCGGCAGGCAATTTTCGCATGATTTCAGTTCACGCTGAGCTCCGGCCCACCTCCCTTAAGAAAATCCTGGCTGCGCCCCTGCCCACGTATACCCGTCAGCGACCGGCGCAGGGCGGCCTGGTGTACTCGCCGCTGCCTCTCACGGCTGCTGCCGACCGACGGCTCCCAGCTGCCGGGCAATGACAAGCGAGACCGCCCCCGTCCGTGTGTCCGGCGTCAGTCCCGTGTCAGTGTCAGTGTCAGTCCCGGTGCAAACACCTACCCGCTGACGCAATCACACCCCCCCCCGCAGTGTTGTCACTGCCGTCTGCGGCACGACTATGGTGGAAGGCGGGCTGGGGGGGGTTGGCGGAGTGGAACTGTTTACCAGAGGCGCGTGGTACGCGGTTCAAGTTTAGTTATCGTATGCCTGCGCTGGAGTTCGGCCATTCGTATCCGAGGATTTTCAAAGTTGTGAGGAGCAGAACCATTGGCGGATGATTTTGTTTCATGCTAAATCATAGGGCTGATGTCAAAATTATCCAAAGTCAGTCGAGGGGCGCCGCCAAGTTAGTTGTTGGCCAGCTAGTTAGTTGGTAGTTGGTAGCTAGCTTACCACGCTTATGGAGGAAACAGGCATCCACAGCTCTGTTCCCTTGATAGGTCTTTTAGGTTTTGGCTAGTGTTGCGCATTAATGACGAACTCGGCCATGCAGTTCGGCTTCGATGAAGGCCACGCACCGAAGCCAAGTAGCTGTGCGCCATTGACAAGACCATCCAAGGACCTGTACACTAGTCCAGTCCTCCTTACCTGATCACTCGCTTGACACGAGTGTTCAATTTATAACTTAGGTGAGACGCCGTTGAATCAGAGCGCTGCGTTTTCTCTTCGTACTGGAATGCCTCTGACCAATCACCATCCTCGTTACATCCCGTACCAAGTCTCGACCACTCGACGTGTGGCTCCGAAAAGTCTTATAAAGGGATCCTGACTCTGGCCCAGTCTGGCTTGTAGGGCCTGGCTGCCATATCATTGCACGAGACGGGCCAGGCGATTAACGTCCGCCACTATCTTCTTCCGCGGTAAATATGTAACTCACGTGGTGGAATTGTGAAGGAATTCATTCGCCACGTAATGCTCTAAAATGTATTTTTATCACTAAAAGACAAAAACTAGAGATTATTTTAGCATGTTTTCCGAGGGGCGTGGCAAGTCCTCCACAGTTGGAGGGGGGCAAAGAGGTATTTTGGGTCAGTGCTTTCCAGTCAGCAACTGCAGGATCAACGTTGAATTTCAAAAAAAGTTAGGGAGGCAGCCCCCCCCCCGCTCCCGCTTCCTGTGTCCATGCCTTTTGCCAATGAAGCATTTATTCACAACTTTACCCAAATACCCAGTACACTGCAAGCTTTAGTACACTGCAACGTGCGAGACAGCGCTTATCGGGCAAACCGCATTTGCCACGTAAACACGACTGATGCGACCAACTCCGCCTTCTTCCAGGCCCTGGTGTCGCCTCTGGCGGGCGGTCAGCGCGCGCTGTAAAGGTCACCGGCTCTGACGGCGCGAACACAGCCTCACAGCAGGCTCGGAGTGGCGTACGCTGAGGTCGCGGCGCGTGCCGCGGCTCTGGACCCGGCAGCACTGGACCGGATCTGGCAGCGCCGAACCTGATCTGGTAGCCGAGCGTCGCTGGACGCTGCGCGGGAGGAACGCAAACGCGCACGATTCCGCGCCGTCAGAAGCGCCCCCCCAAGAGAGAGAGGACTTGACCCAAGACTTTGGACACCTGAGCCCAAGAGGCTGTGTGTCCTAACTCACAAACAAACAAACAAGAAGCGCAGGCGGTATTCACGTCACGTGACTTCTCAGTGAAATTTGTCTATGAGCAGTTGCCAGAGAGAGACGATTTCAGGCTGAGGTTCACGAAGGATGGGGCCAGACCCCCGCGACGCCCCCAGCGACTGCGCTGCAGCGAAGCGGCGTTAGATAAACAATCAGCGCCGCAGACAGTTTGCGTGACGGTCATACCAGCAAGCGGTCATCAGCCTGCTCGGGCATAGGGACAAGGTCTGGCGTTATGGGCGCGGGCCGCCACTTGAGTATCCACTTGTGCATCCTTTTCGTTTGTTTTCTGGCTCCTTTTTTGACGCATCAATCAGAATCGACTATTGGCGTCGTACTCGGAAGCCGACTAGTCGTGTGTCAAGTCGTGTGTCTCTTCAGTCGTCAGTCGGTCGTCTAGGTCACGGACCGCGTGTTCATCTTGACTAAAACGGTGACAGTGAGACGACTTTGAAAACTTATCTCAGATTCCTTTTTACAGCTGGAAATCCACCCGACTAGACTAGAGAGTACACTAAAACTCAAACAGAACTACTATCGAGAAAAAGGGAAATGTAGTCAAAAATCGACAGCAAAATTTGAATGCCCGTTCTCGAAGGAGACACACTGAAAGCTCATTGTGGACCTCAATTTCGCGGAGTACCAATATCACTAGAAACGCCGTGAAAAGCGGGTTAGGGAATCGAAGCTCGGCGACCTCTTTGTCTTAAGAACGTGCCGCTGCTAAGAACCCTGAACTCAAATTTCAGGTCGGGTCTCTCCCTAGCCAGTAGCGTAGACAGAATTTCCTTAAGCGGGGTCAAGGCTAAAAGAAGTCTTGATGCTACTCTTGCCATTGAACTGAAGACATTGGAAAACTGACCCTGCCAAGCAGAACACCTTCAGATTTCGAAACAAAAAGTACATCACTCTTGAGTCAGAAAGAATATTTGTCTTTAAGAAATAATTCGTGAATAGCCAATTTTTGAGAACCTCTGACCAAATGGGGAGTGGGAGAAGGTAAATTGACCCATCTCACCCCCTCTGGCTACGCTACTGTCCCCAGCCAACCCCTCTTGAACACTGTCGACCTGCCATCACACATAGTCACATCCAGCACCAGAACGCAATGCAACCCTCTGCAGAACATGGCTCTGCGGCCGCCAACGTCAGCTGTCCGTGATTTAATGTGGCGTAACTCGGGCCCACGGACGATGACGGCGAACGCTCTGCACGTCTGTTGTGCAGAACCTGTTGAAATGGCGGAGACCCGGGGCCGAAATCCTCAAATGCGGTGGACGAATAGCTCAGCTGCAAAGGCATGGCGTGATTTAACACGACCGTGCTGCTGCTTGTACATGCGAAGCAAGGCAGAGACATTTGAATGAATAATGTGCGTCGGGTTTTCGGTGTCTTGTTCCGTTGAAGAGCGAACCTCTTGCCCAGAAGTACAACGCCAAATGGCGAGATAATTGGGAATGCGAATTTGCTTGCAAATCAGCTGTAAATGGTTTGCGAAATAACGAAGGATAAGCTGACCCCGATGTGCACGTTATGCGTGCTTTATTAAGTTTGTTTTTAGTTCTTTGAAGCTTTACTGTGGTTGCCATTTTTTCCTTCCTACGCATTTTCTGTTTTCACTCTAAGGCCTTCAAAGTCTGCACCGTTCATGTTCAGGCACAGAAAGAGACAGTCTTCAGAGGAATGATACTTTCGCTGACGATGGCAGCAGATGCGCGTTATGATCATTTTTTTACGGGAGAGTTTGTTGTTCGATCACGTTGCGCCCAGAACCACAGTCCATGGTCAGCTGGTCAGTCACGCACGAGGTTTACCGCGTCTGAACGTGGCATGGACTCACTGGTTTTTCAGCTGGGCTTCACGTAGGGTTTTGTCACCTGGATGTTGTTTCCTCGACTTATCTGTCGATTTTTCTGTGTAATGAGTGTTATTCGTGGCTGAAACGCACCACTGTGAGACTACAGAATCGATTCAAACACAGCGCAATTACATATTAATAACGCTATAGCCTTCCCAGGCTGCGGGCTACTTGTCGGGCGTGGCACAAATTGTAAGGCTCATTGCGTTGTCGTGAGAGAATAGCCCGATTTTTTCCTATGTGACTCGTTATATTCCTCGACACACCAGCTGGACAAGGGAACGCGGTCAACGCGATGAACTACACCGAAGCAGAACGGACGTTTCAACACGGAAACAACCGTTCATGGGCGATGTCGGCCAATTGCGAAAGACGTTTTCAGCCGCTCCATCTCTGCAACTTTGGACAGAATGTTTCAGAGATTCAGCTGCATACTTTCATAGCCATCAGACGTGCGCAATGGCGGCTCGTGATTAGAGGAAAATTGTGGCAACGCCTCAACAAAAATATCGGGAAATGTTGAATTAAAATCATACATAATGTGCACATCATGCCACCGCTCATAAAATCGTGTGCATGATGGCACTAAGAATAATATGCTCATTTTGTTCCCGCATTCGTCAGGATAGCAAGGCACATGATCGCAAAGACGTGCCACGCCGCGCCGTATTCCCGCTGCCCGCGCAAGCATACGGTGCGAGGGCGCAAGGCGGCCAGCTCACCTCAGCATCCGCTAGAATCGAATGTAATACAGCGCCCCTGGTGAGCTACTACGAAACTGCAGCCTCTGGTTACCGCCGTCGCGGCGTCACCGTCGGACTCACCGACGAAGAATGCTCGACTGCGTGTGCTAGCATCAGTGGTGGAGAAAGGAATGTGTTTGTAGGGTAACTATTGAAATATATTTAAATTTCGTAAAAGATGGAATGTTTCGAATATGTTTTGAAACTGTGAACAAATTATTCAACACGGTGTGCATGTGCCCAGCAGTGAAGGTCATCTTTCCGCACTTGGAACGAGAGAACAAAACACCAAAGTAATGCGTCATGTTGCATTTCATTTCTTTTATACAGGTGAACGGTGATCTGACAAGGGCCGGATATCCTAAGCTAACCTAATCTAACCTAAACCATTTACAATGTAATACACAACGTATGCAAGACAAAAGCCGTGACACTTTGGTGCTACACTTGCGCTGTGCCTCATGTCCTTGTGAGACCACGAACCGCCAATGGACCTGCGACTGCTGGAACCTTTGCTGACACGATTCGAGTACTGGTGCCTTTGGCCAATAAAATGCACTAATTTGGGTCTGCATTAGATTTTTTATGTTTTATCTCTTTAAGACCACACAAACCCGTTCAGAAAAAATCCTGTTGGAGGATATAGCGAGAAAAAAACCGAATCGGGTAATCCCTTCCACGCATCCCCCAGTCACAAGGACCTAGCATATTTTACTCTTTGGAGGGACAACATTAACGCGGTCTTGACGGGAAGGGGGCAGCTGACCACCCCCCGCCCCGTTAGGTTTTTTTAATGTTGCGAGAGAACGAACGAACGCAGCACCATTTTGTGTACCTTCTGATTGACCATTTTTGCATTTTGTGTCAAATTTGTGGCCTTAGTTCAACACGAAAGTCACGCCAGGTGAACCTATTCCGAAAAAAAAAACTAGTGTCCTGTAATGTTTTAGGAAAACATGATATCGAAATGAAACTTTCAGGGATTAGAAATGTTGACATATGCAAAAAATCTGCCACCTGAAATCTTTCGGAAACGTCCTCTTCATTGACCTATGGTGACCTATGGTATGGTGAGACCTATTTTCAAGAGCTCTCATCGTTTTTTAGGACATTTCTAAACTTTTTTATAACATTTTCATTGTGATGTGATGCAGACATTAAAAGGCTGGGTTAGGTTAGGTTAGGTTAGCTTAGGTTAGGTTAGGTTCGGTTAGGTCTTCCGAACTGTGTTTAACAACATGTTCCAACAGACCTGGTTCTGCTTCTATAAAAAGTTTTTCTTGGTACATGTTTGGCCCGAAAAACCCTACCTAAAGGTCAATGAAACTATCTGAAGCAGAATGTAAGGCCTCTTTTCAACTGACGAGGATCGAAACATACGGCTGGTGTGGCAAACGGGGTTACGGCTCATGAAAAAATTAGCAACAGGAAAAAACGGCCATTTTCAATACAAAAATGCATGGTTTGAAAAAGGCCTTTTCCACGCAGCGAACCACTCTAAACAAATGCAAAAGATGAGAGAATACGGGCTACATCAAGATATATGCGGATACTCTGTTATCCCATTTTTACGCCACCGTAGTAGACAAGTGCTCCTGGAATGCCAGGAAGGAAGACCTGACCTTTCCCCCTCGTCTAAGTCCCTTAGACGAGGCCCTGAGTTCAGATGGCCCTAAATGGCTGTTTTTGATACCAATTTTCCATGTCTGACGACACATCAATGATAAAGATACAAAAGCAAGCGTTCCATGTATTTCTGTCGGCGTCACAGTTTAAACATATACATAAGCTGTTTTATCATGGCCTTTTGCATCACTTGGCATGATCCTAGCACTGCGACTCCCAGTGTTTAGCCAAGAGAAACCATATTAGGGCGGACCAAGTTGAGGGCTGCGCATTCGTTTGGAGCCCACACACTCGGTCGTTTTTATTATCACCGCATGCCTTGACGTTTTCGAAAATCTTACGTTCAGGAGCAGATCCAGGGCAAAGGGGAAAATATTAGTAGCCGGCCTTTTGGCCTATTGCTCTGCTGACATTTCGGCACCATTTCACTGAGGAAAAACAGCAGAGGTCGGCATTCTCCCCTCTCTGTCGTTCTGGATCCACGTTTGCCAGCAGTTAGTCGTGGTTATCCGTGCTGTTGAATGACGTAGTCCCGTTGCTTATGCAGCACATGGCTTTGTTTTACGCTCATTCATCTACAGAATAGCTGTTACTGTGAATTTGAGCTAGAGGGCATAGCATGTGCTGCGACCATGTCCACTTTAACGCGTTCTGGCTTAATAGAAAAACATAGCGATTTGCAATTCGTGGAGGGCCCCTTGAACGCATGGTATAGCTGTACCTGACTGTTCTGTTTAATCAAATAGGCATAAAGATCTTATTTTCCTTATGCCTTCTTACTGTCTACCATCTATGAACGACTAGGGTTGATTTGGTTGAAACACAACAAACAACAACAAAAAACGTTGTTGCAGATGCAACAACCAGTTACACCAAGGTTACAACTGGTTCAAAGCGTTCAGTAATGTGTTCGCAAAGCAGATTGTAAGCTGGCCTAGGCAGCCGAGTTCAGCATTTCATAAGGCGCAGTCCTGCCTTGCCAAAAAGAGCGGAAACTCTCGACTTACGTGGCCCCAAAGCCACCATCTGATGCGAACGGAACGATTCATGTGCTGATGAAACACAGAGCTGTCACGTTCAATTTTCTCTGTGGCTGTCACCTTCAGTGCCATGTTTGTGTAGGAAGCGCGTACCTGCTAAAATACTCGTCATGTGCTGGTCGTATGCAATGTCTGGATTAATTTTGCAGATCTGTAGAAAGCCGACGACGAAGCTTGGCGATTGTGCCCCTATTCATTCACCCGCGGGCCATTCATCGTCCTCGACAAAGTCGTGCATACCACAGCTGGAGCCATTTTGTTCACTGAATTGCATTCAATAGACAGAGGATGTACAGGAAATGCCATGACTCCCTAATTTGGCCCGCACGTCTTGGTCATTTATTATGGCGGTGCAGTGCCACGCTTTCTCAACCACAGTTGTCGCCAGGGTTTTTAGAACGGAGGCCAGAAAGCTGGTAACAGAGCAAATCATGACAACAGTGTGGCCGCCAACATCACTTTTAGCGTAACTTGTATCTGATTGTAAGGGGGATGTAAGATCAGTAGCCCGTACTAAACAGAGCGTGATCCCGGATAACATGGATCCCACTCGGACCCCTTACACCGATCGCACGATTCCAGGGAACCAATGATTTTGTGGCGAAAGTCCAACACGCCGTCAGGGCTAGGGCATGGCCGAGTGGCAGTCACCATGACCTTGCATTGGTCAGCTGCCTGCTGACCCGTGGGCCAGACATCGTGAGCTGGGGAGGCTCGAACCCAACTGGGAGACCAGCGCTTTGACGAGCTGAGCCAGCGATCAGTGAACAGCACTTTGTGCATCACGCATAGTGATTCCCAGACAGAAAACGAGAAGCTTTTATTGCATTACCCAGAACCGTAAATATGGCGTTGGAAGTGCCTGCGACAACCCCACCGACGGCGCCCAAATACTCACGGGACAAATAAAAATTCCCTCGTTATCCACTGGGATGTACCGATGACGTCATTTTTCAGCGGCGTATAAGCCACAGCTTGTATGAAACACGCCGCATTCCAGTTCCCCAGACGTTGGTTCCCTGTCTGAGAGCACGGAAATAAAAAAGCGATGACTGAACATTTACGCCATCAGCCTGACATGACAGGGTTGGGAGGACAGTTCAAATTTGGAAAATACCGGTATGTGCTGCATGTCTTATCGCAATGAAATGTGCATGAATTGTTTGTATTCAAGACACCGTTTTTGTGTTACAAGCACATTTCTAGTCGTTCTGAGTTTTTATGACTTTAAATAAAACAGTTTTGAGTCGGCGGGGGGAGGGGAATCCAGTTATTATCTTAGGTACAGACTGTCTTCCTCAGGGCATTTCATTTAATCAGCTGTCCTCTGACGGTACTCCATGCTCAATTTTCTATCCTTGCCTCATTCCTGGTATTGTCGTCATCAGACTCATCATGCTCCGTAAGACGTGTGAACTAAATGAGCTTTAAATTTAATACTTGTTCGGATAAATTTCCTGAAAAACCGGTGAGTGCCTCTCCTACAGTCTCATGATCCTGACCTCAAGGTTAAGTGCATTGGCATGACGTTACTTTCGCAGCTGTTTGCTCACATGAAAGGTCAAAAGCAACAGGCTGTGGAAAAACCATCAACGTAGGGAACATCAGCCTGACCATTGCCCTTTTTAGGGAGCTGACACTGACGTCATCGTCTGTCACGACCACATGATCACGTGATCACGTGACAGGTGTGGCACCTGGAGCGCGGAGGACATGTTTCTCCACAGCGACTGAGGTTGGCAGGCTGACCATGGAGAAACAGGAGTGACGGCGACGTATCATCTCCCGGACCAGGTGGATGACTGGCCGTACCGCATCGTCTGTAACAGTGCAGTGGCATTGGTACAGATCGTAGTGCTGAGGCCAGAGGCAGGCGCATCGTCCTTAGTCAAACGTCGGTCAGTCTGAGAACAACTGGACTTCAAGGACTTTGGAGCGGAAGATGAAGGGCATCTATGAGAAATGCTTTTGCGCTGCAAAAGTCATAGAGTGTACGTCCATGTGTTTAAAAATTATACCCACAGAAAGCAACGCTGAGGATGTTTTTGTCGAAGACAGTGCGATACGTTATGAACTCGCCCCCGACTGGGGGGCAGTTGACCGCTTCACCCCGAGGTTTTTCTGGGATTGCGAGAGTACAAACAAACACAGAGTCAAGAAACTTTGTGTACCTTTTGCTTCATCATTTTTACACCTTGTGTCGAAATTTTGATCTCAGGTCAGGTCAGGTGTCTGACCTAGGTCAGTTCAAACGGACCTATGTCCAAAAAAGTTTAGCGCCCTGTAATTTTTTTGGAAAAAAAGATATCTCAATAACACTTTCAGGGATTTGTGATCGTGATAGATGCAACAAAGCTGCTGTCTCAGATTTTTCGAAATTTTCCGGGTCACTAACCTAACGTCAAGCTCATTTTTAAGACATGTCGCCTTTTTTTGGAAACTGAAGGAATATTTCATAACATTTCTAGTGCGGAGTGAAGGCAGATATCTTGTTACCGTCATTGGGCAAAGTATCAATGACTTTTAGCCATTGACCTGAGGTCAGGTCACGAATAATTGTAGTAAGCCGAAATGTATCACCGTCAAAATCGGCGATGAATTACTCAGAATGGGTAGAAAACGACAGAACTAGTTTGCACAGACTAAGTAACGCAAGAAATTTCAAAAAGTTTGAAAAATAACATATTTTGGAAATAAACGGGCTCTCGCGAATAAGGTTTCGCCAATTGTGTAGATTGGTAACTAATGAATTTTTCCAAAATTTAAGTATGAAAAACCATCACAAGAACCACTAAGATCAACAAAATTTACACGGATAGGCTTTTTTCGCGGAAATAAAGGAACGCTAAAATTAGTTCCCGTCAATTTGTTACTGCATACGGCTGCGGCGCACGCCGACAGCCGGCGCGAGAATTGCCGTGTCTTTAACTCGACGTTTCGTCGTATATATTGAACAAATCTGAGAAATTAGATGTGTATCGGGATTTGCGGACCTTTACTTGTGCGCTGGTGCCTTTACCAATGCGTTATTAGTCACAGCCCTTGAGATTCAGGCCATTTCTCGGTCTCATGCAGTCGGCCATGAGAAAACATATATAGGGCGTAAATTAGCTTACATATTATCTAAAACTAAAAATGAGACTAGTTTCGAGCTCTACTCGTCACAAGCTTTCTAACGGTATGCTTATTTTTTATCGTGCGACTAACCCTTCGTGAGTTAGAGGGGGGGCGGCCAATTGCCTCCCCCCCCAGTCGCGCATGATCGTAACCGACCGACGGTCGTGCGCGGGTTAAAAAGCACGAACGTGTAACATTCCCCCATGAGGCAATAAAAACATTATATTTAGCAAATGGCCTCGGCCAAAGCCGGGCAATTCCATACGGTTGCAACCGGATGTGCCAAAGCATTCTTCTCATCGATTTCACCCTGTCAGTTTCAAGAAAAGAAGCTAAAGATATTCCTGTCCAGACTTTTCATTTTAGATATTCCTGACGTCTGTGGTCCAGACATTTGCCTGTATGTGGATGCCTCCTCGAGGAGCAAAGCAAGGTCAGCATACACTTACGCCGTGGCCTCTGCTATGATGAAGTCTTGTTACAGAGACCTGCTTCAAACCTATAACGTACACCGTAATCGTTTTTTCTTGCACCCTGCTGTTGGCCTCAGAAGTCGGTCATTACTCCAAAGACAACAATCGAGAGAAGCAACAGAGGCGGCATCTCTCGCTGTACCAGTCCTTTTTTGACTAACTCGGTGAACTGCCGGTGCCGATCCCACACCCTGCCCGCCCAACACCGCCGGCGACACTGTTCGAGCCGCGGCTATGTACGCAAAGACGAGCGCCAAGAAAACGCAATACGGCTACAGTCAATCTTTCTCCCGAATGTGCTGGTCGCATCAATACGGGGATATGTATCATAGCGCAAAGATAAAGAAACGTTAAAATTAGCTCCCTTTAATTTTATACCGCATTCGCTTACGGCGCCCGGCGGTAGTCGGCGCGAAAATCGCCGTGTCTTTCATTCAACGTTTGTTCATCAGTACGTGACTGGCCTCAATGGGCATTATCATCAAAGGTGTGACACCAGAGAGGCATAATGATACTGATCATTGAGCCAATGCCTGGACAATGCGCGCCACGCTGAATCCCTTGATGGACTATGCTTGCACAAGCATCATGAACCTGCATGCCTGACCATAAAGCATTGAAGTCTTCGCATAAATAAACAGTTTTTGCAATGTAGTGGTACACATGGTAGCATGGTAATTTCCAGATATCCCTCGGATGTAAAATGCTCTCTGTGATTGCAAACGGATTTCTATGGCTGTCAACAAAAAGAAAAATATAATTTAAAAAAGAAGTAGTAATAATGTTCAGAACTTCTCAATATCCCAGTGCAGCAGCAGCGTCAAGCTGGCACGCTATCCATGCTTTTCTGTGAGCTGCAGTGTGATGGGTTCGGCAATAAAGTATCTTTCGCATGCCCATATCCGGCTTTTAAAAGAAAAGAACATGTTCTTCTTCAAGAATGCATCCAGTGCTCAGTCTGTGTCTGTTAAATTATTTTTACCACAGAGGCTGTTTTTTTTTAATGCTTCACCATGTCACGCGTTCTGTCTGAATTGAGTAATGCATTTTGTCCCAAACTAAATCGTTAAATCAAATAAATTTGCGCGTAATACCAGTATAACAATAAATAATGGAAAAAATCTGATAATCTTTGTAAAACGCATTCATCAATGGAGCTGGAATTTTTACGTTACCATGGGGACAAAGCACGCAGTACTTTATATGTTTTCGTAAACTGCCACGTATCGATTTGCTGCACTTAATGCCAAACAAGTTCCTTAGCTTTGGTGCGTGTGCCTGCACTCTGTGGCCCAGCGGGGCGCCCGGTCCTGGGTGAATGCTGTCGTTCGCGTGACAGTGGGTGCGTGAATAAACCACAGGGCACCGTCGGCCGGTAGTCACGCTGACGGTAATTAATGGCCGCCGTGCTCGTTCAACTTCCGCCAGAGCAGCGAACTTCCGAAAGAGGCGACAGCGATATGGTCGCGTTCAGTTTTGCATTGGGCCGTCGGACTGAAAGTCAAACAATGAACTGTTTTGGTGCAGCGATCGAATTGAAACGATGGCGAACAACTTCGTCGAGTCATCGTGCGGACACGCTTGCAGACGGTCCTGTGCAAACTGAAGCGAATGCCCCATTTTTCAAGAGAGGCCGTGCCGGCGTAAAATGTTTCCCCTCCTCCAAACCGGCCAGGTGGATCCAATCCACCCCTGCGGCGAGCATGGTCCCACGGTGCCCTCTATTGTCAATTGTTGCGCGCGCGGCAGCATTCACTCGGACCCGTGGCTTACGGCAGCGGGAGAGAACATGACGCGACGGTGAAAAAGGACGTCATGCACACGTGCTGATACCTACACGTGTCCAGACGTGGTTCTGAGGCCGACTCCGCGCGCCAGACAGCCAGTGTTGCCGCCTCTGTGGAGCAGGTGGGGCGCGGAACCGGCCCTCAGACCTCCGCCGGACTGGGGGCGGTGAGGACGTCGGCGCGGCCAGAGATGCTGACTACCGGTGCTGCTCACGGCTGTTGTCATTCAGCTGACGGCCGGCTGCTGGGGCCAGGAGCTGCACCTGAGGCGGCTCTTGACGGACTTCATCAGTTTGAGAGACGTCTCTACGGCAAGATTTTACTGGAGCAGAGGCTTTGACCCAGGTAAATCATACCAGCATTTCGCTGAAAGGCTGGCGTTGTGTGTTTGTGCTTAGGATCATTGGAATCACTAGCTTTCATTTATAATTACAAAGGGAATTCCGGAACTAAGTTATTTTGGTCTTTGACATCGTTTGAATAGCGTTTCGCAAATCTGATGTGAAATTACAAACATCGATAACACAATCGTCCGACATTTCGGCTCCGAGTCTTTTTTAAAGATGGTCTAAAGCCTCTCAATCAGCGTTTGATTATGGCAATACCCGACTCATCACTCCATTTCGCATATATGTCATAAAGTAACTAAATACATATATAATTCGACATTTCATTTCTAATTATTATATTACTATTTGTTATATTATGACATACTATCTGACATACTATTTGTTATATTATATACATACTATCTGACTATCATATCATTATTACATAATCAAAAAACCTTGTATATATACTTCAATTAAAATCAATAACATCATCTTACTTGATTTCTTGTTATTACGGCGCGATAAATAAGATTTCCATTTTCCTGCGTTTACAACACATGTATTTTAGATAATTCCTATTACGTGGAATTCCACTCTCCTCGGAGTACCGTTGTCCTGAGAGAAACTGACGTCAGACGACGAAAGAGTCAAATGACGTCGACCTCCGTATCGCTCAGAGGGGAGTCGCTGTGAATGTGGTGTTACAGCGGCAGTTGTGCGGCCGGATGCGGGCCTAGTCCGGGAGGTGCAGCGGCGTCACCACTCCTACTTCTCCGTGGTGAGCCTGCCGATGTCGGCCGCTGCCGAGGGACAGCTACTCGGCACTCCGGGCCACCACACCTGTCACGTGATCCTGACAGACGATGACGTCAGCGTCGACTTCCTGAATAGGGTAATGTTGTTTCTCTGGTCTAATTTTCGTCTGCTTGTGTGGTCATTTTTTATGGCACGGACAGGCATTATTCTCTTGGTTTCATTTGGGTGTGTACACACGTAATGCAGAGGGCCAATGCTCTACCATTTCCTAAATTAATGCTACAACGGTGAAAAATGAGGCCTCCAGGAACGTAATTTAATTCGCGATCTCAATTCAATAAAAATGCGTCGTAATGTGAGCTCATGTGAGCCTCAGTACGGAGGATAAGAATGCTTGCCGTGAGAGAAGAACCAGTGTGAGAAACATATGGAGCTAGGCAGGGGCTCCTGCACAGACTGTACCACTCACACCCCACCATGCAACTCCGGGTGATCTTGCCGCGAAAGCTGAACGTCCCGTCAGGGGCACAACGCCTTCGCCTGGTCACAACCGCCTTCTGTTCACAAGTCACCAGCTGGCCCGCAGTGACCCAGCGAACATCGCGGCGACCATAACGCGTCTTGCCGGGAATGGGGCCCGCGCTGTTCCATCTGAGTTACCGACCACGGCATTGGAAACGGAGGCCAAGGATGAACTTTCGGCATATGGCGGAAGTTTAATTGGTTTGGCAATGCTGCATGAAATTTTAAGGATGTAGAATGTTTAAGAATGCCTTGCTTCAGTGAGTTAAGTTGTATTGTGTTGAAGGATTTTAAAACGTGGGAAGACGTATCGAGTCACATTTGGAAACACTGGGTAATTCATCGCCACGAAAAGAGCTGGAGAGCTGGAGAGCTGGACGCATTTGAACACCGCTTTCGCACAAACTTGTCAGTGACATTTGTGTTGATGTTTATCACACGTGCGACGTAATAAAATAGGTCTCTCTCATTTTTTGCTATAAATCTGAAGCACTTTTTCTTAGCTTTAACTGCTTCAGACTGCCTCTTTGGTAATTTGTGAAACTTAACCGTTTCCTCACACTTTCCTTCCTTGTCGTTGCAGCCATAACGCTGAATATGTCACCCATCTCGAGCTCTAGTGTGGTAACCAAACTGCGACAAACGAGCATCAAATAGCTGAAATTTAATAATGAAGGCAACCTGGAGGAGCAGAAATGCGCCTCGTCTAGTTAGGTTAGCTAGGTAGTTACTCCCTTTTCAGTATTCCGAAATCGCAATGCTTCTGATGCATCGTGAACGGGAAGCTGTTTCAACTCCCATCCGAGTGCATAAAATAATAAATACTTCACGTTTCCTTAGATTGTTTGAGGTGCCGATTTCTCAGCCATGCCTGTCAGGCGTCGGGTGGTGTGAGGATCACGACACCTGGCGCACAACGCGCACGACTTATGGGCCTGTACCGCGTTCACGTAGGATACTCGGCGTATCGCCGTGGCTTAGTGTGTACGCACTTGAAGCTGGAGTGGGAAACTGATGCGTGTCCGCGCAGTCGAATCCTTATTTTGGCCCCACCTGCGTCATCTGCAACTGTACTATGATTTTGTATTAACGGTGTCCAGAACTTGGGACTGATCATTTTGTTTCCTGACAGAAAACCATCCATTCAATGCAGCCATGACAATAAAACTATGCTGACACCATGAAGCAAGTTAATGGCATTGTAACGATATTCGGACTCTTTTATAAGCCAAGAAAAAACCGCAAAAAGTCAAGAATATTAAGCTTTAGCCCTGTTGCATAAAGATTATTTTGATGCTCCGCATATTCGTAGTGACGTCATCGTGCGCATCGTTATCGCAGTGTCCTTTCTGTCTTCACAGATAAAGAGCAAATGCATGTGGGAGTGGAGCGCGACGTGCTTCATACTGAGCTACGGAACAAACGTCACTGAAAAATTACGTCATCGGTTCTTTTCCGTGGATACCGAGGTAAGAGCCACTGGGAGAGCTTTTCCTCGGAAATATGTTGACATGATGGGAGCGGTCTGAGCTGCGGTGTGACGTCAATTTGTGGTCATTCAGTGCCAGCTGAGTGCCACTCTGTGGCTTGAATAGCCATAGTGCTTGCTGCCAAGGTGATTTTTTGCCGAAAGAAGAACAGAAGAACTGAAGGAATGAGTGGTCGAAGTCCCAATTACCGTTACGCATCGTCGCTGGTTTCCCGCGGCAGTGACCGAATTAGACAAGTGTCGCAATTGATCGGAATATGTCTGGGATTGCCTACACGTAGTTTCCTCTCATGGAGTGGCTGCTCAGGGAAACACGAACGGGCCGATGCAGCATGTACCTGTGCTTGTGCAGGTACTGCTTGCGCCAGGCGATGCTTTCAGGCAGTGTCTCGGCTTCCCAGAAGGCCCGCTGTTTTTTTTTTTGGCATGTCAGAGGAAGAAGGTGGCGCGTTGTGAAGCGCCATCTGACGGCTCACTCATCAACTCCCACAACGATTTACGAACGCAGGGACCGCGAGCGTGGGTTGGTGGCAGATACGCTGTGAGTAATGGTGTTGAAATGGATCACGGCTCTGTGGCAGGCAAACAGCTACGTCGTTGTGCTGACTCAATCGTTCGGTCTGATCGAGGCGCTGCGGTAGTGCGGGCTCAGTGACTGAGCGGCATAACTCTGTCGTTCAGGAGTGTTGATAACCACGACTGTCTGCCAACGGGGCGAGTCTGGAAACTGGAAAAAAGTCAGGGCGGCCCAAGCCCTGACTTGTCCAGCGAGGTCTGTTAGTAGAACAGAGTGCAGAGAGGCTGGTTAGCAAGCCAACGCTGCCTGTGTCGGATGCTATCCTGGATCTTCACCTGATCGACGTGACATTTGCAGGTGATTATCGGCGAAATAACACATCAAGGGGCCAACCTGACCCAGGTGGACCTGGTGGAGGTGTACCACCTGGGCCCCGGCACACCCATGAAGAGCTCTGACCTCGGCCGGTGGAACTCGGTGGATGGAATGGTGCGCTGGGACAACAGGACCACCTTCCAGAGGAGAGACGACTGGTCCGGTCTGACACTAAGGGTGGCTTCTATCGAGGTGAGATAGATCAGCTTGACGGTCTGATCACCCGATCAGAGCCGAAGAAATCTCGGAATCGCAGAATACGATGAAGGTCATCCCAGGGGCCAGTAAAATCTAGCGAAGTCTTCTGCAGTATAGCGGATACAGTGTCGTTTCACGTAGACCGGCAAGAAAATATGTTTAACTGTAGATTTTTTTGCGCTTAGTCGGAAGAAGGCACCTTAACCCTATTCCAGACAGGGGGGCTGAATCCGTCCCCCCTTGGGTTTTTTGCTTGCCAATTCCAGGCTTTTTAACGCAGCTTCACCAAACTTAATGACTTTCCCTAGCTATTTTTTCTACGCGCTGTGACAAAATTTCACAATTCTACTTTGCTCAGGAGCGGAGCCAGGCAACGTTTTTGGGAGGCACCTCAGGCCATTTTTGGCCATGTTCAGGGTAAAAGGAAAATGTCTGCCAAAAACAGAGCTTTTAACTTTATATGAACTTTATATTAACAAAACTTTATATGAATCTATAGCTAAATAGTTGAGAAATGCGCGTACAAAATTTTGTTTATCTGAGGTCACTTTCCAAGGCCAGGTCAAGGTCAAAAGTCAACATTTGTTTTTTTGCAATAATTTCGGCGCTGTTTTCTCAAATGCAAAACCCGGAGTATATATGACGTAGAAGGATTCCCTCTACTTGTGTAGTAAGTTTCAGCTTGATATCGGATCGGGTCACGGAGTTATGACCTAAAACGTCACTGCGCATACCCTATATCGCAACAGCCATAAAATGAAATTTTTGAAATAGAGTGAATTTAGATGATTGAAAACGTTTACAGATAATACCAAACGCACACGAGACCGAGGTGATGCCAAGGTCACTGGAGGTCATTTAAGTTCAAAGGTCACAAGTTGATCTGAAGAACTTGTGACCATGACAGTTCCCCTTTTTCATGTCCCTGGCACCGCCTATGCTAACATTATACAAACATTGTAATGCGATTTGTACTTCTTTGGCATAGCATGACTAGCAGAAGCCAAAAAAGTGTTTTTACCTTTTTGTCCATTCTGTGTGTTATGATAATGTCGTGTGGGGAGTTTCTGGTTGACCTGTCTCGCTAGTTTCTGGTTGACCTGTCTCGCTGGCTTGCTTCTGCCAGAGAGGTGCACCGCACTCATATGTGACATCTGAGCTCTCGGCGGCCGGCGCGGCTGCAGTGAGAGAGCATCTCCGGAGGGCAGAGCACGCAGTGGCAGCGGGGGGACGGGCGTGGCTGTGTATGTGCTTGCGTTGCTTGCTGCCTGGAACGCTCAGAAGGACTTTAATACAACTACATTCTCTTGTTAGAAAACTAATCCTCCTATTTCTGAAACCATGTGAACGTCCATGAATTTTCTCAAAATTTCGGATTTGTGCACCAGTGGTAAAAGCCAAATCCATAATGTCTCGATTCATGCCAGTTTCATTGAAATTGGTTCATAAACAACGGAGTTATAAGAAGTTCAAAAGTACCCCTAATTTCGACATTTTTGCCCCCTATATCCCTAAATTTCGAAATTTTGAAAATTTCTTTTTATAAAAATGTAGTTGAACGTCACGGTAAATCGATTGCCGTTTGTTGCGATGAAATCGGACGAGTAGTTCTCGAGACCTCAGGGGGGGGGGGGCCGAATCCGCCCCCCCCCCTGCCGGGAATCGACCATACCGTCTAGCCCTCCGGGAATAGGGTGAAACAAGATAAAATTTCCGTCCTCAAGTCCCTCAGGAAGCGATAATTGAGGCTGACGATTCCCTCCATCCAAAGGCGTGACCTCTTAAGTTATCCCGCGCCCAACGTGCACCCTGCTGTGGGCCGCCGGAGCCCGGGGTGGGCGTTTTGGTGCACTCCCTCTATCTTGCCAACGGGATGTTGAAGGGAAATGAAACTGATATTGAAAACATTGTCATGAGGACGTCCCACAACACCCAAATATATCTGGAAAATTTAGAAAAATGGAAAAATAGAGTAGAGAATGAAAAAAACAGCTTTTTGGCCTATATACGGAAAAATTAAAATTTACGAGAAGAGCTCCAGCTTCGCCCCTGAAAGAGTAATTCTAAGCATGGAATGGAAAGCTAACAACATGTACATTGCGGTAACATACAATATATAACATGCATATTTCCACAAACTGCATCAGGTGGCCTGATATAATGTCATTTTGTAATTTCGCTATATTTGGCCGGTTTTTGAACGTCGCTGGCGGGTTGCTGCCCATCTCTGCGTCCAAAATGGTAAAAATTATTTGTATGGATACTTGTTTAAATACCTACAGATTAGGAACGTCAATGGCTCGACGTGACTGGACCTAGCCTTGTAGCCTGATCTAACATTCAGCCGTTTTCCTTGCGTTATTTCGTGTTCGGTCGAGGACCAATAGCAATGCAAACAAAAAGGCAAAGAGTACCTTTGGATTGAAACTTCTTGGTTCCACAACCATGATCAATAAGGTGCCATATAAGGTTGATCATATGACTTGACCTTACAGGATCATGACCTGATTTCAAGCTCACTTTTTTATGCCTAGATCTGCCATTGACTCGTGAGATAAACTAGAGAGGTAAAGTTGGATATCTGGATATGAACTCAGCTTGCACAGTGGTAACCTCGCATGCCTCCAAGTGCCCTAAGGGCACTTCACAAGATGGAAGCGTCTTGGCGCAATTTGGACTGCAAAATCGAATTTTCTGCCTATTTTTACCATGGGCACCATCAAAACAAGGCTTTAAACTACTCTTGCTAGTTTACCACAAATGTGAGCTGACCTGACCCATGACCCTTCAAGTGGGTTAACACTTTTTGTCGTGTTTGGTGGTTTCCTTGGCCCAGTAATGCATTTCAGGTTCTACCACGCTGACCTAGCATGACCTCAGGCGGCCTAATGCCACTTCACATCTTGGAACTTACTGATGCAATTTTGGACTGCAAAGTCGACCTGAGTGCCTATTTTTACCCGAGGAATCATCAAAACGGGATTTTAGACACGTTTTTTTCTTGTTGACCCCAACTGTGACCTGACTTGACCTTATGACTCTCCATGTGGTTCAGCATCATTTGTCGTGTTTAGTGAGTTCCTTGGCCCAGGAATCCATTGCAGGCACTAACGAGGGGAAGAAAAGTCCCAAACCCATTAAAAAATATGCGAATATGGTGGCAATTTCGCCGACCTCAGGTCATTGTCCTTGACCTTGAAAACAAGTTCGAGACAGCAGAACTCTTAGGAATGTCCTCGGCTTCTATCCCTGAAAGCGTTAGGTCCATCGATTGCATGGCGCGTTTTTTATGTTAGAAAGGTGGGACCTTAGAAGACTTTTGAAGATGAGAGGTTGACCTCTTTTACGTGGCGTCGGTCAGTGACCTGAATCGACCGTAAGTTGAAAATCCTGAAGGACATGTGTAAAGTATGCAGGAACAGGTACTGAAAATTTCAGCGCGTTACGAGCACTGTCTTTTTGTCTATCATCCAGAGTGTCAGGGGAGGGAATGCATCAAAACGCCATCCCACCCCCCGTTGCGCGCGGGTTATCTGAAACCAAGATGGGATAACTTCAGCGGTAGGCAGTGACGCCAGCCTGGTTGATGATGACAAACGTCGTTGCCGTACAATATACCTGTATGCTGATGGAGTTTTTATTGTGTCTGGCAGCGGCACATGATGCTGCCGAGGAGACGCAGACGCTGCTCAAGGGAAAACCGCATGGAGCAGGTGGATGCTAATACGTATCGTTTTTTTGCGGTGGTATCGACAATCGTTCTATTATATTGTCCTAGTAACGTCCTCCTCTTGCGCTATTTGACATATTTTTGGGCTTAATCAGTGAATGTACCCAGGCAAATGACAGTGGAGTCCGATTTACAGCCAAGCACTTTTACAAATCTACATTTTCGTTTCGAGGTCTTGGATCTCGACCACAAGGGATTCTTCTGGAAATGTAGTCTGCCCTTCCTTAGAGCCAAGACAGGTGTTATGTACCAACACACACCCGTCCTCTACGTTAGTACACGGTTACCAGTACAATTTGGCGTTATCTGGACGGCTCCCAGCCCCACGCAACCCAACTGCAAACCTCCGCAGGCGCAGGCCGGCGTTTGGACCTGTGTTCAGACGTCACTGAATGGCCCCCGGATATGGTTACGGTAACGGTATCTGCGGCATCGTGGCACACGTGGGCAGCGGGATGTCATTTGTGCCTGAGAGTTGGGCAAGCAGGTATAAGCCGCCGCACAGTGTGATGTTAGCACCGTCTCGCAAGTAAGATTATGGCAGCTGTTCATCGGAATATCATGTGCATTATGCATGCGGAACCGCATTGCACTGCAGCTGAATTTATGGACGCTACAACGTTTAAAGGCCATCAACAAGCAAGCTGCCCATTCGTGACAAGACTATGTTTCATTGATGTAAGAACGTTTTCAAAGCTGATATGCCAAGAACCACTTTATATTAAGTGCAGCTCGGGCTGGCAGCCGGACGTGCCTCACTTCGGGGGAGACAGATTCTTCATCCCCCTCCTGTTTAGCTTGAAAAGTTACTGTCCGACTTCGTTGTATTTGGCAGCAAACGACAGAGCTCAACAAAATGGGCCCGGGTAAGTCAAATATACTGACCTAAGTGTGGCCTGTGACGTCACAGGCATTCCTAAGGTGACACGTTGACCTGTTTGGCGGATTTCCATTTTTAGTCGAACATCATAAAATTAAAGCACCGCAGAGGCCACATTTGGGCGCCGTCGCACGCATAACGTCCTGAGATAACCGAGAAAGGCATCTAGGAGAAAAATTAAGACCGAGGTCATGGCGGACCACTTGCTATGCTGAGGTCAAATAATAAATCTGGTCTTATACTCTTGCGATGCATGTTTCTACACAAAAATTGGGTTAGGAGCCCGGAAAAGACAACGATAAACGCCTTTGAGCACATAAGAAAGGTGGTACATGCTCCTTATTTTTTGGAGTAGGGCTGAGAGTGGGGGAGGAGAGAGAGGGGAGGGGACGTGGCATTGGAAATGGTTATTGACTGAATACCCAATGGAAAGGGGCTACAGTGTTTCAAAGATGTTAAAGGTTAGGCCCGCTGATGCTGGCGTCATACCAACCAAAACAGTGTCGCGACGACGTGAGGCACTCTTGGCTTATTTACTGAGACCATCATTGGACATTTGGTAGGTTTCGGCATTTGGTATCAGTCATTTTTAAGAATATCCACCTGAAATTTGTTGCGAATATTGGCAATCTGAATCTTGGAAATCTGTGTTCCGGTTTTTGAAAAAGCTGTAAAAACAAAATAACTTGATTTTTTAGTTTTAAGAATTTTGAGTCATGTTACATAAAAAAGCAAAATTCTGAGATGGCAGTATTATTGTCCATTACATTCTCTGTCCTTTGGCATCAGGCATTTGTTGATATCTTTTCCTCGCTTTTCGACGTTTTTTCTCCATCTTCCATTGTGCTGAAAAGTCGCGGGAGGTGGGGTCGCCATGACGTCACTCACGTCTAACCTATAGTGAGCTGGAATGTCGTTTTCAGCCAAAAGTTATGAATTTGACGCGCAAACAGGTACTACGAGTTTCAAATTGATATCCCCGCCGGTTTTTGAGTTCATAAAAAGTCGCCAGGGGCAGATTCCGTCCCCCTCGTTGGTAGGGCGCGGGTTAACGCTGTTCCATCCCACGCGGCTAATTTTAAGAAACACCCAGAGTTAGTGTGGCAGCTGCCCTACCTGTCCTTTGGACTGCCACACCCATACAATGGATGCTACACTCATACAATGGACGCATTGTGCCGCTGTGAAATAGGGCATGACTTACAACGGCCGTTTTTTTGCGAAGGCATTAGGGATTGTTTAATTAAAAGTTATGTAATGGCCGTAGGCATTCTTGGCTTCGTTGTTCATTTTTACCGTCTTTGAATCCAGGTAACGTGTCAGACAACATGCAATAATCATTCGTGACTCAGAGTGCTTAAGGCGTTACCGACAGTTGCGTTTGCATAATTATACAGTCTATCGTACTTTCTCACGATTAGTGGGTTGTCTCAGTTCCTTGAACTATGAATGGATGCTCCTCGTCGAGTGTTCCATCTGCAAAAAACGGGCTGCGGTTATGACTCTCACCAACACCCGACAAATGATTCCCATTCCAGGACCCTCCCTTCACTATAATTACTGGAAATCAGGGTCCGGACGTCTCTGGATACCTAGGGGACGTTTGGCGACACATGGCGCAGGTGCTGAAGTTCACGTAAGTATCACATCTATGTCTCATGATGGCGTGAATGAACCACCTCGACTGCATTAAATGAAATATTTGGGCAGATGAAAATAGAAATAAAAATAACCTTGTGCTCATAATAAAAGAAATGATCAAAAAGTATCACATAGTGTTCTCGGGCACCGCTATTTCAAGGAACTATATTAGGAGTACTAAACATAGTATACGTAATATCCGTAAACGTCATATTCGACGTTTGGGTAGAGACCGTAAAGGCTCTCGGATTGACAAAAGTGGATGGCTTCATTTGCTGAAGACACACACAGTATTAAAACTGCAATAGCATTTGATTCGGTATGTTTGAAATGAGACCCCAGGTAACTTTCAGGGTTTGAAGACTCCGAGATGCATGAGTGGACTACGACGAGGTCGCAATGTCACCGGAAACGAACCCCGTTTCGCATTTACCCCGTTTCTCTCGATCAGCAATAAAAGAATTTCAGCTATTGCACTCCTTGCAGGATAAATAATGCGACAGCGGTATGCATTAAGAACCCATTGCTTTCAGGCTTCGAAAGTCTTTATAGTTGTATCTTAGCGTTGACATTGTCATCAGCATGTTCAACGACTTCAGCTACACGGTGCAGCCCTCGGTGGACGGGCAGTACGGCATGCTGGCCTCTGACGGCAACTGGACTGGTCTGATCGGAATGCTGGTCCGAGACCAAGCGGACGTCGCCGTCGCCGTCCTGAGTTCCACCAAAGCGCGCCGGAAATCCGTGGACTTTGCCCGGAAAATACTCGCAGTCAGGTGGGCGTTTTGGACGATTCCAGCGCACACCGCGCGAGGTCCAGTGTTGGTACCCTGCGTTGTGCTGACACGTTTGCAAAATGCCTTTTGTTGATTTCATCGTTTCGAAGAACCGGTTTCGTTAAGTTCATTCGTTTGTCCCCGCCAAACACGAGGTTGGCCAAAGGTGCCCAAAGGCCAAACACGTGCCCCAGCTGTTTCATCGTGGGGTTTGTCTTGCAAAGGCATCAGCGCAGTCAAGAATGCCTATGTTTCTTTCTCAACACCAACATGCATTCCAGATCACACATCTTCCTGAAGAAACCGCTGACTGGGGACCAGAACTGGACCACCTATGTAGACGTGTTTGACTCGAGCCTGTGGATAGCTCTGTTTGTCACCTTTCTGGTGAGCAGCGGCGCCATAGCCGGCATGTACCGGATAGAGAGGAGGTACAAACTGGCCAGTCTGAACGACGGCAACTTCAGCTTGACGGACAGCATCATGTTCTTCACCGGCGCCACCTGCCTGCAAGGTGGGCTTACTTTTTGAACCCTCCGCCGTGTGGGCCCCAGGAATCCCTCAGTTTTTGCCATCTACGGAAAGATGGGCTGTAGTAGAAATATTCTGTGTATATATTCGAATTCTGTGTACGTGTTCTTTATTTGGTTCACATGACATAACATCATTATGATATCTTTACGTACACTTTGTAGCAGGGGTGTCGATTTGTATTCATTTGTAAGGGCCCTACCCCCATCTTGATTTGCCCCTCCAAATGCCCGTTTGCCCCCCCCCCCCATATTTCCTGCCTGTTTTAACAAAGAAAGTAGGCAATAGGCGCGTTTATACGGGCATTTGAAAAGTTGCCAGATTCCCGGCCAGATTAGCCAGGATGCAACTTTCTGGCAAGTTTAAGCATCCGCATAGTTCTGGGTTTCCTTAACGTTCTGTTCACTTGTTGTTAGACATGGCAGTTTAAACACCACTGCGACCTATGCTGGTTTGCATGAAATTACAGCTAACTGAATCTGTATACCAGCCCACTTGCCCTCTTTAGGTTTTGAAAATCACAAATCGCTTCAAACACAGACGCTACGATCTTAAACAAGGACGTGCACTACGGGTGAAGGAATTTTCAGCTCCCTCGCCACTCTTCCTGCGCTTCCAGCTTATTAGTCTTCGACCAGTCAGCGCCTTCGTTCTAAAACCTTTCAGCCTTGTCAAGGTACATAGCCTTTGCGAACCACTGGATTTGGCCGGCGGGCGCTCAGGCGAGACGCAGCCACGCTGGCCAGAAGCTATCAAATAAACCGCAGAATACGCGAGGAAATTACTGCTCATGGCATGTAGTACAGAAAGCCAAGGTTTCTCCTCCTTTTATTTCAAGCTTGTTTGCATTGCAATCAATTATTCTGTCCCACGATGTTTAACACGCCTTGCCAGGACCAACTGTAGTTTAAATCAGCATTTATTTTAAAGCTGATCAATCCGGCCAATCTGGCCGGGAATCTGGCAGCTTTCCAAATGCCCGTATAAACGCGCCTAATAATAACGAAAAGGACGACTGCAATAGATACGAAATAGATACGAGATAGAACGTATAGAATAAAGCATAAACTGATCTATCTGTCTCTGTCTATCTGTCCATCTATCTATCTATTAATCCATCTATCTGTCTATCTACCCATCCGTCTATCTGTCGATCTATCTATCTATCTATATATATATATATATATATATATATATATATATATATATATATATATATATACCTGCATACATGGAAATATAAACCATTTTTATTTGATAAACAGTGGCAGAAAAGTTTGCAGTGACGTTGACAGAGCCAGAGCTGTACGGCCTGTTTCAACACAACAATGCACAATGAGTATGACGTCAGTGAAACGCGAATTCAAACCACTTAAACATTTTGACGTTTTATCCCTATTCCCGGAGGGCTAGACGGTATGGCCGATTCCCGGCAGGGGGGCGGATTCGGCCCCCCTGAGATCTCGAGAACTACTCGTCCGATTTCATCACAACAAAGGGTAATCGATTTGCCGTGACGTGAACTACATTTTTATAAAACGGAATTTTCAAAATTTTGATAATTTGTGGATACAGGGGGGCAAAAATGTCAAAATGGGGGGTACTTTTGGACTTCTTATAACTCCTTTGCTTATCAACCGATTTCGATGAAACTGGCATGAATCAAGAGATTATGGATAGGGCTTTTACCATGGCTCCGCAAGTCTCAAATTTTGAGAAAATTCATGGACGTTCACAGGGTTTCAAAAATAGAAGGATAAGTTTTCTAACAATTGGATGAAGAATAGAGGCAAACACCCTTTTTTGGCTTCTGCTAGTCATGTTGTACTAAAGAAGTACAACTCGCATTACAATGTTTGTATAATGTTAGCATAGGCGGTGCCAGGGACATGAAAAAGGGGGAACTGTCATGGTCATACGTTTCTCAGATCAACTTGTGACCTTTGACCTTAAATGACCTCCAGTGACCTTGGGATTATTTTGAATGATCTATGCATTTAATATTATCTGTAAACGTTTTCAATCATATGAATTCAATCTATTTCAAAAATTTCATTTTATGGCTATTGCGATATAGGGTACGCGCACTGACATTTTAGGTCATAACTCCGTGACCCGACCTGATATCAAGCTGAAACTTGGTACACAAGTAGAAGGCACCCTTCTACGTCACATATATTGCGGGTTTGGCATTTGAAAAAAACGGCGCAGAAATTATTACAAAAAATCAAATTTTGAATTTTGACCTTGACCTCACCTTGTAAAATGACCCCAGGTGAACAAAATTACATCTGCACATGGCCTAACTATTTAGCTATACATCCATATAAAGTTTTAAGTTCTATCTTAAAAACTCTGTTTTTGGCAGACATTTTCCTTTTACCCTTAACATGGCCAAAAACGGCATGAGGTGCCTCCCAAAAATGTTGCCTGACTCCGCCCCTGAGCAAAGTAGAATTTTGAAATTTTGTCACGGCACGTAGAAAGAATAGCTAGGAAAAGTCACCAAGTTTTGTGAAGCTGCGTTAAAAATTCTGGAATTGGCAAGCAAAAAACCCGAGAGGGGGCGGATTCCGCCCCCCCCCCCCTGCCGGGAATAGGGTTATGCAACATGCTCACTAATCATGCCTGATGTCGATTCGCTGAGTGCTGTCTGTGGAAATCGGGACTTGCGTCTGACATTTGAATCGAATCTAAAACATCGTGGTGTTTATCTCTGCGGTAACTTTTTCATTGCACACCTTTTCATACACAGATGTGACCGAATGATCGCCAGCGTCTGGTTAGAGGCGGCGGGGGAATAAGGGGTTCTAATGCACAGGAGACGAGAAACTTTCGAGAAAGGAAAACAACATAAGCAAAAAGAAAAAATATAAAGAGAACAGATATCACTGGTGTCGGGTGTAACAGTAACCCACTGGTAAAAATTCATAATGTGTGGCTAGTCTGGCGCAATGGGAAATATCTTTAATGGTGAATGCGAGAAGTATAGTCGGAATTTTTAGAAAGGAATCAAGCGGACAGAAAACACTCTGAAAACTGGAACCTCGCGGTCACCGGCACTCATACTCGCTTAAGGGTGGCGCACTGGCACCAGTGGGTGTTAAGAGATGTTTCAAACCCACCTTGAGCTATGCTGATGGTTTGTATATTACAATTCCTGTGGATAATTTGGAACAGGGTAGTTGCTTTTAATGACTATTAGAAATCTTCATTGTTTGGAAGCCCTGAAATGGAACGTAATCATTTACCACTTGCGCGGAGCGTCCAGTAGCTTGCAATGGATAGAAAACACCTCAGACCGTGTGTATAGACGTCTTGCGACAGCTATATCGCTGTAAATGAGGACAAGTCATCCCCGCGACTTTGCATGTGGTAAAAAGTTCCCGGCTTCCACAGCTGCGTGTCAGACATCGACGAGACCATCCGATCCTGTTTTGGCCGGAACAGAAACGGTGCGGCTGAGAATTGGTCCAGGTCCTGCCGTGGTCCCGACGGCACGTGACGCATCTCTCAGCAACGTTTGGTCCGGTGGTTGGCGCAATGGTGCTCCAGATGTGGGCCCGCTGGGATTTTGGGTCGTCACCATGAGTTGAACTTGGAATGGACCCTGTTACCAAGCCAGCGAACGTAAAACACTGGACCGCATGTGTGAGCGATAGGGATAAGCTGGTGATTATTGTGTGACCTTTTTCGTTCTTTGGCCAGGTGCTGCTGCCATTCCTCGAGGTCTCGCCACAAGATTGTTCTTCTGGACATTCTTTGTCGCCATGGTGATCACATTTGCATCGTATTCGGCAGTTCTTGTATCATTTCTAACGGCCCAAAAAACAGATCTTCCTATCAACTCCCTTGAAGAGTTTTTGGAGGATGGATCCTACGCTTTGGGCGTGCTAAACAACACTGCAGTGTTACAAGATATTAAGGTATGCCTCAACTCTCAGCACGCAGTAATCTGATAACTAAGGCTTGACAATTAGAGTAAAATTGTGTCCTTCGAAAGCAGTGCTGTGTCCAGTTTCCCTGAATGTAATCACTTGTGAGTTTATTCGCAGATGGAAATACATTGGTGCAAATGGTTTCGCCCAGTACTTAATGGCATGGCCCCTTTTAAATAAAAACTTGCTGCGAAGACTTAACATTCAGTAAAATAATACACACTACTGGAAGGACTATCCACCGTCGATTCCAACGATAACTGGGCAGGTGACTTTCTGTAGTCCCACTCGGCAACATGACGGTGTTTGAAAATCACGCAATCGTCACATTTTTAGGAGTCCAAGGACGTTTTGATCCAAGAGATTTACCGCAAGCACGTGACGGTAGTGTCGGACCTAGACAGCACTTATACCCGAATGATCTCCAACAAGCACTTCGCCCTCTTGTACGAAGACAGAGGTAAGGAAGTATGGAATGTCTTCGACGGGATGCAACGAAAATATAATAGGTTATCTGTCCGAAAGCAATGTTGTCACCGCCATACAGAACTGCTCTATTCGACTACTTCACTTCAGACATTGGGTGTCAAACAAGTCGAAAAAGTCAATATGCGTGTTCAAAGCATGCCGAGCACAAAATTGTCACTGCTTTCAAGCACTGCATGCTATTTCATCTGTGCAGGCACGTTTTCCGTGGTAATGAAATATTTTCCTTGAAGGCTGTTGTAAGAATAGTTAGGATAGTGTGTGGGTTTTGGACTGGGTGAGGAAGCAAATGCAGCGAGCGACCGAACGCAGTACTACAGGACGGCGGTTTGGGTTTCTGAACTTTTGTTTGCTTGCTGAAATGTTTGGGTTGCAAAGGCTTCTCACAAACGGCTTTGAGAAGTGGAACAAATCTTGTTACCAAATTTTCTGTTGGCGAATTTCTTAGTGCTTAGACAATGTTGAAGCAGGATGTGACTCTGGACGCCTTGAAACGAGATCGGTATTTACAATTTGCTTGCGACGCAGGTGAAAAGGTGACTAGGTGAAAAAGATACTTATATGGGAATTGGCGTTATTCTTTCGAAACGTAGTAACGAAATCACAAGCAATTACAAGCAATTTACAATCAATACCATATATACAAACATGTGGTGCACAGATGTGGTTTTTCAGACAAAACTAAAACAGTCAGCGAAATTCTCTGCAAAGCGATGATGATTTTGCGCGTGAAGAGCTTAAAAATGGCGTTAATGTCAAATCAAAATTAAACCAAAAACCGATTAATGTCTCCTTGCTCGAAGCCCCAAATTAACTCTATCATTTGCAAAACTAACATTCTCTTGTGACGTTCATTGCATGCAGCAGATCTCCAACTGCGCAAAGGTGCCTCTCAAGCCAGTTGAATGCACGCGCTATTTAAAACACGTTGTTTTCTGCGTGCCAACGTCATTCCAGCGTATTATGCTTCATTACTGCAGCACCGGCAGGCACTGTCATATGTGTGCTTCACACGGTATCCGTTTCAGGCCATGGATGCCGTAAGTAGACATTTCGTGTTGGCATCCATTTTACTGCTGTCTACGCGGGAGGAACCGCTGTCACAGGGTCCCAGTCAATAGTGGCCCGAACAAAAACCTAAAACATGCCTGGCGGTCGTTAATTGGCATTTAGAGCGACCATATCCACCGGACCCCGCTGAGCTCAGCCGGTCACAGGTCGACCTTGTTGTTCAGTCACGCGAAACAGTGATTGTCCAGCGCCACCTGGTTCCGCAACCGGTGTGACGTGCTGGTGTGGCGCCCCTCCCGTGGAGATGTAGGCGCATGAACTATGGAAAAAGTTGGGGGTGAACATGCACAGGCGGATCTTTGCACAGGCGGAGGTCAGCGTTTCAGCGCCGTACAGCGAAGAAAGTGGAAAAACGAAAAATGAAAAGCCTAGACTGAGTGATGGGACTAAGACTCAGGTTAGGCGAGAGTTGCGCTCCAAGCTAACTGCATCATCTGGTCTGACAACGATTGTAGCTGACAAGTGCACGGTACCGTTTTCGCGAAAAAAAAGATACAGTAATTGAGAAATGGTAATACCAGCGCGTCCTTCCAAAGACATTTCCGATCGGTATGTTTGAATTCTCAGGCTCGTGGCGCTTAAGCTGAGGTTTATTAAGATACCTTTCTGAAACAAAAACATTTTTTTCAGGGCAGGAAGACTGCAGCATTGGGAACTTCAGACTTGAGCGCTTCACATACCCCCGGACGTTCGCGATTCAGAAACGCTCTCCCTACAAGAGATTCTTTGATCACCAGTAAGTCAGATGTCATCTCAGTAAGGCATGAAAAGCGAAATGTTGGTAACGGTAGCTTGACTGCAAGACCCTGGTCAAGATTCAAGGTGAATGCAGATGAGTCTGAGCTCGAAGTTTAACATTTGCTTTCGTCGTGCAACTTAAACATTCGGCATGTAAATTTGTGGTCTGGATGAAGGAGAAAACGGTTACGGCCACGCTCCTCTGCTGGGTTTGCGACATTCCACTGACGTTGAAGCAGTTTCTATCATTGCAGCCCATGTGTTTCGGGTAACTTTGGACAGTCACAAGGAAGCTTTATCCGTTACCCTTGGAAGCAAACTTATTGAGGAGGAATATTACGTCACGTTGTGTCTTTAGCCAATCCCGTGATCCGATTTGCTCAGTAACCTAGTAGATGACGAGTCCATCCCCCCTTTCTCGAGACGTTGGACTAGGGGCAGGTCGCTTCCGGGTGTGCCGACTTAGCAAACTTATTGCGTAAATAACAACGCAGAATGGTTCAGCGCGACCGAAAGTAAATTGTTTCAAAGGCAGTTTGACTCAAGCTGTATCGATGCTATGCCGAATGCTGCATCTTTTTCCGTATAGTACTCTGGTATTATAAAGTGGTCTCTAAAACAATAGCAATTATTGAAATTTGACACCTTGGCCTTGTAGAACTACTTTACTTCCTTCTCTTGCCCTACCCTGCCCAATCCCACTGCCTTCAGCCCCATCAGCAGATTTGTTAACTTCTGTGCCATCCATCCAGCTCATGATCTACAGCCCGATTATTCTTTCTTTCCGTGTTTTGCTTTTACCTGACCTTGACCTTTGTTTGACCGGCAGTCTGACCCGGATGGAGGAGGGCGGGGTGATTGACCGACTGGACCGGAAGTGGAGAACAGGACCCACCGATAGGTGCTCCGTTTCCGAGTACCCGGTAAGAGGTCGTGAGAACGTGACAATGATCTGCTGACCAAGGTCCAAATGCACGCCCCGTGAGGGCTAACAGACCTGAATATAAGATTACGACTATGGTGGACAATTAGCACAGATAAAACTACATAAAACATATGTATATATTATTACGATATACATATATACATAGCTATATATATATATATATATATATATATATATATATATATATATATATATATATATATATAGGTGATGCAAAGATAGCAAGGCACCGGTCATCTGTAAAGCAGCGCAATCGTTTCTAAGTTGTTATGGCAATACGCATTGTTTCTATGCTATTTTCCAACAGGCGGGTCGAACGTAACTTGCCAGTGTGACGAATCCTCGGCCTTCAGGCTTCTCCCTAAATACATGATCATTCCTGTTACGTTTGGGTCCTAGACATCGTTTCATAACGCATGATGCCTTTGGCGTTGCTTGATAACGCCGAAGTGGAACTGAGGCCATGGAAAAGAAACTAGGCAAACAATGACATATATTACCACTTTTTCTAGTTTTCTTGCCGACGGACCCATACGATTCCCGTAGCCTTACGGTTATGACTGATCTCCCGACAGAGCCCGGGAATTCCTGCGGTTTTCTCGGCGTTCGTGCTGCTGGCGGGAGGCGTGGCCGGAAGTGTGCTGCTGCTGACAGCGGAAGTGTTCTGGTTCCGGCTCAGGCGGAGCCGAGCCGGATCTAAGCACGGGTGTAATCTCTGCGGAGGCTGTGGGGGATATGACTCCAGCAGTGTTCCAGAAGTGGTGATTTATTCCCCGTAATTTTTAAGGTTTCTCCTACCTGGCGGGTTATCGGATGGGTTTCTCCTGTCTGGCGACACACTTCCTTGAACTTCGAAATATAAAAAGGGTTACCTGTAGTTTGTCATGCACGCCCGAAAAAGCGTTTAGTTACGCCAGCCCTGCCTATTCTTGTTGGATTGCAGTCAGGTTGTCCCCTGTTTCTGAACCGTGGCTTCACCCATGGATTCCAGGAACTCTCTTGAAACTAAGGGAGCCGCTCTTGAAGCAACAAAAATTCGAAAAAGAGGTGTATCTTTGGTCTCGAATTGACACAAGGAAAAGACGGCGCGTTTCAGGATGTGCTGTATCGTGCGATGGGTGGACACCAATTAATTTAACGTATTGACGCTAATGTCCTATGATTTTAAGGCTTTAAGGGCGCGGGAAGGGGGGGGGGCAGCGGCCCCAGCTTTTGGAATTCAGCATTGACCCATGCACGCTGACTGGAAAGAAATGACCAAAATGCTTCTTTGGCTCCCCAACTGGACTATCAACAGCAATCAACAAACTATGGAGGAGTTCCTGCGCTCCGGTACATAGTACCATGTAAATGTTAGCTCAAGGACCTGCATGCAGTTTGTGTGCTCGGGAATCGAGACTTAAGGCTATACATACATGTAGTATTTATTCTGTTTTCAGACGGTATTGCTGGACGCCTTCAGGAAGTCATGGAAACTGGGCCTCTATGTAAAACGAACTTCTATAGCGGCGCATATAATGGCTTTCGCAAGATGGAGAATAACTTTGCGCTTCCCAGCAGTTTAGACTGGTTTCAGTAATCAATTTTTGGCGCTGTTTTTGCGTCCATGAAATCACTGACGGTCCCGAACGAGTGGATATATCTCAGGCTTTTCCTTTCCTTTACTGAACAGCTCGGATTTCAAAGGCTGTTGCGCTCAGATGCAATGAACTATATGGCATATCTTGCGAGTCTTAAAAAGGAGTGAATTACAGGCGTGCGGTGCGCTCCACCGTGTAGTGAACTTAGCCTTTTCTCGGTGTCGGACGTCTCAACAAAACAATTTTCATTTTTTTGGAACCGATCGCATCCGACACGTGAAGTGATTCATTTGAACAAAGAACTAAGAGCAACGTTTGACCTTGTTGATCGTGTCTGGTTACCCACGCCTGTAAAGTTGTAAAGATGTTGCATGAACCTGAACTTTTCAAAACACGGGCCTGGGAACGCTGTGAACAAATGAACGAGATGAGAAATAGGAAGCGATTTCACCAACTGTCACCAACACCAGTTGTCAAATCGCTGATATCTATATCAAGAAGCATTACAGGATCTATGCTGTTTTCTAACATACCTTAATAGCTGCCTTCCCGTCCAAGTGGATAGTAGTACATTGACATCGTCGAGTTTGCGTGCTACGCTTGTGTTTGGGATTTCTTCGGGGTGTGTGATAAACACGGTGCGTAGAATTTTAAGTTCATCTGAGGATCGATCGCGAAGCACGTTGTTTGACGGGGTTGAGAATGACACCGGTGTCTTTGCCAGTTCGTTTAAAGCAGGTAAACCGTGTCTCACGCAGTCGGCTGAGCCCTTAAGAAATATCAGTGCGTCATCGCCATACTGTGGGATTTGTATGTCGTGGTCACGTGGTGCGTGTAATCTTTTGATGGCCGCGGACGACCTGATCGTGTTTGCGAGCATCTGAAATGCTTAGAGGAAAACGCACCTAGATGCTGGATCCCACTGCCTTACGTCGAATCAGATAATGTCTTTTGGGGCCCAATAATCCACTGCATGTCATGCGTGTTAAGTCCCGTTAGTAAGCGTTCAGGGAATGACGAATATCTTTAAGTTTCCCTACAGAATTATTTGCTTGCAGCAAAAGTCCGGAAGATGCGTTACTCATTCCAACGATGTTTCGGCATTAACCGCAATGAGAATGCCATTCTTCCCTTGTCGCCAGTAATGCTTCATGACATTCAGTGCTAGGTTATTCCATCGAACATTGGAATGCAAGTTTTCCCAAATGATACGTTCTTTAACCCTCGCCCGGCAGGGAGGGTCGTTTTAGGGCAACCCTTGTGTTTTTTTTTCAATGACTCTTTAATGGCGGGAAAAAGGGTGCTAATTTTTCTGTAGTTTAGTTTGTAACATTGATCTTGACTAAAATGTTCAGATATTTTCGTGCAACAGGCAGTGGTTTTATGCTGGTTGTGTGAATGTGATATGTGATGTCGAAGTTTAGGCCAATACTGCTAGGAAAACTTTGATATATTTTGACATGGCCTCTTTGGGGCCATCATGACGACCTGGAAGATCAACTGTTGACCTGAAACCGAAAGCCTGAATCTCGTTGAGTAGCCCACATGACAAACAACATGGACAAGACAACGTTGCTCTATCTCTCTTTGTTTAAAAGTTAGAAATGGCCCTTCCGGGCGAGGGTTTAATATGCAGCACAGTAACTGTGCACAAGATGCTGTATAACACATTTTAGTTTCGATGTCACAACGGTCGAAAATATTGTGTATCCTTTGATGTTAATGACATAAGTCGCTCCTGATGTGCAATCGACACATCATCAGTCTGTATTGCGAATATACCACTAAGTAGTATTGCAGCGTGTCCCCCCCAAAAAACTCCCCCCAAACAAAAAACTCTCCCCCCCCCAAAAAAACGAAAGAACTCGATTGTGAATCCATTATGATCACAGCTTGACCATAACATGTTGACATAGACAAACAAATGGCTCTGAATTCATTTGCGTCGATAAAAGAAATATATATTCCAATCACAAGATGTCTTTGTGGGCTAGTCATCGCACACCTGACTGCACGGACCAGGCCGAGCTGCAGGACGTCAGCGCCGGGTCGCCACTGCTGGCAGACCGCGTCCTACCGGGCCGGTGGCCAGTAGCCAGCAGCCAGCAGCCAGCAGCAGGGCCGACCCTCCGACTGAGTGACGTCACTGGGCGACTGCCGCCGGCGGCGGAAATCGCAGACAGCAGCTGGGCGGGGCCGGCCAGTCTCGTGCTGGCCGGTTGACAGGAGTTTGTTTTGTTTCCTGGCTTCTTTTTCGACGCGTCAGTCGGGACTGACCATTAGCGTCGTAGGTGGAAGCCGACTAGCCTTGTGTCAAGTCGTGTGTCTTGCCAGGCGTCAGTCGAGTTGACAGGAGTGTTTTTGCCTGCAGCGGCGGCAGAGCGACCGCTCTTTGCAACAGCTGACAGAGGTCGTCACGTGTGTGAGTGTCATGCGTACGCCATACTTCGTCATAACTATGGCCCGCCAGCCATGTTGGGGTACGGTCATACAAAATCTCCAATCCGACTACGGTAAATTGAAGGGTGCGTTCGCTGTAGTCTGGCCGATAAAAAACTTCTTGACGTCACGTCCAATCGAACCCACAGTTGGTCACGGTGTGGTGGCCCCAGAACAGTAACGAACTGTGGGTCCGATTGGGCGTGACGTCATGAAATTTTTTTCTCGTCCGGGCTTCAACGAACGCAGGTGAAATCTTGCGTTTCACCCAGGGGGTGTCATCCCTTTATCGGTCATGGGAGGCAAATACCACTGACGTCACATTTCTGGACAGTTATGGCGCGGTTCTTGGCGCAGCATTCAAAACAGATTTTACCGTGATTGGGTGGTGTTTCGTGGCAACTCTATTCAACGTTCCTCATATCATTCTGATTCTACTGCTTATGACATGTCCTGGTGGCTTCACTCACCCTCGCCGTCGACCCTGCGACTCGCCGAGCCGGAGGAGACGCCTACGGAGACATCTGACGGCGCACTGGCGTCTCCGGGTACGGTGGCGCCACCTGGATCACTAGAAACAGTTTGGCCGCTGATCGGGGCCCGTGGCGCCACTGTGCCGAGCAGGACGTTTGCCAAGTCACAGGACTGCGTTTTAGAGTATTCCTCGGCTCAGACCGCGCGGTTCAGTGTGAGGGTTGCTGTCGTACGCTGAAGACCGCACGCTACGCTCGATTGCTTCCGATGGCCCTGTTTTGACGGCGGCTCATCAGAAAGATCTCATTCTGAGTGAGACCGAGCGTAATGGCGGTCGAGATTTTGAGCTGAAACGGCGCACTGGTGAGACCTATAATGTGCTGCTGCCAGGGGTGGAGGTTTGAAGAAATGATGGGGGCCCAAGTGCAAATTTAGACTAATTCTCATGTTTTTGAGGCCATTCTCCGTAGCACCACCATAAAGCACATGTTAGAAATCCCACATTATTGGGAGGTCCAGACCCTAGGGGAGGGGGAGGCTCCCCAAGACCCCAAAGTTCCACCCACGGCTGTTGCCACTTTAACAGCTGATGGCGCTGCAGATCTCTCGGAGGCCCATCAGTAAGTCACAGAGTGTGGCCAAAACTCCGCAGAGGCAGGAGAAACAGACCGCGTTACGACACGCGTTATCCGTTTCCCGGCTTCCCTCCATGACGTTTCAGGCGTCGCCCCGCCCCCATGTGCCGCGGCCGTGTGCCGGACTGTGTTGCCGTCACCGGGAGACGGGCCGGCCGCGACGCCTGCAGCGGCGCACGTGCTGGACCGCTCGCGTGCCGGTCGCCACTGTGTCGGCCCGCCCGGCGCTGCGCTGGAGGTCGTTACCCGTACACGCGCCTGCACTGGTGGTTGGCGGAAGGCGGCGGTGACTCGGTTTGGAAGCGAGCGTCTCGATTTTCTGCTCAGAGGCGAAGAGCAATTAGCCAGGCTGCAATGTCGTTGGCGCGCCATCGTCCCAATGGTCTCCCATGGTTACTGAAGCCAATGGTTCACAACATGCCTCAACCTTCCAGTCTGTGTCGTCTAAAACGTACGAGCGATATTACTGTTTGGCATGCATGTTAACTCCACAACGGCCGCCTCTGCAATGGTCGATGATGATGATTCACAGTGATCAGTTGCTTCACTCGTGACCTGAGGTCCAGTCGTCCAACACCTTTTCCTGTTGAAAAAGATCTCCTAGTTCCCCGCCGACCGTCATTCCCCCGAAACCGTACCGCCAGCACGTTCCTACTGAACTCTCCAGCCAACCGTAACAACAGCGCGTCCCTGCTGAAACTCTCCAGCCAACCGTGACAACAGCGCGTCCCTGCTGAAACCTTCCAGCCAACGACTCGCTCGGTAAAACGACTGTAGCACATGCCGCTTGGCCAGGAACCCCAGCAGTGAGGCTGTTGCAGTTGGTGCTGCAGACGCCTCGTAATCGACGATGCTTCGGTTTCCCTTGAAGCATGTTTCATGGAAGGTCCCATGCATCGGTTGCATCGGAAGACCAGACAAAGCAGTTGCCTATGTTATTGGCTTTCGCCCTTCATATAAATTTTTTTAAGACAACAAAGATGGACAGACACAGCGACACAGACCATAGATTACGTTGCCTTTTTCCCAAATCCTTTTATGTGTTATGTAAATATTCTGACCCGGGGTAGCCCCATCGTTCACATGCAGCATGTGCGAAGGAGGATCATGCTTCAAAAAGGCAAGGTTAGATCACGTTTACATACTAAAATAATGACCATGAATTCGCGTTGTCAGTAATGCAACATATGGGTTGATTGTGCTGTCTGTGGAGTGATTGACCACTGCCATCAAGAAAAGCTACGTTTATATTGAACGAACTTTGAAAGTCATCATGCCATTTTCTTACCAGCACTATGAAAATCATTCCAGGTTTTTGCTATTACCTTGTCCCACTAGGACACGTAGCGTGGAAGAATGATCTCTTTCTGACCCGGCAGTTTGCCTTCAGGTTATGGTTACAGCTGGGACCGTGCTTGGATTTTACTACCTTGTTCTCAGACATCGGGCGTTGTAATCGATTTTGCTACAGATTTACTGGAAAGGGTTGCCGAAAAAAAAACATGTTGATTTAAGACACTAAATGGGAAATTAATCAAACCTGAAGTGGAAATTTTTGCACCAATGGGTTGAGACAGATCACAAATGCCCGAAACGGGGAAGAGTTCACTGCAGGTGAGTCCGTGAAATGCAGAACACAAGTACGCCATATTGTCGATGCACGTGTCTTGAGACGATAAACGAACCACGTTTCGTAGTGTTTGTATTTAGTGAGGTAATAAAGACCACAATGTTTTGCGCTTCTACATATAATTTTACTTCGCCGCCGCATTGCCGGTGCTTTTACAATGTATGGTGATCGCGGCTTGCATAGTTTATCAGCATGACCTGAGAATTCAATATGGAGGACATCTGACCTCATGTTAGGTCATCCTAGGTCAAATGCGTATCTTCCATTTTCCGGGTCCAGTGAGAATACATTTTAGAAAAGAAACTGAATCGACTGATTCTTGGATATGGCCAGATCCCGAATTTTCTTGCAACAAACTGCACCTACAAGTTACACGGCAGTTTTTAACAAAACTGCGATATTTTTTTCGTAGTCTAACCTTGGTAGTTTTATGCAGATTCCAGCTCAGCGAGTAAACTGGTGGCGTTTGTCTGACCTTCTGTGTGGTCGGTGTGGACATATCGGCCTTTGCCATGTTGCCCAACATTCCGTGGGTGCGCGCAATATGGGACTGACTTGTAGGGTCGTCCAGATATGTCAGATGGAGGTCACTTGTGTGCTCATGGTACTCCGAGTTCGTAACTACGAAATGCTACAATGTTGCATGTGCACGGCAATTGGAGCCATTTTAGGACTTTCTTGTTCCTAAGGCCCTTTGAAAGTGCCTTTCTAGAATTTCAGTGTCGGATGAAGCATGATACTTTATAACGGTGATCAAAGTTGGCCCTGCTTGCGGCCTTGATCTCTTCTGAACTTGGGTCAGGTGGCACTTGGGACATAAGATTCAGCTGTCAGGAGCATACTAACACGCAAACTTCAGTTTCAGCTTGCTTTCCATTGTGATGAGGTGACTCTGGAGAAAATGGCAACTTTTGGGTGTTTAACCTGACCTGTGACGTTATGCGTGACTCAAAAAAATGTATCCCACGGGACCAAAAGGTTCGGTGCTTTCGTTTGGCATTTGAATCAGCTGAATTGGACAGTTAGTTCTTGATATAGACATGGGGTGGTTTTAAACATTCCCCCCCAGTCAAGGGAATGTGGCGAAATATCCCAGTGAATGCCGGGTAAAACTGCTTTCGGAGAAAGCTTCTCAGCAGGACGGTGCTCAAGACTAGGATGAAAAATTGATAGAGTTACCCTCCTGCGAAAAGTTTCAGCAAAGTTTCTGTGCTCATAAATGACCGACGCGCTAAAAAGAATGAAAGCCTCTGTCCCTGTAAAATAGAATACCGCAAACTTTTTCGGTATTCTGGTCTTTCAGGTTCGTCATGATTGCATGTGCCTGGAAGTTACTGGACAGAGGTGGGAAGTTTGTGATCCCCTTTTGGTTGTTCGGCATAAACCCCAAACGGTAAAATCCAGCGACCCCAAATTTTTGACCCCAGCTCAGCAAAACAAACACAAATCATAAAAAAAAACGTTGAAGACGTCATCGTACGGCAGGTCATAGGTTACGTCATTACGACGTCGAAAGCTGAACAACAGACGTGGTCTCAGATACTGTTAGGATTCTGGCATCTGTTTTTCCTTTTGGCATTGCTGGCAAAAAGCACAACAGGACCAAATATGAAGCCACGCAAGTTATAAGTGACCCCTACTGAGAACAGCCAGTGGCTGCGTTTGCGCAGGATCGATTTATCCTCATCTATATCAGGAACATGTGAAAGATCAAAGGTTAGTTCATGACCTAATTTGGCCAAATGAATTATGTTAACCTCCGGCCTCCTTTGGCAAACACATTATTGGTCCGTTCATACCGGGCCATTCTCGTCCAGTTGATGTTTTCCGGTAGTCATAGGCAAGTATTTCTCATTTCCAAGGTTTGTGCCTGATTTGGGAGGCTCATAGCATTTGGGTCAACATATGGGCAGGATTTGGTGTGCCAGGGTGACGACCTATCGATTTCCGTTTGAATCGTCGAAATCGGACCTGTCGCTCCTGACATAGAAAGGGGACCCTCTCCCCTCTGTAACTGCTGCTTGGCAAAATTCCGCAGTCGGTACTGGTTTAAACACGTAGGCATGTCAAAGGATGAAATAGAGACGTCGTAGTTGAAATGGTAAATGTCAGTTAAAGCGCCTCATATAAAGCGGAATATTTGCAAAAAACAACATACGACCTTGAATATTGTATTTCAAAAGCACGATGTAGGGGAGGACCGGGAGAGGTGGGAACTGGGTCGAGACATCCCATTTCGCCCGTATACCAAAACAGGACCTATTTATCGATTGAGGAAAATCCTAGTGCATCATTGGAGTGCACGACTAATTGTCCACACCTCGCAATCATTTCGTATTTCGGGAGAACAAATCACCACTTTTGATTGTTCCAAAAAAACTGCCTTAACGTCGGGAGAAACGAAATTTTAGGCGAAATTTTAGGAGGTGAGGTGGCACTTCATGAGGGAGAAATGGGACCAAACAGAGTAACATGTGGTAGAAGGTACAATGTCCTCCCAAGTCGGCCTTGGGAGTGTAGGCGTATTGCAGCTTCAATATTGTGTCCCATTTCTTCCTTCTTCCTATGACAGACTCAAGACTACTTCCCTGAGAAAACGACGGCAACAGCCAGGAATTGAAAGCAAGCATAAACACCCTTAACATCCCCCTCAATAAGCCAGTCTTTTCGAGAAACAGAACAAGCACATGTCTAAGCACTAATTCGCTCGTAATGACCATCAAAAAAGAAGTTTTTGACTATCGCTCTCCTGCGTCCCCAGTGGCGAAAGTGACCGTAAAAAAGGAGCATAATAGGGCTGCCAGATGCAAACAAAACATGTTACGTCGGTCAGAGCACGTTTGTACAGTGTATTTCCGGAGAAAACGCAAGTCTTGGTTCCTCCGCGTGCCATCTCTTCCGGTTCTCCCCTACATACGCATATGATGGGCGAAAAAATACGCGGCAACGGATGTCACCGTTGCAATGTCCTGGCGTGAGGCTCGACGTGAACTTAAAACAACGGAGCTGAAAATAACTCGTCGTCACAAACCTTCAGCACATCTTGATACCACCGGGACATCCTGGTCAGGTATAGAGGGGGTATGTGAAGGCACATCAAAGCCTATATTACCCCATGTGCTTACAGATGTCGATTTTCAGGTACAATTTATTGTGATTTTTTAAATGACGTACTTTTAACCACATAGTGCATTTCTTTCACACAATTCATTCGATTATCTGACCAACGGCTTAGGTGAAAGGCCCGCCCTCCATTCCAGTCCCCCTTCCTTTGGTTGCAACAAGGCAAGCAGCCTTTCCCCGCAAAATCGGGCCGTGGTCGACCCTGCGGCGGCGCGACTACCGTCCGGCCGTGCCAGGGGGTAATTAACACCCGCGGCCGGCAGCACCGGGACCCGCCGCGGCCGGTGGGTTCTAGTGCCCCCCCCCCCCCCCCGCCCGCCGCCAGCGGACACTAGCAACCGTCAGCGGCGCCCTGGCGACGCCCGGCGTCGACGCAGCCGGCCGGCGCGCTCTGTGCCCGCTGGCGGCGGCGGCGGCCGAGCGGCCGGCGGTGCCCTGAGGGGCGCCCGCGCCGGGCGGGCGGCAGAGATGGCGGCCCGCCTGCTGCTCTGGCTCGCCGCGGCGGCGCAGCTCTGCGGCGGCGAGCCACCGCAGCTGGAGCCGTTCCTGCTGGACTTCGTCGGCGTCAAGGGCATCTCGTCGACGTTCTTCTACCGGAGTGAGATCTCGAGAGAAGGTACGCCGGCTCGCGAATTTCACGCGAGCCGCCTTCTTGCAGGTGCAGACCCAGGCGAGGAAATCCTGTTAAATTTTATCCGTCGGACAACTTGTTTTAAGCCTGTGTTTATTTTATGAAACGAGATTAATCCTTTGCTTGCGCCTGAGGAATATCTGTTGGCAGCCAGTGCTGTGGGACATATGATTTGCCCACCGTGAAGGTTTTAGGTTGCAATTTGCTCTTGAGTGTTCATCAGAAGGGACTGAGGATTCCTGAGCAGAATCTTAACAAAACAAAACAAAAAGAAATAGAGTATTTTCAGCAATTGTCAGATGTTTCTCACCCCACGCCCAATAAAAATGCTGCGTCTCAAACCCCGGGAACGAAGAACCGACGCAGTGGATAGAGGAAGGGCCCTGACTGCTTGCTGTCTGCATCACGTCATTCACTTAGGGGTCTGGCATTGAATTATATGAAAATATGCCAGCGAGTCAGGCATTTTGCTGCCGGTCGATTTTAAGGGACTGGACTGCAAACCGCGCGAGACTGGAATGCAGAACGTCATTTGACGACCCGTTTGCACTAGTTGTCTTCACTGTGCCATTATATGTCTGTGAGTGACTAAGAGTTTTTGGGAGATTTTAGCCGATTGTGAAAATCTCCCTTCGCCAATGGAGAAAATTGGGATCTCATCAGATTCTTTTGCGGGGCAATGCACGCGCGCACATTGCAAAATCCCATATACCTTACACGTAGTAGGATCCAAAGGAAACGCAGAAACAATTTCATGAGCGCCCTCGAGATCATTCTCTGTCTTTACTGACCGGTTCAAAAAACACCCGTGAACAACCTAAAACGAAAACTTGACTTTCGGAGTAGTTATGTGGAAGAAAGAGGTTGCAATCTACGGCATCAAAAACACAAATGCGTAATATCTAATCCGGCACCGACTGAGGAGAGCCAAATAGGGCAAGCCCCTCAGTTGTTCCTCACTAACTTTTGAACCGTTAGTCAGCGTAGTCAAATTTTCAGTACCTGTTCAACAATCAATTCGACATATTTTGACATCAAAACCATTTTCAAGCTAGGTCAGGTGATAGAGATATAAGGTCATAAATAAACCATTGCATGCTTGTTTTTACTTCTTCGGGTGGCTGCGCGAACATGCTTCCTTTTTTAGATAATATTTGCGAGTATTTTGCATGGATAATTTCGATTTGCATAGGAAACGGTCCCCAAAAGGGTAGATGGCAATTGGACTGATTCGCACTGTGGTTGATAGAAGTCGTTGCCGCTGACCTTCCCCATCGTTCAAGCTAGACAAGCAAATCCATATGCGTTTCTTAGCAAAGTCCACCAAATGCAACGTGAGGTCATGTCAGGTCACGTCATAGGTAAATGTCAAAACTAGATGAACTGAAACATTGTTTGTGGAAGATCGCCCAGTAGCAGCAGACAGCAATTGTTGTTCGTTGTCAGAAAAAGAAAAACGACTATTTTTCCCGACCTGGCTTGATCTTGACCTGCTAAAGAGCAGACGAGCATATTTAATTATCACGAGATGTCGTTTCATTTCTGTACCTGACGCAGTCAGAACCGCAGCGAGTAATGTCTGCTCTTCGTCAGGAAGAGTAATGCAATCTTGTCTGACCTGACTCATACTGACCTTGACTGGATGGAACGCGAGTAGTGCAAAACTGATCATAAGAAGGTTTCACTTTCATTCTTTTCGTCACGTAGATCAAAAGGGCTGCGAGTAAGCATTGATCTTTGGCATGTAAAGTAAGACCAATGTCTCGCCTGACCTAGGCTGACCCTGATGCGGCATTTTTCGTCATTTTGTCATGCATTTGATGCGGACGATCATGACCTGTCTTTTGATACCCAATTGAAGGCTCTAAGACCACTGTTACCGATGATATGAGGTACGAACCGATATCAGTTTTTCCAAAGTCGTGTTATGCGTTTTACGTCACTTGTGACGTCATCAGTCACGTGACCAGGGCTAACGTAGTATTTTCTGAATCGCAAGACTCAGGACTATCGACTGGTGGTAGACCAGTTCCGATGCGACAGCTAGAGCCTGAGATAGCAGGGCGCGCCCTTTTTAACACCCCCAGACGGTTGCGGGTACAAAAACACGCCAGTCGGTGCCGAGTTAAATCTGTGTTCCACAGAGAAAATGATTCAGTGTCCAGCGGTTGCAAATTTAGTAGTCTCCAGAAAGCGTCATCGTCGTTGCAAGATGCTCAGCGTATTTTTTTGCTGGTTAACGAAAGAATCAATAGGTTGTCGGCCTTTGTCGCAACTAGCTAACTTCGAAAGATCCGTCCGTTTCTCCAGGGACGGGTGTGGGTTTTTTTCGTTCCGGCTTCGCCGAATGTTCGTGCAAGCTGGTGCGCTTATCGTGACCTTTGCGGAAGGGATTCGCGAAATTTCTTGCCATGTGAGTTACGAGGACAGTGATTCCGCACAGCGGGGTATTGCTTATCTTCACATTGTCACTTTTTACAGCAGCGTCAACCCCTGCATAACAATGGTGCCATGCCTAATCATTGTGCGACAACATTATCCATTGGCTGCCTTATTTTGCACGTGCCTATCTGGCAATGGAGAGGTTTGTTCTGAAAGTCGTCCTGTGGTGACTTTGTTTTGCGGTTTGTTTGGTCATTTTCCATGCAGATAAATAAGATTAACGTCTCCCTTGGCTATTAAAGATGTTCTGAAACACTGTGCGCCAGGCAATTGGCAACTGACAATCCCCCGCAAAGGATCGCATTTTATCGCGTGTGCAGCTGCTTTTGCCCCCTCCCCCTGCCTTTCCCTCCAGAGCCAGAAAATGCGTGCACCGGGCTCGGTGTGTCAGCTGGCGCTGTTGGCCGCAGAGGCAGCGGTTCGGCTGGACATTCCTCTGATTCGGGAGGTGCAGCAGCGGCACGGCTCCTACTTCTCGGTGGTCAACATCTCGACCGCGTCTCCAGCCGCGGGCAGGCCGGCCCACTCCAGTATCGAACGCACGTGTCACGTGATACTCACGGACGATGACGGCAGCGTGGAATTTCTGGACAAGGTGAGACGAGACGCCTGCAGATTCAGCGCGTGTGCTGGTGGACACCTAAGCCGCCTTCAGTTTTGCGGGAACTCTCCAAAGCCCTTATGCCCCTCCCCCACACCGGTTCAAATGAAACTTTGCATAATGAGAACACCTACCAATACACTGGTATTGCCGCTCTCGCTACAGTTAGTGAACACTGCTGTTTGAGCAAGGTGTCCAACATCTGCATGGAGTTCATCCACGCCATGAAGAAGACCACCATTGATGCGTTTTGTTCGAAATTCGTGAAATTATCGGTTTTGAAATCCATAAAATCGACATTTCGAGACCAACAGCGCTTAAGGCCCGCTTACCTCAACATTTTACTCCTGCATTATAAAACAATGCGGGAACTCTGGCCTCTAGCTGGCAAGTGTCAAGTTTTTTCGTAAAACATACTTAACTGTAAGGGAATCAACAGCGCAGAATTTGGTACTTCATTTGCCCCTGTTCTCACAGTATATCGCGAGAAATATTTCGATCCCAAGCAGACATGCATTCAGGAATCCAGATTATCCGCGTTTAGGGTTTCGCTCATACGTCCTTTTTCGCTAGTTTCTCCTCTGCTGAAAAGTTCACCACAGTGTGGTTTTGGCAAATGGCAGTAACGTTTTCCATGATTAATGGTAATAACGATTATTTATAGTTGTATTTTAGGCTGTTAACATATCACACATGTAACATATCTTGTAATATGTCATGTACGATACGGAATATTCAATACAGAATATAATATGTGGAATATAACCACAATTTTATTAAATGTTTATCAATGCTCTTAGCTTTGTATTGTTCTCAGATAGACATAGATGTTCCTTAGGGCTGTCCATAAAGGACTTCTGGCTATTCTAGCCCAACGTCATATAAATAAAAACATTTATTTTTTAACATACAGCACATCCTCCGGACATCGAGGCTATTCGCAACGCCGCAATGAAAACGACAGGTGGAAACAGTAGGGGGTGGAAGAGAATGAACAATGTGGGCAGGAACAGCGAAGAGTGTGAGGTTTCTTGGGTAGGCGGGAGGAGGGCTTAGTGGCTCAGGAAAAGCCGTCTGGGAGCTGTAGCCAGGGGCTCAATACGTCCGTTTAGGAATTAGAAAAGGACCGGAAAGAGTAAGGGCTGGGTGAAAGCAACAGTCGGTAATTACATGAGGTGATGGATGGTCGTGGTGCTTCAAATACTTCGGTTAGTCGTTTGTTTTTCGAAACATTTGGCTTAGCACGCAATAAGAATACACGAGAAAGTCAACAATGAAAATGTGGTAATCAGCGCAAAATCTAAGTTGGTTAAGAAAAAAACACGAACTGTCTTGAGAAATACCCAACATTCCGTCGCATGCAGAAGCTTCCCATCTTTATATGCGTCAAAACATATTCCAAAATACCAAACATTTTCCATTAAGCTGACACAGACAACAGCGAAAGTAAACGTGGTGGAAGGGTAAAAAACTGAAAGTCGGCAGACTGCCGCAAAACACGTCTTTCCAAAATGATGCTACAACAGCTGTTGACATGACAACATGAGGCGACTGTCTAGAAAATGAATGCGTACAAACGAGCACCCACATCGGCAAGACACAGGAACAAATCGCCACAGATCCATATCTGTCAATGACAAAATGTCCGGACAGACAGATGTCGTTTCAGTACGCGTGTGAAAGATGGCACTGCAAACCGCTATAGTCCGGAAGGTAAATAATTACCCTGGGCAACTTCTTGGCAGAAAAAAACACCGCTTACCAATTTCTGTTCCAGACCTGGGAACGCACAGGTCGTTGTCGTGCCGCATGTGCTATTAACATTAATCTCGCCACTACGTCATACCAAACGATGTCCATTCCGATGAAGAGAGTGATTTCCGTGTGTCATTTATTCATTCACTACACGCAGATCTATTAAATCTACACATTAAGAATCCAAGTTTAATCCGATACACAATGCCACGTCGCCACGATACACGACGTTGCGTGCAAAATGCGTGAGATGTCCATTTGTTTTCGTCAAGTGTTTTCGGTTAAGCTGAGCGTTTGACGGCTTTCGTTGGTATCTACGATTCCAACACATCAGATACAGGCGCGGATCTGGGGGACGATGGGGGCGATCGTCCCCCCCCAGGCCCGAGAGACCCTGGCTCCGTATGAGCTTCACGAGGCCTCTGAGAAAACGTGGCAGGTTCTTGATGTAGCTGGAAGGGTTAGATGACCCCTGAGACACATAGCAGGGCCCCTGAAGTGCCCAAAGGGCCCCTGAGACCACAGCAACGCCCCTAAACGGCACATTGCCCCTGAGACCGCCAGAAGGATCGCAGGACCCCTGAGACGGTCAAAATGAGGACTGAGTCCCTAGGACGACATGGGGACCGCTGGAATGCCATGGAGCCCCGAATGGGTTTCACAGACCTGTGTGAAAAGCTGAAGGTTCTTGACACAGTCAGAGGGCCTCCAGGAGGGTTCACGAGACCCTACGACGGCAAGATGGCCCCTAAGATTGAAAGAAAGGCCCCTGAAACTCCCTAAGGGTCCCTGGGACCACAAGAGAGGCCCCAACACGGCAAAGGGCCATGGGACTATTTAAAGTGCCAGAGAGGCCCCTGAGGCAGAAGGAACTTAAGAGGATGCCTAGCACGGCATAAGGAGACCCTGGCCAGCCAGAGGGGCCTCCTGAACTTAGATTCGTCAGTGACCCTCTCAGCCTCAAGAGGGACCTGAAATGGACTACACTGGTCTTCTTGAAAACCTGAGGGGTTCTTGATACCGTCAGCCATGCAGTCAGAGGACCCGGCAAGGTGGGTCCTGAGACGGCAAGGTCGGCCCCTAGACGGCAGATGGTGCCTGAGACGGCCAGAACGGTCGGAGGGCCCCTGCGAGGCAAAGGCGGTAAGATGGTCTCTGGGACGGCATGCGGGCCCTGGACGACCAGAAGGCCCCAGAGTGTGGCCCCCTGATACAGCCATGGAGACTAACGGAGACGTTCAGAGGGCCCATGATACTGTTCTGGGGTTCTGAAATCGGTAACATATTTTTTGTAAGTGCCGGAGGGCCACAAGACGAAAAGAATGTTCCGCAGAGACGGCACGAAGCGACAAAAGGGGGTCCATTGAGACTGCTAGAGAGCGGCCTTTGAGGCTGCTAATTAGTAGTCTTTAGCAACAGAGGCCCCTGAAACTACCAGATGGGCCCCCGAAACTGCTAAGCCTTGACACGTCTAGACAGCTCCTTAAACGGCCAAAGGACCTAGAGCATTGCCAGAGGCGCCTCGGTCATGACAAGACCGAGGACAAGGGCTTGTATACGGTTATTGTGACAGTCTGAGGGGCTTCTTAGACGGTAAAAAAATTTCCAAGTTCGACAGGAAGAACCTCGAGATCGTTTAAACAGGCACCGCTTGGGGAGGTGTCAAAGATGGCACCCCACTCGATTTTTTCGTGAATAACTTCTTAACCGTTAGCGCCAGCCCAACCAACTTGTTAGTATCTATTCGTGAATCAGTTGTACATATTTTGACATCAAAAGCATTTTCATGCAAGGCCAGATTATGGGGATGTTACGTCATAAGTGCTTTTGCTTTAACCTCCTCTGGCGGTGTGGAAACATGTTTTTTTATAATATTGGCCAATGTAATGCATGTATTATTTGGATTTACATATGAAACGGTCCCCAAAAGGATATGCAACCGTGGCACGTCAACATTAGAGGTCATATCAGGTCACATGCGCCATGACATTGGACTGTTGCATTGAGGATGTTAGAAGTAGCTGACCTTCCCCATCGTTCAAGCTAGAGAAGTAAATTTATATGCACCTCGTAGCAAACTTAACCAAATGCAACGTGAGGTGATGTGAGGTCACGTCATGGGTAGATATCAAAACGAAATGAAATATAATATTGGCTGTGGAAGTTTGTTCAGTAGCAGCAAAGAGCAATTATTATTCCTAATCAGAAAAAAATGACTATCTGTAGTAGTCTGGTTTGACCTTGACGATCAAGAGCAGACAGAGCAGATTTAATTATCACGAGATGTCATTTCAGTTCTGCATTTGACGCAGTTAAGAATCCCAGGGCGAAATAATTGCTCTTTTTCAGAAAGAGCAATGCAGCTTTATCTGGCCTGACCTAGACTGACCTTGTGTGGATGAAAAACAGATAATGCAAAACTGATCATAAGAATGCTTCACTTCGTTCCTTTTGCCACGTAGATCAAAAGGGCTGCGAGTGAGTATCGATCTTTGACACACAAAGTAAGACCAGTATTTCATCTAATCTAGGTTGACCTTGACCCGAAATCTTTTTAACATTTTGATATTTTTCTGGTGCAGAAGATCGTGATCTTTCGTTTGATACCCAACGGAAGGCTCTAAGACCAATGTTGCTTATGACATGATGTACGAACCAGTGTTTGCTTTTCCTACATCGTGATAAGCGTTTTACGTGATCTGTGACATCATCAGTCACGTAACCTGGGTTAACATAGCATTTTATTAAACGCAAGACGCAGGGCTGTCGTTGACGTTAGATCGGTTCAGGTCCGACGGTTTCATCTTGAGAAAACAGGGGGTGCCCTTTTTTGACTCCACCTGGCGGTCGCAGGTACAAAAACACGCCAAGCAGTGCCGGGTTGAATTCCCTGGAACTGCCAGATGGGCCCATGACACTGCCCGCGGTGTACTTGAAATTGCCAAAGGAGCGTCTGAGACGTCCCGAGGGACTCGTGAAACTGAAAAAGGAGCCTGAGACCACTAGGGGCCCCTGACGCGGAAGAAGGCACGAAACCCCAACAAGTTAACGAAAAAGTCTGCAGAAGTCACGAGAGGGCAGAGGGGCTCCTGGACCAGAAACAAACAAAACCTTTCAGTTAGAGGGAGGGATACAGCCGCCTAAACTGTTGCCATTGTTGTCATATTTCGGTCACTTTGTAGGGGAACAAAACGCAAAATTTTCTCAAATGAGGTGACGCTCTTGAATGCTTTCGGTCATTTCATGTGGTAAAAACGCAAAATTTCATGAAATATTTCAGCCTGGACAAGAGCAGATCAGCATTTTTTCATACCTAAAGAGCAAAAAACTTGGGGCGGGAAGGGGCCCCGCACTGACCACCCCCCCCCCCTGGCGAAACCCTGAATCCGCCCCTGTGCAGATTATATCGCCCATCGCACCTGCAGAGCTATTTATGCCTACAAAGCCACTTGCGAGGCATTTTATGGCGCCCTTGATGGGTCGCTGTAGCCGGGCGTTTCGCCTGGCCCCTGAACGACCGCCGCTGACGTCACTGATGGCCTCCGGTTCCCGCGGCGAAACACGAAACAGCTCGTTTGCAGGCGGCGCGAGGGTTTCAGTTCAGCACTGTGTCGTATGCAGCGCTCGCACTGACGACTTAGGGCCTGTTGGGCCTCTTTGATGTCTTTCACCGTATGCGTATTACACACATACGCCGCTGGTCCTTTGGGCTGCTGAGCGGCCCAAGAGACCGACTGTGCCGACAGCCGTGCCAGGTTTGGAGAGTTCGACACGAACCCTGCGGCGCCGCGCGTAAGGAAATTGTCTCAGTATAGCATTAATCCTCCCAGGTTTAGAGAGGCTCCCAATCCCCAGGTCTTCCATCCTTCCAAACGCCCAAGTGACCGACGGAAGTTTTTAAAAGAAACGGTATAAACCAGGGGAAAGCTCGCTGCCAATTGACGAAGTTAAAAAGCGTCCAACATTTACTTAGTCATTTTACCTAAATATTTTAGCTGAAAAACTGCAGCTACTGAGTCATCAGTGCGTTGAACCATTCTAAAATACCAAAAAGTATACCGTTGAGAGAACGTTATATTCAGACAATGAAATGGAAATGAGCTAAGCAGTGGTTTGCCAGAAGTTGTGTGTGTGTTTTTTTAGGTTAACTTGTTTCAAGTTGGATAATTTAATATCAACCACTCGGTTACCAGAGCACCAACAAAAGGCGTGGAGAGGGCATTTCACTGACTGAAACAATCATCAAAGAAATAAAAAAAGGCTTCGGTTTCGTTCTGCACTGCCTTTTTCGTCCGCAGATAAAGACTGAATGCGTCCTGGGGACTGGGGGCACCTGCTTGATTCTGAGCGACGACGGAGCCATCACAGAAAAACTACGTCACTATTTCTTTCCTTTGAACACCGAGGTAAGCATGGATGACATCGATTGATTCCATCATTCGATCGACATTCAAATCGACCAGCAGTGAAGTTATTTTGATTCATATGTGCCCTTGATACCGCAACGTGAAAGATTCTCGGGAAGTATTTGAACATCGTAGTGTTCGGAAAACATTTTTGTTTGTGTACATGATACTGCTGCTGATGTCGCAAATGGTAAACAATATGTTATATATATATATATATATGTAGTATAGGTATATTTATACACATATACATCAGTATATTCAGCTCTGCACTGTGTTTTGGTGTTTTCCGGCAGGCCCTCTTATTCCCCAGCTTGCAGTTCATACTGCATTTCGATAAAGGGTTGGTATTTATCAGCCGTTTGTCCTTAGAAACTTGGTTCACGCGATGTAGGTGTTCATTTCACTTGACTGCAGGCTACATTACCAGGTGATCGTCGCCGAAATATCTCGCCTGGGTAGTGGAGTGACCCAAGTGGACCTGGTGGAAGTGTACCACCTGGGGCCTGACACCCCCATGAAGAGCTCAAATCTCGGCCAGTGGAACTCGGTGGACGGAATGGTGCGCTGGGACGACAGGACCATCTTCCAGAGGAGAGACGACTGGTCCGGTCTGACGCTAAGGGTGGTCTCAATAGAGGTAAGAGCGCCTGGAGGAATTCTCTGACGTAGTGACCTCTCGTCAGTGAACGTGTATACAGTCTTTTCTTTTCGGAAAAGGGACTGTTTTACCGTAATGCTGATTATATAATTTACGACTGCTTTGGTGCAAGTTAATATAGTTATTTTGAATATATTCCCGTATCCACAGCGCATGAACGCATTTCCAAGGTGGGGACGGGGCTTATTCACCCCCCCCCTCCCGTATTCCGACAGCTACCGGTCCAAAATTTGCAGTCGATTTGCCACGACGCGAATTACATTAAAAAAGAATTGAAATCTCCCAAAGGAAGAATACAGGGGGTGAAAGGTCAGAAACGGGACTTTTTTACTTGTTATGACCCCGAAGTTTATTGGCCGATTTTGATGTAGCTTGCATGAATCGTGAGCTAATCGATGAGCATTAATCGATGAAAATTTTCTACTGGGCCCATATCTTTCAAATATGCGGAAAATTCAGAGACCTTCGTACGACTCAGAAAATGGGCGATGGCTTTTCATTTTCGGAACTAAATTAGCACAAAAGACAAAAAAAACATTTTTAGCTGGTACGGGTCATCTTATATTAAAGGCGTACAAATCACAACACAGTGTTTGTACAGTGTTACCATAGGCAGTGACAAGGGCATGAAAAAGGGAGAACTGCCATGGTCGCATTTTTATCCGGTAGGCTTTTGCCCCTTGACCTTAAATGACCTCAGATCGCCACAAAATGGCCTTTGGTTCATTTTACAGTGCATGGAAACTATTCAGATCATCTGATTTGGCCACATTCCTCAATGTCCTGTTTATGGCCGTCGCGATTCAAGGCATGCGCGCGGACATTTTAGATCATAGTTCCGTGACCCGACCTGGTAACGGTCTGGAACGTGAAACACGAGTAGTCATTTGTCCTCCTTTTTTCCTTCCGAAAATTAGCCACAAAAAAACTGTGGATTTGACCACATTTTGCCGTTTGGCCTTGACCTGGCCTTGTGAAAAAATATGAGGTCAACAAAAGGTTTTTAGCTGTTTGCCTCGACATCTGCCTATGCACTCAAATATAGTTCTTAAAAACCAGATTTTCGACAGGCATTTTCTTTCTATGTTGAACACTGCCAAAAAGGCCTGAGGTGTCTTTCAAAACCTTGGTCTGGCTGCGTCCCTGGGAAAAAGAGTTATGGAAATTTCTCATAATGCATAGAAAGAATGAGTAAGAAAGCCCGCCAAATTGCTCCAGAAGTCTGGAAACGGCAAGCAAAAAACTGGAGGGTACTTTAGAAACCTCCTCCCTCATACGAGTATAGATTAATCTAACATGACCTTTTAAAACACAGAACTTTATTTTAAATATCATTAACCGTAATCGATAGCTCAGCCGGTAGAATGTTCGTCTATCCGTCCAGCCCAGGTGCTGGAATGCTGGTCTGTCCGTCGCAGCAAGACGGGTTCGAGTCATCTCCGTGCTCGATAAATAAAAAAAAAACCATCCTGCATCGCAGCTGGCAACTGGTCGATGGGTGGCAAACTGACTACCACATGGATGTGTCGCATCCGCGCCAAGCAATCAACCGCTCCCAGGAACTGCGCGATCGGATCCAAGGGTCCGACTGGACGTAACAGGCTCTGCTCAGCACGAGTTCCGGTTGCCTTACTTGCATGAGAGTAGAACTTTCTAGCTGTCTTGAGAGCATGGCATACTTGGCATGGTATGCCTAGGTGAAACTTTTGCGTACGCTAAGAACGCAGGTGCATCTCCCGACGTCGCTGAAAAAGCCACTGCACCGATGTCTCTGCATGGAAGGGTTCGACGTCATCAAGCAGCATTTCATCTGAAATAGCTTTTGAGAAGTTCCTTGCATGGTATGCGATACCTACTGTGCGTGCTGTAGGCATAATGTCTTTAGACATGCCATGCTTCGTAGCATGATTGGATATCTATCTTTCCATTGCGCAGTGTAAGTGGTCATTCGATCGGTGGCAGTTTTATGTTTACCAGTTGCCATCCATTGCGAATCCGGGTTGGCAATGGGACTGGCGTTATCGTCTCTGTATTATCATAAAGAATGTCCCGTTTCAGGACCTTCCGTACAGCACCATCACTGGAAAAGACAACCTGGAAGTGTCTGGCCTGTTTGGGGACATATGGCAATACCTGGTGCGCAGCCTGAAATTCAAGTACGTTACACTCCGTTCACAAACACACAGACGCTGTACTTTGATGCGATATGGTAATGGCAGTCGATGAGGGTATTAGACCCGCGTGCAGCTAACTTGAAATGAAAATTGCATACATTTTTCATCGGCTTTAGTCCTTGGATATATTTGCGTGTCTTCTAATGCTTTTGAAAGTGTTTTGGTGTTTTCACCAACGGATTAGCATATTTTGTTTATCAACATAGATACCAGCGCTTGCAGACATGCCGCTACCGACAAGTTTTCCCTGCAGACACACGAAGAATTATCGTCGCATGACAACACCAAGGTAGATATGAGTCTCCAGTTTGAACTCCAACCTCTTGCGGAACGGTCAGACAGTCCAGTCCAAACGCGTCCATTGGCCGACATTTGCGGCCGGCTGTCAAGGCCTTGCGAGCTTCACGCCACCTAAACCAACGTCCTTAGTCACTCGAGACGTCCCCCCCTACGCGTCCTCTGACCTGGACTACCGCTCCCAACAGCCACACAGCGCTGCCGTCCTGACCCCCCCTGACCTGGACTGACGCTCCCAACAGCCACACAGCGCTGCCGTCCTGACCTCCTCCCCTTTGACCTGGACTGCCGCTCCCAACAGCCACACAGCGCTGCCGTCCTGACCCCCTTTGACCTGGACTGCCGCTCCCAACAGACACACAGCGCTGCCGTCCTGACCCCCTCTGACCTGGACTGACGCTCTCCAACAGCCACACAGCGCTGCCGCCCTGACCCCCTCTGACCTGGACTGCCGCTCCCAACAGACACACAGCGCTGCCGCCCTGACCCCCTCTGACCTGGACTGCCGTTCCCAACAGCCACACAGTGCTGCCGCCCTGACCTCCTCCCCTCTGACCTGGACTGCCGCTCTCAACAGCCACACAGTGCTGCCGTCCTGAGCCCCTCTGATCTGGACTCCCCCTCTCTACAGCCACACGGTACAGCCGTCCTGACCCCCTCTGATCTGGACTCCCTCTCTCTACAGCCACAGGTGCTGCCGTCCTGACCCCCTCTGATCTGGACTCCCTCTCTCTACAGCCACAGGTGCTGCCGTCCTGACCCCCTCTGATCTGGACTCCCCCTCTCTACAGCCACACGGTACAGCCGTCGGAGGACGGCCAGTTCGGCATGCCGGACGAGCACGGCAACTGGACGGGCCTGATCGGCACGCTGGCGCGCCGCCGGGCGGACGTGGCCGTATCCGGCCTGGTGGTGGGCCGTCGGCGGCGGACCGCTGTCGACTTCACCCGCAGCCTGCTCTCAGTCAAGTGGGTGACGGGGCACGGCCGGTGTAGGCTGCCGTCCGACGGGGAGGGGGTACCATCATCTTTCGGTTAAGTGCAGTACGTTCTGGATGTAGTGGATAACTATGTGGGAGGGGGGAGCGGGTAGGCGGTCGATTAATATGCTGGTTGCAATCATGTTTTTCCTTTTTTATAGTGCATGCTGAATATCGAAAAGCTGAACTGTACTAGAGTTTGTCGTCATTAAATATCGGTATGCAGTGATCTGTGGTGTCTTAAATATCAGCAGGTTTGTCCAATCCTGGTCGTCTTAGGAGTGGTGGCCCAATGATTCCTTGCTTTGGATCATCCGTTTTGGAGGGAAGAGGTGCAGCACAACAAGACGCGTCTTGTTTGAACCTTCCTGTGCCGTCGTTCTCACTGGCGTGGTGTCTTGTTTTGACCAGAGGGTATGGGGTGGAACGTGCAACGAAAAACGGCGAAACGCAAAGGGAGCATTGATTAAATTCTTAACACCGAGGCCAGGAGAGTACGAGGGCGAGGGCAGGAGAGTGCCAGGGCGAGGGCAGGAGAGTGCCAGGGCGAGGGCAGGAGAGTGCCAGGGCGAGGGCAGGAGAGTGCCAGGGCGAGGGCAGGAGAGTGCCAGGGCGAGGGCAGGAGAGTGCCAGGGCGAGGGCAGGAGAGTGCCAGGGCGAGGGCAGGAGAGTGCGAGGGCGAGGGCAGGAGAGTGCCAGGGCGAGGGCAGGAGAGTGCGAGGGCGAGGGCAGGAGAGTGCCAGGGCGAGGGCAGGAGAGTGCCAGGGCGAGGGCAGGAGAGTGCCAGGGCGAGGGCAGGAGAGTGCCAGGGCGAGGGCAGGAGAGTGCCAGGGCGAGGGCAGAAGAGTGCCAGGGCGAGGGCAGGAGAGTGCCAGGGCGAGGGCAGGAGAGTGCCAGGGCGAGGGCAGGAGAGTGCCAGGGCGAGGGCAGGAGAGTGCCAGGGCGAGGGCAGGAGAGTGCCAGGGCGAGGGCAGGAGAGTGCCAGGGCGAGGACAGGAGAGGATGAGGTGCAAGGTCGTGTTCATGAAATGTCTTTCGATGTAACACCATAACAGGGGCGTTAATTACATTAAGCTGGCAGGACCAACATCTTGCCTAGGACGGCGGCCTAATTTTAGGATCAGACAGTAACGCATTAGTACGAAATGAGACATGAAAGCGGCACTCCAAAAGCACAGATTACGTTTTGCTATAACGAAATGGACATGCTGTATTCGTTATTGTACTGGCTGTCGTCCCTGACCCATGGTCCCAGTTCTTCCATGAGGCATTTTTCTGTTGATGGTGATGATGTTGCAGATGTCATGTCTTCATCAACAAGCCGTCAGACAAGGAGCCCAGATGGGGCACTTACCTGGCCGTGTTCGAGCCCTGGCTATGGCTGGTGGCCACCGCCACCACCATCCTGAGCTGCTGTGGCCTCACCGGCCTGTACTGGCTGGAGCGGAGGTCCGGCCTGGCCAAAATCCACGAGGGAAACTGTGGCTGGAGCGACTGCGTTCTGTACACCTTCGGCGCAGCCTGCCAGCAAGGTCGTTTCCGTGCTTTTTTGTGGAGTGTTTTCCTGTCTGCTAGCTGATTATGGTCACTAGCGTTTTTTTTTTGGGGGGGTGTCGGAGCGGGCAATAATTCCTCAGTTTTGTGGTTGGTTTCAACAGCAGGGGCCGATTCCAACATTGTCGCAGCAAAAAAAATTCTCCTTCTCGCTGTGAAGAAATTGTTACGTCGTTTCCGGTCTCATGAGTTAATACCGCTCAGATTTTAGGCTTTATAGCGCAAGCGATGATATTCCGACACAACACTACCACTACACTACAATGGGCTGGAAAGTGTTGCTGGAGTGTTTTAGCCTTGTTTTGTCGTGTCCTGTGAGGCACTATTAAACGTATGGGCCGTTGTGCCCACGGCCAAAGTAGGTACGTTGAAAAAGCAAAGAACGGCCGCTCACTTCATTTGTTTTACATGATTGCGCCAAAACAGTCAGCTTATTGAAATGATTAGAACAATATCGTCATGCTCATACACCTTGTTGTTACTGCATTATTGCGTTAACATAACGCCATTATATGCGTCATTGATGAAGTTAAATGGCTGCACTCAATGGTGTCGTTGGTAAATGTTCTGCACATAAATGGGCAAGGTTACGCAAGCCATATGTTACTTTGTTCACAGGGGGAGATGGCTCTCCACAAGGCCTCGCCACTAGGTTTTTCGTCTGGGTCTTCTTCGTCGCCATGGTGATGGTTTCCTCCGCATACTCGGCGGTCCTCGTCTCTCATTTGATCGTGAGAACCACTGTCCCGCCATTCAACAGTTTTGAAGAATTCCTGAAAGACGGGACCTTCTTTCTGGGGATCCTCAACAACACAGGGTTTCTGTACGACTTCATGGTGAGGATGCCTCTTCTTGTTACGCGATTTGTCTTGAACGTCTGTGTTCTTGTTTTGTTTTTAGCAGCCGGGCGTACTGACGTTCCTGGATTTGTGACGCCATTGAAGTTTAATGTCAAACTACTGCCACTAACAACTGTTAACTTTTCACTTACAAAGTAGGTTTTCCTAAGCTTAATGGCACTGATTTAATATCACCATCTCTGCCATCAGAATGTTCAGTATCGGGGCATTTTCAAATGTCATTCTTTAAACTCAAAATTTTTGGAAGGAATGCAATACGTGACATGTATCGTAGGCACTGTGAGGAACAAGGTCATTCTGAAGTTGAGTTTTCTCAATCAAAGCACATTAGTTGCTTTCGTTTGCATGGTCGGAGCTTCGCTATATCTGACCCGGGGCGCTCTGTCACCAGTATTCCATCAGCCCGGTGCTGCAGACCATGTATCGCGACCACGTCACAGTTATGAAGGACACTTCCAGCATATTGGACAGGATGTACACAGACAGGAAGTTCACCTTTCTGGCCTCGTACACAGGTGAGAATGAAACAAAAACGCTTGAAATGCATTTGAGGTAGGGGTGAAGGGTGCGGCATTGTATTAGTTACCATTATTCTTCCGAAACGATTCGTCCTTTTCCGTGGCTAAAATACTTGTGCTGCTTACGGGTTTCAAAGCTCCGCACCCGATTTCGTTGAAGTGTAATGTGATGGAAATAAGACTGCACTTTAACGTATTAATGGACTTTAATGTATGCTATTTTCGGCTGCGCCCAACTGTTAGTTTGGAAGATCTCTTGTCACGCCATCCGATTTTTATTTCGCTGGGTCTCCGTTCTCGTAACGTCACGATGTAGAAACGTTGGCGTTGTTTGGCCTTGACGAATTTATTGACTTCTGTATACCAAGGAATTTATTGACAAAAAGCCACGTCGTCAGGGAGTTCCAAATTATGTTTCTGTTTCGGCTAAACCTCCTGGTGCGAGAATCTTTGGTATGAACCAAGTAAAAAATCGTATCAAACAGTCCTGGAATTGGGAAAAACCCATATTCACCTATTATATCGAAGCTAACAAACCACTGTTTTGGACAGCTTTAACCGTCTTGGGATTGCTGTGACGTATTTTGCCCCCCCCCCCCCGCCCTTCCTCTTTCCAGAGCTGCTACTTTCCAAGACGAAAACATACTGTTTGGTCTCAAAAATGTTGCGTAGTTGACTGTTATCACGTGCATAAAATGACATTTTCAGGAAACGAAGATTGCAGTTTCGTCAGCTTCAGAGCAGAAGGCTTTGATTATTCGTTTGCGATGGCGCTGCAAAAGCATTCACCGTACACTATGTTCTTCGATTATCAGTAAGTCACACATGTTTCATCTGTGTTTCTCTCCTGGTAGCTAACAGCATTTTTTTTCCCGTCACTTATGACATCAGCAGTAATTTTTACGTTTCCTCCTTTGCCTTGGTATTTCCCATATAGCGATTCGGCTGTTTGCTTCATGTAAATACAGGCGTATGTACTTGAAGGCTTTCTGGTAGGTATATTTCCCTTTGCCGTTATGGATTCCCTGTGCAACGAATGCCTTTAGTATTGTTTTTTTTTCGAGACGCAGAACACAGTGGAAAACCCTGCCTTCGTTTCCGCAGCCTGAGTCGCCTGGATGAGAGCGGTGTGTTGGATAGGCTGGAGAACAGGTGGATGGCGGTCCCCAACGACAAGTGCACATCAACCGACCAACCGGTGAGGCCCGAATGTGACGTCAGAACTCTGGCCGCCCAATCCGCGATCAGAAGGGCGACTGATTTTCGGCTGCTGCCGAATCAGTGGCTGAGATAACACCAAAAACCACATACCAATGGTTTAGGCTTTCTTGTTTGCCAATGGCAGTCTGGTGAATCTGGTCACCGTCTGTCGGTTGTGTCCGATGCGTTTGTTACACGACAACGCCGCTGAGATGTCTGAGATGTGTTTCTTGTGCTGTCGACGGGTGAAATGTTTACGCGTAGTCCAAATTACACGAAAGGACCAGCGCTGCCAGCCTCCATCCTTGCACTTGTCAGACGCACGATCGCTGCACTGAACGAGGGAATCGCTTAAATGTCGCACTGCAACCGGAGCTGAAAATCAACGGTTCCTGCTGAGGGTTTGGCTGTACTGACAATATCCATCTAGCGCAGGCGCCCGTTTCAGCTACAGTGAGCTTTGGTTTTTCACTCCTGTATGTATTTGTGTAGCTATTTTACAAAATCACCAATCGGAATAAAAACCTTCGGACAGATAACTTAGGATATCAGCATAAGCATACATGAGTAAAAGGGACGTTTTGTTAAGTTTAAAGCATTCCACGGGATTGGGAAGGGCCGTTATATACATAATATATATATATATATATATATATATATATATATATATATATATATGTTGTTTAGTTTCTTCGTGCCTATTTTTTAGAGGATACTGGAGGAAAACGATCGTTGTATATATATATAAATATACAACGATCGTTTTCCTCCAGTATCCTCTAGAAAACAGAAACGAAGAAACCGAGCAAAATGTCATTGCAAGGCCATATAAGCAAAAAATCCCGCATGCTGTAAAATTCCCGTGCCAACTGCCCTGCTTTTCTTCATCTCCGCCTCGCCCAGTTCAGAGCAGCCAAAGTAAGTCCGCGGTAATTTTCTGACCACCAGGTGTCCGGCATCCCCACGGTGTACTCGGCGTTCGTGGCGCTGGCGGCCGGCGTGCTCGGCAGCGTGGGACTGCTGCTGGCGGAAATCGCCTGGTTCCGGCGGAAGCTAGCGCTGGAGCGCGCGCGCCTGGTCGCCAACATCTGGAAGGGGAAAGGCCGCGCCGGCGACGTGTTGGTCAGGGCCCGAAGAGGTGAGGAGATGGTCCGCTGGCGGGAGGTCGAAGAGGTGAGATGGTCTGCTGGCAAGGATACATATACAGATACAGATACAGATATAGATACAGATACAGATACAGAGCATCTCACCGAAGAGATGAGATGCTCTGTAGGCGATTGCCCGGAGAGATGAGATTATCTGTGCAGAACCCACAGGTTAAACCAGCTGTAATTTTGGTGCAGTTCACGCAACACCAATTATTCTGAATCTTTGCATCAGGTATGTGGCAATACATGGAAAGAACGGATCTAAAATTCCTCCCGGTAACACCGATAATATGGGCGTGGTTGAGGAACCTCTTGTGAAACCTACGACTTCTTGTTCCCTTTGCTTAGTGCAATGCTGATGTGGTCATGATCCAACGTGGCGTGCATTAGGTGCGACTCAGACAAGGCCGATATGCACGTGCAGTCAGCTGGGAATTCATATTGTTTTCCATGCTAGCGAGGAATCGGCGATACAGGTTTAATCGGCTCTGCATACCTCCTTCGCGGGAAACGTGGGGCAGTCATAAGGTGTCCAGCCATGTCGTCAGGGACCGAAAGACGACAACTGCTTGTTTCCCTGCAAGTTACATTTCCCTCAACTAGTCAAAAATTCCGTCCCGAATAGAGGACTTACATGAGCGGTAGTCAGGAGTGCATAATGTCGCCTATTTCCTTGTGGTGACACTGTTACAGTGCATCGCATATCCTATCCGCCCAGTTACTCTTGTATAACAAAGGAAGCAGAAAACCAAGACACATTTGACACCGGGAGTACCAGGAAATCCGTTCCGTTCAGCGCCGTAAACCTGACATTAAAAGACCAGTCAGAAGGCTTGTCGGGACCTGACGAGCGAGGTCTACTTCCTTGCTGTTTGCATCACTACTTTTCCTTTATGGATTTCTCAATACAAAAGGTTGTTTACTGATTTGTTTCCGTGATTAAGTTGTTTTCGGGGTATGCGTAAGTTAAGTGATGTTTTAAAAACCCATCATTACGTAGATGGAAGTTTTATGACAACGCGTTATGCTCACGTACACTGAAAACAGCTTAATAATCGACATGGTAGAATCGTCATTGCGAACTCAGGTCGATTTCACTATTTCGCGTCCGAAGAACTGCGAGTTTAAGTCGCACGTACCCATGATATTGTTCGTTGTCGTCGGAAAAAATAGACGTGGGAGAAAAAGGCGCTCGAAAAATGTAGGCATTGGACGAAAGAGTTTGCAAACCAATATAATGCAAATACAAATGCATGGAATTCGAAAAAATGAGATATCTACTAGTGAAAGCATCATGATTCAATGCCCCGTGATTGCGGATGTTATTAACCCTCAGAAATCGTTATGGCCGGGCCTGGCCTGGTCAGACCTACCGCTCAGCTTGGTTTTTTATGCCAATTAAAGTAAGACGCCTTCTGCATTCGGCCTCGCCCATAATAAAATCTGGGGAACCCCTTTGGCCCTGCTCGGTTGCAGCGTTTATACATCATCGAGCGGTCGCCTGCGGCGGCAATGCTGCAAATGTGGCGGTGTTATAACCCATGTGTGACGCAGGGCGCTTGAATTTAATAGCTTTACCACCGCGACTGTACCGTGTGTAACACCAGGCGTCATATAGCGCCGATCCATACCGGCAAGGCCAGTCCAAGAAAAAGTTGGTTTGGTTATTCGGTGTATAAGAAGAAAAACCAACGGCCATGAGTTCCAAAGTCTTGGGTGGGGTTGGATGTTAGAATGATGCGACACGAAGGTATTTGCTGGCAGTCTGTATGTGAATGTTACGATGAGTCCAGTGGTGAAATTCGTAAAATGTTCAAATGAATTTTGCCTATTACATGGTGTTTGTATTGGCATGTGCTTCCAGCTGCTGTTTGAGAGATAATAAGGTGAGATAGAATTAGCCTTAAGCTCGTAATACCTAAAATAAAAACACGGAAACAAATTAATCGCATATTTCGGCCACGGGCCTTTCTCAGGGATACTTTTTTAAGATAACAACAACGACCTTGACGTACGCAATGATAAGACACCTCCAAGTAACGAACCCAAAGTAAAACGACCGCGACAACCAACCACTTAGCCATAACTACGACTACTGGTAACTACTGGTATGGGTACTGCACAGCTGCTGGTATGGGACTGGAGGTAACAGGCGCCAGGATGAAATACTGGTGTTCAGGATAGGTCTTGCATTACGAATTTCAATCCATTCCGAGACTGAAATTCTGCACCGACATGCTGATTCTGTATTCGTCAGTGTCTATGTTGTTGTCTGTTTGAAAAAAAAACACTGGGGAAGGCCTGTGGCTCAAAAATAGGACTAATTTCTTTTCGCATTTTTTCGGGGATGGATATTATGAGCTTAAGGCTAATTCTATCTCAACAATCATGTTCAATCACGCACCAAAGTATATTTAAAGCTTTAACGATACTTCAAACATGATTTTTGTAACTGAAGCTTTTGATGTTGCGAAAAAGGTAGAACTGAGAGCTGAAGTTTTTCTTTTGAATAATGTTTTCGCAGTGAATTGAACTTATTTCTTGTATTTTTTACTGCGCAATATGCTCGCAAATGGAGCCCATTTCTGACCTGATTCTATTTTCAGTGAACGTCGCGCAGCTCAATAAGCTTCAGAACGCCGCTGGCAACCACGGCAAGTCAGAGCACGTTCCCACCGGCTTCAGTAAGGCTCAGAAGAGCTTGTGGGCGATACCAACTAAAAACGTCATAGAGAGTGGTCGCGAAAAATCAAATGAACATAACGGTGTCATTGCGAGTGCTCGCGGAGAAACCGATAAGCATGATGCTGTCGCCGCAAACGAAAACAGAAAAGAAAATGAACATCGTAGTGTCCTGAACAGTGATAGTGCAAAAGCAGATAAACACTGCAGCTTGGTGTGAGTCATGCATTTGTCTATATATTTTCACTTCACAGATGGAATAAGTTGAATGAGGTGCACGTGGTCTAACGGCTGTCTAGGAATGAAAAAGCCCATTTTAGCCTGTTAAGCTTTGCTGGACATGTGTTTACCCCGAATTTTTAGCTGCAAACGTTGATGGCTACGACTGACTGGTGCAGCAACCAGAGAATCGCTCAGGTCGTGCGATGCGACCCTGCGAAACGAAAAGCACGCTCACTTTACACAGAAGAACAAGCCGACGATTCCCGCAAGGCGTTCACCAATGTCGCATATCTCTTAAATACGTCATCACTGTCTCACACTGCTCCAAACTGATGGAATTCTGTCAAAGTTTGCCAAGGGGCCGACTTGGAAACCATGTAATGCACTTATTCGCAGATATATTTCCAGGTTGCCACTACCGCTGAGCAACTGATTGCCTTTATCGCCGAAACCGTATGGTAGGGTCGAAAAATTGGAAATACGACACCGTACTTAAAACCCACTTTAATGATGAAGTCATCAAGCCCATAGTGTTTCTGGGCGAACGAGTTATGTTAAGATATCAAGCAAATTAAACAGTTTAATGTCATACAGAAATGATACTGAACTGAACGTTCCCAACATCTAAATTAAAAAAAGTTCATTTTCTGCTGTTCGAGTTCGTCCGAGTTCGAGTTCGAGATCACACACGTTCGAGTCGGACCAACAGCGGGAGTGAAGTGCATATGTACTCGTACAAATATTAAATAATGCTAATAAAAATCAAGTCAGGACCTATTTCTGGTGATGTGAAAGTCGGCGCCGGATCATCGGCGACAGCACAATAAACTTTGAAAATGGGGGACAGCCATGGGCCTTTTCCCAGGAAAAGGAAAGCAGGTGGATGAGTCTACCCATGTCAGGTAGCAGCTGCTGATGCAGGAAGTAGTCCTTAGTCATATTTTGCACGACCTTTGCACGTACCTTTGCGGCTATGGCTTTCGGGGAGTAGATCCAAAAATCTTATGATGGGCAGCATGGGCCCGTATGGGCACTTTCATAAATCGGGGATTCTCTGGTCTCTGTTTTTTTTCCATTGTCGCTAGCTATTTCATGTACTCTTATTTCATGTTCTCGTACATCGAACATACAGCCTGTTTCGCCACCCCTCCTGTTGGATTTTCACCTGGCGAATCGGTAGTCATTGCGTGCCTACCGCTCTCATCTGTGACGGCTCCTTCACGTACGCAGTTATAGCGGAAACTATCGAAGATCAGGATACTGTGATATCAGGTCAAGTATTTTCAAATGAAGGATCATAACTAGTAATAGTGCCAGGCTCAGAAAACACCTGAGCAACAAACCTACCTGGGTTTACAGTGTGGTAGTGCATGTGACGTTTGAAGCGATTCAGATCAAGAATTCCGCTTCGTACGTCAGAAGAGTGCGTGACAATTCAAATCGGCCGCATAAATTCCTAAAATGCGTTTGAAGACAACAACCGAATGTTTGTGCGGCCCGTGCAAGAAGTTGCATATAATGCATTTCTGTTCCTTTGACTTGATATGATTCTAAAAATGTTTTTGTGGAAGAATGGGAAAATCGCAGAATCCTAATTAACTTTAAAAATGAAAGGTCTTTCTCTAACAGCTCTCAAATATCCTAGTGGAAACTGAAGCATGCCATAAATAGTCTAATAGCTAATATATAAACAGTCTATATATATAATAAATATATATATATATATACATATATATATATATAAACAGTCCAACAACTGTCAAATATCATCGCGGAAACTGAAGCATGCGATACATACGGTGATAACGCCACGTTTTACTTGGCTTTTTTCTGCTGGGCGCCGAATGTCCATGGCCCCGTCGTTTTCCAGTTGTGTAACGGAGAAAGCTGTGCCACCGCATATCGTGTTCAAGGTCATTCAAGGTCGACCTGCCCACTCCCGGGGCCGCCCTGTTTTCTGAAGTTTGTCCAGCTGGGCTGGAGGCATTGGTAAATTTTTATGCCCAAACTGGACTTACTCATCTTAACGGAAACAGTCCGGATCGCCATGATGGACTGTGCAGATTTCGTTAGTCTGAGTAGATCAAACGCATTAGTTGTTATCAAAGACGTCTCAAACAACGGAGCAATGACGCCAATGAATTGTGGACCGCAGGCATCGAGGAATGTTATCGGTATCGATTGGTGGCTTGTCGCAGGGGCGACGCCAGCGGGGTGGGGGGAGTGGGAGACACGTCCCCTCCTGTCTTCAGATCGGAGAGACTGTCCGCCCTATCTCCCCGCATCTTTGTGCACTGCTTTTCCGCGTCATCAGTAAAAAAAAAGAAAAAACGGTGTCTGTCATTTCATGATGCCCTAAGCGTGTCACTTCTCCGAGGACACATGAATAAAGTTTCAGTGCAAAGGATTTTCGAGCCTTTGGCGAGTAAGTCATGCATCGGCCTGACAACGGTCTTGTATACTTGTCACCTTGAAGAATGTCAGTTTCAGTGTTTCGCGACCATTCTAAGATCTGAATCACATTTGTCTGGTGACACATTCGGTCCAGTAACGTTAAGTCCCCTTCTACATAGTACGTACGCCAGATTTTCAATCAGTGGGTTTTTCAGCGACAAATTTGATTCCAAGCAAGGCTTAACACCCTCATGCTTGCTGACACTCTCGGTCGGAAATTGGGAGACTTACTTAATACGCCCAAATGCTGTCGCTTCTCGATTTCTTGGAGAAAATGGCTACCAAACAATGAATAACTAAAAGCGTGTACGTTGAGTTCTCGGAGAGTCTAGTGGGTGATGGTCTACGGCATTCTTGGAGATCTTTTTGGAAAGCTTCTTGGAAGTTGTTGGCCTGGCTACCGAATAGGAAAGGCGGGGAGGAAGCAGAAGTTCCGGTCATCGACCGTCTTCGCTGCCACTTCAGAGCTGTGCAAGCATACCTAGAAAAATCCTCGGCTTCTTGTGATAATCCAACGTATGCGAATGAAGTGTGCAAAAGCCAAAAATATCAGTGGAAGCTGTTTCGTGTAATTTGGCTCATCAAAAATGATGAAGTCTCTAGAGTGAAAAGCGGGGGGACAATCGATTTCCAATATTGTAATTTGGCGTTTCTTATTGAAGTTCCAAGATATTAAAAAAATATTCCAGGAATATGTTTTGTTGCCAAACAGCACTTGATATTGACAGACTTGGAAATTATTACTGAGTGATCATCTGGACTCTCTGAACCCACATTTTTTTTCTTCACTTCTATGCCCGTGTCTGTTTTGTCTGGCGAAGACAGTTCCGTTATCTCTTAATGCAATTGCTTGTCCCCTCTTGCACCCCTCTGTCCTGATTTCCCAAACTAGATCTAGAAATTTCCGTTCTTTAAGTTCATTATGGGAACAATGATGTTAAATTTCTTCCACGTTTATTTCATAATACCCTCAACATGGAATGCAATGTGCCGAGGCACAGGCCTGCAAAAATCGGAAAAGGGCGGATAATTCCGTGGCAAGATTTGTATCAGTCCTTTCTACGCCTTGTTACCGCTAATTCACCTGTCATGTAATCAATATTATGGGAATAAAGATGTACTGTAATGCTGAATCGAGCATTACTGTTGCAATTCGATAAGGTAGAAATAGTCTCAGCTCATATCAGAAAAAAAACAAATTAATTAATTCTGCATTTCGCCCGAGGGCTTTCCTCAGGGACCTTGCGACGTCAAGGATGCCTGAGGGATACCCGTGTTTGAAATATAGGATGCCTTAATTTGTTCTCGTTTTTCCGATGTTATGAGTTTTATGCTACGTCTATCTTACTTCACTGGAACGAAAAATATTTTTTTATCCCGTGCTTCCAATTATGCACCACGCGTAAACGTCGCAAACACGTCACCTTAAATGACATTGTTTGGTCGTATAGCGGTTTTTGGTTCGCTCCTTTGTATTAAAAATCGATGGCACCGCCCCTGGCTTACTGGCGCGCTATTTTCAAGGCCATTCGTTAGGCAGTGCTTGGCAACAATCGCTTGTATGTTTTCGCGCCGCACATGGGATATTTGCGTTCACCTCCATCTGTAATAAACGTGTTTTTCCTGCTACCTTCGTCAGTGGTGGCCACCGCCATGAAGGATTGCTTTTGTCAGACGTTGTGCATAGTTTTCAAGCTGGGGACCTTAGAATGTGTCAGATCCTCAACATAATTCAGGCAAACGATCACCTAATGACATGGATCATTATCCCGTGAGCTTGCCTCGGGCCTTGGCCTTTCTTGAATCCAAGAACCTTTTAAACTGTGTACATTGGACAAACAAGCTGTAGTTTGCATTCGAAAGGGAAAGGTTTCTGAGCTTACGTCATTGACACATACCTATGAAAGTTCAGTGCATGAATGCTGGCAAGAGCCTGTAATTGGAACACAGAAGCTTCCAGGTTTTAAGCCATTAAGACAGAGCGTATCTTCCCCTCAGAAACCCAAACACGTAATGATGAAGTCTTCAAGTACTGCCCATTCTCTGTGTACCCGTGGATAAATAGCCCTAGCCACCAGAATACAGTTCAGATTGCCCTTGAAGATAACGTAAACAGTAGGGTACGTTAATGGTCTGAAACCCTCTCGGGCAAAAAAGCGGCTACACCTAAAATGAATAGGCCTTGGAAAAACAGACACCACATAAGCCACTGTGGATTAATTCAGACTCCAGTCTTGCGGATATTGGTTTCACTTGAACTGCTGGTAATATGTTCAAGGATGTTAATCGCCGATTGACATTAGTTGCCGAAAGTGCCCCCCCCCCCCCTGCCCTCATTTATTCATTCGATCGTTCCCTTTTCTACCCTACGCGGCAGTTTTACAATGCGACTGTCGCGGCTTCGTGAAATGTCAAGGGCTGCCGGTAACCAAAATGTCCGATTGCTGCGCAAGCGTCAGCGGGCTGTGAAATTAACGCAGTCACAGTGTTTACGGCAGGAGCCAGTGTTGAGGGCGCAAATCGCTTCCGTCGTCCGCCGTGAGGAGGTCCCGAAGGGACCCCGCGGACAGGGGCGCAGCCTGGATTTTCTTAAGGGGGTCCGGAGCTCAGAGTGAATTAAAATCGCACGAAAACCGCCTGCCGGGAAGGCGATGTGCAATGGTTTTCACAAAAAAATGCGGGCCTAAGAAGGGGCCTAGGTCCCCCCCCCCCCACTGCGCCTGTGCCCGCGGGACAACCTCACCCCACTGAACTGTGGACTTTCAGCAATTCGCAGCAGCATTACCCCATGAGCGACATGAACCACAGCAACTCGGCACAACGCGACACACTCGGCTCCGACATTTTCGTCATTGCCCAGTCGTTGCAGCACGCGGTGTGCGGCACGACCCATTCCGCAAATCACCGCCCGGCGCACGGTTCGCGATTGCTTCCAGCTGCCTATCCGAGGCTGCCGCACGGCTGCCGCGGCTGTCGCAGCACGTGAGCGCGGTCGTGGCCGGGACGTTAATGAACGGTCCGCGGTCTGGCGGCGGCCTCTGGGCGACAACGGCGGCCAGCCGGACCGACACCGAAACAGATAATTACCGGTGATTAAAGTGGTGAAACTGAGCCGAGGCGTTACAGAGGCCAACAGTCTCGACTGGCAGCTGCCGGCGCCTGTAACAGCAAATCAACGCGTCCGTTCAATGCTGAGTAAGTCAGACGAAATCGGCCAAATGATGTGCGATTACAAACATTGCTTTTTTCAATGAAGCACAACTAAATTCCAGTGACACGCGCTGTTGGTGACCGTTGTTCGATTCAGCACAATAACATGCCGTTTTCGAGTTCCAGTGTCAAGGTCATACATTTTTTTCTTACCTTGGTCCATTGTGAATACCTCGAAAGATGCAAAACAAACCACTCAAAGTCAACATTCCGGTTCCACAACAAAACAAAGGCCGATCGTCACTGGAGCACGACCCCCGCCGGCTCTAGGTCACCAGGACCCATTCCCCGCCCGTGACGGCCCGTCCGGCCGGCGTGACGCCCTCGTCACGTGCCCCCCCCGTCACGGCGCGGCCGACGTCACGTGACTCCCCACATACGACCGCCCGACTGCCCATTAGCGCGCGTCACGATCCGACGCCGAACCGTGACGTCACGCCCGCCGGCCGTCACGCGCTGTGACGGCGCTGCCGGCCGTGACAGCTGGGAGCGTTGTGACTGGTCTGCAACCTTGCAGCGCCGCCGACGGCGAAAGTGCGGCTCGCGGCCGTGCCGGCGCGCTGCGGCGGTCGCGGCGCGGCGGCGGCGGTCGCGGGCGGACGCCACGGAGGCCGCCTCGTCCGGCCGTCACGGTTGACGCCTCTGCGCGGCGCGCGGCGCTCGCCAGTGGAGGCCGGACCTGCCGGCGGGCCGGCTGTGGACGCGGCGGTCGGCGGCGCTGCTGGAGACGGTGCCGGAGCCGGCGCCGCCGCGGTCTCCGCCGTCGGACGTGGTGGCGGCGGCTGGCTATCCAGGCGGAGATCAGGCCCTCATAATGGTGCCCAGAGTGGTGCGCGTCACCGACCAACGGACCATCGGCGCGATGACCAGGGGCGACCAGAAGATCCGTCACGAAAGCGTGACGCCGAAGGCCCTTCTCCGGTGACGCTGCTGGCTAAAGGCGCAGCAGTTCAAGGACATTCCGTCTGTAGTTCTTATACCCGTGTCTCATGTGCGTGAGCCTCTGAAAGGACATGTGGAAGCGGAACAACTGACTGCTGTTGAGCGAATCATTCAATATCTGGCGGACGCCGCTGGCGAGAACCATCTCTTCTAGACCGTCTTTGCTGCACTTTAGCTGGACTAAGAAAGCGTTGAACTCTGCGTGGCGGTCGGCTCCAGCACCAGTGACGGCCCTGCCGCACCCCCTCTTCCCCACCCTGCCCGTCCCAGATCTGTCCACGAGCTGTTGGATTCGTAACACTGCGCGCAGGTGAACGCGTTATTGAGTGGCGTGATCGATGATGGTGGAAGCGATTGCCAAGTGAAAGATGGTGATCTTCTGAGAAGGTGCGCATTGCCGGACCGCGGCCGACACTAGACGATAAGTGACGTGACGTGACGTGACGTGGGGCGCCGAGGTCCAGATTCGCTGACGCCCGAGTCGCACCGCCGTCTTTGTTCCGGGAGCCGATTGGTCTCGTCTTATTCCTGTCCCGTCCTAGTATCGTCCCGTCCCTGTATCGCCCTTTGCCTGCATCGCCCGTCCCTGCATCGTCCCATCCCCGCATCGTCCAGCTCCTGCATCGCTCCGCCCCTGTATTACCCTCTCTCGAAATCGTCCGCCCCTGTATCGCTCCGCCCCTGTATTACCCTCTCTCGAAATCGTCCGCCCCTGTATCGCTCCGCCCCTGTATTACCCTCTCTCGAAATCGTCCGCCCCTGTATCGCTCCGCCCCTGTATTACCCTCTCTCGAAATCGTCCGCCCCTGTATCGTCCCGTCCCTGTACAGGCCCCTCCCTGTACCGCCCGCCGCCGGCTCCGTTCAGTGGCGCGCGGGTCGGCGGACGATGCCGTCGCCGTCGGTACGGCTGCGCCGCTCGGCGTCGCTGCCGGCCACCTGCTGCGGCTGCCTGGACCTGCGCACCGGCTGCCTGGCGATCGCCGCCGCCCTGGTCGTGATCGAGCTGCTGGGCAGCGCCAGCGCTGTGGTCAGCCTGCACCTGCTGGACCGGCTGCTGGACCGGCCGCCGCCGTCGCCGCCGCAGGCTGAGACGCCCCCGAGCCGGGCCGACGGCGTGACGCCTGGCCGCGGCGGCGGCGACGGCGACGGCGACGATGGCGACGGGGAGCGGGCCGGAAACGGGGTCCGGTTCGCAGGAGGTCGACAGGACGGGAGCCGGTCGGCAGGAGGCGGCTGGAGGACCGGCCGCTGGACGGGGCGAGGCTCCGCAAAAGCAGGAGACGCAGGACGTGCTGTCGGCCGGTCTCTTTGCGCTGCGAGGAGGAGCCAGAGACGATGGAGACGCTGGAGCTGCTCGAGTCTCTGGAGTCGCTGGAGAGGCCGGAAATGCTGTAGAGGCTGGAGCTTCTGGAGAGGCTGCAGACGCTGGAGGGATCGGGGGATGGCAGGCCGCCGGGTCGGGCGGCAGAGCTGCTGCCGCAGAAGACGATGGTGATGCGCCAGAGCTGGACGTTTCTACTGGGGCTGCGTCAGACCCTGACGCGGCTCGCAGACAGTCCGCGACCGGGGCCTCTTCGCCGCAGCGAACTCGTGCGGGTGACGGCCGTCGGAGCGGGTCTGATGCCGACTCGGAACCTGCCTCGCCAGCCGCCATCCATACAACCTCGGGGACGGCGTCGCCCGTGTCAGGGGTGACCTCAGAGTCAACCGGCCCAGAGACGACCTCAAAAGCGGAGTCACCCGGAGTAGACACGCCCTCGGAATCAGAAGTCTCCAAACCAGGAATGGCCCCAGAATCAAAAGCCACCGAACAAGGGACGATCCAGAAATCAGGAGCCATCAAACCAGGGACGACCTCGAAATCAGGATCTGCAGCGGCAGAGGACGTCCAACAGGACTCGGCGCCTGTGGCGGGCGCGGTCGTCTCGCCGAACGGCGCCGGACTTCCGGCTGGCCCGTTCCGCCAGTCTGACGGCCAAGCCCGGCCGGGGCAGCAGCCTCGGAACCTGATCCGTTTCTTCCAGCGCCGACGCCGTGACGCCTGCGGAGGCGTCCACGCGATCCGCGACGTCCGCCGCCGCCGACGGCGTGTACTTCGACGTGTCCGACACGGCGAACCCTGGGCCCTCCGGGGCTGCTACCCCGAACCCCGGGCCCTCCGGAGCGGCTATCCCTGCTGCGACGAGAGCGAACCCCGGGCCCTCCGGAGCTGCTACCCCGAACCCCAGGCCCTCCGGGACTGCTATCCCTGCTGCGACGAGAGCGAACCCCCCTCCGACGCCGACTCCACCGCCGCCGCCGGCCGGCGACAGCTTCGCCGGCTCAGTGCCGGCAGGGCCCGTTGACCCGGAGCCAATCGACGCTATCCCTGCTCCGGCGGGGGCAATCCCCCCGCCACCGCCGCCGGCCGGCGACAGTTTCGCCGGCTCAGCGCCGACAGGGTTCGTCGACCCAGAGCCAATCGACGTGATCGGCGTCGGCGAGATTCCTGCCGGCGCGGCGCGGCTGCCCCCGCCGTTTGACCGGACGCCACCCGTGGTGCCGCCCCCGAACGCCGGTCAGAGCCCTGTGCCCCACGACCTGTCCCCGGGCGGCGCAGGCGGCGGCCGGTGGTCGCCGTTCGGCAGTCGGCCGCATGACATCATATTCACCGTGGAGGATTATCGCCGTGAGCGGTCGGCGATGGACCCGCTGACCTCCGCTGGCCGCGAGATTGACCCGTTGGCCCCTGCGGCCAGCGAGCTGACCTCGCTGACCTCCGCCGCTCGGGACACGCTCCCCGCCGAGCCCCGAGGTGGCCCGACCGACGTGGACGGCCCGCGAAGATGACGCCGGCGGCCTTGGCAGCTCGCGAGATGACCTCGCTGGCGTTCTACAACACGCGCGCGCTGCTGGTGACGGCCTGCCTCCTGGTGGCCGTCACGATCGCCTGCAACGTGACGCTGGCGGCGGCCGCGCTGCGGCGCGCTCCTGCCGGCGTGCTCGTCTGGCTCGTCTGGCACGGCGCCGTGTTCCTGGCGAGCACGGCCGGAGCCGTGCTGACGGCGTACCAGCACGCCGGCGGCGGCGGCGGCGGCGGGCTGGCGGCGGCGGCCGGCGCGGCGGCTGGGGCGGCAGCGGCAGAACAGGACTCGGCGGTGGCGGGCCTGCTGGTGGCCGGCTCGTTCGTCGTGGTGGCGTTCTACTGGTACTGCTTCGTCGTGGTGCTGTCGTTCCACATGGAGCTTCGCCGCGAGGCGAGCGAAAAGTCGACGGCGTAGGTCGGCAGGAGGATAGGATATAGGATAGGATAGGAGGAGCGCTTGAACGTCGAAGCCAGCGCGTCGCCAGTGTTCTTCCCTGTTAGGTGCACTCCTGCGCGAAGGAGCTGATGCTGAACATCTGCGGTATGATGTGGACCAAGTATACGAAAGTGTTTTCGGTAGAAGCGTTGGACGACGCCCGTTGAGTCGTAGTGCGTCGCCTTACGAAAATCAGAAAACGCTAATGCTGTATTGCTTATTTCGGCACGCGTAACTTTGTAGAAAGCCGTATTACTTTTCTCTTTGAATTTACTGGTGCTGGCTTTTAAATGCGTGTTTTCTATCTGTATTTTTGATTTGTTTATTTATTCATTGCTTTGCCAGTAATAGGGCATCTTTAGCACCAATCAGTCAAGTAGCTTTCCATGCAGACTTCATTAATCAACCGCTGTGTTTTAATTTGGCCTATCCCTATGGTTCCTTCTTTCAATCACTTTTTTTTAAATTATGGTATCATTCCTTTTCGGAAGCTGCAGCCGATAGCAGGGCAAGAGACGTATCAGGAGTTACCTGATTATTCACGAAGTCATAATTGCTTGCAAGTGCATACACATGGCGCTTTGATGTTAATATCCGTAATAGTAACTGTATTTGCAGACAGACATCTGCATGCTTACGTAGTGTCGGTGAACACGTTTATTCTGTACGCAGTTCTGTTTAGATACGCGTATCGTGATTATTTTGTTGGGCATAAAGGTATTTCATTATTCAAATAAACATAGATCTTTTGCGGTATGACAACGATCATTTTGTGTTGCACCACACTGCGCCGTCGGTAAATTAATCAGCTTGCCAGCTCATACTACACATATCATTCCCCAACGCAAAAACACCGTGCGAAAACGTCTCGGTTCCGTCCGCGGCTGGAGGGCGTTCGGCGACAAACGTGACGAATCGGACGCTGCCTGGTCTGGTGGTCGTGCCCGGCGCTGCCGCTGGCCGGTTTTGCAGCGGAAAACTACGCGAGTGGAGGGTGGCTGCGACCTGAGATCAGTGGGTGATGAACCTGCGATGGAGACAGGGAAATGGGAAAAACGTAGGAAATCGCGGGGATAGAGAAAAAGGTCTGGAAAGAAACAAGCCAAAGACAGGACCAGGGTAGAGGCTTATATTTATATACACCTATAGGCTTATTAATGTACACCGATAAAGAGATAAGGGCACCGATGCAGGACATGGGCAAAGGCAAATCAAACAAGTCTTCCAAAAGCGTGGGTTATCTCGGCTCGGATCACAAACGTCAACTAGCAAACACCGGGCGCCATTGATTTGGGCTTGAGTAATTATAAGTCTTCCATGGTTATCTGCAGTGACGCATGTTATCTTGGCTTTTAATCCAGGCCGAAAACGAATGGTCACCTAGCAGCTCGCAGGTCCCCGTGCTGAAAGAGCTTCCTCCTATCGCACTCTCACACCCATGAACCCAAGCGACTAAGTCCTAGTGCGTTTCTTTTTAAAAGAAAAAACGTCTGTTTCTGTTCACTTCTGCCAAGTATATACACGGCAACATTCTGAAATGTTCCCACCGATATTTATTGTTTGCATTAAAACACACGTTCGTGGACTTCCGATTATTAAGCGGGCTGGTTAGGGGCATATGCTGCTTTCCTTTGTCTTTCGATTTATTCAGCCGACTGCGGCAAAATTTGAGGGACGGAATCCTGCTCAGCGATCTGAGAACTCTGAGAAAATCAATAACTTAGATAAAGTCCATCAAGGTCAGACTAGGTAAAACGTTGATTCAGTAACATCGTTTCCTTGTTCCAGGTCTGCTGAATCGATGGCAACCAGAATCGTAGTCCACATGATAATTTTACATGGGACAAAATGAGATTAACTTTTGACGGGTAGAATGGAGTCAACCCAGGTCAACATTTCAAAGCGTATTTTTTTCGAAATCGAGTAAGCACACAATCTAGCGGGTTGTTAATAGGCAGGACATTCTATTATATTCTTAAGCTAGCTGGCATACTTAGGTCATCGAACTAACTGAGACCATATGGATAGAGGTGCAGGAAAGGCAGGAATGTCGCATTTTCAGCCAGCTGACCTTGGACGACTTCATTTGACTTGACCTAGCTTCCCTTTGCTTTGAAGCACCTGCATTCATTACGCGGTGAAGGGTCCCGGCACATGGCATGACCCCTTTACAAAGCGATATATTTTCCATATCTGACCTCAGCTGACCTTGATTCACCTATCAAGAGTACCTGACCTTTAATTTTCACTTAGAAGTCTAACTTCCCACTTAGTTTCTTCGAGGTCGGGTCAAAAGACCTGTCGGAAAAAACGATGCCTTATGTTCATAATATGGTTTTCGTTTATCTCTATCAGTCTGACTAGGGGTACTCGTGTCTTTGAATTTATCTCCTAGGCTAGCTTCCCGCCATGTTTTGTGGGCGGCTGTTGGGAAGAACCTATTCCATGAGCAACACAGTGCCTTTGTGCGGCCCGACACCCGTGCGGTCGTCCTCCGCCGTGCAAGATCGGCGGTGCGACCGTCCCCCCGCCCTCCCCACCCCCCACCCCCGACTTCGCCGGGTTGGAGTGAACTAGCTGCAAACCGATTTTTAATTTCAAACAATGAAAAATGAGTAAGGCGTTGAGCAGAAGACAGGCAAAATTTCAGGGCTTTATTATCGCTCATGTTATGTGCAAAGAACATAAATAGTGGGCAATTCCTCCCCCCCCATCAGTGCGCGTTTTAAAGAAAAAACATTTAGTAATCATTTGTATGTTTAGAATGTCATATGCGTTCTAGCTAAACGTTATCTATCCTGGCGTAGGGGTCAACAAGCGTGAGACCTCTTGCTGTTTTACACTTATTTGGTTGCCTTTTTTATACATATACAATGAACATCCATCTGGTTCAGCGCGCAAACAGGTTAACATTCTAGCTGAGGATTCGGATTTGGATAATTCGGAGATTCGACGAATATTGGAATTTTGATGCCAAAATTCGAATATTCGGCGAATATTCGGTTCAGCAATTTTTCACCCGATTATTCGCCGAAAATTCGAACGTCATTTAAACATTCCAATGATTTAGCATTTTGCTGTAGAATCTGAAGAAATATGAGAGCCCACTTGCGCACAACCAAGCGGAATGCTAATCGGGGCATTGCCTGCCGTTGCCTTGGCTTCTGTAGATCATTGTGGATGTGAGCAATGCTGAGAGTGACACTACTTACTAAGATATGCTCTGACCTCTCCCCTCTGTAACACGGATTTTGATCGGATTTTGATCATCATATTTTGTGAGGAGATGAGTAGCCTCGATGATAACGTCACGTTTCACCCGTGTCTGGCACCCACAGGCAGAGACGCCGGGTCGGTATCAGACGGTGAGTGAAGCTGGACTCTACAGTAAAGTACATATGAGACTGTTCATACCGTTACCTTAATTTTAGTTAGATGTGATGAGAGATGAACTGAAATGAATACCGGGAGCTCTTAATACATTAACTGGCATTGCGCGTGCAAGAAACATTGGCACATATGCTGGTTTTCATTTATCACGGGCACATACAGTTCGAAATAGAACCGAGAAAGTGCGCCATCGGGAGTTCTTCGCATGCGATTCTGGTGGCTCCAGTTCGAAACTTCGTTACCATGATGAGCTTATGTTCAAACGAACTGTGTTTAGCACGACCTTAACCACGTTAACTCGCTTCCTTTGAACAGAAGCAAAAACGTGTCTGTAGACCGTTCACAAAAATCACGTTTTGCTGCCGATGCTGCATCCATATAACACTGCGTGCTGTACGGAGTGGTTATGGGTAATACCAAAGGTCAAGTGGAACCTAGTTCTTGTTCTGATATTGTCTGTGGGTACGTTGCCAAGGAGCAAGTGGGGGGACTCCTACCAATTTCAAGGCTGGGGTGGATGCTCTCCATACTAATCTCTTCTCCTCACACGGATCGTTTCGGAGCACTGCGTCGCGTGGGATTAACCCGTCCCCGACTGGGGGGAGGCAGTTGACTGCCTCCCCTGAAGTTTTCCTGGGACTGCGAGAGGAACAAACAAACACAGAGTCTCGAAACTGTGTATCTTTTACTTCATCATTTTTCACCTTGTGTCAAAGTTTGAAGCCCAGGTCAGGTCAGGTACTTCACCTAGGTCAGGTCAAACAGACCTATGTCCAAAAAGGTTTAGCGCTCTGTAACTTTTTCGGAAAACAAAATATCTCAATAATACTTTCAGGGATTAGTGATCGTGATAGATGCAACAAATCTGCTATCTCAGATTTTTCGGAATCATTGACCTAAGGTCAAGTCCATTTTTAAGACATGTCGCCTTTTTTCGGAAATTGACAGAATATTTCATAGCATTTTTAGAATGGTGTCAAGCAGACATCTAGTTACTGTCATTGGGCAAAGTATCAATGACTTCTATCCATGGACCTGAGGTCAGGTCACGAATAACTGTAGTGAGCCAAAATGTACCACCGTCAAAACCAGCGATGAATTACTCAGAATGGGTAGAAATTAGCAGAACTGGATTGCACAAACGTAAGTAATACCAGAAACCTCAAATAGTTTGAAAAAAATAGCATATTTTGTAAATAAACAGGCTCTCGTGAATAAAGCTCCGCCAATTTTGTAGATTCGTAACTTATGATTTTTTCCAAAATTTAGGCATGAAAAACCATCACAAGAACCACTAAGATCAACAAAGTTTACATGGATAGGATTTTCTCGCAAAAATAGAGGAACGCTAAAATTAGTTCCCGTCAATTTTTTGTCGCATACGGCTGCGCCGCACGCCTACAGCCGACGCGAAAATTGATATGTCTTTAACTCAACGTTTCGGCGTATATATTGAACAAATCCGAGATATCAGATGTGTATCGGCATTTGCGGACCCTTACTTGTGCCCTGGTGCCTTTAACTATGCGTCATTAGTCACAGCCCTTGAGATTCAGGCCATTTCTCGGTCTCATGTAGTCGGCTATGAGAAAACATGTATAGGACGTAAACTGCTTACATATTATCTAAAACTAAAAATGAGGTCAGTTTCGAACTCTACTGGTCACACGCTTTCCAACGGTGTGCTTATTTTTATCGTGCGACCAACCGTTCGTGATTTAGAGGGAGGCGGTCAACTGCCCCCCCCCCCCCAGTCGCCCATGATCGAAACTGACCGACGGTCGTGCGCGGGTTAACGGTTTGCACCTCTGGTTACACAGCAGCATGACTGCCATTCAGCGCGCTCTCTGCCGCTGACGTCATGCTCCCCCCTGCCTCGGCAGCGCCCGGCCGCTGTCCGTCCGGAGGTTGGCGCCGGCCGCAGCGCTGAGGTCCTGTATCTTGTCCATGAAATTATGAATTAGTCTGAGTTTTACATGTTACTCCGATCGTACCTTTTGCGACGAGATAGGACAGACTTCAAAAGATTCGAATATCCAATCCGAATATTCGAATGAACCCATCCGAATATTCAAATACCAAAGTCTATCCAAATTATCAGTTGTTGTTAACATGCCTCTTCGGAATACTATCCAGAAAAAGCAACAAAGATTCGGGAAATGGGTATTCCAGAAATGAGTATCCCTCCCCATCCCCGTCCCTCTACCCAGTCTTCCGGACACACCGCATCGACTCCGCATGAGCTGCATCGCTTCACGGCGTGCCCGGAGTGGCGAGTCGCCGCCACTCGGAGTGGCGGGCCGCCGCCGCTCAGGACGGAGGAGCCAGCAGAGGGAGCCAGTCTGAACTGAGGGAGCCGGCGCCTCTGTGCCTTTCAGTTCAGACACAAACTGGCCACCAGGTATCAAGGCTGGCCTGGTATCAAGGCTGGTATCAAGGCCACCAGGTATCAAGGTTGGCTGGCAAACAGGACGCGAGCACCTTACGCGATAAAATCGTTAGACGACATCACCACTAGCGGTCTGCGGCAGAAGAGTTATATTGCAAAATTTCCGTATTTTGCAATATAATATAATATATATAAATTTAAATCTAATATTTAATATTATATATATATATATATATATATATATATATAAACCTATATATAATATACATATAATGCGGAATATTTAGTTATAGGCGTCATTTTGGAAGGCCATTAGTACCTGTTTACGGCGTGCAAGCGTAATGTTCATGTTAGGAAAGCAGTTTCCTCCTCAGCTTGGAGATTATCATGCAAACACTGCAAATAAAATTTTATCTACCGGCTGCGTTGATACCTAAAGCTGGAGCAATGCATAAGTAGAATTCGGGCTTATGAGCCAAACGTTTGCTAGCTTTGAGGAGACGTTTTCGATGAAATCCAGCAGGACCAGGAAACCATAGAGAAGGAAGTTTACTTAGGTTTACTTAAGCATGATTGCTTGGCTGTGACACAGCGTCGTTCGTAAAGAAGCTGTCCGTTTTTCGATGCGCTTCGCTGCACCAGTTTGCGCGTGTTATAAAGATGATATTGATTTTTGTCGTTTTACATATATCTCAATACCCTGTGTTCATGCGTTGTAAATTTCATGTGCTGGCTATCGCTGAAAAAAAAATTATAAGGTTGTACTGCTAGAGGTCAAGATACCAGTCTATTAAATCACAGCATTTTTTTTAGATTCCTGTGCCAGAGGTCGCAAAGATGAACTTCTGGGACCCCTTCAGTGGGAAAAGAGGTGAAAAATCGTGAAACGGGCACTTTAGAGGGAAACTAAATGTTTAAAAAAGGCCAACTTTTCGGCAACAGACCACTTTCAGACAATGTTTCCATGGATCTATGGATACCGCTAAACCAACGAAATATTTCATTCCCTCGATTTTGTTTCCTCGTCACTAATCTTTAGAGTGTCTGGTTTCGTCACAGCATTAGAAACGCGGCAAGCGGGAAACACCACTAGCTTTGCTTCTCCGCAGAGTTCATATATTTAACGACGTAACTGCATAACAGTTGACAAGAGAGCAAAGTTTATAATCCTGGAAGGCAACAACAACAAAAAAACAACCGCAGCATTCCAAACGAGCTTGGTCCCGCAAACCTGCAGCTCTTAATGGAACACATGCCACTCCACTAACAACGAATGAAACAAACGCCAACGCACGCCCAATGGCCTAAGCGCAGACAGTCATCGAGCATAGTCTCAATTGTGTCTGAAGAATGCCTTGAAAGATATCGCAGAAGCTGTCCAAAATGGATAATTAGTGAATCGGAAAAGAAAGGCATGTTTTAGTTTTATTTAGCGAAATACTCAGTTGGGATGTTTCTTTGGCGTTATGTACGAATGTGTATCTGAAACAATTTTGGCAATTTTGCATCATGATATAAGCATTATTGTCATTTCCTCTAATTTTTCATCTTCGTGAAATTCCTACGACAGTTAAGTGTAAAAACAGATATATGACGCAGGGTGGCGTTCGCGCTTTTCAAGGAAAACGCTGTTGGCCGACTTGCGCATGGAAATTCCGCTCAGATATGTAAAACGTCCAGTGGAATGTGAAATAGCCGCTCAGTCGCTCAGTTTCTCTTCATAAAAAACTTGCAAGCGGACAAGTTTCGAAACTTAGAGAGAAACTCTTCAACTAAACCAGACACCAGTGGAAACGAAGCGGAAGTGCAAATGAGCTTTTGGACCGCATAGATATAATGTCCTTTATTCTGATGCATATCCGAAGAGCATCGCACCACAGGGTGGCAGTTTGTCGCGACAGGTCACTTTCTGCATCGTTCCTGTTAGATTATGTTGGACATTTGAAAGTGAACATGCCTAGCACGGCCTGTAGAGCTGGGAACAGTCGGAGGTGCGGCCCATGGTCTCCATAACCCAGCAGAGCTCCGACATCTCTGAGCCCATGTACTGGCTCTTGATCCAGGACAGCGGCAGGCTGAAACACCACGGGTAATCAATAATAATAAAAACAAGAAGGCATGCTGTATTCAAGCCACGAATAACGTGCAGACTTGTAAGCGATTCAGAATTAAATCGGAATCTATCCTGATTCACGGACAGCTTCGACTCCCTATTGGACAACTGTGAATCAAAATCAGGAATGAAAATCACAATCGTCTTTTGGCCCATGAATCAATATGAATCAGTCATAAATCAAAATCGAATCAATATGCAAAGCTGTTGGGCAGCGATTCCCCGAATTAGTTCCCAAATCGTGATTCATTTGATTGCATGTCTTGATTATCTCACAAATGAGACCATTTATCATCAGTGTTTTTAAGAATAACCATGAGGTTTATCCGCAGTGGCAGTAAAATAAAATGGAAGTGGGAAATTAAAATTCAAGGCATGATGCAATGAAAAACAAGATACTTCATTACCTGTTGTCCGAAAATTTGCACTTGCTTCACCCTAAATTAATGTTTGAGCCGTACATCCATATGGTTGCAGCCTGAACTAATTCCGACTGCTCTTTGCAATTTTCTGCTGAAATGCTATTGCATACATCACTAAAATCTGAACTTCTTGTTAAAGTAGAATGTAGGACGCTTTATTTGTGGGCGATTGCTGGCGAACACTTTTATTCTTGACACTGGTCCTAGACACCAACGTATTTAAATACTGGGATTTGTTTTACATCTTGAAACTCAGTGCAATCTGCGTTTGGGCATAGTCCTCCATGCCACTGCGTAAAAATGCCATGCAACATATGATACACCTTATCACTGTTCCCTTTTGCTATCATGTAATCCATAGCAGGCTTTGAGATGACACAAGACCAGGGACTTGGATGCTGCTTTTACGACATAAGATACAAGCACGGTTTTTGTGATTTTGCATAAAATAGAATGGCGGATCGATTCGTGAATCGTGAACCGGATCGATTCGTGAATCGTGAACCAAATCGATTGTTTGCAGTTAAAAGTGGTCTTTGGGTCAGAATCGAAGCAATTCCGTTTTCTTATGCCAATCCCAATTCGAATCAGAATCACCTTCGTGTGCTGTGAATGAGATTCGAATCGATTCCGAGTTCCGTGAATCGTTTACAAGTCTGGTGATGTGCATTAGACGATGGCGTTTTACGACATATGAGCGATAAATACGTGCTTTTGTATGCATGTGACAAACTTTTTCGCTGTTTCATGATGTGACACAGAGCTTTGTATGCTGTAAACTGGATAGCCCCAAGAAAATAACACAGCACAGCGCCCCTCACCCCACCTCTCTTTCTTCCTCTCTCTCTCTCTCTCTCTCTCTCTCTCTCGTCCTTTCACATACCTCCTCAGTCGTTCTCCCCCTTTCTTTCCCCTCCAAGCCTCGTGAAATTCTTCTAGCCAGTCACACAGTGCCATGAAACAAATACGCGCAAAAAATACGCACCACTGGACGCTTACCTAAAGAACTCGGAGGCTGGCTGGGTTTAAGTGCATTTACTGCAGCGTATTGGACCCACCTGGCCAGGGGCACGGCTACGCTGTACGGTGGCCCGGCGAGCCGAGCCACCTGCCCCAGCTGACAGAGCCGGTACCGCTGACACTCGGAGCCCTCACTGGATTGAAGCAAGCCCCACAACTCGGAAAGTACTGGCAGTAGTGGCTGCTGGGACGCCACTGGCACTGCAATGCACAGAGAAGTTAGAGGGCCCACGGTTATGGTCCTGACTGACGGCAAAACAATGCACGTTTACCACGCAAGTAAAAATTTAGCGCAAAGAAGCTCTTCCGTTATTACTTATCAGGTCTAACGCGATTGCACGATTGGCGATTTTTGGTGCTACCTAAGAATACTGTATCCCTATCTTAAGGCAGTGGGTGCACTTAAAATTCATGCAACAGACCGATTCCATCCCCCCACATCTGTCAACCTATTGTTCAATTTTGACAATCAGTAGACAAAAATGGGCAAACAACCCATGTCGTATTCTGGCGCACGTTGCTGCAAGTACTTGATGTAGTTATGACATCAGCGTGACGTTCAAGCAGCTTCAAGGGACACGCTTGGAACCGATGCTGATGGCAGTGACGGGCTCAGAGTGTCGAACAAACAGGTAAAAGGGTCTATCTGCAAACTGCTGAGCTATTTTTCCAGCGCGTTTTGCATGACTAACGGGACAAGTCTCATTTCTGTACGTGAGGAAATTATCATAATATATTTAGAAACGTCGGTGGCGGGTTCAGGAAGCCAAAACAATGGCTGATTGCAGTGTGATCCAAGAATCAAAGGTGTTGCTGAGTAAGTTCACGCTCTTTACTTTCTTGCTTTGCTACTTTATTTTTCTATGTCCGGCGATGAGAAACCATTAAGAACTATTTGTTCTATATCCATGTTGCATAAATGACATAATCGGGTTGAAATCAGTGCGGTAAGCTAATGTGACAAGGTAACAAAGTGCCTTTGTCAAAGCCAGAGCCTCCCAAATTTCTGCACCTGGCTCCATTTCGACTTATTCTGCTCTAGCACTTACTCGCTGCGTTACATTACCCATATAACGCTACATGAATCCACCTTGGACAAAACATGTTGATGGCCAGTTAGCATGAACTTCGTGCGCTGGAATCATAGTTTCTCAAGTACTGGCTTGCAACAACGATAGCTAAAAAAGCGAGCAGCCGTCCGAAGCGACCGCTAAACGACCTGACATACCTGCCAGAAGGTCTTCCGCAGTCGCGCCCACTCCACGTCAGAAATTCAGACTGCGGTGTGATCAGCCGTGCGTTTGGTGTGAACAGGTCCACCACAGGGAGAGAGCCAGCAGGAAAAGCCCATCACCCGGCCCACCGGCGTCGCCAGCCGTCCCGGCAGGCGACGCTGACCGTTCCCACTCACCGTACGGCTCGTCCTGCCAGAACGTGCTAGCGAATTCGCCGCCGGCCCGACCATCCCCGGAGCTCGTCTCGGTGTCGGTCAGCGAGAGGTAGTGCTCGACGCCGGCCTTGACCATCTGGTACGTCGACGACATGTAGACGTCGAAGGCCGAGCTCAGGACTGTGTGGGCTGCGAGGCCGGCCAGCGCTCCAGCTCCCGCTACCGTGCCGGCAGAACCTGAAGAGCAGCCGACGCATCAGGTCAATGACATCACGGTCACCGCGCCGTCAGCACCTGGCCAGCAGTCGACACGTCAGGTCAATGACGTCATCACGGTCACCGCGCCGTCAGCACCTGGCCAGCAGTCGACACATCAGGTCAATGACGTCATATCTGCCACCGTGCCGGCAGCACCTAGGGGGCAGCCGACACATCACGTCAGTAACTCCATCAGAAGCGTTCGTCTCACAAAAGCACAGTCCTGCTCCCTACGTCACTAGGAAATCTCGGTCGCCGGTCATGTCCGTAGTCTGTCGCTGGCTCTCGAGATAAAGAAGCGGACAAAATATGACCGAACCGGACCTCTCCCTCCCGTAACGGTGGTTGCCGGAATACCCCAGTCGGTGCCGGGATAATATCATGTGATCTACAAGTTCGGGTTCTAGTAGAGAACAGGGCACGTTTGGGAAGGACACGCAGCTAAATAAAGCGAAGTGTCTATTAAACCAGTTTCATTTCCCCATTACCTCCAATGTACGGCAGCGTTTGAAGGTTTTCAATGCAACGTGATACTGTCGTCGTTCATATGTTTGGATATACACATAATTACTTACCGATCCAATTCCTCTGAAACTTGGAAATATAGCCGTCCTCGTTTGAAAATCTTTGGCGCCAACATTCATTGCAAACCACTCCACTTGGATTTTGCCTTGCCGTGAACTTCAGTTCTGGATTTGCCATGGAAAACACTACAGCAAATATCTAGATCGTTCAAAAGTCTAGATTCATTTTACATATGTTTGCTCAGAGTTTGCGGTCAGCGGGTGTTGCCAGTCGTGGCGTGGCAGGCGCAGGCGCCCTAGGATCTCTCACCTCCCGGACACGGGCAGAACTGCCTCGCCTCGCCCAGGCTTGCGGTGAATCCGTCCTCCATCGCTCCGCAAAGGTAGGATACGGTGCTCGGCGTCAGAACGTCATCCAGTGCGCCCTTGCCTGCCGAAAGAAGGGCGACGTCTACCGATTATGGTGCTCGCGAAGCGATTCGGCTGCTGATGCGACGGCAGACATCGATACGGCGGTGAGGCCGGCAGGGTGATGAAATGAAAACGACCACTCGCGACAGTTTTTCTTCCAGTGCAATAAAGAGCGTGACGAATTACAGGCCGCCGACGGGGAACACCGAATGATCGACATACGGGGTGACGTTCATTGCAGCTCAGTGTTGATCCTGGTGGATCAATCAACTCGGGCTCTGTGCTTATCCTGGTGAATTTGCAAAGCCGGGAAACGACAAAGACAACCCTCGCCACATTTCACGGCTGAAATGCAGGTGCCTAGGGCCCGGACAACGTACCAGACAACGCCCTGGATTGCTCTCTCCCCTGAGTGTCGGACGAGGCGGCTGCGGCGTACAAGGCGAGGGCGGACAGCGCCGATCCGACGGACAGCACCGCCAGCGAATTGGCCGTTGTGCAGTCGCAGCCCAGCTGCCGGCCGGTCGCCACTGTGGATGCACAGCAGTCCAGTTCACAAGCAAGACAACACGGCTGTCCTGTTTACAGTCGTACCACACGGCAGTCCACTTAATTTTCTGGGAAAGCATTGTAGACAGGGGTGCAACCAGGACTTTCTTTAGGGAGGACCGGAACCCAGTGTGAACCGAAATGATACGAAAACCGCCTGCTGGGAAGACGATGTGCAATGGTTTTCACAAGAAATTCGGGCCTAAGGGGGGACGGGCCCCCGGGCCTAGTCCTGTCGGCCGCGCCTGTGACTGTAGGTTAGGTAACACCTGGGAAACCGCACTAGACCTGTTTTGCCATGGGATTTGCAGGAGTCAGGTTTACAGCGCGGCAGCACAGTCCACGGCGGTGATGAAACAGCAGCAAAGGTCATAGTTTGAGAAGCAGCTCAGTTGACAGTGATATCGATGTTATCAAAAGGAGACAACACGTCAAGGAAGCGTGCGTGCTCAAACCCGTGTATCTGGATACAGCATTTCAGCTGACAGTTGACATGGTGTTTCGGCAACGTGCTAAGAGCCCATTTGAGGGCCCACTAAAACTCTGAGATCTGTCCGGAAAACCCCACTGGCTGCGGGCGCACTGCGTCCGCCAGGCCCTCCGACCGTCTCGGTTAACTCATCCGCGTTGTTCCCTGAGTTATAGGTGGCAGCAGCATCGCTCCACTGTACCTGCGTACGACGGCTCCGCCAGCAGGACGCCGAACAACACCAGTCTGAGCATACTTCCGGCTAAGGAGACGACCGAGAAAGGTGGCATTGGTAAGTGCAGAAAAACGCAGTCAGTGAATACCAAGACAGCAACATTTTTGCAACAAGCTCCGCAACGGCTTAGTGTAAAACATGAGTGCACGGGACCTAGCTAAATAGAGGTAGATTTTATGCCTCTCGGCGACATTCTCACATAGTAACACTGTCATGCTTCAACATTTTTTCCTGGGACCTTGTTTGCAGTTACTTCCGCTGCCAGGAACTATGGAGGCAGCGCTATTGCTAGGTGACTTTGGGCGATGGGTACAAAAAATCGAACAGCGTGCACTAATTCGCATGACACATCTTCTCTAAGCCATCTCCTGTTCGAAAACACCGTCAATAATTTCAGTGCTGACCTCCGACGCCCTCGCTCACAACAAGCGGATGCAAGTGCTGGTCCCGGCGCCGGTCCAGCACGGCACAGCGCGCCGTACCCACCTCTGACGCGACTCTCTCCGGACACCCGGCGCCTTACCTTCACCAAAGACGCTCCGGGAAGAACTGGCCAACTCCTCTTGCCCCCCATCTTCTTGTTCTGGGCACCAGCGAGGCGGTGATTCGCCCCGGGGCGGTGTGCTGTTTACACCGCCCGGTTGTTATGGTCGGAGTCCTCCTGAAGCCAAGGAAGAGGCCGCCGGCAGGGCGGCTGCAAATTAAGCGACCTGGATTCCAATGGAATGTGGGCTGCCCCCATTCTGCATAACCACATTTCTCCACCTGGGCATTGCCTAGTCCTCCTGGGATGGGAAGGCTTCCGGGATAATGTGATGGCACGCCCAGAGCAGCGAATGGCCTTATGTAAAGCGGGGTAGCTTGTGTTCCATCGGCCACAGGCCTGCTGGACATATCGGGATCCAGGCGCAAGCCTGCTGGACATATCGGGATCCAGGCGCAAGCCTGCTGGACATATCGGGATCCAGGCGCAAGCCTGCTGGACATATCGGGGTCCAGGCACACGCCTGTTGGACACATTCGAAGAGCAGATTTGGGTGAGGAGAGGCACCAAGGTTCCAGTGCATTGTTTTTGGGAGAAAGTGCTGGGCCCAGGTTGCTGGTAATGGCATGATCCTGGCCTTTCCAAAGTCGCAGGATCCACAGACCCTGTCCAGCCGCTGCCTCTAGTTCTATAGTTGTCGGCGAGAGGTCCGCAACTTCATATGATCTTGGTGGTAACAATGCCCCAGAACAGGTTGAGCGACAGCTATGTTTTACCGAAGAGCGGGCTGCCACGCCTTACTTAGTTTAGCCTCTTTAAAACCACACCTTTTCGACTGTTTTACATAAATTCGTCATGTAGCGAAATCTCGTTTACGTGCAACGCACAACAATGTTTATAATACAACACACGGCTAAATTTCATCGTTAGCCAGGCACTAGTTGGCTCTATGGACATTAGAATCAGGGGAGCAGAGGCAGAAAGAGCCACCAGGTTGGGAAACTGAGGGCCTCGTCCCCTCGGCTTTGAACAAATGAAAAGGAAATGTAGTACAAGGTGTAGCACAGAAGTACAGATAGCCTGTCTAAAGTAGAGATGAGGAACGCCACGTTTTCGATCCATCACCCACCCCAATCCTATAGACGTCTCCGTGCAATTATTGGCTTGTGCTGACGCCCATTTATGGAATATGCAGCTGCCATACCGTTCTGGCATGCAAAAACAGCATAAAGAATGGCGTTTCCTGTGCAGTATCTGGAATAAAGAACAATTTGGAGCCAGGGGTGTTACATTGTATATCTTTGTGGGGCATATGTACCCACAATCCAAATCTGAGCACCCTCGAACATGCTTGCGCAATCACAAACCAGAAAAGGTCTGGTCCCCAGCAGCAATACCTTGACTCTTCCATAACGCAAAAAGGTCCATATATGCGTGATTAGATTAAGTAAGCATGCTTATATAGCGGGTGTCAAATGCGTGACCAAAGAAAAGGTGCACCACAGAAGTATACCCAGAGCCGTATCCAAGAAGCCATTATGGTAAAAAAGCCTTGTACTTTTGTCCAAAAAATAAAGAAATCCCAGTTTTGGGAATGTGAACGTACAGTATCCGATATCTAAGAGATTTCGCTTTCCAGAGGGTTATGGTTGGCCGTCCCCTTCCGTGCGAAAATCCTGGTTCGTTAGTGTATTTACAAAAGGTTTTGGAAAATTCCGCTCCTGCTCGGAGCCCTTAAATTCTTTCGAGCAAAGTGGCAGAGGTCAGCAATGTTTTGAATCCCAAAAGAGTCCGTTTCTTCCATTAATCACTCCAGAGCGTGGATTAAATGGAATGTTCTAGGATGGTCAACGTTTTATAAATATACTTGGTCGACTATGTTTTCAGAATCTATTTTTCCTAGACATGTCTGAAGGGCCAAAAATACATTTAATCAAAAACCATTTTCTGTAGCCATCTGCTGATACGATGCAGCACTGCAAACGCCCATTTTTGTAAACCGCTCGTGACGTTATGTATGTTTTGAAAATAGGATGCACACGGGGAATAACCGACATAAGTCACTTTGAAATTCTGTAAGGGAAACATTTTGAGACATGATGTACAAAACAAAGCAGCCGATGTATTAATATAACTATATATATATATATATATATATATATATATTATATACTCTTATATAAACCCCATACTCTTATATAAATATAAGAGCATGGGGTTCACCTGACCTTCTCAGTTCAAAACGCGCGTTGAAGGTAAAACGCTCTCTCTAATGAATGATTGGGGTCTTATACGTGGAAACGACGTACAGAATTCGGTCGAGTGAAATGCAGACGGAGCAAGTAAAATGACCGAAAGGAGACAGAGAGCGGGGGGGGGGTCCGCTTACGTCAAACGCGCCGGAAAATGGCTTAGTAGCAGACGAGCTCTAAACACTACTGAAAGAAGCCACGATCAAGGCGGGAAATAGTCACATCGGAAGCTCGACACAGCTATGGCCGGCGTCGCAAGGACTAGGCTGCTCGGAAAGACTATGCCTCACGTGAGGGACGGGGGATCTCTAGCGGTCGCGTCTCTAACGTGCCCGCGACCGAGAACGATTGGGACGCCCCGAAACATCAGCAGAGACGGTCAGGGACGGCCGAGTGAAGGCAGCAACAGGGCCGATGCCGGCGGCCGCGGCTTGTCAGGGAGCTCTGCAGACGGCCAGGTTATCGCGGCTGGTAACCAGGTCACGTGCATCTCAGCAGGCCAGCGCCGCCGCAGGCTGAGAGACGTGGGCTTAGCCACGGCTCAGAAATTTGGGGGAACAACTGACTGCAGTCCACCAAGAACAGGTAGGGCGTGGGTGAAAAACCACTTTTTCGGACGTTGCATTATAAGTACCTTTTGTTAAAATTCAAAGTTGAAGAAAATGGGTAGGAAATGAGAAGTACGCAATTGGAACCTTAAAAATTAGGAGGGGAAGACAAATCAGCAATTCTGGAAAACTGCGGGGATGCGCCCTGGCAGTCCCCACAGAGCTCACATCCATGCTGAAGGATTTGATCACGATCCCAGTCCCAGAAACGACCATGGACCCGAAGTAAATCGTCATCTGCACCCTGTTCAGATGGCACATCGCAGCCCGCTCGAGACGGAGAACCTGGCCCTGGATCAGAGATTTCGGGCTTCTGACGTGGAACTGTAGCAGCTTTAGATGATAGGAAAGAGGATGGAGCGCAGTTTGTGTTGTGCATATGGCTCCTCCGAGGAAAACGTGGCAGATGGTCACACCCAGCATCTCCAAGAACGGCGAGAGGATTAATGTCTGGTTGTCACAGGCTTAGTCGGAAAGGAGGGGCTTTACCGCGGCAATACGTCTCCACTAGAAACAAGGTGATTGTAGCTATATGAAGCAGCAGGGAGTTTGGGAAAACTCAACTTAAAGGCGAGAATAGCTCTTCCTGCCAAATTAAGGGAGGAAAAACACGGATTTTGGCAGCTGGGTGTCAACGACATGCGACACTAGACGTCCGAGCGGGAGGTAAGAATGATGTTCGTCCGTAAGATGCTGAACAGGAGGAAGCCAACGAAAGACCCCTGAGAGACGCCGTGAGATAAAGGAGGGGAAGGGAGCTGCTCCTCACTGCTTATCACCAGGCCACTGCAGCCACTGCGAAAGAAATACAGAGTTTACGACCCTTGCCCTACACGACAGGATGTATAGGCTGCAACATGTGCATGGTCAGCCGTTGGGCACGTAGGGCAAACTTTCTACAAGCCTTAGAAAAATGGTAGGGCAGGGCTCTAAGCTTTAAAATTGATGTCTAGGACAGGATCGTAACCAAATACAGTTGCTTGCTATCAAACGTAGTTAACGTGGTGCTTTGGCTGTTTCAACGTGTTCAGCAGCCACAGGGTAAAAAAGCGCGAGGCCAGAATATCGTCGTTTTCAAATACCTTATGATTTATCCTGTCAACTCTAGGTACGCTCTCGCTTTCCTCGTTTTATTTTGAGGGCCAGGAATCAGGCGAAAGAGGAACAAAATTCAGTCACCTCCGAGTTAGGTGAGTGTTTTCGGCAAGTCCAATGGTTCCCGGCGTTTGCCCGTCTGCGTGCGTACGCTTCGTCGGCCGCAGATATGGGAATTCGGCGACGGGACATCCGACGCGGTGATTTGGTGACGAACATCCCGGTCTGCCAGCCTGGTGTTTCGCCTGGCCCGAGCGGCAGCAGGGCACGCGGCCACCTCGGCCCGGCCCGGCCCGGCCCGCCAGTGTGCCGCGGACTGCCCCGGGCCCGCCCCGGGCGTCTGACCTCATGACCCCGGCCGACTGACCGCGCGCGCGCCGGGCGCCGCGGGCGGCCGCCGGTTATGTTCAGCTACTGCGGCCGGCGTCCGGCCGAGGCGACTCACTACGGCGACCGCCGCCGCCGAGACGGGCAGCCGGTCCGCCGCGCGCCGCGCGCGAGTGAGGAGCGCCCCCGCCCGGCTGGAATGCGGAGCTGCTGCTAGCAGGGAGGCTCTACGCAGGTGAGGGTTGATTGCCGCGTGCCGCCTTGGCGGGGGGGGGGAGGATTACGATGTTTGCTCGCATCTGCGTTTTCTGGACCCACAGGGTGGCGGCACTGCCGGCTTCGGGGGTTGCTGCTACAGGAATCGAGTGACTGGAAATAGACCCTCAGGCAGTCCGAATTAAAAACGCTGCTATAGCGATGTGGCAGGCCATCTTTAGTTCGGTAGTACCGGAGAGGATCTTTTATTATGTTGCGGTGGTCGTCACATAGGATGGCGCACTACCGCAGGGAAACACCGTACCATCCAGGGACGAATAAAGGTGGTGTTATCTTGTGAGGAACTAATAAAAGTTGCTCGAAATAGTCATATCTTGTCGGAGGTTGTACGTTGTACGTTAATTTGATATCCCTGTACAGTTCAGGGGTTTAGGAGTGTTTTCGAAGTCGGTCGGTCATTGATGATTCTCGGCAGTTTCTGTCCGTGCCACACCATGGAACTGGTTTAAAACTATTCAAAAGTTTGCATAACCGCCGCCAAGCCGATACTGTCGATGACATACCTGCCCCATGGGCTACTGCACATATGATCAGTTGGATGTTGCATCACACGCAGGACGTTTCGTGTTACAAACGGCGAACGTCTGAGCTCTTGACTTGCTGTTCGGCATGAGGCATGTGATATTGTGAGGCGCCGTATGTTTTTTCCGACGTTGAAGTATTTATTGATTGTAATCATGCGTGGTCAGTCCTTTTTCAGCTCTTGTTGATACCTGTGCGGGCGCGGATAATTGGGCTAACATAACATGTCCTTACGAGCTTGAGAGTGTCCGTTTTTCCGCTTTAAATAATCCTAATTTACGTGTTCTATTGCCGGCTTCCGGCTCGCTGTCATTGTAAAGCCTCATCACATACGATGTGACCCATTTGTGTAACTCAAATCTGTCAGTTTCAATAGAAATTAAACCCAACGTTCGCCTCGCCAATTTCGTACGGCATTGATCACGCCAGGCGTGACTGATGCTGTTGACATCGCTTGTGAAGTATGCGCGTGCCAGTTTGCGTGAAGCCAATTTAAAATTCGGCATCAGATGCGCCACTGCTTTGGCATGCTCGTCCAAACGACCTCCGGTGTTTGGACACATTAGACGGTTGGATGGATGCGAAGTGCTTCTGATGATGAACTACTTAGGGAAACGGGAAACTAAACGGCGGCCTGTGATTTACGTTTGACTGCACGGTAAGTGCTTGAGGCCGTCAGGAGCCTTTCGTGGTGACCGCTTGGGCACGCCATGTCGGTCTTATGGCCATGTTGCTCATAAAGCGAAAATTAACGACTTGTGTTTCGAGCCGTTGAGTGGAATATTAACTTCGAAATGTTCACGACCCAAAATTGATCACTTGGTGCTACAATGGCTTGTCAGTAGATGAAACGAAACAAGCTGTCGTAGTAGGTTCAATGCAGTCGTGAAGCGTTGACAAAATAGTGATTGTTAAATGTCGACAGGCGTTAAAAAAGTGGCCCTTAAACGTGGACGGCGTCACAGAAAGACTCAAAGTGAAGCACGGAGAAAGGGAAGAAATGAGAGGACAAATGAAAAAGAGAGGGAGGAGAGAGGGGGAGGAGAGAGAGAAGAGAAGGGAGAGACGGAGAGACAGACAAGAGAGGGAAAAAAGAGAATGAGGGAGAGAAAGAGAAAGAGAGAGAGAGAGAGAGAGAGAGAGAGAGAGAGAGAGAGAGAGAGAGAGAGAGAGATAGAGAGATTCCGTCTTTTCCTCGTGACTTTCGATCCTGTCACTCTTGGAGCTGGAGTTTCCAGTATGCCGGACCGCTGACCTAGATCACTATCTATGAATAGGATGAGTGGGCCCTTCCCAGCTGGTTTCCCCGGAAATTCAGTCGAAGTTTTAATGGACTGAACGGCTTTTAAATAGATAAGGGTTAATGTGGACTTGAGCAAGAAGGTTCTTAGGGGGCTGTATCGATTTCTAATGGCCAAGCACCGTGTGATGCGCAGGAGGAACTCTTTGACGTGGGCGTGGCATACTGGGTTCCACCGATGATGTATTTAATTTCCGATTTGGCGTAGATCACTTTTTAGCATCATGAGCAATGAAAGGAAGTCGGGGGGGGGATGGTGATGATCCTCTGTGGATCATTCACAATAATAAGTGGAGTAATTACATGCCGACAGCTGAAATCAAATAGTCCTCAGTTAAATGCGAAAGCACGTGAAAGTCGGGTGATTTCACGGATAGATGATTGTCCGGAAGACCTGCCCCCCCCCCCCTCTGCCCGTGGAGTTCACGATCCTCTGCCGTGGCAGCGGAGACACTCGGCGCCCCTTACGCCGCTGAGTGGCGCTTCGTCCACCTGAGCTGGACAGCACTGCACACCGCTCTCCGTGCAGCCTGTGGTTTCGGGCCGGCCTCTGGAGCCCGGGCCGGGGACGGGACCGGGTGCAACCAGATCCGGCGGAGGGTCAGGTGGAGGGAGGCCTCAGGGGCTCGGCGCCTCCACGCAGGGGCTGTGGCGCCCCTTTGGACGGTCTGCGGAGCTGGAAGTGCGGAGTGTGTTTGACAGGTGGGCTGTTCAGTGCTCCGACTGAATCTTTGCGCCTGATTTAGCCTGCATAGCTTTCAGTCAGGACACGTTGTTTTATTCTCTCGCGGAGAGCGCACATCGGGTAGCAACGATCGAAACTAAGGGCACTCCTCCACGTGGCGGCACTCAGTTCCCGCATTTGTCGGCGAGTTGGCCGGTCTCGGAGAAATGTCGCCGCGGGGATTCACCTCATCCGCCGCGGAATCTCGGGTATCGCGTCAAATCTGCCTCGGCCTGCGTCAGATATGCCGCTGCGCCTCTGCCGTGGACTCGGTGTCGGCGCCCAGTACTGCTGGTTTGGGGTGGGAGTTGTCTTTCTGGCAGTCTGGTGCGCTTGAGGCTGTCGTCTGGCTGCTAGTCTGGCACGCTCGGTGCTGTCGTCTGCCTGGCAGTCTGGTGCAATCGGGGCTGTCCTCTGACTGGTAGTCTGGCAAACTCAGGCCTGTCGTCTGGCTGGTAGTCTGCCACGCTCGGGGCTGTTGTTCGGCTGACAGTCTGGCTGGCAGACTAGCACGCTCGGGGCTGTCGTGTGACTGGCAGACTGGCACGCTCTGGACTGTCGTGTGACTGGCAGACTGGCACGCTCTGGACTGTCGTGTGGCTGGCAGACTGGCACGCTCTGGACTGTCGTGTGGCTGGCAGACTGGCACACTCTGGACTGTCGTCTGGCTAGTAATCTGGTACTCTCGGTGAGCTTCCACGGCGCGGCTCGCTGAATGTCGACCGCACGACGTCTGCCTGCCGGACGTTAACACCAGCCGGACGACGCAGGCCGGGCGCTTGGTCGCCGTGCTCGTGACGTGATAACTCGTGCATCGCTTCAAAGGCCCGCTGGGGGGGGGGGGGAGACTTTGGGACGTTTCAGGAAAATAAATGGCGGAGAGGAAAACCATAGGAGGAGCCGACCTCCGAACGACTCTTTTGTTTTTTTTTCTCTTTTTTTTCTTTTGCCTTTCGACCCGTCAGGAAAGAATCCTGGCTGTGCCCCTGCGTCGTCGCCGTTTGTCGGTTTTCCGCCCCGTTTTTGCTTGGCGTGCTTTGCACGGCGTGCGCTCGGTGACCAGTGCAGCGAAGGACCGCGCCGGCGCAAGGTGACTCTCCGTTGGCCGCCGCTTGAGGCCTTGCCTGCTCGACATACCCGCTTCCCTCCCGCACTGCTCCCGACCAGCGTGCTCCCGTCAGGCAGCAAGTCCGGTTTGCAGGAGCGGGTAAATCGGGGGAACGTCGTTGCTGCCGCGCGCCGTTTGGGCGCACTTCAAGGGTAAGTGGGGTGAGTCCAGGCACGTGGCCAGGATTTTCCTCGGGAGGGGGGACGAAGGTCGGATTCTGTGATATTCCATTGGCATGAGACGAAAGTTATACGAAGAAAAAAACGGCAATTTACTTTTGCAGCAGAGCTATGCTCACAATCACGTATCCTGTGAAATCGCTAAATATCTAGTGTGGACCGTCTGGCTCAGAGTGGGGAGGGCCGTGACCCCCAAGTCCCCCCCCCTGGCTAAGTCCCTGGGCGAGTCAGTTCTGAGAGGCGGCCCGTGGCCCCTGTGTAGGCCTTGCTGGTCCACCGGCAGGCGGCTGCAGACACGCACGGCCCCGGGCGCGCTCAGGCTCCTCAGAAGGGGAGGCGCCCGGCTGTACAGACCAACGTCGGTCCAGAAGGGTGGCTTACCTGACGCTCTTGGATTTGAAGGGTTCGAGGCTGACCGTGTTGTCAGATTGCTATGTCTGGAGACGTGTCGTGGGCATATGCTTAGTCGACTGCGTGCGCCGCTGCGCGTGTCCGGTGAATTGATTACCGTGTTCCCGCGCAAGGAATTCTGCAGTGGACAGATAAGAAATTCGTCTGGCGTCACCACCTGGTGACTTCACTGGACGCTGAATCCGTGTAATCTGGATTTGAAAGCTGCTTTACCAAAGTGAATACGGGAATCGGACGATCATTTGTTTTGAAGCCCGTTTTCGGAAGGCTGGCTGGATCTGAACGCAATTGCTGTGACGCTGTTCGGCTACGCTGGCTGTTGTTGCTCTGGCAACATATAAAGCAATAACGGAAAGCATCGCAAACTCGCGAACTACGACCATTATCGTTTTAGATCCGTTCCACGCAATGTGCCGGTGAGTCTCCTCTAAATAGCAAGTATGCCATGGCAAAATCAAATAGAACGAAAATGAACAGGTTTGATCCAAGAGCCGGTTAACAGCTTCCGTGGCGAAATATTTTTCATCGACAGTCACCACGGGACAATTGAGTTTTCAGAGGCGGAGAAGTTATTGCCCAACACGTCGCTGGAGCTGGAAGCCCACGCCGTGGCAAAAAGTCCCACTCGTGTCTGGAATAAATATCGAGGCCCGGAGCGGGCCCACGTGTTTCACCTGCGGAGAGTCGGCCGTAGATTGAGGTCGACTGGTCGGCCTGGCTGGCCGGCCGTCGCAGGGGTGGCGCCAGGCTGGCCAACTTTGCAGCACCCCCCCCCCCCCCGTCAGTCGGTATCGCTCGTGGCGCAGTGGGCTGTCCGCAGGCTTGGTCCGCCCCTGCGCGCGCGCCCCGCCGGCCACGTGCCTGGACGCGCCCCTGCGCCCGCCGGGCCGCGTCGCATCCATGAATGCATCAGCGCCGCGGAGGACGCCGCGCCGATGCCGATCACGTGCCTCTGTGAGGCGCGGCGCCGCCGCCGGCCGGCCCCGTCCAAAACCAACAGTCGTCCTGTCCTGGCCGAGACGAAACAGCGGTGGAAGAGCGTCTTCTGGGCTGAGAGGAGGCCGAAAGATCCCCCCCCCCCGCATAGCGCTTTAAGACCACTGGAGGCTGTCCAGAAAATGGAAGTTTGGACGGTGCCATGGCATTGTCGATTACACGAATGGCGTGAATGGCCATTGTTTGTCTTTGGGATACCGGGTGTGCTGGGGAATATTTTTAGTTCCGGCCTTCATTGTCCTGTTACCGGCCGTCGCGAACGGGGCCGAGGGCAGTGAAAGCAGAACCACTTTTGTGCCGCAGAAATGAAGTATTTACGATGCTTATTGCGGTCGAGCACTGCTGTTTGTTTTGTCCATTGGCGCCAGAGAATGTTGTCGGCAGTGCAGTCAAAACAGGAGAAGCCGTTGAAACGGGGAGACAGTTGGGATTGCTTGCCATCTCAACTTCGCGTGGGTCGCTTGGCGCTGTAAATGTGATCGAGTTAAGGCGCAGAACCCTCCGCCTTGTTTCGCCCCTGCGAACCATCCTGTCAGGTTTGTAGTGGTGAGTTTCCCCGAATAGGCCTTTTACAGTGTGTCTGTCCGTGTGCCAAAACGCGACCACGGGTTCTGCACACGAAGTGTGCTATCGTTTTGAAGCGGTCGGCGACCGTTTTCCTGACTTTGACCGCAATGCCTCTTCACGTAGTCGGTGTGCTTGTTTCCCCATGAAGGAGAGTGACGTAGACGTCGTGTAATATGAATGTAATGTAATGCGTAATGTAATTCCGACGTAATGTAATTCCACTGTAATGTAACGCGTCAAACGTTGCGTGGACACTAATGGCTCCTTCGCTTGCTATAGACCTAAAATCTCCGTCATTAGTTGGACTGGTGGCTGAATCCCACGTTTTCAGATTATTTTCAGAAAACATTATACTGATGCTCAGCAGCCATCAACAAGAGAACTGTACGTTTGCGTCCCTAAATGAAAGCGCGCGTCTTTCCACGCATTACGCCTGACATTAGATGACTTAACATTTTAGGCCGAGATGACGTTCATTTTTAGGCACGATTTGAGGAGATTATGCATGCCGTCAGCACTAGCCGATCATGTCACGATAATGCAGCCGATTATGTTAAGCTCCGATGCCGGGCCTGAAAGGATAAAAGGTATTTCTCAGGGAGGCGCCAGGCGAGAAGTCTGGTGCACTGTGAATTTGCCCTTTTTATTTACTTATTTATTTAGACAGATACGTCTCAGGTATTCACACAGATGCGACCCAAGCGGAAGAGGTAAAATCTCCCCTGCTGCGGGTTGCAGTCGGTGTTTGGCACGCGTCGCGCCGCAAGGCCAGTTTTTCAGGTTTACAAATAGCGGGAGTACAGGCAGGCTGTCTCGGAGACCCCGGGTCCGGCGGACTTGAAGCACTCTTCATTGCAATGAAAATCGAACAGTCAATCACTCGGGGTCCAGCACGAGCCACTACGCACGGCACGTGCCTGGCTCAAACCAGGAAATGCTGTTCACGGGCGTTTTTTGCGACGAGCGTTGGCGCCCTCAATCCGCACATTGCCACGCCCTTCTGTACAGCAATATGTCTGTTTGTTTCGCGGGACTTGAGGCATCCCACCGACGGCCTTTGCGCCGGATATTAGCGCTCCATTGTTTCGGCTGTCGTCAAGGAAAACATATGGGTGTTGTCATCGGCCAGGGAACTTGCTGAATTCCCCCAGTTATAGGCCTTTATCCACGGTAAGCACTCCTTTATCCGTGGTATTTGTCTATCCGTGGACAAAAATCATTTGCCCATGGTGGTGGTTCCTGCATAGACAGTACCTCTCTGTCCGTTGTCAGTACTCCTGTGTCCGTGATCATGACTCCTCTGTCAGTGGTCACTACTCCTCTGTCGGTGGTCAGTACTACTCTGTCCGTAGTCAATTCTCGGTCCGTGGTCATCACTTCTTTATCCGTGGTCATTACCCCTCTGTCTGTGGTGAGCACTCATGTACCTGTGGTCAGTACTACTCTGTCCGTAGTCAGTTCTCGGTCCGTGGTCATCACTTCTTCATCCGTGGTCAGTACTCCTCTGTCGGTGGTCAGCACTCATGTACCTGTGGTCATTGTTGCCCTGTCCACAGCTAGGCAGAACTCTGCTGTCTGCGGCCGCGGCAGAATCGGCGCGGTTGCCGGCGGCTCCTCAGCTTCTGCGCAGTTAAACTGCGCTCCTCACCTGCCTCCCTGCCTGCGGCGGCAGCGGCGGGGCCACGGCAGGGGTGCGGTCCCGTGGGCGATGCTCGGTGAGGCTACCTCAAGGACGGCGTGTGACGCGTTCTGGGCACAGGCGCGGCCATGGGGGCCCGGGGGCTCGCCTTCCTCCCCCCGTTAGGTCCGCATTTTTTGTGAAAACCATTGCACATCGTCTTCCCGGCAGGTGGTTTTTGTATGATTTCAGTTCACACTGAACTCCGGCCTCGCCCCCGTAAAAAATCCTGGCTGTGCCGCTTGTGTTGGGGACCCGTACATGCGCAGGCGGCGGCGGCGGCCGGTTGTCCTAGAAAGGGTGGGTGAGATCGGGAGGTGGAGCTTACGTGGGAAATTGGACCGTTAACTGGTTGTAGTCGCGGCTGTCGCTGTGAATGGTGTTCAGGTTCCGGGAGTTTTCGTCGCGGTTTTGGTGTGAGACTGTCGACTCGTCCCGTCTGGCAAAACTGTCATAAAGCGTACTGGTAACAGTAACACTGTCTCTTCTCAGTCAGACCTTGGTTGGTCCTTTCTGCGCAGGCGGAAGTATCAAGAATGGCAGGCTAAGCTAGGATATCAAAGAGCTCGTTTTCACTTCGTTTCATTCATTTCGTGCGACACCCGTAAAACGACTGTCATGGCCACGGGTCGCGATAATCAAAAGCGATTAATAAAAGGCGCAGTAGAAAGTGGTACTTGAAGCAGTCAGTGTTCAAGTTGGAGTCCCGGTAATGCTGATGCTTCGCCGTACCACACAACCCCCGGCATCCGAGGTGGCGTCACCGGCATTCGGGAACCATCGGCATCCCGATTACCGACCGGTCAGTAGTCACGTGATCAGAAGCGATCACAGCAGTACGGCCGTGCGAGAAAACGCGAGGCACGTGGAAGCGTGACGAAGAGATTACTGTGGCGGCCAGTCCTCGCTGAGGACGGCCTCCACTGCTGAGCCGCTCGCTCGCTTTGCGCTGCTTCAGTACAGGTGCCGCTGAAGCGGAATATAAGGAGTATCGGATGGCGGTGATACTGATTTTGGAAAGTTCATTCATTAACCGTGTGGTGCATCGGGTTGAACCCAACGAACCTCGCAACCCATACTGAGCACGCTGTTATTATGCAGCGAAATGAAGCAACCTCAACATAGCAAGGGCAAAATCGAAGGACAACAGCAAGGGCAACAAAATCCAAGGACAAATCCGCTGGCGGCAGTGACAACATGAACCAGACCGCCAGCCGGTGTCTATCTGACCGAGCTGTCCGGTCTGGTAAAACCTTTGCTGCCAGCGACGAGCATCCACGTGGACCAGGCTGGCGTGGTCGGCCGGCTTACACCGCCTGGTGTGTTTCGTAATACCGGGGCTTCCCCGGCATTTCCACGGCGCTTTCTATCGTGGGTCCGGTTTGGCGTCTCTACCGCTTCTGATGTACCGTGTGCACTGTCAAGGACGGACCCAGGTGTGGCGTCTCCCCGGGACACTGTCAGGGACGGATCCAGGTGTAGTACCTCTCCCGGTACTAATGTACAATGTACACTATCAGGGACGGATCCACGTGTGGTACCTTTCCCGCTACTAATGTACAGTGTACACTGTCAGGGACGGATCCACGTGTGGTACCTTTCCCGACACTGATGTACAGTGTACACTGTCAGGGACGGATCCACGTGTGGTACCTCTCCCGCTACTGACATACAGTGTACACTGTCAGGGACGGATCCAGGTGTGGTACCTCTCCCGGTACTGGTGTACAATGTACACTGTCAGGGACGGATCCAGGTGTGGTACTTCTCCCGCTACTGATGTACAGTGTACACTGTCAGGGACGGATCCACGTGTGGTACGTTCCCGCTACTGATGTACAGTGTACACTGTCAGGGACGGATCCAGGTATGGTACCTCTCCCGGTACTGATGTACAGTGTGCACCGCCAGGGACGGATCGAGTGGCCATCTTGGTGGGGGCCAAACGGCATGGGAAGTGCCAAATGATTGTGGAGCCTTTAAATAACAAGTTACAGCATAGCTGAAGGTCCCAAATGGATGTGGAGGTTTTGGACCGTTCTACATTTCGAAGGTTTCAACATTCTGTCAAAAACTGATCTAAAATCATATTGAGACCCCCGCAGTGATTTTCGTATATCTGCACCCTCAACTTATAGTGTTACTATTGCAATGGTTTTCTGCTTTGTATCACTCTTGTAAAAGGTTTTGGCTTACACTTGTTAAAATTTGTAAGTTCATTGGCAAAATGCGGAACAAACGCCCGTCGTCGGCTATCTTCCAGCAAGTGTGCGGTTTGTTTGGACTCCTGGGCCGGTTTCCGAACAGAGCTGGGGTCGGTTGGGTCGCTGGGGCTGCTGCTGGTCTGCACTCCGTGGCCAGGTCACAACGAAATGTGCTCATCTTCCGGACATGCTAGTATTATGATCGTATGCTCTCCGTATACGTAACGGTATATCATTGCTCATATTATCTTTCCGTCTCAATCTGATATCTGTCCCGACTTGCCTGCCTGACCTTCGCACCAGGGATATCGTTTCCAGGCGGTCAGCAGTGTTGCTGGTTTTCGTGTATCGCGTGGGTCAAAGGTCCACGTCATTTAAAGCTCTAATTATCGGGCATTACCAGCACACGTAAGAACATTGTTTGCCCAGTGCTGACAGCCAGTCGCTCCGAGGCTCGTTGATTGAGCAGTAAGGCCGGTTTTGCCAGGACAACCGCATGCAATGTGCAATACCGGCTCGATGGTCAGGCTCCCCCTGATGTACACAGTTGAGCTGCATGTGTCTGAACCTTTGAAGCATATTCCGGGCACGAAGCTGGGTCACAGCTCAGCAGCACACCCAGCCAGCTCCAGACTCATGGTGAACCCCGTATCCCAGGCAGATTCAGTCATGTCATGGACACCTTATCACAAACAGCTCTAGCCTCATGGTGATTTCCTCATCTCAAACAACAACCCTTATGGTGGACCCCTTATTCCGGGCAGCCTCAGCCTCGTACTGAACACCATGCCCATCTAGCCTCGGCCCCAAAGTGGATCCATTACATGTTACATGTTACATGTACAAATGTAATATGTATTCATGTTATATCCCTTAAATGTTTACAGTTACGTAATTACATATCCCTGACATGTCACAGCTACGGATCCCGTACATGCTACAAGCCGCGCACCTCGTAACGGCGATGGGCGGCACAAGCCCCGCCCGTGTGCGGCGGGGCGGAGCGGCCGCCTTTGCCCAGACCTGGACACGCGGTGGGCTGCCGGCCCGCGCGTGGCCTCGCCGGCCCGCGCGTGGCCTCGCCGGCCCGCCGCCGCCGCCGCGTCCAGGAACGCAAGCTTCATTAACCTCCCGGTTGCCTTGTGTTCGCCCCGCCCCGAGAGAGCGCGCCGATTCGGTTGTAAGTATGGACCAGAGGGAACGGTCGTTGGCAAGTGACGTGACGGATGATTTCCAGTTTTAATCTGCGGACTGGTATTTCTCCTGGCAGCATACCATTTGCACTGCCGTTTTGCTGGGAAACAGTTGGCTGACAATTATGTCACGAATAAGGCTAGTAGAACCTGCATCCATATGTAAAATGACTGTGACAAAGAAAAGGGGTTGTGTAAACGAATCATATTTTACAAGAGTACAGCTGACAGAAGCAATGAACGAAGAAGTAGAAACAACGGACAATGATGGAACGTAATTCATGTAGAAAGGAAAGAGGGGAGGAGAGGGAAGAGGGCGGAGAGGAGAGAGAGGAGATGAAGAGTAGAAAGTGGAAAGAGCGGTGGAGGCGGAGGATTCAACAAACCCGACACCTGAAAGAACAAAAACTTGTCTGGGCGGCCCGTTTCGGTGCTCGCCCTTGAGCGATGGACGGACAGAGTTGCAGTCTGCCGGCTGTCTTTGTGCTGTGTTCGTCCGGGCGGTCCGGTGGCAGCCGTCTGCCGTTCTCCGGCCGAGTGACACGTCAGTCGTCCGCGATGGTCCATGTCGTGGCGCCTCGCTGTGCGCCGGAGCCGGAGGTGAGGGCCGGCACGCGCCTCTGCGCCGCAAGCCACTGGTGTGGCGGGCGATCGCGGGGTCCCGTTATGTTTTGGTTCTTGTCTCTGAGCCGTGCTGAGCGGCGAGTTCTGTCGCTGCGCGGCGACAGATTCCCGGAGTAATGTCTCGTGTTTGAGAGGATGCGGCTGGTGTTGTCACATGTTCAGCCACTCTGTTCCATATTCCCTGAGGGGGATAGTGAAACAAGCTCCGTTTTACGTCACAGTTTTCAGGCACAACCTTCTGTACTCAGCTTAAGCCTGTCTCTCCTATCCTCAGACGTCGTCTTCCTGTTCCCAGACGCCGTGTCCTGCTCTCAGACTCCGTCTCCTGCTCTCAGACGCCGTCTCCTGTTCCCAGACGCCGTGTCCTGCTCTCAGACTCCGTCTCCTGCTCTCAGACGCCGTCTCCTGTTCGTGCACGCCGTGTCCGGCTCTCAGTTGCCGTCTCCCGCTCCCTCAGACCGCGTGGCTCGCGGTCGCGGTGACCTCGTGGCTCGGTTTCAGACATCGCTTCGCCGGCTGTCGGACACCATGGCCCGGGAGACGTTCGTGCGGTACCGCACCGCCTGCCTCCTGCTGGTGCTGGCCGTGCTCTCCTGCGTCTGTGTCGGCCTGCTGGTGGCGCTCCTGTCTCCAGGCAGGAGCCAGGAGCCGCAGGAGCCGGCGCGCTCCGCCGGCTCGGCGGCCGCCGCTCCCGGCTCCGGTCGGAACGACGTGACGAAGCCCGCGGACGGCAAGAAGGGCGAGCAGCCCGCTGAAGACGCGGCCCAGCCCGAGGAGGAGGTGGAGAAGGAGGAGGTGAAGAGGGAGCCGTGGGAGGAGGAGTACAGGATTCCGCCCAGCACGTACGCGCTTCACTACGACTTGTTCCTGCACCCGGACATGAAGACGGGGCTGTTCTCTGGCAAAGTTGACATCCTGATCAGGTGAGGCCCATTTGTGGTGCTGTGCTTTGCGTGTCGAGAATACTGGCAGAGATATGCTTCGGTTCGGTTTGTTAGGCTGAGCTTTGCTTCGGTTCTTGGTTTGTTGGAGTCCGCAGACGAACGATATGTTTCCGTATGTTAGGTATGTGCAACACGTTTTGTCCTGTACTTGGGGTTTCTATCTCTGCACTTGGAAAGAATGGTTTTTGTCTCCTTTTGATGTCAATATGTTGTTTTAAAACGCTGTTTACAAATGCAATGCTGTGTTGCAATATGCATTGCAAAGTGAATATACCAACTGTATAAGGACAGTGCCCTAGCTAATACGTCCTTAGGCTATGCCCCGTGTTATGCTTGCGCCTCATTGTTCCGAAACAAGAGATCAGTCACTCGAGCGCTTAAAGGCTGAAGACTGCGCCATACATTCCTGTGGCGGCGGAGGGTGCTGTAATGGGAGGCGGGCGGCGCGTCTGACCACGGGGGCGGCACGCGGCGAACGGGGAGAAAGGAACGCGGTCCCCTGCCGGCGGCCGGGCGGGCGGTTAACAGCCGACCATACCGCAGGGTATCGAGCCAGCGCTCCTACCTGGTCACCCACAGCAAATTCCTCAACATCACCAGCACGGTGCTGACCGCCGCCGATGGAATCGAGGTCAGTGGAGCAGGCCGGAGGGACGGCGCGCGCCGCCCACCCGGGGAGGTGCAGAGCACGGCCGCGCGCTGCAGACCCAGCGGGAGGCTGTCGAGAATTGCAAGGCAGTCCTAGCAGGATTTTGGGGCATTTTTCCCGGCCATTGAAGTGGACATAATGTTAAAGTATCCGGAACGCGAGTTGGTCCAGACTCTGCAGACGTATTCAGGTCACAAGGCTGTCATGGCTCCGGGCGTGATTGCCGGCATAGTGATGACTGCGGCATGACGTCATCATCGTGCGCAAAAATGATCACCATGCTGTTGGTGATGATTGTATCATGATGCTCGCCGTCATCATGATGATGATTACGACAATAATGGTATTTTTGAAGTCTGGTAACTCATTTGCTTGCCAGCGAGCCATTTTTTTTCGTTACGAAGTTCGACTCGGAGGCGCCATTAAGCTGGGGCCGGGAAACCCAATACTAAGTTCGGCCATGTGAGATCGGATGCTCAAACGTTTGCCCAAGTGGACGACTGGCTAGTCATGGCTGCTTGCCAGTGAGCATACGTGAAATATGCTGGTGTGTCATAGCCAACACTGTCATCAGATGAGCAGAGTTGCAGACTAGCTGGCCGTCGTCCTTTCGTTATCTGTGGCCCCTTTCGCTGGCACAAGCTCGTCCTCAACGACCGAATCCGGTTCGAGCAGGGTGACGAAAAGCCTAATGTTAATTTGCTCCTTTTCGTGGCGAGCTCTTGGAAGGCAAAAGTCCGATAAAGCCGTCAACATATGTACGTACTGGTTTGATTTTCGGCACGTGCGAGCGTACATCAAATTCTGACGAGTTTCGACACTTCTCTCAATAGCGAACGAATCTTCCTTGATGGTTTAAAACATTTTGGCGACGGGGATGCGTGTTACGAAAGGAGACTTCAGCTGTGTTGAAACGTGTTTCGGTCGTCAGCTGTCTTGGTATATATTGCTATATATGTACTTACATAGTTATTACTTATATATAATTGTCATATGTCAACTCAGGTCACCATCTTCGCTGCCTCTCACCTTTATTTTTCGTTCTCAAATCTCTGCTTTCATTTTTACTCTTTTGTGCTGCTGTTCCTGACTCTGTTCTGCCCATCTCCAACTCTGTTCGGTCGTCATACTGCTACAGTTTCCTATCCAGTTTTGTCGCCGTTCTGCTTCAGTTTCCAGTTCCGTGCTGGCGTGCCGCCTGTTGCTCGTTTCTGTCACCGTCTCTGATTGCGTTCTGCCACCGTCTCTAATTGCGTTCTGCCGTCTCTGACGCCGTTCTGCCGCCGTTTCTGCCAGGTGCCGGTGCGGAACGCGTTCGAATATGAGCCGAACGAGTTCTGGGTGGTGCAGACGGAGCAGACCATTTTGCCGGGCAACTACACCCTGTCGCTGGAGTTCAGCGGCAACCTGACCCGTTCCATCGTCGGCATGTACCGCAGCGTCTACACCAACGAGCAGACGGGGCAGAAACGGTGAGTGTCTACACCGTCGAGCAAACTGGGCGGAAACGTAAGGGTGCACCGCGTGGCGGCTGTCTGCTCGGAAACCGTGCTGTACCTGTTGGCTCACGCCGCTTCTGATGCGTTATTGCTGTACGGTGTATACTGAATGGGAAGGTTTTGTGTCCGTGTGGTGCTGTTTTCTGATGCGGGCGTCTTTTATGCCAAACGTGGAAGCCGAAATATTGCGTTTTTGAACTGGTATATAATTCCTCTTTCAGGTGCGTCTTCGATTCTGTGAAATGTGGACTTAGAGCGTAGGAAATGCTCCCCTAATCCTTTTCCCTTTTCATTCGTTAAGTTGTTCTAGGACTTTAAGTACCCATAAATACTGCAAACATTGTAATGGGCACAAACACCTCAGGGATCCCCGCAGGCTGTTCAGGAGGCCGGTGTCTCCCTGCCTACAGAGGAGACCGGGCTCGGAGGGGCGACACACAGACGCACATTATGTCGGTGTTTCATGCACGCCCGGCGCGATATCCTGCCCGGTATGGACAGCAGACAGACTGAGGAGCTCCTCGGGACTCTGTTCTGGCACCGTTCACGGTCCGGGCGACAGTAGAAAACCGGTCCCTGTCGTCAGGGGCGCAGCCAGGATTTTCTTAATGGGGGAGAGTCGTAACTAAGAAATGAAATCGTGCGAAAACCACCTGCTGGGAGACAACATGCAATGGTTTTCACAAGAAATGCGGGCCTAAGGGGGCGCCCCCCCCCTTGGCTGCGCCTGTGCCGGTCGTCGCGCCGGCCTCGCGCCATATACGTCAAGTTTGTGAGTTCTGTCGTACCGGGTTTCCGGCGCAGTTGAGCGATGACGTAAGCTCCGTCGACGACACGGGCACGGGCTGTGTCAGCGGGGCCTTTCCGAAATGGAAATTTCATCGCCGGGTTTTACGGTTCCCAATGCTTTAGTGCGAAGTTTAAAAGTCCTGTACTACGCCGACAGAATAAAACAGGTGGCTGATGGAAGGAAAGAGATGAATGAAAGGAAAATGCAAATGATAAAAGGCATTTATCAACTTGTTTCTGAATGTGGCGGAAGAGTTCGTTGCATTTTAGCATCAGTCAAGGGCGGCGTTCGAGACTGACCTTCCTGACTTGCCCGGTTACGCCTTTCTCCCGAGCGGCATTCGACATTAAGGCCGTTCCGGACCAAGAAAGAAATGGCTAAAACAGCTTTGCTGTCGAATGCCGTTTGGGTAATTGTCACCGAGTAAGTCAGGCGAGGATTCAGTACTCGGACGGGGTCCACGTGTCCGGGTTAACGAGTAATTTCAGTTGCACTAACGGACCAGCAGCGAATGTCTTCCACTTCACGTCCTGTGCCGGTGAGGGGCTTGGATCATCGCCGCTTCCTAGAAAACAAACAAACACGTCTCACCGATCATAACCCGGAACCCATACGAACCTGTTGTTGTTGTTTTTCGCATGGGCGCACCATCTGTTACGGGGTGTCCGTTGGCGGGAATACGTTTGCGCGGCTGGAGTGGCCCGAGCGGATGGCCTCTCCATCGCGCGCCGGCCGCTCTCGACACACTGACGCCTGCTGTTCTGATCGCCCGCAGGTTCATCGCCACGTCCAAGTTCCAGCCGACGTTCGCTCGCCGCGCGTTCCCCTGCTTCGACGAGCCCAGCTTCAAGTCGACGTTCACGACGACGCTGGTCCGGCCCAGCGGCGACGGCTACATCGCTCTCTCCAACATGCCCGTGGAGGTGATGAAGCGGAGGGGGAGCGAGAGACGCGGTCAGGTCGTGAGGGGAAGAGATGTAGAGAGGGAAACAAAGGGAGAGAAGCGTAAAGAGAGATAAGGGGAAGGTGGGAGGAGAAATGGGAAAGAGAGAAGAGGGAAATAGAGAGGGGTTGCAGGGAGAGAGACGGAAAGGGAGAAAAGGGGGAAAAGAGAGAAAGGGGGAGAGAGGGAGGGTCAGAGGGAGAGAGGGAGAGAGGGGAAGAGAGAGAGGGAGAGAGAGAAAGAGGGAGAGCGAGGTGACAGGGAAAAGTGTGAAAACATCGAGGGTGAAGTGTGCATGTTGATATAGCCGGTTGATTCGGCTTTGGGCCAGCTGCTTAGTATGCAGAGCCAGACGGGTTCGCACAGTGCCTTTCTGCAGACGAACGACATTCGCTTGACGAATGGAAGTGGATTCCTGAGTGCCAGAAAATGGCTGCCACGCTTAATGTGGCCTCTGTTCTTTGCGTTTCTTTGTTTCCGGCAGTAATCTCCAACACTTACGCCGCCTTCAGTATCCTTGATTTCGTCTTGCCATTCTCTCGAAATGTTTTCGCCTAGCTTGAGTTTCTCTTGAGGCCACGAGCTTCTCATGCGTTTCTGTTTGCAGACGGAAGAGGAGAACATGCCGTCAGAGGGACTGACGAAGGTCCATTTCCAAAAGTCTGTACCTATGGTCACCTACTTGGCCTGCTTCATCGTCTGCGACTTCGACTATAAAGGTACCTCCCTGTAATCGTGAACGATTCGCTAACCTATCAGGCTTCAGTTGCGAAGCGTTACGTGTGCTGGTACAGTGTCAGGTTTGGTCCTGGTCTAATTCCCTGACATTTACATTTCATATAAGAATAATTAACGGACGGCGATCCATTGGCTGTGGAATATTCGTGGAGTTCCAGTCCAAAGCGTCAGTTTCCAGTGTCTGTGAAGTGCATCTTTTTCGATGGTTATTTTCTGCGCTGTGGGTCAGCATTTGAGTTCGCGATGAATGAAATTGGCCTGATTGATAGGTCAGCCTCATTGCCAGTGAATTATTATGCAGTGCGGACGCCTTGTTGTTTGACGTGTTTGGGTCCCGTATCGACTGTAAAGATGCACATTTGGAGCGATGATTAACAAGGGCGAGATGTAAACCAATTTTTTTGGCATTTAATTGTTGGTGAAGCAATCCTGCTACGCTCCTGCTGCTGATAATGATGACGGCGGTGATGATGGCAGTGCTGACTGTTACCATGGAGTGTACTGCGGGGCAAGGCGGAATGTGCAGGTTGTTCGCTATGCCGAATGATGGTCGGAAATTTGGTTTTTGTTCTTGTTTTTGAAGTATAGTTTTCGTTTTGAGCGCAGAATTTATCGAAAATTAGGGCTGTTTTAGCAAGTCAGTTTTGACATTATATCTTTTTTCTGAATGACGACAGAGTCATTTGCTTGCAAAGTTAGAAATTTGCGAACATGGTTATAATGTAGCTTTTTGATGGAGGTACATGATCGAACTTTTGGTGTACAAAATATTTTCGGAGCGCATATTTTCCGGTGTTCTTCAACACGAAAAAGCAACACCTTTTCCAGCCTCGCTCAATATTGATGATAATGATAGCGATGACGATGACGATGATGATGATAGAGTTGCGATTATTGTTAATTGTTAACAGTAGTGCAAGTAGTGTGACTGTTATTATTTTGTTATCATGACGGTTATTATTATCGCTCTCATATGATGATGATGATGATGATTATTATTATTATTATTATTATTATTATTATTATTATTATTATTATGGTGATGCTGATGATGACGGTAATGACGGTAATCTTGGTGACCGCAGAGCGTGTGACGGAGCACGGCGTGGTGTTCCGGGTGTACGCGGCACCGGACCGGGTCAACTCGACCCAGTACGCCACCGACATCGGCACCAATATCACCGACTTCTTCGAGGACTACTTCGGCGTCCAGTACCCGCTGCCCAAGCAGGACATGATCGCCATACCGGACTTTGTCTCGGGCGCCATGGAGCACTGGGGACTGATCACCTACAGGTGGGCGAAAGCAGCCTCGTCTTGGACAAGGCATGTCGTCCCTGTCCTCTGGAAGGGAACTCTTCGCGTCCATCGTGTTCTCTCACGGATGGGAATATTTTGCTGCTTCGACCCTTTGCGATCTGGAGCGGCTGCTTGTTTCTCGGAGATGCGAAGGGTACGAGCTAATGGCAGTGCGAGTTTGCACGGAATAGGAACGGACGACTGTGCGTCGAAAGAACGTCAAGGCCCCGCTGCGCTCTTCAAACCACCGTCAAGTGGCCGAGCGGTTGCCTTCTGAACCGTGCGCACCTCCGCCAGCTGAAATGGCCGTAAATCCTGCCCAGTGATTTGTCGGGCCGCCGTATTTTCACTGAATATGTGAGGACTTCCGTGGCACGCGTCCGATTACCCGCTCATCAGCCGCGAAACACTTGCGGTGAACAGACCCGGCGCCGGCGGACGGAGCGAAATTTGTCAGCTGGCTTGCCGGCTGGCTGCGATCAATTCCTCCGTCCGTAGCGACGGCTGAGCATAGCGGGTCATGGCCAATCCGGGACAGTGGCGCCGGCCGGGAACGCAGCCGCGGGCCGACCGTGCTGAGCAGTGTTGAGGTACTGACGCCACGTGAATGAAACGGTCTTTAGATAAGAGGGTTTTGAGGACCTCAGTCAGTGACGGAGGACTGTTTTTGTATGTCATGTATTTGTATCGTGGTGTTTTTATTTATATTATGTTATATATAATATGCTGTTGACATTATGTTATATATATATATATATATATATATATATATATATATATATATATATATTATGTGCGTCTACTGACGGTTTGTCGTGGTGGACTGGAGGCTTCCCGTACTTGACCCGAACCAGTTCCCACAACCGTCCTCCTCTAGAAGGTCATGGAAGACACGAGGAATGTTGCAATTCTGGCCGTCCCGGGGCTGGAATACTTGGATTGGTTTTGTTATGCAGAACGCTGTTTAGACATAGAATCACATCAGGAGCCATGTTAGGGAGGAGCGTTTTGGAGCGTTTGGCTAGAGTAAGGCAGTATTTCGATTTTAAGATATAACTTATTATGCCTGCTAGGAGTATTCTTTTTTCCTCACCTGCCCTGTCTACTCCTGATCAGGTATAAGGCCACGGGAATTCGTTTTGCAGGAACTCGTTCCATTTATTTTGCTTAGAAGTGGGTTGTCGCATTTTCAACAAGGTGCTTCGATTCCTTTCTTTGTACTATTCAGACTGACAAACAAGATTTGCTTGTTCAGATCTGTATGGCAATAGCAAACGGGAGTGGAACAAATCGAGTGAAAGCAATTTAAGAAACAAAAGATCTCGATTTATTTGTCCTGGATTGCAGGAAATGCAGTTGCTGGAATGCAGAAAGGCTTCCTCTATTCGCTGTTCACGGTTGGAATGCATGCCTTATTCACATTGCTTTCATCTTCTTTCATAGCAGTTTTAAGCCCTTTTTAAAAGGTTTTAAGCTTTAGGCTGTTATTTTCAAATAGCTTTCCCTTATGCCTAGAAGCGAATGTTAAGCGTAAAGTGCGTCGCACATCGTCGTAAAGATTTCTCTTGCACTGTCGAGCTCGATGGAATTTCAGACCTCTGTGTCTGGATACAGTTTAGTTGTGTTATAGTGGAGCCTGGCTCAGACTGCCTTATCAATGCGTATGGATGTATATCAGTTTTGATGCAAGGTACGGCAACAGTGGATGATCAGCACAATTTAAAAGTTTCCTTGATAAATGTCCCACATTTACAGCGTTAAGTCGATAAATTGCAGCGTCCGTACGGGCCCCACGGACGAACCAAAAGTCGCAAACGATCCCCACTAACACGCCTATCTCCACAAATTGAGCATTTTGGGGCCTTGGGGATCTTGAGTTACATTCGCACTGAAGCACTGATGGAACGAGCTGCTCCTTTACGACGACTAGCATGAGATTTTGAAATGTCTGACGACTTCATGCATTCGTCATTGTATCACCGGGTATCAGACCATCCGCATCCGCAGCCACTTTTAAGTTACTTTCCAGAAATCATGCATCCAGAATCGGGATTCTGGGCGTAGATGTCCGGTATATGTTTTGAGGGAAACAGAAAAGCTCGTCTGAAAGGAAATGAGGAATCATGGTGCCAATGAGTTGCAGCAAAACGAATGTACAGAAACGACAACATAGACATCTTGCATTTCGCCAGATCTTATCTAGTCCAATCAGTTCATGGACAGCTAAGGATAAGTGCCGGGTATGACGTGGCAGATGCGAACCTGAGCGCGTCTGACCTCTGACCTCTGGCCTCGCGCCGTCGGCCCGGCAGGGAGACGAACCTGCTGTACAACCCGCGCACCAGTTCGTCCTACAACCACCAGCGGATCGCGGCCGTGGTGTCGCACGAGCTGGCGCACCAGTGGTTCGGCAACCTGGTGACGCTCAACTGGTGGGACGACCTGTGGCTCAACGAGGGCTTCGCCAGCTACATCGAGTACAAGGGCATCGCCCAGTATCACGCCGACTGGGACGTGGTGAGTGACGGGGTCGACGGCGGTGGTCGGGGGGGGGGGGGCTGCCGGCTGTCGTGATGAGAGGAGGGCGGACGTCATCTCGCCCTCATGACGGCTAGCTTATAGCTGACGACGTCTTGTGACTCCACGGGGCTGCCAATTGCTGCCTGATGGCCGGCTGCGACCTTGCAGGACAGCCATTTCGTGCCTGAATACCTATTGTGACCTCGCGGAACGGCCAGTCCGTGCTTGATGACCTGTTGTGGCTTCACAGGACGGTCAGTTGTTGTCTGATGGCCTGTTGTGACCCCGCAGGACGGCCAGTTCCCGCCTGATGACCCGTTGTGACCTCGCAGGACGGCCAGTTCCTGCTTGACGTCGTGACTCGGCCTGATGTGTGACCCCGCAGGACGGCCAGCGCCAGTTCCTGCCTGATGACCAGTTCCCGCCTGATGACCCGTTTGACCTCGCAGGACGGCCAGTTCCCCCTGCCTATGACCCGTTGTGACCCCGCAGGACGGCCAGTTCCTGCCTGATGACCCGTTGTGACCTCGCAGGACGGCCAGTTCCTGCCTGATGACCCGTTGTGACCTCGCAGGACGGCCAGTTCCTGCCTGATGACCCGTTGTGACCCCGCAGGACGGCCAGTTCCCGCTACCCGTTGTCCCCGCAGGACGGCCAGCCTGCCTGAGACCCGTTGTGACCTCGCAGGACGGCCAGTTCCTGCCTGATGACCCGTTGTGACCCCGCAGGACGGCCAGTTCCTGCCTGATGACCCGTTGTGACCCCGCAGGACGGCCAGTTCCTGCCTGATGACCCGTTGTGACCCCGCAGGACGGCCAGTTCCTGCCTGATGACCCGTTGTGACCTCGCAGGACGGCCAGTTCCTGCCTGATGACCTGCAGAGGGTGATGGTGCTGGACGCCTCCCTCAGCTCCCACCCGATCGTGCAGCCCGTGGACACGCCGGACCAGATCACCTCCATCTTCGACGTCATCTCCTACGCCAAGGTGACCTCAGATGCTCCAGCCTGTGCCGGCCGGAACAACAGCAGCTTTGCGAAGCTGGAAATGTAGAATTCAACAGAACTGTGTTCAGAGCTTCTTTTCGCTGCGACTGTGTCCTTATGAGCTAGCCGTGATTTCAGTCTTAACTGAGTTCAAGGCTGTCGTGAACAGGTTTCATGCACGTGTCAGGCCATCATATCTCGGTTCTCAGTTGCTGAGAGATGTTAAGTTTACTGAAACCTTTATTTTCTTTGTCGTATTCAAAAAGCGGGGGAAGCCGGGGTAGGCCCGACCTCCTAGGCCTTTTCGGGATTTCTTAAAAACTACACAATGCATGCGAAGCGTTGATATATCGGTGCAAACGTTGCCGTTTTTGGATTCGTTTTCTTTAAAAAAAAGATGAAACAGTCGGGCTAAGATATAGTGTGTTCGTATCAGGTCTTGTTAAACCCTGATTTTCTGGGATGGGTCTGCCCACCGGGTGAATGCCGGCCATGCATTTGCCGAGATCGTTTTTTTTGCATTTGAAGACAAACGACCTTTCCCGTTAGACCCATCTGATATCAAGAAGGCTTGAACGACACTATTTCCAAATTGCAAATAGTCTTAGGTTAACATATGACATATTTATTGGAATAAGGCACTGGATGGCTTGTGAAAGTCGTACGGGGCACCCATCAACTTTTAAAGGAAGAGTAGAACATCTTCATTTTCGGCTCTTGCTTTTGCAAGCAATGGAGTAATGGTATAAGGTTGATGTATTAAGTAACTCTAAACCATATTATATGTCATATATGATTTATACAACATTGGCGATGTTCGGAAACCCAAATATGGTCTAAAAAATAGTTTGTTCCGAAAACTGTCAGTCATGGTTATACTTTGATTTTTGATTGCTGCACTTTTATCCAGTGCTTCACTCGTCAGAGGTTAATGTCACAGGGTACACGGAAGTAGAATCACATCATTCCAGTGACTTTATGGGTCTTTTCAACCAAACGATCCAGTAAAGTTCAACATTAAAAAAATGCGGTTTAGTTTGATTCACAAATGGGATGGTCTTCTTGTTAAGCCCTCAAATAAACGCAGTCTGATCAGTCAGTGATTTCTGTCGCTGAAGTGGTGGCAAAAAGTTTCGGAAGCCTTATCAATCAGACTTCTGCCAATGAAGTGGCGACAAACGATTTCCTAGGCCTTATCAATCAAAGACTCCTGTCACTGCAGTGGTGGCAGACAGTTTCCGAGGCCTGAAAGTTTCGGGACCTTTCTGCCACCACTTCAGCGGCAGAAGTCACACACGAACCCTTTGATACGGGAAGAACCACTTGTACGCAACTCGTGCGTCCACTTTGAACATTCCATACACCGAAACCATAGCTCCCGTTCACCTGTGACTCCCTGCGTGTAGTATATGCATGTTTCTTCGTCATCCACCGGTGTGATTTTTTTGCATGCTTTTGCCTTCTTTGCGTTTCCGCCGCTACCGCGCCTTCGGTTTCCCGTTCCTTTCTTCTTTTCGAAGGACCACAGCTTTCAATGGAACGTTCTTGAGCTCTATTGACATTTTTTCTCTGTCTCAAAGATACCATTTTGGGAGTCATTCTTAACTTTGGCATCGGGGAAACTGAAACAGTTACACGCCTTTTGTACGTGTTGTGCTGTCCACCTGGGCTGTCGCTGTCGTTGTTCTGTCCACCTGAGCTGGCGCTGCCGCCAGGCATTATTAGGAGCTGGCGTGATACAGCTCAACAGGTTTATATATGTACATGCGTTTGCATTATGTACGTTCGCACTATGTCATTGATGTATGAAGTAAGCCCGCCCATATGCGGAGTAGTCCTGCCAGTGGGTGGCGTTACCTCGATTGCTGTAATGGTACGGAGCAATGACACGAACTGCAGCGGCCATATTGGCCCTGAAATTTTTTATTTCTTCTTCCAGAATTACATTGTCGGTGATAAACATCTTGGACATAGTGTTCGGGTTTTCCTGAGACCCGCAAATGTCGAAAAGCATTGTGTGCTGTTATAACAACATACCCAGAAATGGATGATGCAATAATGTCCATAGCAAACCGGTTCAATCCAGCAGCCTTCTCTATCCGTCTCTGGCGCATCCTTCAACGGGAAAGAAAGTCATCTGAGCTTCCCATGTTTACACTCTGCTCAGGGGAGAAGTGGACGGTATTACCCCTTGGCTGATGCCACTCCACCTTCCCCTACTGCGCACGAACATTGGGCAAGATTGCATCACATCGTGGTTGCTTTTCAGGGCGCTTCCGTGTTGAGGATGCTGGAGGGCTTTATGGGCGACGAGGAATTCAGGCAGGGCATCTCCAACTTCTTGAAGCGATACTCGTACGACAACGCCGTTACTCAGGTGAGCTTGGCGTCGAAATTCTGGCCAAGGCCGCAGTTGTGTTGGTGTGGGAGCATGAGTGTAAAATGGGAGCAAATTTCGGTACGGAAAAATGAATTCGTCGGCCCCTAAGGTGTGACATCGACAACGCAGTTAAAGTACTTTACTTTATAAAGGAAGAAAATACATGAATGGGTCGGAATACTGGTATGGAATTCCATATCAGCAATTTCCTTTGGTATGGAAAGCTCCATACCAAAAGTGCCCATCCGCCCCTGTATGGGAGGTTCATCCTTGGATAGAGCCTGACGCTTTGCTCTGCGTGCCGAAGTCCCCCGCTCCTGGGCGGTAAGTAAGCCGAAGTGGGCCTGTTGCAGGACCTGTGGACGGAGCTGTCGAAGGTGTCCTCCTCCAAACTGCCCATCACCAAGATCATGGACACGTGGACCCGGCAAATGGGATTCCCCGTGCTCCAGCTGAAGAGGAAGGAGGACGGCTCGGCGTACGAGGTGACGCAGCGTCGCTTCCTCGCCGACAAGGAGGCCGTGGATAACACCGACAGTCCGTACGGGTGAGTGTGACGGGCGAGCTCTAGAGCAGCGAGTCGACAACACGGGGTGATTTTACGAGCAGAGCGGCGGGTAAAACCGGCTCGGTGGTTCTCTTGGGCGTGGGTTGATCATGTGTTGGTTGACAGCATACGTCTTCGTGTTGGATCTGGCGAAGACGATTGCCGTGTCGAGGACAAGCGCAACAAGTGGGCGTCACTTGCATCAATTAGTCTTTGATTTCCAGACCAAATAACTAAATAACTTTGAAGAAATGTTTTAGTTCCCGAATGGTTCCAACGTCACCGTGTTTGCCTCAGGTACCGATGGGAGATTCCGGTGACGTACTTTACTTCCCGCGAGTCTGCGCCCAAACAAGTCTGGTTCCACATGAAGGACACCAGGTAAGAATTTTTGAGAACGTAGACTGCAGTGTTCTCTTGACTGGGGTTTTTCGTGGGAGCGTTTTCGCTCAAAATGCGCCAAGTGTCCCTCGCGCCGGTTTAAGCTCAACCAACCTTGGTAAGCTGGCATCACAGATCAGTATCAGCTGTTACGGCTGCAATTCCCGTTCCGTGAACATAAATGATTTATCCCTTTTATTATTTCTGTCTTCCTCATCGTTCCGTGATTTAGTTACGTACCATGTGCAAGTTTTGGCGTCTGCCAAAGAATTTAGATCGGAATTTGCGACATGGTTTCCAGTACTTTGTAGGGTAATATTTACTGTGTGCGGTCAGCATTATCTGCTGTTGATAAAGGACACAGAATCATGCATTTGAAATACAAGGTTTTCACGCAGTACAAAGGACCCTCCGTGTCTTATACATTACTCTTCCCAATGCGAACACTGGAAGTTTAAACGCTTTGCTGACTTTCCCGTTCCCCAGTTTGTTCGGCTGAGAACCGATGTGACCTCTTTTGAGCTCAGATTTGCGTTTCGTCGATTCCCCAAACGCACCGCAACAAAGTGCACCATTTGTGATCGTCTGCGACAAACGTGTCACGTTTCAGCATCGAGATCCCGGTGGACAGCACAGCCGACTGGTTGAAGGTGAACTCGGAGCAACGTGGCTTCTACCGCGTCAACTACGACAGCGAGGGGTGGAAGGCTCTCATCGATGCACTGCTGGCGAACCCCGAGGTCTGTTTTGGTGGACTGTGAAGGAGCGTTCGCAGATACCCATCCGTTTGATAACTCACGTAATAATTCAACCGGAAATAATATGTTGAGGAATTATTTTTTCAACATTTTTCCCTCGAACTCGTTTTAATGGCGTACTTCACAGTAATAGGTTTTCCTACGTTAATTTATAGTGCAAACGGGTCTAGAAGTATTTTGGTGCTCCAGCCTTTACCAGTCCCTCGGTTCAGTGCTGGTCTACAGGTGTGATCATTAAATGTTTATATGTATAAGGTGTATGTCACATGTATCATTATATATTATCATATATAAAGGTCCCGGTATCAGACTGGCCCACTTCAGCAACACTTTCATCTGCCCGCAGGCGATGAAGCCGACAGACCGGTCGTCGTTGATTAATGACGCCTTCGCGCTGGCCGGCGCCGGCTACATCACTTACGATACGCCGCTGGCGCTGACGTCATACCTGACGCAGGAGAAGCACTACATCCCCTGGCGGACGGCCGTCGACGAACTGATCGACCTGATGGCCGCCCTCGAGTTCACCGAGCTGTACGCCGACTTCCGGGTACGTGGGCGCTGACGCTGTTGAGGATGTGGCGTTGCGGGGCGTGTTGGACTTCGGGACGAGGGTTCCCGGTTCGAGTCCAGCTTACGACGAGATTTTCCGTCACCGCGACAGCCATCGCGAGAGACAATGATTTGGATTAACTCCCACAGTTGCGGGAGCAGGTAAGAACCCAGTGAATCAATGAAACACCTGTAGGTACAAAACAACTTAGATGCATCACGTTGGTTTTGCCGCGATGTTTCTCTAGTCTTGATTGTGTCACATGGGTTAAGTTTGGGCTTTTAGAAACTGTTGCTTCGTTAATGGCCTCTTTCATGGTATGATTGTTTTTGTGTGCTTGTTGAGTCGGATATTTCAGAGGTCACCATTCATGAAAGCTTTGCTGGAAACATGCTGAACTTTTTTTTCTCACGCCGTACAGTAGGGCGCATTGCCTGGTGCATGTGCTGCGTTTCGTCTATATCCTCCTGGGGCTTCTGTCTTTGTGTTTAAATATGGCTCGGTTTCAGAAATACATCATCGAGCTGGTCGGGCCTCACTTCGAACCGCTCGGATGGGAGGACGTTGGCTCACATCTCGAGAAGTAAGAGTTTTACATGGTTCTGACGCTTCGAGAGAGCGCGTGTTCATGCGATGTTGTCCTCAAGAATCGACGGCAACATCCATTTAAACAGATTTTGTTAGTGACATGTAGGTGCTGGAAAAGAACCCATCCTGGAAGCGCTCCATGTTGGACTGGATGCAGCCGAAGCCATAAATGTCACATCTCTTGTCTACGCACGGCGTTCATACTTCGTTATGAGTTTTCTGGTGTCGTTGTAAAAGAGCCTCAGCTGCGTATTGTTCTTCTGATTCTACCACAAATAACACATCGGTAGCGACCCTTTGATGGCCGCCGCCTTCATCAGTACCGACGTCCGAGCGCTAACCGCACCGACGCCATCGCGCTTATGACTGCCTCATGACGTCATCGGCGAGGTCGGTGACGTCCGGCGGCCGTCCGCAGGCGGAATCGTGTCCAGCTGCTGGGCCTGGCGTGTCGCGCCGGTCACCGGGGCTGTCTGAAGGGCGCTTCCGACAGGCTGCAGCGCTGGCTGGATGACGCCGACTACTACCTCGCCCCCAACATCAGGGCGCTGGTCTACAAGTATGGCATGCAGCAAATCAGTGAGTGCTCACCGCCGGAGTCCTCAGTGCTGGCGATAGAGTTGGTCCTGAGGTATTTTGTTTTTTTTTCTTTTATTACCGACACTTTGACGCCGTATGATATGCTGGAAATGTCACGAAACTGTGGCTGCACAGCTGCGTTTACTTTGGTATTTTCGATGTAAGTTCGTCACGCCAGAGCACTGCGTTCCTTTGTTTGGCTTCCCCAGTGTACGAGGGGTCCAGCGTCGCGTAGTCTAGCTTTTGCGCAGAATCCCCTGCGACCGCTTGCAGCACGTGTGTAATCCATCTTCCGACTTTCCGGTATGTCGTGGTACGTCATGGGAAATGAAAATGAAATTCCACTCGGCTGAGATTCCAGCCGTTTCATTTCGTTTTGGGAGCTGTGATATATCATTGTGGCATTGCATTAGTTGAGCTTACGACGGCCTCGTCTTTTGAAGGCGTTGTAGGCCAGTGACTTGTCCGAGGAACCAGGACATTGTGTCTTATCGCATTCATCTCCACCCATTTGGGTTCAAGATTCCATCGCTCCTCAAAATGGTTTGCCGTGTAGTTCATATTGGCAACGTTGAAGCGAGCGAGCAAATCTTGAGACGACTCGAAGAATCGAAATGCGATTACGCGAGTCACAAGACACTTACGCTATGTTGCAGATTCCGTGGAAGCGTGGGAGACGATGTGGAAGAGATACGTCACGGAAAACAACTCCCAAGATAAGAATAAGATGTCCTCTGGCCTGGCATCGGTCAGTTTATCAAAGGATCAGTTTTGTTCAGCTCCCATTCCGCCGCGACTCTTTGTGGAACAGGAGCTATGAAATGGATAAAGACATGGAACAATAGGGTATCGTAAGCCATGAGGGCTGTGGTTGGACCGGAGCACTAACAGTTAACCGACATTTAAAGCAAACGACATAGCCGTAGCGTTTACGAAGGATAGCGAGATGTCGAGAACCGGCGTCCCCTTTCGTCCTATGAGAGATGATATCTCAACAATTACACATAAAATATTCAGGAAAGGAATTCGAATTCGCGTTATCATCAACTTTGCACCGTCCTATAGTCGCGTGGCAAGTGCTGATGTGCTGAATTGGTTCTGTTCGTCCCGACACAGATCCGGCAGCCGTGGCTGCTCAGCAGATTCGTGCAGCTGGCGAAGAATGAGAGCTATGTGCGCTCTCAGGATTTCTTCACCGTCCTCTCGCGAATCAGCGCCAACCCGGTCGGAAACCCCATCGTCTGGAACTTCTTCAGGTGAGGCAGTCGTGGGCATAATGCTGTTGGTCTTCAGGGCGTGAATAGGCTCACCTAATTCTTGGTCGGTTGGGATAGTTGATAGGACATTCGTTTGGAAATGACTGGCTCGGCAGAAGGGATGGCTTCGTGCCGAATGTCCCTGTTGTTTTAGGTCCTGCCCATTTTTAAGAGGCCTGTAAGGTTTGTCTCGCGCTGTGATATTAGTAATTTATCTCGCGTCGTGATATTAGTAGCACTTGAAATGTCTTGGGGTATCACTGCAGAGGAGCAGCTTAGCTCAGCCCGGACGTCCGGCCGGAAGGCATTTTTCGGATGCTGACTGATGGGAATTCTCACGAACGAATGGGCGGCATTTGAAACGGCGTGTATATCATGCAGAAACTGTCGCATGTGTGTGATACGATTCAGGTGTTAGTTTGGGTTTTCTAACAACAAAATGCGGCGTTTTTCACGTCCAACGACCTTTGCGTATTTCAACTACGCACATGTGTGTATTCTATGTTGCCTGTTGTTGGAGCATACATTGTGTGTCTGCCTAGCCGTAAGTCCGACTGAAACTATACGTGCTGCAGCACCTCTATCTCAGAGGTTTCCGGTGAATGACCCTGCCCCCCTCTGGCAGGTCCGAGTGGGCGTCCTACCTGGTGCCGCGCTTCTCGCTGAACGAGCGCTACCTGGGCTTCATGCTGCCCAAGATCACCAAGCGGTTCAACACGCGGCACCAGCTGCAGGAGGTGAAGGACTTCTTCGCCCGCTACCCGGAGGCCGGCGCCGGCGAGCGTTCGCGGCGCGAGGCGCTCGAGACCGTCCAGGCCAACATCAACTGGCTCAAGAACCACAGGGACGACCTGCGGCGCTGGCTGAAGGCCAGGCGGGCCGGTGGCGCTTAGGACGGCCTCTCCCGGCGTCGAGACGGGACAGCCCGGCGGGATCCTGGTGGGAGGGAGTGTCGGGACGTCCCAGCTGTGGTGTGAGTCGGAGCGGTGCTACAGCGGTGAGCGGGTGTGCCGGGGGGCAGTGGCCGGGAAGTGCCGCAGGCGGCGGTCACGGGACAAGCAGACGAGCACCGTGGCGGGAACAGGACCCACGTGAAGCCTGTGCTGACCGAGTCAACGCATCGCCAACAGTTGACGCCGGAGCCGCGTGGAAAACGCCAAAACCGTGGGAAACGCGACCGCAGCCGCGGCGCCGCGATGACGTCATGCGCCAGCTGGCTGGATCCAGAACTCCGAGAGATTTTCAGTTATGTCACCTGTAACTGTGGACCGTCTTCAGGCGTACTGAAATGTCACAGCCTTCAGTGGCGAACATGTATGGAGTGAAGTGTGGAATGTGAAAATGCGTGCTAGGCGGCTATTTGGTTCCTCCAGCATTCCGCGGACAGTGCGTGATCTGTGTCTTGCCCTGTGGAAAACGTTAGCTTTCAGGCGTTCTTTACGTCACGCGGTGCGAGGTGCCTCCCAGTTCTACGTTATGACTTCAGTGGCATATCCAAGCTAAATATCTGGAAGACGCTAGAACTTAATTGTTTTTTTTTATAAATACCAGACACAAGACAGGTGGCGGCGAGAAGTGCCATTGTGCGTTTGGCGAAAGCTTGTGTGCGGATTGAGAAAGCTGGGGAAGTGTCTGCTGGTGTCTCAGGCATGTCTGGGAAGCGATTTTTTCAAACATGCCACCTTTATTAAAAGGCAGTTTTCCGAAAGTGGCAGTCTCAAGCGTCAGCCCGAGGTCGTGAACAGCAGTGCAACCAGCCTGTTGTTAGAGGTGGGCCCAGTTTCTAGCATACCAGTATACGTTGTGAGGTTCTTTTGTTCACAACACGGGACAATTTTAAGTCGTCGTCGCTGAAGGGGATGAGGAGGCTTTAGTAGGCATCTATGTCCATCGAGCGTGTCCTATGTTCTAGAATTTGAAATCGTTTGAATGTTTTGATCCGTAAGTGAATTAGCAGCTGTTAGCTTGTAATTGTGTAGTCCGTAACTGACTGAAAACGTTTATGGTCGTAATTGTCAAACGTGATGTACAGTGTCTTGTCCCACCAATAAATGGGTTTGGCAAACTTTTTCTGTGCACGTCACTCGGCATCCAGTCGACGTTTTCCCTTTGCATTTTGCGAAGGAAAATACAACAAAGATAGGCATCCTAAATTGACTGAAACTGGCACGACCGGGGTATCTCCTCTTCCAGCTACTGAGGAATTTCTGATCCCCTTCTGATCTTCAGAACCAATCACCCGGTTTGGATGGTCCAGAAGCAAATCGGTAGCCTGTCACGCTGAGGCCTCAGACTGTGGGGAGCGAATTTCACACAAATTAGCTGAGTGACTGATGCTCATCCAAAGACGTTCAGGAGAGAGTGCTGCACATTTCTTAAACCCCACAGTATTTACATTTGGCGAAACAAGGTCGACCGAATGATAAATGACCACCTTTAAAAGCAATCTCGGGAAAATAAGAGTCGTGAGCATGGAAAATATCGGGCGATGTTAATTCAGACGACTGGTGGAAAACAGGTTGCCTGGTCTTGTTAGCACGGATCGAGATCACTCTTTGCCCTTTTTGATTTACGAGTTTTCTCAATAATGCAGGGTCCTGTCTGTTTTACTCGGGCATGGGCATTTCATGGATATATCTCGTATTCATTTATTTTGCCATTTCTCGGCAAGTTTCAAGACCTGCATACGTATCTTTATCCTTATTGTTCTTTGTAGCACGTTCCCCATGTTCAGCATGCCCTGGCATCCTGATGTCTCATAAATCTAGTCAGTTCCTCCCGTATCTGGAGGGAGGTTTAATGTAATGCCGAGCAAGTAACGCGCATCTTGGATTACCGACCCTGTGCTTTGCTGGTTGCTGAGTAGCCCGCATTTCCTCTAATTGAGCCAGGCCCAATAGCTCTTCTTCTATGACGGCGCGGGTCCGACCACTTGCCTCTGCCACATTCGCTGGCTCGGCCGGCGACATCATGGCCGACTGCGGACCAGTACCATCTGCCTGTTTGGCGTCGAGCACGGAAATCTGATCAGAGTTTGTGACAAAACCAGACTCCTCTGAGGTTTTGTGAAATGGATCCTGCTCTCTGGAATTTCCGCAGCCTGGCCACATGAACTAGCTGGATATCTTCCGTGCGCACATTGGTTTGAATTTGGCATTGACCGGACTAGTCGCTGTCATAATGCGCTATGGCCCTCTGTTTAATTTTTGTAAATCCCTGGAGAGACAAGGAGTGAACTATGGATTTTACAGGTAAACCAACATGCCTTGCTTCAGCTTGACTGGCTGCAACTGAAAGCGTTCTTGAGTCAAAATGGCAGAATCATTCTGACTACGAGCTACAGCATGTTAATAAAAAAATGTTCTTGCAGCTGATCCCGATAAGAATCAGCAAAAGCAAATGGATCAGAGGGACGTCGAGCGTCAATTTTAAAAACTAGGTGCAAATTGCGACCCGAAAATTTGTGCCTGAGCATCGTCCGCTGACCTGTGGATGTACAAATGGCGAGCAGTGCCATTGGTAAAACCTCTTCCCAGTTCCTTGGGAACGAATCTACAGTGATATAAAATAATCTCCATGGTAGAATGCAGCTGTTCCGTCCGACTAATGGCCTGACCATGGCAGAGAGAACTAAACAAACGCAGAACTCAGAGAAACTTGCTAATGGCTTGCATAAGGTTCCATATAGGATTGGAGCTTCTTTCACCCAAGAGGTATGTGTTTAGAACAGAAACAACATGTTCAACAAATGCTTTAACTACCGTTTCCGTACTCGTGTTGGCCAAGTGGACAGCTTCAGGTCACCGGCTAAAGGCACTGGCGGATCCAGGGGGCCATCTCGGCCATGTCCCCCCAACCGCCATTAGGGGCCAAATGGTCATTTGCCCCCCCCCCCGACATATTTATTCGGCCTCGGCTAAAGTGTTCTTTTCGAGAGGGATACAATGAATTTTCTTGATAGCTTTGCTGCAGGGGGGCAACGATATCAAAGCTGCAAGCCTCCATCAGTCTAATTGGGGTGAGGAACTGCAACGAAGCTCGATTCATAGATCTGACGGCAGGAATTAACATGTTGCTTCATGTCAGTGTACATGTGTCGCCAATAAAACTGAAGACGAATTTTAGACGTCTTTTCCAATCATAGATGACTGGACCACAGCGTATCACGAAACTGCTGAATGACTTTTTTCATGGGTGAGAGGAACAACCGATCAGTCAACAAAAGGCCTCGTCTTTTTCGGCTGGCGGGTAACATGACAAAGCAAACCATCCGAGCTAAGAAAATAATTGGAAAGTGTTCCATGGGGTTTGAGATATTGTCTGGAAGAATAATGACTAGAAGAAACAAGAATAATGACAGACGGCGAGCGATTAGAGCATGTCCAGGATCTCGGCTTTGAAGCTTTTATCCTTTGCCGTGACCAGCATTCCGTTTTAAATCCCACAGCAGAGACAGAATGTAAGAAGTCAGCTTTCGTTTGAGAATCGTACTACTTCGTGACAACCTTAACGTTCTCCTTCCCAAGACAGTATACAATCTCGAAATCATATGCAGAGAGCTTCGAAGACCAACGAGTAAGTCGTCCTCCAGGACTGATAGCTTTGAACAAACCACGTAACGGAATATGAGGAATGATCACAGCCGCAATGATTCCGAGCGGGGCCGTGTATTGTGGGCGTGAAGGTGTTGATGAGGGGGGGGATTATTGTCAGGTACAAAACCGTGCGATGGCTTGGGCTGACAGACGAGCGGTTACAAAGCACGGCGGCGGTTTGGATGCCCTTTTTAACCCTATTCCCGGAGGGCTAGACGGTATGGTCGATTCCCGGCAGGGGGGGCGGATTCGGCCCCCTCCTGAGATCTCGAGAACTACTTGTCCGATTTCGTCGCAACAAACGGCAATCGATTTACCGTGACGTGAAATACATGTTTATAAAAAGAAATTTTTAAAATTTTGAAATTTGTTGATATAGGGCGGCAAAAATGTCAAAATGGGGGGTACTTTTGGACTTCTTATAACTCCGTTGTTTATTGACCGATTTCGATGAAACTGGCATGAATCGAGAGATTATGGATAGGGCTTTTACCATGGGTCCGCAAATCTCAAATTCTGAGAAAATTCATGGGCGTTCACAGGGTTTCAAAAATAGGAGGATTAGTTTTCTAACAACTTTTTTAGAAATTTGCCTCTTTTGAATGAACAAAAGAGGCAAACGCCCTTTTTTGGCTTCTGCTAGTCATGTTATACTAAAGAAGTACAAATCGCTTACAATGTTTGTATAATGTTAGCATAGGCGGTGCCAGGGACATGAAAAAGGAGGAACTGTCATGGTCACACGTTTCTCAGATCAACTTGTGACCTTTGACCTTAAATGACCTCCAGTGACCTTGGGGTCACTTGGAATGATCTCGTGTGCATTTAATGTTATCTGTAAACGTTTTCAATCATTTGAATTGACTCTATTTCAAAAATTTCATTTTATAGCTATTGCGATATAGGGTACGCGCACTGACATTTTAGGTCATATCTCCGTGACCCGACCTGATGTCATGCTGAAACTTGGTACACAAGTAGAAGGCACCCTTCCACGTCATATTTATACCGGATTTGGCATTTGAAAAAACGGCGCCGAAATTATAGCGAAAAAACAAATTTTGACTTTTGACCTTGACCTGACCTTGTAAAATGACCTCAGGTGAAACAAAATTACATCTACAAATTGCCCAACTATTTAGCCATACATCCATATAAAGTTTTAAGTTCTATCTTTAAAACTCTGTGTTTGACAGACATTTTCTTTTCACCCTGAACATGGCCAAAAATGGCATGAGGTGCCTCCCAAAAACGTTGCCTGGCTCTGCCCCTGAGCAAAACAGAATTTTGCAATTTTGTAACAGCACGTAGAAAGAATAGCTAGGAAAAGTGACCAAGTTTCGTGAAGTTGCGTTAAAAAGCCTGGGATTGGCAAGCAAAAAACCCGAGGGGGGGCGAATTCAGCCCCCTGCCGGGAATAGGGTTAAGGTGGTCGGCGTCAGCACTGGCGAAGGGCCAGTATAAGACCCTACAGTGATGAGGCCAGTGTCATAGTTGATTATCAATACCTACCGTTGACCGTCAATCAAGGGCGGCGCCATGGACAAATGATAATCCAGGGCCGGATTTTTGGGCGCTATTGTATGGCGCTTTTGGATCCCTCTTTCCCATGCGATTCCCATTAACATAACGCCAAATGCCTTAATGATTGCAAGTGCTGAATCTGATAACCACGTAGCGACGCAGCTACCCTACGTTAGCGCCGACATGGTTTTGAAGAAATGGTTGTGATCAGTTGTGATCAGTAGTAGTAGTATCAGCAGTCAGTAACCGGGGCGGCGGGGTAGTGGGGTGTAACTCATGGTGGCGGCGCTGACGCCGTCAGTCGCATCGTTAAAGATGCGCTCTTTAAAAAGATGTTGCGTATGCAGACTGCGAGTTACAAGATCAAAGGTAAAGGCCAATAATGGCTTCACGGACGAAATTAGTGGCCCTGTTGGCCCACTGCATGCCCATTGTAAGTATGTAAATAAAGGTAGTGTCCCCGACATTCCCTTTTTCTATTTCTATTATCTTAGCAGTTCGCGCACCGCGGGGCAGGCTTTAGAAGCTGTGGCGGGGACACAAGCCCCGCCCCCTTTTGGCCAGCAGCCAAGTCTAGGGCTTCTGCAGTGATGCCGTCTCTCCGCGGGGCATGATGGCGACCTTACGCGGGTTGAATGTAGCGTAGTTACGCCCCTACCGTGTATTGCACGGCACCGTGTACCGGCTGACTGCACACGACTTTTCTGAACAGTGCAGTACCGAATGCGGCGAGCGTGGAATTCCAAGAGATTACACTTAGGAAATGGACAAAACAGCAGCACAAGTTGCATAGAAAAGGTTGCACAGGGGTATGCAATTGTATACCTTCTTTGCATCCGAACCCACTGTTGTTGAATGGCCATTTGTTTGACTGGAATTCGGAATCGAATTTCAACTCTTATCAAATGAACTGGAATTGGGATAACTCCCTTTGCGAGCACAATGAATCAGAATTGGACTCATTCGTTTTCGGAAGCAAAGGGAACGGAATCGGAACAGTACCTTACATTTTAGCAAACTTCAGAACACTTGTCTCAAGTAGTGCCAGGAGCCATTTTCCACGTACTGCCCAGATGGAAGCAGCAGTTCCTGACAGCACATCGGACCGGCAAGCAAAACGACGATCGACAACAGCCATTTATTCTCCCATTATATTGAAAACTGGCTTGGAACATGTGCCAGACCAACAAACCGTCATCTCATCCTCGAGCGTCAGTATCTCAAACAAGAGCCGCCGAAACGGCGCATCCGCACGCCAACAAACACGACAGCAAAACAATGTGGCCACGTGCCAAATACTGCACCGGTCCCCCGTCAGGATATGGCTAGAACATCAGCGCGGTTTGACCGCACAACTACGACGAAACGCCGGCTCGGCGGCGGCGGCGGCGGCGGCGGCGCCTCAGGCGGCGTTCTCGCCGTTGGCGACCTTTTGGCCTTGAGCGCCGGGGGTCACCCGGGCGCCTCGGGCGAGCAGACGCGGCGCCGACAGCATGATGGCCGCGGCACCGATGGGCGCCGTCACCAGGATCACCAGCACGGCGATGGCCACCACCTGGGCACGGAGCAGGTGGTGCTCGACAGAGACGCACAGACACGAGATACCGGACAGCATGTCACAAGCCGGGGGCAACGGAGGACCTCAAGAGGGGCAGCTGTGGTTCAGCATGGCGATACAGACACGATATACGGGAGAACTCTTCACAGGACGTGGACGGCGGAAAAAAGAGAGAGACACGGAGACACAAACGGAGCAGCAATGACGAAAGCATCAGAGAGTAATGAATGGGGATTGGTTGGGCGTGACCCGAAAAACTGGGGTTTGGAAACTCACCACGCTTAACAAAACGTTATGTTAGGTTCTCCAATGCTGAAAGGAATTGCGTGAGTGTTCCAGTGACCGTTTACAAAGAGTCTGCGACACAGCATTTCACATGAGAGTTATGGCCAGTTTAGAAATGCATCCCTTTGTTTGATCACTGCAGGAAATCAAAGAAATAAGAAAACACCCAACAGACGGAGATGAACTCCATGTCATTTTCACAAGCAGAAAACTGAAACCATCCCACTGCAACTGCTGCACGCAGCGTGAGCACGCCCCATTCTTTACGCAAACCGACCGAGTTCATGCTGAACTGTCGACAGGGCTTGTCACCTTACACCCCGCGCTACAAACGTCAAAAGACGAGCGAAAACCTGCCCCACCGGACAGGACCAATCCCCAACACAGCACACGATACCGCAGGTCTGCCCACCGCCGAAGACTGCGGACGGATCGGCGCGGACAGCGGCGTCCCGCGCTCACCTGCTGTCCCAGCTCGATGTTCCCCGCGCTCACCTGCTGTCCCAGCTCGATGTTCCCCGCGCTCACCTGCTGTCCCAGCTCGATGTTCCCCGCGCTCACCTGCTGTCCCAGCTCGATGTTCTGCTCGGTCGGCGCGTACAGGCGGGCGTAGTCCAGAGCCACGGGCCCGATCGCCGCCTGGGGGCAGGGCGCGGGTCAGCCGGCTCACAACGGGCAGACAGGAGCCGGCCGGTACGGACGAATTTGGACGCGAACGAAAACGTGGAAAGCCGACACGTCGTATACCGAACGTTGGTGCATAATAATGTTAGTGCATAATAATCAGTGCAAACAGTGCATATACCGGCGTTATTGCATAATAACCTGTGGCTTCTCGGAACTAATTAAATCAATCGTAATTTCTTTTTTCATCATATAATGGTTATACCGAAATACCTGCGATCAGCAAACGGCTGCTGTTTAATAGCATAACGCGACCCCCACGACGCCACACACAGCCAAACAACAGCAGGCAGCGATGAGCAGCGCCACCACACATCACACTCGCCGAGACCTCCCAATGACGCGCGGCCACCAGGGGCCGACCCGCCCCACCTGCACGGTGGCCTTCGGAAGCCAGGCCAGGGCGACGAACAGCCGCTCCTTCACCGTCAGACCGCCGCCGAGCACCACGAAAAAGCTCACGATTATCCGCACCGTCAGGCCTGCCGGCGGCAGTGCGTTAACTCGGCGAACTCGTGATGGCGTTCTCGTGAGACGCTCACTGATCATTCAGCAGTTCATGGTCAGCAAGAGTAAAGGTTTTTACTTTATTTCAAGAAAAAAAAAACACTTTAGCATACAGTAGCATGCCTCAGCCACTGAGAAACCCACAACATCTTTTCCGCGGACTTCTTTTTTAAAACGTCGAAACCATTATTCGCGTCTGCCAAAAAGTACCCGGCACCAGCCCGCGGGCCACGACAGCGACTGGTCTGGCCGACGGCCGAGTGAGCTGCGGCACGGCGAGCCGGCGCCGGGCCCGCCCAGCCGCCGGCAACTCACCGATGGCCAGCGTGAGCAGACCGTACCCGACCGTATCCGCGCGGAGCGCGTTGATCCGGATCTCGGACCCGATCAGGCCGAACAGGATCGGCTGGAAGACGAACCAGAGCACCGCGTAGGCGTCGCTGACCGGATTCTGCCGGCAGAGAGACAGTACTGCCGTGTCAGAGGAGGGAGCAGACCGGCAGAGAAGACAGCAGACAGAGCAGACGCCATGCGATCAGAGCAGACACCACGTATCAGAACAGACGGCAGAGACATAAGATGACAGGCAAAAGAGAGAGCTGGCACTCAGAGCAAACACCAGTCAAAACAGATGGCAGACAGCTGAACCAGACTGCAGACTGGCTGATTGGACGGCGGACTGGCAGAGCAGACAGCAAACAGTCACAACAGATGACAGACAGCAGACTGCGTGTCAGGCTGCTACACCACTGCTTTGTTTTCCCACCTGAGTTAGACATCCCCTCTCACAGGTTACCAATCGCATCAATACCTTGTCAATCGCATGACCATGCTCTCCTTATTGCTCTTCAGTTACCTACCATCTCGCAAATTCCTAATTATCTCGTTATCTCTTTCCTCGCGTTTCCTCACCGTCCATCTACTTCCTCACCACGGTTTAAAATACCAAAGTTTGTCATCTCCTCGCCCAATAACTGTCTACCATTACCTTGCCGCTGTATCACGCCTCCCCGCTGTTTCAAACCTCTCTCCTATCTCACAACTCACTGCTCACAGCTGGTGACTGTCTCATGGCTGGCCAATGTCTCACACCTCCCCCATTCCTCCTCACATCTCGCTGCTGTCTCACAGCTGGCCGCTGTCTCACCGTGTCTCCGGTCCAGCCTCGCTGCCTCCAGCCGTGGCCGGCCACGAACGACAGAGTCAGCGAGCCCAGAGCGCCGGCGCCGGCGTACCCCACCTGGCGGCAAAACGTACCAGTGTCAGGGTACAACCGTACCCCACCTGGCGGCAAAACCTGCCAGTGTCAGGATACTACCGTATCCCACCTCTCGGCAAAACGTACCAGTGTCAGAGTACAACCGTACCCCACCTGTCGGCAAAACGTACCAACATCCGGGAAGCAGCGTACCCCACCCGTCGTACACATTCAGAAATACGGATATCGGCGTACCCCGCCTGTCGAACACCAGCGTACGGTGAGGCTGTGCTATTACGTGTTGTCCACTCGTCCGTCGATACAGCTCCCCGAACACAGTCCCGTTCTCCCTGTCACCTTCAACTTCGCCTTCCACTTCACTTTCTTTCTCATTCCCTCTTTGTCTCTATCTTTTTCCTCTTTTCTCTCCTTCCTCTCTCTCTCTCTCTCTCTCTCTCTCTCTCTCTCTCTCTCTCTCTCTCTCTCTCTCTCTCTCTCTCTCTCTCTCTCTCTCTCTCTCTCTCTCTCTCTCTCTCTCTCTCTCTTTCTCTTGCTCCCTCCCTGCGCCCCTCCCTCACCACTTGGCTGCCGAAGAGGGCCAGCAGGCCCAGACAGGTGATGAGCACGAGCCGCAGCAGGCCCAGCCGGCTGTTGTGGACGCCGGGCAGGAACCACAGCAGCACGCCGCCGGCTATGCCGTAACTCAGCCCGATCACCACCTCCAGCGGCCCGGACAGCAGCTTCTCACTCAGCGCCCCTGCCGGTCACCGCGCACGACCGGTCACCTCACGGGGCAGGAATTCGCGACCTCAGTGTGACGAGAGGCCGGAACTCCCGGTCGGAAGGCAGCGTCAGCACGCGGGTCCGAGCGTCCGTCAGGAAACTCGGGTACGGATATCGACCGCGGATACCAGGCACGGATATCAGTTATAGGTATCGGGTAGGCATATCGGGTAAGTGTACTGGGTGCAGATATCGGATACATATATCGAGTACGGCTATCGGGAACGGCTATCGAATATGGATATCGGGTGTAGATATCGGGTAGGATACCGGATATGGATAACGGATACATATGTTGGGAACGCATACCAGGTATGGATATTGGGTTAGGATATCGGGTATGAATAACGGTTGCCGATATCGGGCTTGCATATCGTGCACGGATAACGAGTACGAACACCAGGTATACACATCGGGTATGGATATCGGGTATGGATACCGATTACGGATCTCGGGTACGGATATCGGGCGAATACGCGCAGTCACAACGTGACATCAACACTCAGCTTCGAAAGCAGAACCACCCGTTCAGTGGTCTGAGACAGGCAGCCAGCAGTTTTTGACCACTCTGACCACTCTGACAGTAGTTTTTGGCCACTTTGACGTCAACCATTCATTGCTCACATTCAGTGTCAATGACCAGCGTGTCATCTGCGTTTCGGAGGTGGCGAAAAGTGCAGACACACGCACAAACTGGATTCAACCCCTCCACCACGGGCTCGCTTCAAAGCCAATTCGAAATGCACGAAGCAGGCCAAGCGATGAGCTTAGTGCGAGAGCGCACAATCAAGCACTACAGCCACGAAACCTTGCGTCCCAACCAAAAGAAAAGCACAAACTTAGACGACTTTCCAAAGAAAGAGGCACCGAGGCGGACGCCAACTCCCCAGTTTCCTTCCCAACAGCAGCAGGCCCCAGACTGGTCCACCTGCAGAGGCAGACTTCACAAAATTCTACACCAGTCGAACCACCCGCCGGTGCGGAGACCCTGTGAGAAGCAGAAGCCGAGCTAGACAAGGACGTTAAAACGTTCACTGGCCACCATCAAACACTCAGTAATCTACGCCTGCCCAACTGCCCCACATAAAAATCGTTCCTTGCGGAAGAACACATCAAGCTGGGAACAGACTGCAGAGACCCACCAAGAGCTAATCTCACAGGGACCCACCACGAGCCGACCCCACAGGGACCCCCCATGAGCCAGCTCCACAGGGACCCACCATGGACAGGCCCCACCATGATCTGACCCCACAGGGACCCATCGTGGACAGGCCCCACAGGGGCCCACCATGATCCGACCCCACAGGGGCCCACCGTGGACAGACTCCTCAGGGACCCACCACGCGCGGACCACAGTCTCGGCCCGTCCGGCTGCCAGGCAGAGCGGCGCACCCTGTGAGAAGCAGACGCCGAGCAGCACGCCGAAGCCGGAGATGGCCAGCACGTCGTCGATGCTGGCGGCGGCCATCACCAACGTGGGCACGCCCTTCTGCACGCCGTAGCCCTGCTCCTGCAGCGTCAGCAGGCAGGGCACCACCACCGCCGGCGAGACGGCCGCCAGGACAAACCTGACGACACCCGCCCGCCGGCCGGGGACACGTCAGACGGCGCCAGACAGGGTCCAACAGGGCCAGTCAGGGTAAGACAGGGTCAGACAAGCGCACAGAAGATCAGACAACAGCAAACAAGGGCAGACAGGGGCTGACAGGGGTAGACAAGGCCAGAGAACATTAGACAGGACCAGACAGGGTCAAACGGGGCCAGTCAGGGCAAGACAGGGTCAGACAAGCACAGATAAGGTCAGACATGTCAGACAAGCACAGATAAGGTCAGACAACCCATCACAAACCCATCACAGACAAACAAGGGCAGACAGGGGTTGACAGGAGTAGACAAGGCCAGAGAGCATCAGACAGGACCAGACAGGGTCTGACCGGGCCAACCAGGGCCAGACAACGTCAGACAGGACCGGACAGTAAGACAAGGACAGAAAAGGTCGGACAAGGGCAGACAAGGTCAGACAAGGGCAGAAAGGATCAGACAGGGGCAGAACGGGCCACACAATGGTAGACAAGGTCAGAAAAGGGCAGAAAGGGTCACAGAACACCATTACATTTGGGTGGACAGACTCCAGGAAGAGCATGGCAATGGCTGGCATAGTGGAAAGGACCACTGCTGTCCGGTCTGGACTATACTGTCCAAATACAAGTTCAGCTTTACGTACAATAACAGCGGCATATATTACAACGCCCTCCACTTTCAAGGAACACAGTCTCACGTAACCTCAAAGGACGAACATTCAACCTGCACAGAGTAACCCCATACTTCATATCTGATCCATGCAGTTTATTCCAACCACGTGTGATACTTCGCAATCAGCATGCAGTAAAACCACACCAAACTGGCGCCAGGCCTGACCGACATTGTTTCACCACGCAGAGTTCAAACAAGAACCAGCTCAGCCCCCACCGGTGACAGTCTACTCCACAGCCGAGATGTAGAACACCCCTGCATCCAGCCCAGAACCAGCACAGCCCCCACCGGTGACAGTCTACTCCACAGCCGAGATGTAGAACACCCCTGCATCCAGCCCAGAACCGGCGCGGCCCCGCCGGCGCGCGGCGCCCACCCACCCGAGCATGAAGCCCCAGATCCAGGGGAAGCCGAGCAGCAGGTGAGACGCGACGCCGACCGTCAGCGTCTCGCTGAGGCAGGGCGTGAAGGCCAGCCGGACCACGACCAGGCTGAGCCGGCGGAGCGCGGCCGCGTCCAGGCCGAGCCCGGCCCGCGTCAGGATCACCATCAGCGCCACGTTCCTGACAGCAGGATCACCATCAGCGCCGTGTTCCTGACAACAGGATCACCATCAGCGCCACGTTCCTGACAGCAGGATCACCATCAGCGCCACGTTCCTGACAACAGGATCACCATCAGCGCCACGTTCCTGACAGCAGGATCACCATCAGCGCCACGTTCCTGACAGCAGGATCACCATCAGCGCCGTGTTCCTGACAGCAGGATCACCATCAGCGCCACGTTCCTGACAGCAGGATCACCATCAGCGCCACGTTCCTGACAGCAGGAGCACCATCAGCGCCGTGTTCCTGACAGCAGGATCACCATCAGCGCCGTGTTCCTGACAGCAGGATCACCATCAGCGCCACGTTCCTGACAGCAGGATCACCATCAGCGCCGTGTTCCTGACAACAGGATCACCATCAGCGCCACGTTCCTGACAGCAGGATCACCATCAGCGCCACGTTCCTGACAACAGGATCACCATCAGCGCCACATTCCTGACAGCAGGATCACCATCAGCGCCACGTTCCTGACAGCAGGAGCACCGTCAGCGCCACGTTCCTGACAACAGGAGCACCGTCAGCGCCACGTTCCTGACAGCAGGATCACCATCAGCGCCACGTTCCTGACAGCAGGATCACCATCAGCGCCGTGTTCCTGACAACAGGATCACCATCAGCGCCACGTTCCTGACAACAGGATCACCATCAGCGCCACATTCCTGACAGCAGGATCACCATCAGCGCCACGTTCCTGACAGCAGGAGCACCGTCAGCGCCACGTTCCTGACAACAGGAGCACCGTCAGCGCCACGTTCCTGACAGCAGGATCACCATCAGCGCCACGTTCCTGACAGCAGGATCACCATCAGCGCCGTGTTCCTGACAACAGGATCACCATCAGCGCCACGTTCCTGACAACAGGAGCACCGTCAGCGCCACGTTCCTGACAACAGGAGCACCGTCAGCGCCACGTTCCTGACAACAGAAGCACCGTTAGCGCCACGTTCCTGACAGTAGCAGCACCATCAGCGTCATGTTCCTGAATCACCCTCACAGCCTCGTCAGAATCACCGTCACCGCCACCGCAACGTTCCTGGGGGTAGGGTCCCAGTCACTGACACGTTCTTGTCAGCTGGGAAGTACCAAACCTCCGTCATGACCGCCGTCGGGCAGACCCGAGCAGTCGTTACGGCAGGCGAGCCCGCTGACCTCAGCAGGGAGGCAGACCCGAGCAGTCGTTACGGCAGGCGAGCCTGCTGACCTCAGCAGGGAGGCAGACCCGAGCAGTCGTTACAGCAGGCGAGCCCGCTGACCTCAGCAGGGAGGCAGACCCGAGCAGTCGTTACGGCAGGCGAGCCCTCTGACCTCAGCAGGGAAGCAGACCCGAGCAATCGTTACGGCAGGCGAGCCCGCTGACCTCAGCAGGGAGGAGGTGTGCTCCGGGACTGACGTGCCGATCACCTCCAGACCGGGCACGTTGGCCAGGCAGATGCCCATCACCAGCATGCCGAGCAGCGGCGGCAGCCGGGCCCTCTCTGCCAGCCAGCCGGCCGCCAGGCAGAGAATCACCGTGCACACCACACTGGAACAGAACGGCGGGGACAATGGTCAAAAACAGTTGCCAGCCAGCTGGCTGCCAGAGAGAATCACCACACAGAGCACACTGGTATGCGACGGCAGAGACAGTAGTCCAAAACGGCTGCCACACAGAGGATCATCGCACAACGCATTACCGCGCACAGCACACTGGACTAAAAGGGGGAAACAGTGGTCGAAACAGCCACAAGGCTGAGATTACAGCGAAGGGCACACCGGAACAGAACGACAAGGATCGTGGTCAAAAACTTCCACCACGCAAAGGACCATCATGCAAAGCACACTGGAACAATGCGGTGGAGACGGCGGTTAAGAGATGATGGGAAGTAGGGAACCGTCACACAGACCAAGCAGCAACACGTGCCGTTGAAGCACCAACAATGAGTTCTTTGGCAAAAGGTTGGTATTTCCGATCTTTGTTTTCATTTCTGTTAGGAGCCATTTCAGTTCCGCCAGGTTTCAGAAAATGATGTCCAAACAACGTAAATGAGCCGGGATACCGCCATCGCAGATACAAAACCTTCCTTGCAAATACAGCGCTGGTCAACATTTGTCTTAACGAGATTCTGTACTTCCCGTGTTCTAGTCAAACCTAAGGCTTCACAAAAACGCCCACTAAAAATGTAATAAAATACCTAAGGAAACGGACACCAAGCCGAACAAAACATGCGGCCTCTTCGCACACCGTCTGTATCGATCTGTGAGGTAAAAACGAATAAAACGCGTAATGAACAGACGTGAAATAAAAGTGATGGGCCGTGTGATAATGCGCGCGCTCACTGACCCGAATATCTGCCCGCCGGGCAACGCCTGCTTGTTGGTCAAGGCCACGCAGAGGCCCCAGAACGCCAGCGACACGAACACGGCCACCAACAGGTTCTCCAGCCAGCCCCAGGGCGGGCACGTGCAGCCGTAGAGCAGGCGGCGCCAGCACGCCGCGCCGGCCGGCACCTTGTACGAGGAGCGGAGCAGCGGCCGGCAGCAGCGCTGACATCTGCCGGCCGGCTCCGGAGACTGAAGTTCCAGCGGCTCCGCCACGAACACGTCCTGCTCGCCTGGCGACGGGTCGGACGTCGGGGTCGGGGTCTGACCGGGGTGGAGAGAGGGGTGGGACGTCCGATTCGAAAGGACTCAGGGACGCTCCGCTCACAACCGAACACGGCCACCGACAGCAGGGGAGACAGCGGGCGGCCGCCACCGCTACGGCTGTTTTCGATTCCGGCAGCTGAGGTGGCGCCTGGCAGCCGTCACGTGAAGATTTGCGCACGCGGAAAGATGTTCTGGCAACGCAATGCTTATCAGGCAATTATATCTGTTGTCACATACCACTGAAATGTTTCGCGCCTGAAGGATTCTGAGCCCTGCATTCGACCGCACGATTCCAGGCAATGGCTGATTTTTGTATAGAAAGTCCAAGCCACCCTCCAAGACAAGACACAACAGTGAGGTATACCGCATGACCCGTTATTGGCCCAATGCCATCTGATCCGAGGGCCAAATATTGAGCATTGGGGCTATTCGAAACCGTCTTGCCACGACCGCTGGCTGCAACCCTAAGAAACAATGAACCACAACCTCCCAGCCTCAGGTCAAATCCTGCCACCAACTGCCTCGGTGCAAAGCTTCGGTTGCCTGTTAGCCTTACCAAAGGCGTGGTTGGGTTCGGCGGATTCGAAGACGTCCACACCTTACTCAGTACTCACTTTGTTCTCAGCTCAACTCAGCAGTTCACATTGTCCGAAATACAGGGTTTTCAGATGCCCAAAGACTGCATCAGACAACCCAGCTGTCATGCGCTGAACACGACCCGAACCATTAAAGCTGAGTCCATGGATGGAAGCAATCCGAAAAAAATACCGCAGGGCCATCAGCAATGTCTTGGACTTCCCAGACTGTGTGCTGTTTATGGGGCAGCCACTGCCATAACCTTTGTGTCGACTACAGTTTTCGTCATTCGGAGCCACGCCTGAATTCCAATCAAATGTTCTATCTACTCAATCCGCCACCAAATCGGTCCCCAAACTGTACGACGTGGTCGTCGCTCACACCTGAACCGCCCCACACATCCGGCAGTTCTGAGGCACCACATCAGTCACCACGAGAGCCTTTCCCCTCTCCCCCAGGGAGGAGGAACTCTCACGTGCTGCCAGATCTCACCGATGTCGTCACTGATGGTCGGCGGCTTGCTGCCGCTGCCGCGAGTCGCGAGGTCGGTGCCGTTCAAACTCTCGCGGCCACTCGATCTCGAATGCTTTTCCTCTGTGAACAAAGTTTGAAACACACTGGAAAGACATGACATGCATCAAAGGTGGTTCATCTTGGCAAGAATCTGTAGAAAACCCTAGTATAAACTATGAATGCAAATAAAAACCAAATTATATAATGCTTTCAGGATCTTGCTTACAAAATAGGCACACAGCATCTCACCAAATCATGACATGCCTAAGCAATGCACTTAGCTCTAATGTGGCAAAATGGCACAAGTACGACCACCACCATGCTCCAAAATGTTAACACCATTTTTCTCACCTGATGATGTTGACCTTTCCGATGCCCTTCGTTCATTTGGCTCGCTGCTGTCAATGGTGGGGAAGACATAGGTGGCATTGGGGTCTGCCATGTTGGTGTTATATCCCTAAATAAATAAATGATGCCTGAAGAGGAAAAAAACAGCCTGGTGTCATTTATCACATACATACTAATACAATCAGTTCTGCAATGAATCACAACACATCTGAAGCATCCACAATGTGCATTTTATGCCACCAGTCAGCATACAAGTGCACAAAAATGGCAGTCAGTTTTTCAAAGAATGAACACCACAGCTGGGCATGAGAAATACAAACAGAATGGTTCAGCAGCAACAGTCATAGTGCTCACGCAGATTGCACCAAATCCTGAACATTGCTTTCACAGCACATGGAGAATTCTGAACATGAAGAGCTCTGTTCATGTTGGCAATATCATGACTCATCAACAAATCCCACACACTGCTCATGGGTTATGGGTCATAGTTAACCATGACCATGACCATGACCATAATGATTGATTTATGGTTATCCACATTCCTTTTTTGTACAATACACAATCCTTTTCTGTACTATAGCTGCACCAAAACAGTTATGAAAACCTGAACCAGGATCACTGCAATTCTCAAAACTGTTACATGTTTTGGAGCATAAATTGCCTTACTTTTCCTGTAAATTTACTCCCAATTAACCAGCTGGCCACTGCCAAATGAACCAATGCATTATGCTCATACAGCAATGTTGTTATAAAAATATACACAATATCCAGTTTTCTGCATGACAGTCACATCATAAACCCCATAATTTCTCATATGATTTGTGGCAAGGTCTTCAAGAATGATCATATTTACTTCATTAATGAGCTCCCACTGATTTTGAAACCATGGCACTATTTTAAAATTAACCTATGCACTCGCTAATTCTTGGATGTTTAAGGAATCCCCAAAGCAAAACTTCTGAATTAAATTCAAGAAAACAACCAAGAATTCAGACCTCTCTTTTCCATTGATTGTATGAGCTGATCACACTCTCTGCTCACTTGCACCATTTTAACAAGTCAATGTTTGCTATATTCCCCTCAACAAGCATGACAAATCACATAATTTAGGGAATATTGGAAAAGAACAATATTAGTTTACACAACATACTATTTTAGGCTGAAAATACTTTTGCATGTATCAGTCTTTAGTAGTAGTTCAAAGTGGAAAGGGAACATAAGAATGCTGCAGGAAATATGAAAAGAAATCCAATGATGATTTAGGTGATTCATGCATCTCATCTTAATTCATTCTGGTAATTAAGTGCAAGGCAAAATGGTTAATACAACAGATATGACTGTATCCAGAATGCTTCCCTAAATTTAACCCAAAGCATGTTGAAACAGGTGGCCATGGAATCACATCCTTGAAAATTAATGCAAGACTTCACATAATACACCTTGCTTCTCACTCTATATACTGATTCTGTATAACTGTCATATCTAAATGTGAGAACTTTGCAGTGCTCCACAGTAAAAAAAAAAAATGAAATTTTTCAGTGGTTTATAGTTTTGCTTTGGTTATATGAGCATACCAATCACTGCTGCAAAACAAGAAGTGTCATTGCTAAATGAGCCTTTCCAGTCACCCTGGAACCAAAAATGCAATTTTGTTTTCTGGCTTCTTTTTGACACATCAGTCAGGACTGACCATTAGCATCTTAGTTAGCAGCCACTAGACTTGTGTCAAGTCGTGTTTCCTTGTCAGGTGTCCATCCACTTTTCACAAACATGCAATGTTCCGGTGCGACCAATACCAGACGTGATGCAACCTCTCATTTTACTGAGATTATCGAAGTTGTCATTAACCCACATGGCGTTGCAATTCAGTAAAGCCCACGTGACTTTGGGACCTCTCCATTTTTACCATAACCTCAAATACGCGATAAAGGTTAGCATGACCAACAATTATTGGTCGAGACTAATGGCAAAACAGATAAAATAAAGGCATCAGGTACCTGCGGAACGTGTCAAGCGGTAAACGCATCCATGACGATCAATGTAAGCAAACGGTACATGCGTCGGAAATGTCGACGAAGCTTGTAAACAAACCTTGAGGGCGCAACTTCACTAATTTTTAATAACGGTACCAAAAATTGGTAAATATGGTCCAACACAGCTTCCGCGCGTTCATGATATAAAATTGCCCAACCCAACAAGGATGGAACTTGTCGAAAATGACTGGAGGCTGCAAAAAAGGTTTTGGAACCCATTCTCTCCAGTCAAGGACCATAGACCATCTGCAACTTTGAGAGCACGTACCCCTCCATAGCAGGGGAAGTGTAAATTATGTTTTAATAAATTTGCACACCTAACGACCACATCGCCATTGTTGCTAAATGGATTTGTTTAGCAGTTAATAAGGCTGCAACTTGCCAGTACGTAACACTGTCAATGGTTTATCTAATCCTAATGAAATTAAGGCTACAGATGTCTCTGCTTGGCAAAATAAGAAACATTTTCAAAAACATCTACATTCGTGCGCTTTTAGGACCAGGCTTCCTAAAGCACACATGCGGAGCTCCCAATGACGTACACATTTCATATTTCATCTATGACACCCGATCTTCATTGCAAACCCAACTCCAAAGACCGCAGCTTATCCTGATAAGCCTTGATGTCTTTCCAACAAGGCCAAAACACGGGGTTATTTCATCCATAAACTTCATTGCTTCAACTTCATGGCCTTTGTAAAGTGTATTTGGTTGGCCCTGCAGAGCATACACAGCAAAACGCAGCTTCTTCGTCTTAGCGTTGTTCACTTGAGCTCAAACTGACCCTTAGATTACAGTTTGTGCGTTGTGTTGGAGGGCAAGCACAATAGATCAATGTCCAATTCTTCGACTTTATCAGCTACCTCTTCCGACATGTGACTTCGGTGGCCATCCACAACCAGGAGCACGCGGCCAGTGGGAGTAAAACGCTGAAAGTGATCCAGCCACTGCAAGAAAATACCGCTGGTGAAGTAACTGCTGTCAGAGATGGCAACTTCACTTGCAGGGGCAGGTAGACACCGTAGTGAGACTGCTTGCGGGCGTCTTTGTACACTGCAGGAGGCGGGATGTAGGAACCGACTGCGTTGCCGGCCGCCATGAATACGGTTTCCGCTTCCTCTGAAGGAGCCTGCTGAAATACGCATTTGCCCCCGTCACATGTCACCACACGAGGCGCCTTTCCAACGGTGAGCTGTGCAACCGACTCGTCTGTGTTGTAGATTGCTTCTGGTCTGTGAAGCAGAGATTTTCCTTCATGCTGTCTTGCAGCAGGTCAGTATTCCCGTTTGTAAGTAAAGGTATCTTGGGTCAGTATAGCTGCAGTGTGACGTCAGACGCCGTCGACATGGCAGCACGGGCGGAGACTGCCGTGTTGCCATGGCGACTGCAGGACTGCCGCGCGGCCGCGGCGTGAGGCGTGAGAAGAGAAAAAGAAGAGAGAAGCGTTCCATGAGGGGAGTACTTGGCGTTTTGCGTTAGTGGTAGGTGCCGCGGAAAAGTCTTAAGGCAGACTTTGCCCCTCGTTCCTTGAAATAAAACTTTTCCGCACGTGCATTAGCTCTTAACGACACCCTCTTCACATTTTGCCTCCCAGCGAAGTTTAGTTTCTCTGCTTGTCGAATGGACAGCTCGGGCGAACGCCTCATGAACCCACGGAACCATTTTTTCCGCTGGTAAACAGCTTTGTTTTAACAATTTTTTACAGAAATGTAACACCAGTGAGCGAATCTTGTTTGCAGTTAGCCCGTAGCTAGTCCTTCCTAACCTTGCCAGCCTGGATGCAAAAGTGGCCGCTTCTTCCTCAGACAGGAGAGGCGGTCTCCCTGGCTTGTCTTGCAGTTCAGCTCGCAGGTGGTCTCTCAGTGTTCTCATCGGAATATTGTGGGCCTTACTGGCTTTGTGGAGGCTTGGGTGACGTGCCGTGCGGCAGAAACAGCTGCCCGAAGCCCTTCCCTTGTGCACTTCACCTTAGGCTTTCTCATGCTGGGAGCGTAAGGAGGAATGACCTGACAGAAAGGAAAACGAAAAGAGACAAATAAGACAGGACTGGAGATCTGTAACACAAAACACAGCTGGGTATGGTAAGCATGTGTGTGATGAACAGGGTCAAAGACGCTAGCATTAGCGAAGTATGAAACCAGGAGGGATATGAACACCTCCCACCGCCATCAGGACTTCCATTCATGAAAAAAACCTTCCATCCTAAACCCACTCCTACCCTGCTCGGGATTTCCGGGAATGCGATGAGGCTTATGGTTGAGGTGTTTGACTCAGCCTTGAAAAGGAGGAATGCGCACGTGCAGAGCGTTAGAAAGTAAAAGGAGAGAAAGCTAGTCGCCACCACCAGACTATAAACTGTTGATGCTTTGACATTAATGCTGCTAACCGTTTGTGAATACATAATGAGGAGGTGCAATACCCTAACCGAAAAGTCAAAACGATCGCTCCCTCATCAGAGCAGACCAGCGACACCCAGGCTCGTGCTGCAGTGACAAACCTAGCAGCACGAGAGGCATGCTACCTCTCCAAAAGGAGCCGCAAAAACGGGAGCTCCTAGCAAAAATGTAAGCTTGGTGTAAGAAGAGGTCGAAATTGTTATTGCCCATAGGCCAATCAACCGTTAGGTCCGAACCCAGAACTGCCACAGCCTTTGCCAGCACGAATGTAAATAGATCCCTACCAAAATCAGGGATTCCGCTTAACCCTATTCCCGGCAGGTGGGGGGCTGAATCTGTCCCCCTCGGTTTTGTGCTTGCCAATTCCAGGATTCTTGACGCATCTTCACGAAGCTTAACCATTTTTCCTAGCTATTCTTTCCACGCACTGCGACAGCATTTCAAAATTCTATTTTGCTCAGGGACGGAGCCAGGCAACGTTTTTGAGAGCCACCTCGGGCCATTTTTGGCCCTGCTGAGGGTAACATGGAAAATTACTTCCAAAAATAGCGTTTTTAAAGCTAAAACTAAAACCTTTATATGGGTGTATAGCTAAATAGCTAGGTAATATGCAAATACAATTTTGTTTGTCTGAAGTCACTTTACAAGGTCAGGTCAAGGTCAAGATACAAAATTTGATTTTGTAGCAGCTAAATTAGGCGCTATTTTTTCAAATATCAAACTCAGCACATATATGACGAAGAATGGTACACTCTACTTGTGTATCAAGTTTCAGCTTGATATCAGGTCGGGCCACGAAGCTATGACCTAAAATGTCAGTGCGCGTACGACAGCTGTAAACTGGAGTTTTTGAAACAGGATGAATTCAAATGGCTGAAAACGTTTTCAGATAACATTTAATGCACACGAGATCATTCCAAGTGACTCCAAGGTCACTGGGGGTCATTAAGGCCAAAGGTCATAAGTTGACTAAAGAACATGTGACCGTGACAGTTCCTCCTTCTTCATGTTCCTGGCACCGTCTATGCTAACATTATACAAACATCGTAATACGATTTGCACTTCTTCAGCATAACATGACTAGTAGAACCCAAAAAGCGTTTTTTTGTCCATTTATTTGTTGAAAAACTAATCCTCCTATTTTTGAAACCTTGTAAACGCCTATGAATCTTTTCAGATTTGAAATGCATGTACCAGTGGTAAAAGCCCCATCGATAATCTCTCGAGTCCATGCAAATTTCATCGAAATCGGTAAATAAACAACTGAGTTATAAGAGTCCAAAAATTCTCCACATTTCGAAATTTTTGCCCCCGTATCCACCTTCTCAAAATTTTGAAAACTTCTTTTGTAAAGTGTAGTTTACGTCATGACAAATCGATTGCCGTTTGTTGCGATGAAATCGGATATGTAGTTCTCGAGATCTCAGGGGGGCTAAACCCCCTGCCGGGAATCGACCATACCGTTTAGCCCTCCGGGAATAGAGTTAAGCCCACTGAAGTCCTTTTGATCGAAAGTGTGCGACGCCATCGTTACCCATGTCAACGAACGAGTGCGTGATTAGGAAACGCGACGATGTGCACTTTTGGGAACATTGTCCCTAATCACACACACATGACGTTTTACGTTCATACAAAGTGACTGACGCGTTCTAGGTATTAATAATCTAAAAAAAGCGGGGAGAGCAGGTTTTTCTCGTCCCGATGCCGCCCAGCTGAAGAGCCGGATGATATTTTTCTTAGTTCAAAAGCATTCTGTGTGGAGGTATGCAAATTCGAGCAAGCACGGTTTCAGGAAGATACCGAAGTCAACGTTTCAAACAAAACTGTCCTATTGCAGCTAAAACAGATCTAACCTATCTTAGCGATGCTCACGTGGCGCAAAACAGGGAAGGCGCGTTAGCGCGGCACAATCAGCTGGATGCCGTTGGTCTCGAGCCTCACTTACGTACCATTTCCTTGCGTTCGTGCGTTATAAGGAACCGTGCCTAATCAGGGCACTTTTTCCCCATATTCAAGTTACCTTCCTGCAGCCCACCCAGAACCAAGGGATTGGAATCTTCCATGAATTACATGACACATTTTAGTGGCATTTTGTTTGTCCATTCCGCCACCAGTAGATTCTTTTTTTTGGACATAGTATCCATCTCTTTGTCGGTAGCATGACACCTCGGTCACGGGTCTGCCCCATGGATTACGTTTAACCCTATTCCCGGAGGGCTAGACGGTATGGCCGATTCCCGGCAGGGGGGGGCGGATTCGGCCCCCCCTGAGATCCGAGAACACTATCCGATTTCGTCCAACAAACGGCGATCGATTTGCCGTACGGAACTACATTTTTATAAAAAGAAATTTCAAAATTTTGAAATTTGTGGATACAGCAAAAATGTCAAAATGGGGGTACTTTTTGACTTCTTATAACTCCCTTGTTTATGGACCGATTTCGATGAAACTGGCATCAATCGAGAGATTATGGATAGGGCTTTTACCATGGGTATGCAAATTTGAAATTTTGAGAAAATTCATGGGCGTTCACAGGGTTTCAAAAATAGGAGGATTAGTTTTCTAATAACGGAATGAACAAAAGAGGCCAAAACACTTTTTTAGCTTCTGCTAGTCATGTTATGCTAAAGAAGTACAAATCGCATTACAATGTTTGTGTAATGTTAGCATAGGCGGTGCCAGGGACATAAAAAAGGGGGAAATGTCATGGTCACACGTTTCTCAGATCAACTTGTGACCTTTGACCTTAAATGACCTCCAGTGACCTTGGAGTCACCTGGAATGATGTCGTATGCATTCAATATTATCTGTAAACGTTTTTAATCGATTGAATTCACTCTATTCCAAAAAATTCATTTTTTGGTTTTTTTTTTTTGGGGTGGCGCCCTTAAATTTTAGGTTTAATCTCCTTAACCCGACCTTATATCAAGCTAAAACTTGGTAAAGAAGTAGAGGGCATCTTTCTACGTCAATATATTCGGGTTTGGCATTTAAAAACGGCCCGAAATTATTGCAAAAAACAAATTTTGACTTTTACCTGACCTACCTTGTAAAGTGACCTCAGATAAACAAAATTACATATGCACATTTCCCAACTATTTAGCTATATATTCATATGAAGTTTTAAGTTCTATCTTAAAAACTCTGTTTTTGGCAGACATTTTCCTTTTACCCTCAACATGGCCAAAAATGACCTGAGGTGCCTCCCAAAAACGTTGCCTGGCTCCGCCCCTGAGCAAAATAGAATTTTGAAATTTTGTCACGGCGCGTAGAAGGAATAGCTAGGAAAAGTGACCAAGTTTTGTGAAGCTGCGTTAAAAAGCCTGGAATTGGCAAGCAAAAAACCCGAGGGGGGGGCGGATACCGCCCCCCCCCCCCCCTGCCGGGAATAGGGTTAAGTTCATCCATGGCCTCCCTTTTTCAGCATTCACCGTTACGCATGAGGGGAAAACGCGGTGGGATGATTGTAATTTCCGCTACACCAAATTTTAGCAGTGAGTGTTTCCAAAACTGGGGGTAGCATAAAACCACCCATACGCCCAGTCGTACTTTTCCGCTAAATTACGAAGTGCAAAATAAGAAATAAATTACACAGCAGAGGCCTACAAATTATGGAACAATGACATCACAGAGCGCTCAGCACCGAAATAGCTGGGCACCTTTCAAGCTAACTTTGACTAGGGGTAGTTACGAGAATTGGTACGCATGCGTACCATCCTCCCGTTAAAAACAATGGTGCAAATGTCCAATGGCACCGAAAACAATCTACCTCAGTTACCTCCAAAGCAGGTTTCAATTAAAATGGTACCCACATACTAAGTGCCATGTTACCTTTCGCTAAATAGCATGTAAATAAAATCGATCACACTCCCCACAAAATATTCCTGACATAGGAACTGGGCTACAACATACATCATATGTATACCATCCTTACTGGGCGTTCCTTGCATCGGCGAGAAGGTTGCCGAGAATGTGAACCGGCTCAACAAGTGGCGTTAAGAGCAATGGTCCCCGCCCCTGGATACGGCATAATATGTGAAGGGTACGCAGTGTGCACCATTTAGTTCGCTGCACTTTTCAGTGCTGTTTTACGCAGTGCTGTCGTGTGAACCTGTAACTGGCGGAAAAAGAAAAGGCTTTTCTAAGTCATTTCCATTAAAATCGAGAATGAAATGGTTGAAATTAGTTGAGAAAATAATATGGGGGGGGGGCAAAACTCAGTATAGGGGACCGACCATGCTGATCTTTGTCACACCTACTTTCCAAGCAATGCTCCATCCGTTATGCTACGCTGATAGAATAGCAAATAATGTTTGATTATCATAGGCTGGCAACAACGGACCCAATGTACTTGTACTTAGGGGGGGGGACAACCTCCATTTATGTAACCTAGCCTTCCCTCAAATGTCGATGTCTGTCCGGATTTCGGCCGCTTACTTTCGCTTTTCCGGAATTAACGTGCGTGTGTGCGTGTGTCTGTGTGTGTGGTTGTTTGTGTGTTTAAGTGTTTGAAGAACAAAAAATGGACCTTTTTCGTCCGAAAAAAGTCCCCTGTCCTCCCTTCTGATTCCATGGCGTATTCTGTGCGGGGGCTGTGAGGAAGAAGTTGCAGTCCCAGAAGTTCTTTCAGAAGTGAATGGTTATTGGCAATTTGTCTCCCGAATTTTTAAGGTATGAAATGGGTGTTTCCCATAAGGGACACAATTTTTCCAGTTTTGAATGTTAAGAAAAGGAATCAATCGGATCTAGAAAAAGAGCTTGTAGGCACTCGATAATACCGCCATTACTTGATGACCTGGCCTGATCTGGTAATATTTCTTGACAAAAGGCTTGGAAAAGATGTAAGGTCAGCTTTTGCAAATTTCATGTTCTTGACGCCTTCCGTTCACTGGAAGCAGTTCAAGAAAAAGCTCCATCGGCTGTTGGCGACCATCATCCGACTCTTTCGCAACATGGACCGGACATCCGACTCTTTCGTCCGGCCGGGTTGCAAATCGCTCAAATAGGACTAACGAGCCTCACCAAAGATGATTCTCGTGCCAGTCCGCGCGAAACCAGGCAACACGTAACTCATACCTGGCATTCCAAAGCTATTTGCAGCGGCAAATCAAGGCGCCGTACCCGATCTGAACTGATCCCGGTTTTCGCCGATGCTGCCGGCTCCAGAGTACACTTCACGAGCCCGGATATCCGCCATGGACGAGAGCGGCAGTGAGGCATGCACGAGTGCAGACCGAGCGTATACTTCTGCCGTTCGACGGTGGCAGTGGAAAGCTGTGATCGATGCGACAGACAGCTCTGCCCGAGAAGGCGACGGTCTGAGCTATGCCGCAGCTCAATGCAGGATCATCGGCTTGGCACAAGTGCAAACCAGGCGGCGAAGCAGTGCATATTTTGGTTAAATTTTATGAAATATATTTCAAACTCTTTCCATTAAGTGGCATACGAGAGCACAATTTGCTTTTCTTTTTCTCGAAAAGGAAAATCGCAGGGACATTGCAAGATGTTTTACACCTGATGACACTCATGTTTCAATGGAGCACTGGACTTCGCAGCCCTGCTTAGTTAACAGGGTCCATGTTGCACTTCATTCTGTATGCGCCAAATATTCCGGTGCTCGGGAAAATGTTGGCATCGTTCATTCCTGCCCGTGTAGTCCAGCTCACGTAATGTCGCGGTACGCACAATGAAATGGTGCTAAATGGCGGTAAATACATTAAGGCAAAAAACATAGTGATGGAGAAAAAAGCACGTTTCTGTTGTGCTGAGTTAGTAAGCGGACCAGTAATGTCAACTTTTGCTCAGGACTTTGCCGAACTTTGGACCGCACAGCAGAGCAATCAATCAGTTGAAACTTTTCTGTGCTGTCTCACTCCACTTCGTGAGCGCTGCATACAATCATCACGCATAGCAGAATTCGGCGAACATAAAGAGATTTATTTTCGTAAGGATCAGTTCAGCAGCTGGCGACGCTTCTGCTGCATTTCCTTTTGCTTGCCAGACAACGGATGTGACCGTGTCTGCTTTACCACGTCTTCGTCGGTGACAGCGTGTGATTTATGCAGCATGTTTGCAGGTTCGTGCATGTCTCTGGTTGTCAACATGTCAGTATCTTTTTCGAAAGAGTGTCGCTGCATATGTGTAGTGTGCGGTCTGAGCCGGTACGTCTACCTGGCTTAACAGCGATCTTGCATCATGCAAAGAGAAATTGGTTGAGGCGATACCGTGAATGACAGTGTTTGGCCAAAGCCGTCATAGGAAAGCACATTGTATATCTAAGCACGTTTTCGTATGGAAATCCATAGCATACGAGTGATAATGTGATTAGTTTCTCATGCTGACTAAGACCAGTACATTCGTCAACGTCTTCATGGACTCGCTATCTTGCTCGGATGCGACCCAGTCATGTAGAAGCAAAGCCAGTAACAGTGCAGTTCATGCGTCTGGCTACGTATTTTCCAAAGCCTGTAACCGTTGTGACGGTTCAGATCTGAAGCCAGCGTACAGACGTGACGGCTACCGCATAAAGCGGGCATTCTCCCACATCGATGTGGGGTCGTTTCAGAGTTGGTGTGGCGAGAACCGTGTTATGGCTGCTTCTTTTCCATGCTGCCTCATAAAAAAGACATTCAAAATTGTCAAGAGTTGGTATGGCAGCTGGCATATAGGCTACTCCACCCTTGTTCTTCTACAAAGCAAACGAAAATTCCATGTCCGCAGTCGCCAGAGGAAGTGGGTAACGACAGCATCGAAAAGAAACAGTTTCTGTCTGTCACCTACGTCAGAGGACAACAAAAACAGGCGCAGATCCAGGGTTTCAGGAGAGGGGGGTATCTCAAAAATAGACGCGACGCCCCCCCCCCCCCGTCTTCCCCTCAGCACCCGACATTCTCTTCTCGACACTCAAAAATTCTCCGTAAACTTATGAAAAGTCAACGGAAAAGGAAGATAAGCACCCTCTTTCCCCTGGATTCCCCTGGATCAGCGCCTGGAAACAATCCCGGCAGTAGATTTCTCGTGACGTCACAGGCGGCTGGACGTGACGTCAATGCCCTGCAGCGGTGCGGCGCGTGCGGCCGCTGGCGCGCCGTTAATTGGCGCAGGCCGGATACAGCACTGAACAGTCGACGTCTTCCTGGGAGGCCTGGATCACCCAGCAGAGGTCGGTGAAGCGGTGGCCGGAAGACTTCGACATTAGCCACGACAGCGGCAGGCTGGAAGCAGACCACGCGTTAGCGCACCATCCAACCGAGTCGCAAAGGAAAAAGATGTTGGGGCATGGTTAAAGCCATTGTTATGGAGTAATTCTCGGACGTTTCGTTTTTTGGCCTGTATTTTCATGATTGTAACAGTGTGCTTGTGCACCGTGGTGTTAAAATGAACATTAGTGAAGTACTGATTTTTAAGAAAAGAAGATGAGATAAGACGTCGTTGGGGCATTCTACGAAAGAATGTGGTCTGAAATGGTTCATTCAGTCGCCGCACACTTCACTAACGCTTCACGTCTGTCCAGTTACCAAAATGTTATTTTCCTATGTGAACGGCGGCACCGAACAGATGCAGCGACACATGACTTTCTCTGTTCGTATCCCTGCAACTTAAGTGTTGAAATGCATGCAACAGCGGCAAACGCCTCGAATAATATCAGACTAAAGTCGTTCGCGTTGGATTACCAGCTCGTTATTCCCTGAAATTCGCACAACAAATGGATGGTGTGGTTTCCATTCACCCTGGTGAGGACTCGCAGTCCGTCGACCTGGTTCAGAAATTCTATCGTCTGTAGGCAGTTATTGGCACGCCGTGCTCTTTTTATGACAGGCCCAGTTTCTTGCTGTTCCGCCTTTAAACGCAACCCAGTTTCACGGCGAATTTGAATTCACTTTGCAAGTCGATTGGCTGCAGCGTGGCACGCGAAAACTGTCGTAAAACATGACTGCTGCGCGGCTGGGAGGCTGTCTGCAGGGTCGGGTACATCGATCAGCTGCAGGTAGTGGAAATTACAGAGCGGCGCCGGAACTGAGGAGTCCTCCCCGAGGATAGCACCTGTTGACCCGCCGCTGTGGATCCCCAGGCAGGGTGGGCAGGACCCAGAGGATTCCACGATTACATCGGGAGACTGCAGTTGAGTCCATCTACCACAGGTGAAGACCGAATCACGAGTTTTTTGACGTCTTTGTGAAGTCATTTATTCGATCTTAGCGAGTTCGGACTCCTTCGCTCGTAGTGCGTTGATTTACCCGACGTGTTTAGCAAGGAATTTCCAGACGTCTTCAAAAAGACGATTTTCCGAAAAGGCGAAGTTCGCTGAGTCAGCCGAAAAGTTGTGTTAAATCAATGATTGCCGGATGAAAAAACTGAACTCATGGAACGAGAAATCCGCTCACTGTCTCAAGTGGTGGATATACCTGCCTTGCGTCTGTTTGATAAGAGCATCTTCAGCCGAGTTGACAAATCCTTTCTTATCTAGCCGGCTGCCTGCAGCAGTTTCCTTACTAGATATGAGCGTCTAACATGTACATCTGACACGTCTATCTGATATGGTTATCTGACCAGAAGTGCACCAGCGTGACCAGCGACACTGATCTCTGGCACTACTTTTTAGTACCGATGTTTGGTACGGTGATCTGACCACTGGTACGGTTGCGAAGCCAGAGATACAGCTGTCTGATATGGTTACCTGGCCAGAGGTGCGGCTGTCTGGTATGGTTACCCGGCCAGAGGTACGGCTGTCTGCTATGGTTACCTGGCCAGAGGTACGGCTGTCTGCTGTGGTTACCTGGCCAGAGGCACGGCTGTCTGCTGTGGTTACCTGGCCAGAGGCACGGCTGTCTGCTGTGGTTACCTGGCCAGAGGCACGGCTGTCTGGTATGGTTACCCGGCCAGAGGTACGGCTGTCTGCTGTGGTTACCTGGCCAGAGGCACGGCTGTCTGCTGTGGTTACCTGGCCAGAGGTACGGCTGTCTGCTGTGGTTACCTGGCCAGAGGTACGGCTGTCTGGTATGGTTACCCGGCCAGAGGTACGGCTGTCTGCTGTGGTTACCTGGCCAGAGGTACGGCTGTCTGCTGTGGTTACCTGGCCAGAGGTACGGCTGTCTGGTATGGTTACCTGGCCAGAGGTACGGCTGTCTGCTGTGGTTACCTGGCCAGCGGCACGGCTGTCTGCTATGGTTACCTGGCCAGAGGCACGGCTGTCTGCTGTGGTTACCTGGCCAGAGGCACGGCTGTCTGGTACGGCTGTCCTGCGCCGCGGCTGTTCTGCACCAGCTGACAGAGGTCGTACTGCACGCAGGACAGGTCGGCCGGCGCGGTCGCCACCGACGCCATCTGGGCGACGAACTCGAGACCCTGCTGGTCCAGCTGCGGGAACGCTGAAACCGGGGCAGTCAATGTGACCGGCGTTTCCTGTCGGCGATCGGCACTTCCGGCGAGCATTCAGCCGTGCTGTTGAGGCAAGGGTGAGGCGATTCGCTTTGGTCGGCGCCGCGCCGAGAAGAGCTCCGCGGAGATCGCCGAGTAACGTCATGGTGACGTCACTAATCCCTGTTCCTGGTGTTTGTTACCCGGCGAGCGGGTTAGGGGAGGTGTAGAACGCTGGAGAAATGAGATCGGTGCGGTGGTAACGCTGGAGGTACATTGAAAGACAATCAAACTCTAAATTCGACGAGATTATTTCGTTGACAGTGCCTCATGGAAGGGGACAAAACATTTCAACTACGGAATAGCTGAAGAGGGCTTATTCGCAATGCAGCTACTGTCATTTGAACGTATGTATTTGGTATTGGAGTTTTTGATGTCTCATCAGAGGAGCCATTAACGCGAAGAGCTACGTTAGCATTATCTAGGCCGTTATGTTACCGCACATCAGTCGAAGCGGAACGCAGTCTCATATTTCGCAAGATTGCCTGAAGTCAAGGAAAATAACGTCAAGTCAGCCGGAAATCGGGTAATTATTCTGCAAAATAACGCATACAATCCCGCCTGCTCGCGCCCCCCGCCCCCTCCGCCCTCCCTTCCCCATCGCCGGCCAAACGCACGGTCTCCGTCCACTCACCGGCGCCCTCGCGTCCGTTATTGTTGGTGTTGGTCGTCGTCGTCGTCATCGTGGTCATCATCGTCATGGTCCTCATGATGGTCATCATCGAGATCCTGAGGGCGCGCGACGACTGCGACAGAGAGTAGCCAGAGAGGGCGCCGAGCGAGGCGAGGCCGGCCAGCGCGCCCACCATCTCGGCGAAGCAGTCGTCGCTCGCCTGGCGCGCCTCGGTGCCGCCGCCCGCCGCCGGCCGCGACGGCTGCAGCAGCTCGGCGCCGGCGCACGTGGCGGCGACGGTGGCGCGCGTCAGCCAGGGATCGGCGCCGGCGTGGCGGCCGGTCGTCATCGTCGTCGTCATCGACGTGTCCTGGCTGTTGAGCAGGAGATAGATGCCGAACGCCAGCAGCGAGGCGGCGCCGGCGCCGACGCCGATTGTCTGGAAGTCGCCACACGCGTCGCCGTCTGGCTTGCCGCCGTGGGTGTCGTACGCCGAGTACGAGTAGCTCGAGTACGCGTCCGACTTGGCCTGGGCGGTGGAGGCGTAGATGGCGTCGTACGTGAGCCGCGGCGTGGTGGCGTCCAGCGCGGCCGTGCTGCTGGGCGGCGGCAGGAAGCTGGCGGCGGCCAGCGGCGCTGCGGCCAGCGCCAGCGCCAGACTCCGGGCGGGACGCATCTCGGAGGGGCGGCTGCCGTCTGCTCGCGGGTTAGGGAGGCAGGACACTGCGGCGGCGGCGGCGCCGGCCCGGCTTCAAGGCGCCGCGTGACGGCGTAACGGGCCGGTGACGGGCGGCCGGCGCGACGGGTGACCGGCGCCGGCCGCGGGTTACGGGTCGCGGACTCAGGTCACGGGTCACGGACCGCGGCCCGCGTGGAGGGGTGTCCGGTCTGTCCAGTCGGCGCTGGCAGCCGGCGGACCCTGGACGAGCGCCGAGCGCGCTGATTGGTGGACCCGTCCGCTGGAGGACGCCGGAGATTGGTCGCTGCTGTCGTGGAGCAGCGCGGACCGGAACCATCTCGGTCTCGAGACTGCGGAAGCGGTCCTGCTGAAGTTATGTTACTGCTGCTACTCTGACCTGAACCGCACACGACCTGTCCTATTCAGCTCAAGCGTTTCGAAGAGCGGCGATTCATGAGGGGCCAATATGGGTCGAGGGAGGCCTTCCTAGCTTTCGAACTACAGCACAAAGCAGAGATATAGGACGACCGACGACTGTCCAGAAACGTCTTTGGACAGACCCCAAAACCCCCGAAACCATAGTTTCGTATTCGTACGCTCTGCTCTTGCTTATTGTCTTCCGGATGTGAGGAAACGATCGAGACCGTTCAGTCAGCGGCGTCAAAAATTCCACTCGCGGTCGTGAAGGAGAACTTGCATCATTGCACGCTGTATTGGTAATATATTTGTCGGTGGATATACATACCGTGCCACGAAGGCTTACGTCACATCTCAGCAGTTCGTCAGAACACTGGTCTTCCTCTGAACACGAATCTTCCTATTACGAGTGTGCGGCACGTTTTTTGAATGAAATGTCCCGCAAAAGGAAATATGAAGACCCTTTCGCTTATCTTTGAATGAGAGAAGAGCAGAATGCGATGCGTCCTTCCACGCCCGTGTGATCCAAATACGCTGCATACCAAAGCCGGACATTCGTACAAAAATGCATCAGATCAGATCATACTATTTCCCAAAAAGTTTTTGATATTTTCTGGATTGGCAACAAATGCACGGTCCTTGTGCATTGGTAATAACTATATCCTATAGATTAATACGGTCAGGCTTGGATGTAGGCTGAGGAATCACGTTGCTGAGAAAGAGATGAAATAAGAATAAAGATGATGGAAATAAACAAGCAGATAAGTCAACAAACATTTAGATAAACTGCCAGCCTCTTCCTGGTTCAATTCAAGTTTATCTTTTTATTTCGCACGCTTATGCTACTTAACTGGGACTACATTCCATGAGTGCAATCGCCTTAAACTCAGGATTAGGCTTCTGGTGAGCGTTTTCCACTTCTCATAGTTGGTGCAGGTAATGGCGACAACATTAAGTCGCATCTTTTAATTGTGTATCTGTGAGTATATCCGGAGATCTTAGCGGTTTTGGAGAGTGTAGAACCCCAGAGTTCAGACATTGTAACACTAGTCCCATAGAGACGGCTGGAACGAAAGGGTCGGAAATCCTATGCAGACCCCTCCCCCTCAAAAAAAAAAAAACAAGAAATATTCTGTCATACGTGTGAGCATGACGAACAGCAGTATAATGGGCCTTCACGCATTATGTAGTTTGTAAAACGTCGCATCAGATTTCACCTATATGTCTTACTTGCTACTTGTGTTGCTCATATCACCTATAAGTTCTGCAAGTCCAACGACCTCCAAGCTCCAGAATGCTGGCATTTACAGCGCCCTAGAAGGAGATTTAAGAGAAATTGCGAAGATCTCTAAGATGGGTTATTTACCTTCATTTTCTTTTTATTCAGTCCATGCTCACCCTACCCTCATTGCTCACAATTAGATTTTCAACTCGTCAAGGTCCGTTTCTGTCTTGCTAACGCGGAACCCGTTTTACGATGGCCCATGTTTCCGAACGAATTCACTAGCGCATAATCTGCTGGTGGAATCCGCAACGAACGCTGCATAATTCGATTGATCTCTGCCTGCAGAAAAGGCGTAAACTCTTCCATCGGTCACGACTGGTGGGCCAGTAAACGACCGATCTTCGATAGGCTCCACCACGTAGTCGGAAGGTTGCATGCCTGTTTACAAGGTGACTGGGAGGTTCAGCACACCTTTTCCAGTCCATGGCGTATGCTGTTGGATTGACGTAGCCTGAACAATGAGACAAGTCTGAGTTTTCTCAGCTGCGCTCGACACTCACCACAGTCACATGCATCTTTTGAATGTCTGTCGAAGTCGCTGTCAGTCAAAAAAGCAATAACATCTTTTTATGGCCAACTTAACTTTGATGATATCCATTTGATTACTCGCAACCTGCTGCTCTTCTGGTCATTTCTCGTCTGCCTCTACCATCTACCCATTTTCAGTTCTCAGCCACTGTTCTCTGTCAATCTGCTGCTACCGCGTTCATTCCACGTTCATCACTCTTCTGTTTACGGCTAGTGCGCCACTCTTAGGCCCATTCCAAGTCTGACGCTCCCTCACCGTATACCACACCTACCTACTCCCGAAACCCCGCCTGACCTCCAGTGACCTCTTTTATGAGGTCCTAAAACTAGCTCCAAGTCGAATTTATCGCCGATGCAGTTACCGCCTTCTCAAGAGGCTTGTAACGGAATCACGAAACTGGGAATCGATTCGCTCCTGATTCGCAGTCCAGGAATGTGATTCTAGGTCTGGTCCTGATTCACATGAAGACGAGCATTGGTTCGATTCTGATTAAAAAACTATTTTTTGCTACAAGCAGTTGGTTCCATTCCATAATTTACATTTTAGTGCTATACGAAAGTACAAAAACTGTGTTTGTGCTTGATGTTGTTTTTTTCCTTTTTGTTTTGTCATAAATGCAACAGCCAAGTCCTGGGTCTTGTGTCATCCCAATGCCTGCTTTGTTATAGATCACAGGAAAGTATCAGGCAAGCGATGGCAGCCGCAAAAAAAAACAATATGAATTGGGAGCTGGGATTTGTGGTTGGCTGCTTGCCCCTTTTCTTTAGAATGTGGGCATATCAAATATCAAAGACAAGTTAGCATTAGGGTATGCTCTAACTATAGGCACTTAAGGGCCAGGCATTTAGTAAAGGGGTAGAATGTGTACATTTTATGACAACAGCAAAGCTTATGTTTTATTTTTTATTGAATCATAAATGAAATCTTAATCTCCTGTTCAAATTTAGTTCTACTCTCAATGTTGTAAGACATCATTGCTATTCCTAAAAACATTGATGATAAACGTTCTCATTTACTAGGTAAGCAAAGCATGCATTTATTTGGGTCAGCGTTTTGGAATCAGTTCTGAAAACTGGCTCCCAACAACTTTGGAGCCGACTCGATTCTGATTCCTGTCCCGAAAAGGTGATTCTGATTCCGATTTTGACTCACGGTTGTCAAAAGGGAATTGATACTGATCCTGCCTCTCAAAATAGCTGGGGAATTGGAAACGGGTCCGATTCCATTCTGAACAGCTTACAAGTCTGCTTATCAAAGTCAGTCATTGTTTGCCAAAGGACAAAATTCGTGCTGCACGTGCCCTTTAATGCGACCAAAAATGCTTCAGGGCGCCGCGCCTTCTTGCTGCACTGGCCTGATGCACGCCGTGTGAAAATAATCAAGCTATTCCGCGTCTCGTCTTGACACCCGACTCGTAATAACTGGTTTCTGCTCCGTGATTTCGGTCATTTTCAGACTCTCAAATCCCTTTGCCATATGACAATAATCCCCGGCTGCATCATTCTGTTCCGGCCCGGCCGGGTCACGGCCGCTGACCCCGCCGGTGGTCACGAGGTCAGCGGCGGGCGGAACGCGCCGGTAACCGCTCTGACCAACCTGGTCACCGCGCAGCCCGCTGACCCAGGCGAGCGCAGCTAAACGGCCCGTAAATCTCACTGTCCTGATGGCCTGTCCGGCGGCTCCGTGCTGGACGGGCTGGGTGGGAGGGAGGTGATTTGCGCCGGCCGACAAGTCAGACGTTTCGTCACGGTAACTATCCGCCGCCGGCCGCTGCTGCGCCTCTCAGGCGAGGCCCTCGAGCCGGCAGTCCCGCTCTTTCGATCTTTTGCAGAGATCATTGCGCGGATCGTCACAACTCACGTAGGATCTGGCCTCCCCCCCCCCCGTCCGCCTGACCCGACCGTCGGAGGCGATCACATACCGGTCACGCACGAACCGCAAGCAGTAAACGCGCCACGCCGTCGCCGTATCGTAACCATCTCCCGCCGGCAAGTATACGCCTCGCCATGGACATCTACAACAGCTCGCAGTGGGCTTCAGGCGCGGCCGGTTGAGCCCGCAGCCATGCGTAACCCCGCTCACCCCCTCCCCCCGCCAGGCGAACCGTTGCCGGCAGGGGTCAACGCCGTCCGTTACCGACGACTTCGGCGCGCCAATCAAGCCGCGCCGCGGCGACACGCCGCCCGACGCAGACGCGTCGCCGCCGTCGCCGCGAGAAGATGGCGCCGCCGCGAGTCCTGCAGGCGCTGCTGCTGACCGTCGCCCTCGGCGGCGCCGCCCGCGCCGACTACTACGGCACCGGCTATTCCGACTACGGATACGGATACGGCGCGACGTACCCAACGTACCAGGAAGAGTGCGACTGCTCCAAGTACGAGCTGCTCGGATTGGGGTCGGGCGCGGCGGCGCTGCTCGCGTTCGGCGCCGTGCTGCTGCTGAGCCGCAACACGAACACGAACACGAACACGAACACGAACAGCTCGATGACCGGCCGCCAGGCGCCGACGGCGGACGATGGCAGCCCGCTGTCGGCAGCCGCCGTCGTTCTGGCATGCGCCGGCGGCGACCTGCTGACCGGCCAGGTCGGCTGGGACGACGTCGCAGAAGAGGCGCTCTCCGGGCTGGTGAGCGCCGCGGGCGCCGGGGCGGCGGGAGCGGATCTCCTGAACAGAGGTGCCCGCCTGGTGGACGGCTGGCGCGCGCTGGCCGCCAGCGGCGGCGTCAGCGGCCGCGCGGGAGGCGGCGGCGACAGCTGCGATTGTTTCCCAGGCCTCATCAGCGCGCTGACCGGCTTCGCAGCCCTCGGCGGCATCACCGGCTACTCGCTGTACCAGTCGAACCGCGCCCTGGCGGCAGCCAGGCGCGCAGCGTCGATGACGATGACGACGACGACGATGACGGGCGGCATGACCGGCATGACGGGCACGATGGGCCGGGCCAGCGACGGCCGTCGCGTGCTGGAGACTCTCCTGAAGGACCGTGAGTGCCGCCGGCCGGTCGGTGCCCACAGGTTCCACCGGCCGGCCAGTATGAGTCCCACCCCGGCCAGTCAGTGTAAATGAGTGCCACGCTCCGGGGAACCCATGTCCAGCATTCCGAGATGTTGACAATTAAGTAATTTGGAAAAATGTTCATTCTCGTGAAAAGTTTCACGCCGTATGCCCTGCGTTCCTCACTCAAGGGAGGTAATGAATGCTGGCGAGAAAAATGGTTCACTAACTAAATTCGTGTGCTGCCGTCGGTCTGTGCATTTTCGCATCGCCTGCACTGTGTTGCTTTTGCAAAACGTTTTGAGCTTGTCTTTGGCTTCACAGCATGTTTCATTTAATAGCTTAAGGAAACAAAGTTGTGGGCGCAGGGTGGTTTCAAAAGCTCTTTCCGAAATTTTCCGAAAATTCTGCGAACATGACAGCTGTGAATGCAACGTTTTACCCTAATCCTCTCATCGCGGCTTGCCGTTTGCATCAGACAAAACCGTGTCATTGTCATCCAGTGCGGTGACGTTCAGTTTACATGTACCAGCTGATAACAGCTTCTAACCACCGGTGGACCCAGACTGCGCCGACTGCGGGAGGCCAAAGCTCCGTTCGTGAGCGCAAACAATGTCCAACTGTTGATTTCTCCTCGGATTTTGGTCATTTGCTTCCGTAAAGTTTTTGTCGCCTCACATTTATTTCTTTTTTAAATAACATAAGATTTCTGCCCGGAAAACGCGGGGCCAAAACACATGCTGACCCTAAGTTTGCGAACAAAAGGGCAAGGGATTATGGCCACAGTTGTTCCATCCTGGTTCCGCCAGTGTTTATAAAGTCTTAACCCGCGCACGACCGTCGGTCCGTCCCGAACATCGGCGACTGGGGGGGGGCAGTTGACTGCCCCCCCTCTAACTCACGAACGGTTGGTCGCACGATAAAAATAAGCATACCGTTGGAAAGCCTGTGACGAGAAGAACTCGAAACTGGTCTTATTTTTAGTTTTAGATAATATGTAAGCCAATTTGCGCCCTATATATGTTTTCTCATAGCCGACTGCATGAGACCGAGAAATGGCCTGAATCTCAAGGGCTGTGACTAATAACGCAAAGGTAAAGGCACCAGCGCACAAGTAAATGTCCGCGGATGCCGATACACGTCTAATTTCCTCAGATTTGTTCAATATATACGCCGAAACGTTGAGTTAAAGACACCGTAATTCTTCCGGTCGGCCGTCAGTGTGCGCCGCTGCCGTATGCGGTACCAAATTGACGGGAACTATTTTTGGCGTTCCTTTATTTTCGCGAAAAAGGACAATCTATGCCAATTTTATTGATCTCTGTGGTTCTTGTGATGGTGTCTCATGCTTAAATTTTGGGAAAATTGATTAGTTGCCAATCTACAATGTTGGCGGAGCTTTATTCGCGAGAGCCTATTTATTTCCAAAATATGCTACTTTTTCCAACTTTTTGAGGTTCCTGGTATTAATTACGTCTGTGCAAGTTAGTTCTGCCATTTTCGACATTGCATTCTGAGTAGTTCATCGTCGATTTTGACGGTGGTGCATTTTGGCCCACTACAGTTATTCGTGACCTGACCTCAGGTCAATGGCTGGAGGTCACTGATACTTTGCCCAGTGACGGTAACTAGATGTCTGCCTCACTCCACACTAAAAATGTTATGGAATATTCCGTCAATTTCCGAAAAAAACGGCGATATGTCTTAAAAATGGGCTTGACCTTAGGTCAATGACCCGGAAAATTCCGAAAAATCTGAGATAGCAGATTTGTTGCATCTATCATGGTCACTACTCCCTGAAAGTATTATTGAGATATCTTGTTTTGCGAAAAAGTTAGAGGGCGCTAAACTTTTTTCGACATAGGTCCGTTTGACCTGACCTAGGTCAGGCACCTGACCTGACCTGAGGTCAAAATTTTGACACGAGATGTAAAATTGATGGTGCAAAAGGTACACAAAGTTTCGTGGCTCTGTGTTTGTTGGTTCTCTCAATTAAAAAAAAAAAAAGGGGGGGGGTTATTCTCCCCCCCAGTCGGGGACGGGTTAAGAAAAACGTTTCCATTCCTCGATTCCACATCGCAAAGACCATGAGCATTCAGTACCACAGAATAAACTTACATAAGAACTGGATGAATTTTTCTTCCCGAATGTCTGCCCAGTTCCTGTAATGCGAATAATTATAAATCAGCACATTAATGGTGGAGCAGAATTTGGTTATGGGATTATGGGTGATTATTGGACGAAAAATAACATGCTGCTTGCCGCGGCCAAAAAAAGTCTGAGGAACAGCATTATACCAAGTTCGAATTAGGCCGACGTCTGGCTTTTAACCTTCCGTATCATACTATCAATAATTGCGAGGACGACTAAACGAAGTTAGTACTACCGATGTTTCTTTTTATGACTTTGGCATGTGTTCAGTGTTCCTTCTGATTAAACACTCCAATCGAAATATGCTATGAAAAAGCGCAGGAACAAAATTTGATCAGGTGAGCTTGCAGGACACGCGTCGTCGTGGTAACCTCTGAAGACACTTATCGCATAACCGATGACGTACAAACGTCTGTGCGAGAGCCAGTTTTATACATGATCTCCTCGTGACCTGCTGGTGAATTGGTCTGCGTCCGGCGTTCATACGGATAAATTTATACATTATATACATGATACATACATTTCTACAGCCCACTACATGAGTGGAAGCATTTTACTGCAAGCAAACACCACAAAAGGCCTTTCCGTCGTCCTGACTTCTCGTTGAGCTTGCGACCCCGCCCCTCTGTCGACGCTGACGCCAGCGTTTCCGGGGTCTTTAGTGTCCGACTCGCCGGACCTGCTGACCAAGCTGGACATGGCGGCGCACCTGGCCAACGTCCTGCTGGGCTCCAACGAGCCGGCGTGCCAGCAGCTCGAGCTCTGCCGGCTGGGGCAGAGGGCGCTGCTCTCCGGACAGCCCTACGCCGACCTCGTGCCCCTCGTCAGGTACGCTGTCGAGCGGTGCGGTAAATTCAGAAACGGGTGTCACCTGTCAGGCAGGTCATCGAGTACATCGAGTCGCATATTAATCTTAGGAGCGGGTTCCTGTCGGTGGTGAGGAATCGGTGTGCTCCTGACCAAGCGACGTATCAACAGTGTATCACCATGGAACTACAGATGAGTAATCTGTCTAGGATGGTTTTAGTTTGCCTTCAGCAGTTGTGGCTATCACCTGTTGATATTTTTCCGATTTGAGATTGATATCATTCGCTGTTTTTTTCCAGTACAGGACAGGCAGTCATTTGCCTGATAAATAAAACAATTTACATACACCATATTTGCCGTACTTGATGCTAATTGATGTATAAGATCAAGTGACAGATTTTGTATAGCGACTGCGACTCAGCATTAAGTCCCATAGCACATGTGTTGCACGTATTGACATGTTTCTCTTGCTCCAGCCTACCGCTGTCGTCCATGATGGCAACCAAATCTGGCAACCGGTTCAGCGACCTCTGCTGGGCCGTGAAGTCGGCGACGAAAAGGCAAAGTTGCACCCTGCTCTACCCACAATGCAGCAGACACTAAGTGCCTCCAACGCCGAAGATCCTCGGAACCTCCCTGGAGACCGACGAAGAGGAAGTAGTTATTAACAATCTCCCCATTACAAACGCTACAGAACAGGGTCAGTGTTGTGTTCGTCGGGTACCACTCAGATGCAGTGTGCGGGTGAGCCCTCCTGGTAACAGGTTGAGTACGTGTGCTTGACGCGTGTACGACGCTGCCAAGTCTGCGCAGTGAACTCATTCATGGCGCAATACCTTCCGCGGCAGATTGACTTCAAGCGCCGTCACGCGCCGACCGAGCGTCGAGCCTTGGCCACGTCACAGCACACCGTCGACAGCCGGCGCCCCACTGTTGATGTCAGCGACATATCCCGGTCTGTCCAGTGTTGTTCATGAGTAACACCTGAGAACGTAAGGACAAGGACATTCCCCCAGTCTGGGAGGACTAAGGACGGTGCAGGTGACCCGTTGTCGTCTCATCACAGCGTGAGAAACAGTAAAAACAGAAACAGAAAACTCAGCAGCTGTCGGTCTGAATAGCCCCACGCGCACGTTTTTACTTTTTAATTGGTTAATTGATTACCTATTTATTTACGTATTCAATTTTATGAAAGGGTAATGCGCGTGACATACTGGTGGGGCAATGCCAACACTCGAAACCAACGGCGAACTTTGAACGAGAGACAAGTGAGGGTCCGATGTCCTTGACCGTTGCCTTCATTTTCCAGTTCTGTAGCTTGGATAAGCAGATACTTGTCATCCCGTAACCTGGCACGCGCAAGTGTCGCCTCCGTTCTTTTGAGTGTCGTTTCGAAACCGAGTGGGATGTGTTAGAGCGCGAAGTGGGAAGTAAGCCGATTAGATGCGTTTAGAGCGCGGAGTGGGTAGTAAGCCGATTAGATGCGTTTAGAGCGCGGAGTGGGTAGTAAGCCGATTAGATGCGTTTAGAGCGCGGAGTGGGTAGCAAGCGAATGGGATGTGTGTAGATTTAGGAGAAGGGAACAAGCGTTTCCATAAATTTTCCCGGTATGCTTTAGCTAGCTACTACTGACGACGCATTTGTGTGTGACGAGCCTGTTAGGGGTGTTTGGAGATGAATGTATTTATTGCGTGACGAATAAAATGCTGTTTAGAAGTGATAAAACGGCATAACCAAAGCACATAACAAAAAACACAAACGCAGCACACAAAAAAAAACAAGAAAAAACACAAAAAACACAAAACAGTGACATTTTGGGAGCACAGTGACACTGGTTCTTAAGTGCAACCTCGTGCAAAATTCGGAATCGAATTCATTACCATGTTAAGACTGATCAAGTGACTGACTTCGAATTCACCCGGCAAGAAACTTTTGGTCGACGTCAGGTTTCAGTTGTTGCGAAGAACAAAAAACATTTGCATATAATCACAGGAGAGAGTATACACACTTCCTTTATTACATTCAAATCATTGGTATGATGACTGAAGATTGTCAAGCACGCTAACGCTCCACTGGAATCCTTCGCTTGCGTTTAACCACGCAATCTTCCACTCCACCTAAAACTGCAGTTTGGGTAACGTACAGGAGAAAATGAATCGCTGAGATAAGATAAGATAAATCAGGATTTAATTTGCAAATTATTCAGAAGGAACTAGCGAAGCGAAGCAATTTAAACGTTTGGATGAAACGAAAAAGACGGTAAAATGGCAGCTTATGGTAGAGCGTAGAACGGGACGTACAATCGTTCATATTGCTTGTCCTTACTAAGCATGCACCTGGAAGCACGCATAACCTGCTGTTCCGATGCCTCTTTGCCTGCCGTCGCTTGTTGAATAGAGTGAATACGTAGTGGCAAGCATAAGCTTTTTTGAGCATTATTGGCTTGGCGTAGCATTTGGTTGTCCACAAAAGGATCAATACTTCCACTATAAAATAATTAAAATGGTAACAATGAGCCCCAGAGAAGCAGCCAGTTTGTGTGAATGAGAGAAATGCTCTGCGAAAGCTCCCCCGGATGAAGAGACCTAAACATGGAACAATGAGCTCTGAAATGGTTCTCCTGCTGTAATAATGCTCAACGTAAACGTGAAACTTAAGAATACTCAATTTACGCTGACCACTTGCTTTTTATACAAAGCAATGTAAAGCCAGCAAGAGCAGCATGTCTATGCCAACGCGTCTAGAAACAGTGCTAGTACGTTTTTTTACCTTTATGGACGTTGCGTTGCTCCCAATGACACAGACATAAAACCAAACCATTCGGCTGAGGGACTGATGCACATGCAACGACTGTGATAGGTGCAAGAGGCTGCGTGAGGAGACATACCGAGGAGACTGCACTTCTGCACAAATGAGTATCTCCATCACACTTCTGCCTGTGCAAGACATCGGAGTAATCCTCGATATTTGCATGGCTGCCATGGAGAACAAACGGTCACTCACCGAAAAGCAGGCGTTTGGTCTGGCGCGGCGTTGACCGGCACTTTTCACTCTAGGGACAATGCCCTCTACGATACATACATGCATACCGATATTCTCTCAGGAGGAGGATTGGAGCTGCCTCCTTTCGGCAACCCACGGCACTGTCTGGGAGGAAGGCCGGCCAGTGGCCGACGTCGATGCAAACATGCAAAAGGCCGACTTTCCGCCTCCCCGCTACAGGATTTTCAGAAGACTCGAATAAAAAAAATCTAACGCAACATGTTTTTATTAATCTGGCGCATTTTCTGTTCATTTAAAAGAAAAACATTAACGGATGCTGTTGTTGTTGCATTTATGCCGGAGCAAAGCCCCATCGGCTCTCTGTCCTGGCCGTGCTGAAGTCATCTTGTGCGGTGTTGCAGGGACCACATAGAGCAACGGTTCATATAATTGGCTTTGCGGCCTGTTCACAAAGGGTGATAAGGGGCATGCAAGTATTCGTGTCACGTTGTCGGTACTTCAACCGTGTCCAATACAGGCAGTCATCTTAGAACAGAGTTATACGATATTAGAAGTGTATAGTGATGGATTAATGACAGGCGAAGGCACTCCGAATCCGTGAGATCTAGAGCATTGTCCTTGCATCTGTCCTAAGTGTATGATGTGTGCATTCACCACCCGCACAGCTGCAAACGTTTTTAACTTCATTCTTTTATTTTCGGCGGTATGTTGCATGTTTATTAGCCACTTGGTAGCCTCCGAAACCGAAAAGTAACCAGCCAGGAAACAGCGGCGAGCCAGACGCGAGTCCAAATGGAGAGCGGAAACGAGGATCAAAAGCTTCTCCGGCGCGTGTGAAAATATAACAGCTGTCTGAAATCTGGAGGCAAAAATAAGTGAGAACAAATGAAGAGATTATTGAGCTTAAAAGTGAAGGCCCCCGATTCCCGCAGGCATCCGATACGACCGACATTCCACTCGGGAGGTTTCTGGATCCGTCTCGCTGCGGGACATAGGCTACGAGTGAACGAGTTCAACGGTTATCCAGTGTGACTGACGACCAAGTCTCTTTTCTCCTCCAGAACCCTTTATCAACGTCAACAGTTGCATCCAAGTGTTTATGTTTTTCTTTTAAATGAACAGAAAATGCGCGAGATTAATATAAAAAATGTTGTGTTAGATTTGAGAAACCTATTCAGGTCTTCAGAATTATCATTTTCCATACATCCTGCTCAATTGCATTGCTAATCACGCCATGTCGTCCAAAATCATACTTGCGAAAACAGTCTGACGAAAATGAATCTACCAAACATGCATGACGGAAGATTCAGGGAACATATGATTGTGGTACACAAGATCATTAAGGGCGTACTGAGAGTGAGAGCCGAGGATTTGGTCAAGCTGGATAATGCAGAGACAACTCGAACCTACCAATACAGCATAATACACCAATACATCAATAACGAATTGTTAATCGCCAGCTGCAACATCACGCTCCTTAATCATTTGTACGCTCTGGAATCATCTGTTGAATGAAGTCGTCACCGTCCCGAAACGTGAACATTTTAAAAATGGTTTTGACACTCACTGGATGGCTCAATGACATCAGACAATGTCCCGTGTCCGATGTGATGCTGAACCCTGTATAGCCATGTACAATCAACGATTAATAACTTATCGGCAGAGAAGATTAAATGCTCGTAAGAGGCTCTGATCAGGACTCATCAGGTCTTTGTGAACATTTCCTTCCCGTTTTTACTAAGATAAACTCAGCTTAAGACATTGTCAAGATTGTTTTTGCGATGCTATGGACTTTCAGGTCGGACTGCGATTTCCTGTTTTGCAAGTGCGGCATACGATTTCGGCCACGAATACGGCCAGCTGACCACTGGCGGCAAAGCTTTCCTGTCATAGGTGAGTGGTGTGGCGTCAGATGCACTATCCGGAAAATTCTCAAGGCTTCAAAAGGTGGCAATAATATCAAGGAAAAATTTCGTCAAAATGATGAGGAAATATCAATATTTTTGAATACTCCACGGAAATCATTAAGGCTTTTCACGAGTTTTGTTACTGCGGACACTTGTACATGCTAGTTAAGCATGTTCTCTTTAACTTCACAGGGCCGTAACATGAGACCCAATTAGCCCTCTGCCTAGTGCACTGCTCCGAAGCAGTTTCATTGACCAGGTCGTCCTTTGGGGCTCTTTAAGACCGGGCGACGTCATTCTTTTCATTTTATTTTTGCAAACAAAGCATGCAATGGGCCGCCCCGCATCTTGTGGTAGAATTCTATCGACGCTAAAATCGTCGTGACGTCATGATATATGCACGCACTTCCTTTTATCATACTATCAAAAGTGCTGAATTTTGTGGCATCAGCTGCCAACGATAGCTCATGAAGTTTAGAACTTAATTCGAAAGTAAAATACGGCCTGAGGTTAATTTATGGTTTTCAGTGGATCCACTGCATTTTTAACAAATCGACCAATGAGTAGCACATACTCGTATGCAGACTCCTAATCTTGGTGTGCTGTCTTGGTTGCGGAAGGACGAGGACTCCTGGAAGTCCAGTATTTCGTAGGGTTGCTGAAAGTGGCAGATCCAAGGAACGTCGATGAAAGTGAAAATGAATACAATAGCATGTGTCTGAAATGAAGGAAATATCCAGCACTTGCCACAAGCTTCCTCATACAGATTCATATGTCTGAAAGAATCCAAGCGCAGCAAGAAAAAAAATCCAGCTGCATTCCGAAGTGTTCTGCACTGGATCAGCGTGCATGCGGGGAAGCAAAAGCATAATGGCACACAACAAAATTATCAGCATCTGCAACTATGCAAAGTATTCTGCATAGTGTGGTCAGGCATTTAGACACAATAATTAATCAACCAATTAGAGTGCCACTTTCACGTACTTCACTGTTTGTTTTCTGCTTTTCCCATGTAGAACATGTAATCATGGGACGTTTCTACGGCGCAACGTCTTAACCATGGAAAGAGCATTCAAAAACGATTTTTCCCTTCCAAATCAGACTTTCAACCACGCATTCGCTAACTGCGTGTGCGATCTGGAAAAGAAGAAACGAAATCTTCCGTCTGCATAAACAGCATGCTGAGAAAATGCCGTGAGTGAGGCGTTTTCTCCCGGTGTTGAAATATTAAACATCAGCTCAGGCCATGATGATGCGACCCGTCACCTTTTCTGCGAATTTCTCTTGGATAGCCGAAACATCTCTAACAAGTGGTCCTATCATGAACGTCTTTGAAAAATGCCAGCTTGCGGGGGAGGGGAGTTCCAGTGCTGCAAGCCGCTTTCGCCAAGCAGACATAAAAAGAACATAGCTGCAAGATTCTGCATATCGCTGCGACAGCTAGTCAGTTTCCGGAGCGCCATGTGTGCAGCTGAGTGTGCGGTTCATGTTGTAGCTGAAGTACTCGCTGTGCTTCAGTGGACCAACGCCTGCACTGGCGCCGCGACCGAACGCCGATTTTGAATAACAGCGGCGATGTCCCAGGTTTAGCAAGACCCGGGCCACTCATTTAAGTTTGGGGGGCGCCGCCTCCCCCCGGCTTTCAAGTTGAGAGGCGGCTGCCCCCCCCCCCCGTCCTGTCCCGCTGGTTCCCACGTCCCTGTCTATAGACGTCATTGCTTTCTTTCCTCTGCTCATATGTAAAAATCGCTCAGATCCCGATCTTTCGTGTGAGCCCTGATCCATCAGAATCCATCCAATATCTTGGCATGGCCAGGTGGGTGGAGAGGGGGAGGGAATCGCTTCCAGCAAGGATTTCATGCGAAATCAGCCGCATGGAAGTAGATGTAGCAGAACCATTTGTCAGGTGCCATGAGTAGTTTCGCTTCAGACGGTGAATGGGTGTCAGCATCAAGAGAGAAAGCTGTTTTGAGCCTATCGTTCAGATTCTGAAATCCCATGTATTATTTGGCGGGCACTTTTCTTCTAGGACACTGTGTATTACTCGTGAAGTATTTCGGCCTAACCTATAAGCCTAGCGGTGTGAACGACAATGTCCGGATGTGTGCTGTCCTGTAGCATCAACGGTCGAATATCAACAACCGAAAATCAGTGTCACGTGATTCAAGAATCAGGTGAAGTGCATCTTTTGGCGGCGTTTAATTTACATACCGTCCTGGCACCGGAACTGGAAACATCTGTTGCATGAATAACGTATCAGGTGCTTGTGAAGACGTATCAGGTGCTTGTGAAGAGCGCCACATTTTCTTCCGGGACTGGAATGCAGAGTGTCCCTAGAGACCGCTGTAAAAGCACCCAATCAGTAATTTCCATTCTCCAAAACGTCATGGTGGTGTGAATTCTGGCCCACTGAAGGGTGCCGCACTGCGTCGGCTGCCATCTTTAGTCTGTCGCAACATACCCCTGCTTCTGCCGCTGCTGTATCACATGGCATCCATCTCATCCTGCACCATCCGCACCCACCGCCGTCTTGCGACCGACCAGGCACCATCCGTGAACCGTCTCTGAGCTGTGAGAGCCCCCTTTTTCTCCCTCCACCGGGGCTCCGGCTCGCCCCTCTTCCCGCCGGCGTGACCGACTGGCCCCGTTTCCAGGTCAGCCTCCGGTGCCGGCATATGACCGGGTCACCTCCGCCGCGGCCTCCACGCCGAAGTATCGGCACCATCTCTCCGCCGCCGTCTGCAGCAGGCCGCCTCCCGGGCGATGCCGGTCGATACGGGGCCCGCGCGCCGCCGGCCGCCGGATCGGCCGCACGGCGCCGAAAAAAACGCACACGGCGACGGCCACCTTCGCTTGGCATGCATCGCCGGTGACATCGCGGCCGGGAAAGCGAACTGGCGCTGGCGGACTGGGACGGAGACGCGGATTTTTTCGCCCTCTGCGTATATATCCGCGGCGCCGCTGACGGGGACATAACAGGTGGCTCGCCGCCGGGCCACGTCGAGGTGCCCGAGACGCTGTCTCCGCCGGCGCCTCGCCAGGATGAAGTTGCTGGTCGTGCTGGCGGCGGCGCTGCTGTCCGCGTCGGGGCGGGAGGTGGGCGAGCCGTTCGCCGGTCAGGGTGCCGGCTTCGGCCCGCCGCGGCAGTACGAGGAGCGGAAGGATCCCTACGGCTCGGCCTCCTCCTACGGAGGCGGCTACGAACCGCACCCAGGTGAGAGACCAGCCGCGTCGCTGGTGGCAAGGCGTGTGCATCCTTCAGAGGAGACGGCTGAATTTCCGGAGGCCTTTGTGGTCTGTGGCTAAAACTAGCGTCATGCACGGACCTCCGATGCCGTACGTCGTACCGGAAGGGGCCTTTAGCTCGAGACTCCACGAAATCGAGCCGCTGAGAGACGCCGCCGACGACGAGAAACGACGAAAAACGGAAAAGTGAGAGACGACGGCAAACGGCCGTCGTTGCCGACTGACGGCTAGTGTGGGGAAATGGTGGAGAAGTGAGTGTCTGGCTTCGACATGTTCGCTAAAACCTAAGATCCATTTCTCTTGTTTGCTTTTCATCAAATGACTTGGAGCGTAACACAAAACTATCGCAGAATCTCAAGCAACAAAATGATTATGCACTACATAGCAAACGGCGCATCCCACAAACCAAACATGTCCCAGTGGTCATGGACATGTTTTGCTTTGTAAGACAATATGCTTCCAAATCACTTTGAAACATGTGTTGATCCTGCCCGTCATGGCGTTGTTGCTCGAATACATTGGGAAGGGGCATTTGACCCCTCTCCCCTTATAAAATCCAAAATAATGGTGACTGAGGACTGAAACTGACGCCATTGGATAGCCTTGTTCCTGATCTTTCTAAAGCTTTCCTATGAAACTTGCATCCTTCATACTTTGGGATGCCTAACCTGACCAAAGGTTGTATTTTTGGTCATGTCAGGTGGAATGAAGGGATGTTATGGCGTATTGTTATCATATATAGATATATATTATTACATTACATTGTAATGGCATATTATGGCGTGTTATGCCATGTTATGTAGCTTTCGTGACTGTCGTTTCGTGCCGTTTTGGCGGCTCTGATGTCTTAAAAACTCGAATACGATGCAGACATTCTATTCATAGCTATGTGACTAAAGGCCAAGTGAAAGACACCCGAAAGTAATCTGTGGCCATGTCAGGTCACGGTTCTCGCTGGTGGTCATACGGTTTTTGACGCGCTGCGCGCCGGTGACCGCCGGGTTTAAGACTTAACCCTCGCCGGGCCGGCCTCCGGATCCACCTTTGCCGTGCCGAGGTTCATGTGACTCCTCGCGCTTCGAGATCTCCACATCTCCGTGTCGCGCAGAAAAAGTAAAAACGCCGTTGGAAAGCCCTTGTTGAAACTGCAAGAAAGGACCAAGATTAAGTCCATTCAGGTCAATATTGATTCCACCAGGGGTTATCCTAGGTCAGACCATCTGTTGATATTTTCCGCAGAAGATTACGATAATCAGGTCGTTCACACCGCTCCGAAGAGGTTATACGTGAAGAGACCTGATTATCGATTTGGTGCAATTAGACAGCACCCGAAGTCAGATTTCATCATTTCACACGAGACAGAAGGGACGGGAGAATTTCGTCCTTTTGAAAGGGCAGAAGTCACGTTTTTTCATTGGAAAAGGCCCTGTTTTGTCAATTTTTTTTTACATCGCAGACGTGTTTAGGACGCATGTGAAGTCTCCAACTATCATTTTTTACTGCCAGACATAGTCAGCCTTACTTCAAACTTCTGACGCGTATAAGTCGGGAGTTTTTGGTACCTATCGTATCATCTGCCGCATTTCCACTGATCTGATGCAACAGAGCATAAATCCTGCACCATGGGTCACGTAATATTCGTTCTGCATTACAAAACTCTTGCCACAAACATTTTTTTTCACTTGAGTCAGAGAGATAACGACAAGTGATTTTAGCGACGTCAAAGGTTTATGTTTTGACGGTCAAAAATAAGGAGATAGAGACAATAAAAACTAAACAGGAAGAAAGCATGGGAATGGTTCTGTCCATCTGTGTCAATCTTGGAAAGTAAATTCTTAGCATATATCAGTGCTTATAAAGCACACGCGGCTACCGATAAACATTCAAAGACTGTAAATCGATGACTTATTTTCGGTCTCGGGTCTGAAAATTCGGGTCAAAGCCTGACCCGACTTCAGGTCACGAGTCAGAAGGTAAATTCATATGTGCACAGGGATGTGGGATTATATTCAAGGGAGTATATTTAAACTTCCAAACCACCACACTGGACCCACAATCCCAAGTAACTATGTAGAAAATGCCGAAATTTTAGCTTGCCTACGGCCACTGACCTCGATATTTCGAATGATTTAGACGACGGGATTGTTGCACTTGTTGTGTCCTGTCAATGCAGTAACTTTCGTTTTATTCGATACGTTTCGCAAAACGATATCACACTTTACTTTTCTGGAACTATTCGTGTAAAGCCAAATTTTCACTTTTGACCTTGACCTAGCCCTGCGAAATGACCCCAGATTAATAAGATTGTATTTGTGTGCTTTCGCAACAAGTTACCTATATATCCACATAACATTCTAAGTTCTATATTAAAAACGCTATTTTTGGCAGGCACTTTTCTTTTATCCGAAACGGCCCAAAAATGGCCTGAGGTGCCTCTCAAAAATGCTGCTTGACTCGACCCCTGACCAGTTTTTAAAGTTCGTAGAGAAAATAGCTAGGAAAAGTGGCCGAGTTTCGTGAAGCTGCGTCAAAACCCTGGAATTAGCAACTTCGGGGAATAGCGTTAAGATGCTGCACAATATTTCCGGAGATAAAAATCTTTTTATTTCCGGGATAGTGAATCTCCACTTTGCTTATCCACCGTCTGCCTATGTTTTGACATGACATGATATATTGTGTATATTATTTTGCGTTTTATTACACCCACAACATCAATAGGGCCGCTGACCATAAGGCAATTTTTCTCTTTTCTCATAAAAATTATGGTTTGCTTTCGAGGAGCTGTTAAGAATACACAAAACTTTTTATTCGTTGTTTCCATGTACGGCGCCACAGCTTTATAAGTGTTGAAGTTGCAATAGGCTTTTTCGGCTGCATAAAATGACTTTCTCTTGGACGTAAGCTCCTATTCACCGAGATCATTCACATTTAACCTTCAAGCTGTTACAGGCCCGTCAACAGCACCATAATATCCTGTTAATGCTGAGTCCGCTGTGCCTCCCGCGATGCGAAACCCCGACTGATGTAACCTCCGTGCCCCGCGCGGTCCGCAGAGGACGACTACGGAGGCCACGCCGTCGGCTACGGCGGCTACGGCGGCGGGCACGAGGTGTGCAGCTGCAAGCATTTCGACGTGCTGGGTCTGTCGGCCGGCCTGGCTGCCCTCGGCGCGCTCGGCCTCTTCCTGCTGATCTCGTCGACGATGTCGATGACGACCACGACGACCACGACGACCACGACGTCGAGACAGGCTGCAGGTGGGAATGGCCGCCGGTGATGGCTGAAACGGGACGTGAGCTTCATTGCAAATGAATGAGTGTAGAAGCCCGGTACGGTTAAGGTAGGGAATGTGTGCATTGCATTATCCGGCACCGTCGCAAAAGACGGCTGGAGTGGCCAGCTTGAACCGGCTTTGATGGAGACCACAGAATTCCCGATATCGGGTTCAGCCGGTTCCGGGCACTGACCAGGGAACGCTCGCTGGGTGGCTGTCGGTCGGCACCGCGAGATCTGCAGCTGTCCGGAGGCTGCGGCTCGGGGAACCCGAGAGATGACTGCGGCTCTCGCTGTGCAGGAGTCCAACGCGGGGAAGCTCGATTGTCTACGAGACCTACGGATTTATACGCGGTCCCTCTGGCTGATCAGCCTCCCTGTGTTAGAGGAGCATCCGCGAGGGACTCGAGGGCTGGTGTCACGTGGTCGCGACGCCACAGTCCTGCGGCCACGCGTGCAGCGAAATTCAGGCCGGGCGTTCAGGTCGGGCGTCGCAATCCGGAGCTGGGTCTACAGGCGCCGCCCCCGCCTGTAGACCACACAGTCATGCATTACTGCAAGTGGGGAGAAACGAAGCCAGCTATCATGATTTTAAGAGCCTCGGGGGTCAGGCTGTGATGTTTGCTGTTCGGCCAGCCCGGGTGGAGTTGCGTCTATGTACAGTGTTTGGTGGTATGAGCTGCCTAAGTCGGTGACGAGTTGAGGTAGGCTCCGAAATACTCGGTTTCTGCAGTGGGTGTTAGCCCAGGGCCTGCGAATCGGATAGCGACGTGCGAAGTCGTCTCAGTGGTCCTGCCCGTGTCCAGAAACAAAAGCCTGGTTTTCCCATTTTTTGACTCCCTTTCCACTGATGAAGATGGTTGCATTTTTGAGCTCGGATCCTGCGCAGGGACGTAGCCAAGGGGGGGCATGGGGCCATGCCCCCCGAGCCAAGTGATCTGCACTAGATACATGGCGATTCCCCATGAATACGTAATAATGATTATATATATGTTGCAGAAGTAAACATTATATGTTTTCCTGTGCATTAAATATGAGATAAATTGCCTAAACTTGCCGCCTTTTCTCGAAAATTTCGTCATATCCTTGTCGCATATGACAAAATTTGACATTTGGCCCCCCTGAGGAAAATCCTGGTTATGTGCCTGGTCCTGCGTCACCCCCACCAATCGGCAACTCCTCGCGCTGACCTCTGCGCGGCGACCTCTGCACCACCAGACCGGGGCCTGGAGGAGTTCCTGACGTCCGGCACGGTCAGCATGGCCTGTCGGGCGATGGAGAACCGACTGGCGGTGACGCTGGAGCCGAAGCCGGAAGGACGCAGCTTCCTTGGGGGCGCAGGCTTCGGTCTCTCCAGTTGCGACTGCTTCGAAGGTGAGCCCGAGGTCGCTGTATCTGCTGCCGTTTACGGTGTGCGCCGATGGAAGATGGGGGACCCTATTGAGATTGTACTGAGTCCGTAGCATCCCCGAAGAAGATTTTCATGCTTCTTGGACGTTCGTGACTGAACCTGACCTGAAATATCCGCAGGGTCCTGACCTTTAAGCGACGTTAAGGCCCAGCCATGCCAGATGTGCTCTTAGTTCTTCTCTTCAGCTGGTGACGTCTGCGACATGGCCCGAGTCAGGCCAGCTTCACCAGAAGCGAACCGTCTAATGCCGGTCATTGACTCCACGCACTTGTGACGACCTCCGCAAACTTCTCCCAGTGGCATTAGCACGCACTTACAGGAAGTTTTCAGAACTACCTCCCTGTCCACTTTCCTACCCACCCACCCCCAAAAAAGGACAGCTCTTACTTATCTGGCCGGGCCCCAAATAACCTGGGTGACAAGGCGTTTCTAACTCGCCGATGGTGTGGTGTTTGCCCTGCAGGCATCGTGGGCTCGCTGGCCGGCTTTGCGGCACTGGGAGGCCTGCTGGCCTACGCCCTCGCCCAAGGAGCGGCAGCCATCACCGCCGCAGCCGCTGCGTTAGCCAGCAGCACTACCACCACCACCACCACCTCCACCGGCACCACCTCCACCGGCACCACCACCACCAGCACTGGCACCACCACCGGCACCGGCACCACCACCGGCACCGGCACCACCACCGGCACCGGCACCACCACTGGCACCGCAACCACAACAACCGCGCGCATGCTGGACGGCAGCATCTTCAGCTTCGATCCGACCACGCTGCAGCTGCTGGCCAGCATGTCGCACGTGCTGACCGATGACGACCTGGACTGCAGCAGCCTGCACCTTTGTGAGGTCGGCAGCATCGCAAGGAAGGCCGGGCACCCCTACAGCATGGTGGTACCCTTCGCCAGGTGAGTGGAATCCGTTCGTGCTTGATGCAAAAACTAACCCAAGATTTGCCAAGTTACCCACATGTGACGCAATAATTGCGCTTCATAACGTACGATTTAGAATTAAATATCGGGTTTAAGTCGATGGGAAGGAATATTTTGAGCAACAAAGTGAATCGTGATGGTACCTAAAATCTTCGATACTTTAAGTAGGCATGAGAACATGCATGTACGAAATTAAAAGGGACCAACATGAGAAAACACGTATGTGTCAGCATACCATTGAATAGCTACCTCAGTAAGAACTGAAACGTTTAAAAGTTGTCCCTTACTTCACTTAACCAACGTCTTAATGCGTGTTGATTCCAGTTTGCCCATGTCGTGGTTCATCTCGCGGGGAAACAGCCACAGAATGCCTGAACTCTGCTGGGTCAACGCTGCGCTGGCTGACGGGAGCAGCAGGGACTGCCGGAAGCTCTACCCCAAATGTCGCCGCTAGGTGGCAGCAGGAGTCATGGCTGTCACTAGATGGCAGCAGTCGCCGCAGCCACCGGAGGATGGACGAGTGGATTACGTTGGACAAGGATGACCCAGCCGATGGACGATTTAATGCATCCTATGCTTATGAAATACTAAGTTTTTTTTCAGTTCCCGGCAGTCAGTCTCGAAACAAGCCGTGCATCTATGTGTTTCTCCACCCTTTCTACTGTATCTCCTGCTGTGCATGGAACGTTTTGACATTCCGCTGTTTTAACTGTTTTGACCTACAGAGCGCACCTGTTTCCTTTGACACACGACCGCGACCTCATGACTTGCTTTTCAACTTAAAAGTACCTTTTTCTGGTGAGCTGACTACATTTTGGGCCCCTGTTGTCGTTATATATTGTTTTGGTAACGTTGCTATCAGATTCTGAGATCTTGTCTCTTCTTCCTCTGTTTTTCTGTTCTATTTGATCTGCAATTTCGTTTTTTTAAGCGCTCATTTCCTTTATTTTTCTAACGTCTTAACTGGATCGGGCACATGATTATGAGTCTTAAACAATGACATACGACATTGACACTCAGAGCAACTCACCTAAGCTGCAAACTTTTCAGATTCTTTGAACAGCCTGTGGTCTGTTCCCGTTGTCATAACGTTACCTCCGCCACCTGAAATCACGTTGTTACGTTGCAGGACCTTGTTACGTTGTTGATGTTTGTTTTACGTTGCTGCTTTTCGATGTTTTGTGCCACAGTACCTGACTCCACAGTCCAGTTATGTTGGTTCTTTTCCGTGTTCAATACGCCTCAGCACAATTCTTTAAACGGACTCAAACACTGATTACCTTTGTTTCATTTTTTTGGTCTTTGTCTGGCAGCCTTAAGTTCCTGTGTGCAAAACTCTGTGAAACATTGCTCGAGGAAATCGCAAAAGATACTTTCCCTTCGGATTTATTGCAAATGTTGTCAATTCTACGGTTGCCGTTCACGCCGAACCACAGCCACAAGTCCCTCCGCAGTCTGTTTCAGTTCTTCTCGTCAAGAAAATATCCTCCACTATGTCTCGTCAACCTATTTGTCTGTCTTGTTTCGGTGTGAATCATTTACTCGTCATTGTCATGCCTGTAAATAAACTGACAATCATTTGTTATCGTTGTTGATATGCTGATATTGTTGATATTTCAATATATTATGTCAAGCAATAAAAGATTGTTTCGCGTCTGTTTGTTTTGTGTGATAAAAACGAAATAGCCTGACTTCCCAATGGACATGTTATTGGAGCGTGGGATATTTCGATGTGACGTTACTCTGATCGTGAGAATGGAGTAAAAAAATACCCTAAATGTCAGAATCCGAGTTTCTCACGTAAAAGGTATGTATTAATATTCAACTCTGTTTCGGTGATCTCCAGGTTTCATCAGAAAATAAGAGGATTAAGAGAAAATAATTAAGCTACAGAACTAAAGATTAAGGTACGCAATATTCAAATAACCAGCTTTAAAGCTGCAGAAACCAACATGCAGAACAAAATGCAAAAAAATATATACGCATCAGTCTTAACGAGCACAGTCTAGATTACTTCATCTGCTTAGGCACTCCGTAATTACGTGGCCGCACTGCAAATGTGTATGAAGTATGGGAGAAAGATGAATAACCAAAACCAGAATTTAATTACAATGTCGTTTATTTCAGTGCGACTCCACACCATCTTGTGCCACTTAACTATCTTAACCGTATTCCCGGCATGGGCGGCTGAATCCGCCCCCCCCCCCTTGGGTTTTTGCTTGCCAATTCCAGGCTTTTTAACGCAGCTTCACGAAACTTGGGCACTTTTCCTAGATATTCTTTCTACGTGCCGTGACAAAGTTCCAAAATTCTATTTTGCTTAGGGGCGGAGCCAGGCAACGTTTTTGGTAGACACCTCAGGTCATTTTTGGCCATGTCGAGGGTAAAAGGAAAATGTCTGCCAAAAACAGCGTTTTTAAGATAGAACTTAAAACTTTATATGGATCAATAGTTAAACAGTTGGGCAATGTGCAGATGTAATTTTGTTCATCTGAGGTAATTTTACAAGGTCAGGTCAGGGTCAAAACTCAAAGTTTGTTTTTTTGCAATAATTTTGGTATTGTTTTTTCAAATGCCAAACCCGGAATATATATGACGTAGAACAATCTACTTGCGTATCACGTTTCAGCTTGATATCAGGTCGGGCCACGGAGCTATGACCTAAAATGTCAAAGAGCGTACCCTATATCGTAATAGTCGTAAAATGAATTTTTTTGAATAGAGTGAATTCAAATGATTGAAAACGTTTACAGATGACATTAAAAGCACTCGAGATCTATGACGCCAAGGTCACTGGAGGTTATTTAAGGTGAAAGGTCGCAAGTTGATCTGAAGAACATGTGACCTTGATAGTTCCCCTTTTTCATGTTCCTGGCACCACCCATGCTAACATTATACAAACACCGTAATACGATTTGTGCTTCTTTAGCATAACATGACTAGCAGAAGCCAAAAAAGTGTTTTTGCCTCTTTTGTTCATTCAGTTGTTAGAAAACTAATCCTTCTATTTTTGAGACCCAGTGAACGCCCATGAATTTTCTCAAAATTTCAGGTTTGAGTACCAACGGTAAAAGCCCTATCCATAATGTCTCGATTCATGCCAGTTTCATTGAAATCGGTCGATAAACAACGAAGTTATAAGAAGTCCAAAAGTACCCCCATTTTGATATTTTTGCCCCCTGTATCTACATATTTCAAAGTTTTCAAAATTTCTTTTTATAAAAATATAGTTAACGTCATGGCAAATTGATTGCTTTTTGTTGCGTTGAAATCGGACAAGTAGTTCTCGACATCTCAGGGGGGGCCGAATCCGCCCCCCCTGCCGGGAATCGACCATACCGTCTAGCCCTCCGGGAATAGGGTTAACCCTACAGATTTACGTGCGTGTACTGCGTACACATGTAAATGAAAAAGAACACGAATATCGCAACTTCTCGTTTTCCCTTTTGACTCAAATACGGCATAAAAATATGAATATTCAAATGCGCAGCTAGTAAGACGTAAGACGTAAGACGCCTTTCCGGAGCATGACGAGCGAGGCCTACATCGTTGCCACCTGTATGAATACTTTCTCTTTACGTATTTCACAGCATAAACCCCCTGAAAGTAACAAGTACTGTCCACTGTTGCATTTCCAAAATGCATGATTGGTCGTTCAGTTCCCTCCGAGGCGATGCTCATTTCGAGTCTTTCTGCTGCAACCGAAACCGGTTTGAAAAGCTTTTTTTTTGTGCAGCCGATCTCAGGTGTTGATGCACGTTTGCGTCATTAACGTCTTTGGCTGTAAATTTAGCCAGCAACTGCAGCCCACAAGTGATTCTTTTTTGCAAAAATTAGCGTTAGGACGTGCAGGATTTTGCGAAAAATGAAATGTAACCGAGCCACAGTAAAAGGCACCCATTTTTGGTTGATACGGGCACAATAAACGGGCTACACGCCGGTGCATTTTTTATTTTCATTTTTCTGCTAAAATCCTGTATCTTCCGTGCGATATTGAAGTGGAATCGATTAGAGGTTCGAGAATGAGTGCATTATCCCTTCCATGCATCATGTCGCCCCAACTGTGGACCGGAGGCGTATCGCTGTCGGCACATGCGAAACAAGGCACATGGAGCTATACAGTGATGTTTTTTTCAAGTCAATGCGATTTTTGGATCGCCAGCACCACACCCCATCCTCAAAAGCTTTCAGAGACGGCCTTTTTCCATTGTCATCGTCTGCGCGTGGCCCATTCCTCACGCACTGAAACATACTCTACACTGCGCGACTTCCCATTCAAGTCTTATTCCATGTTGAAGAGTTTCGAGTCGATCCGCCCCGTGGTTGCAAAAAAAAGTCGCCAGAACCGAGATGATTTCGTACACTGTTGATAAGATTCGTTTGGCGTGTTATCCTTTTGGGCAAAGAATCCCCCTTGAAGCGTGCTTCACACGATAACGGCCGGTCGCAGGATAACAAAAATCAGTTGGTGCACTGGCGGGGCACGATATCGTTCGAACAGTTCGTGACAAGCCCCGATCCGTCAACACGTTTAACCCTATTCCCGGCAGGCGGGTGAATCCGTCCCCCTCGGATTTTTTTGCTTGCCAATTCCAGGCTTTTTGACGCGGCTTCACGGAGCTTGGTGACTTTTCCTAGCTATTCTTTCTACGTACTGTGACAAAATTTCGAAATTCCGTTTTGCTCAGAAGCGGAGCCAGGCGACGTTTTTGGGAGGCACCTCACGCCATTTATGGCCCTGTTGAGGATTAAAGAAAAATGACTGCCAAAAATAGTGTTTTTAAGATAGAACTTAAAGCTTTATATCGATGTATAGCTTAATACTTGGGCAACGTGTAGATACAGTTTTGTCATCTGAGGTCACTTTTCAAGGTCAGATCAAGATCAAAAATCAAAATTCGGTTTTATTGTAATAACTTCGTCGGTATATTTTTAGATGCCAAACCCGGAATATGTGTGACGTAAAATGGTGCCCTCTACCTGTTTATGAAGTTTCAGCTTGATATCAGGTCGGATCACGCAGCTATGACCTAAAATGTCAGTGAGAGTGCCCTATATCACAATAGCCATAAAACGGAATTTTTGAAATACAGTGGATTCAAATGACTGAAAACGTTTGCAGATAAACTTAAATGCACACGAGATCACTCCAAGTGACTCCAAGGTCACTGGCGGTCATTTAAGGTCAAAGGTCACAAGCTGACCCGAAGAGCATATGACCATGTCTGTTCCCCATTTTTCATGTCCCTGGCACCGCCTGTGCTAACATTATGCAAACATTGTAAAACGATTTGTGCTTGTTTAGCATGACATGACTAAACGGGGCCAAAAACGTGTTTTTACCTTTTTTCTTCTTTCAGTTTTTGGAAAACTCTTTTTCCTTTTTTTAGAAACCTGTGAGCGCCTATGAATTTGCTCAAAATTTCAGATGTGTGTATCAAAGGTAAACGTCCTATCCATAGTCTCTCGATTCATGTCAATGTCACTGAAATCGGTCAATAAACAACAGAGTTATAGGAAGTCCAAAAGCACACCCCATTTCGATATTTTTCCCCCTGTATCCACCCCTTTCAAAATTTTGGAAGTTTCCTTCTTTAAACATGTAGTTCACGTCATGGAAAATCGATTGCCTTTTCTCGCGATAAAATCGGATGTGTAGTTCTCGAGATCTCAGGGGGGGCAAATCGCCCCCCCTGTCGGGAATCGGCCATGCCGTCTAGCCCTCCGGGAATAGGGTTAAGCCCTGTACCGGAACCAAGGACTGTTATCCCTATTAAATTAACGTGTCCACTTTTTAAGGAATAAGTCAAGCGCCTGCAAAGATGACGTCGCAGCATTCACGGGCGTGTGCAGCAGGAGCGCAGCCAGGATTTTCCTAACGGGGGGGCCCGGAGCTCAGTGTGGACTAAAATCATACGAAACCGCCTGCGGGGAAGACGATGTGCAATGGTTTTCACAAAAAATGGGGGCCTAGGGGGCGCGGGCCCTCGGACCCTCCTTCGCTGCGCCTCTGGTGTGCAGGATTTGTAAAAGACATGTCCCTCATTTGTGAAGAATAGAAAGTATTTGAAGCAGGCAAAATTTCAGAGCAGTTTTTATTATTTAACAAATATAAACAACTGAACTTTACTAAGCTTCGACAAATTTATAAGAACAGGATGTACCTCTGTACCCTACCCTGTCGACGCCACTGCTAACGTTACTGCACTGGGAGCGGCCTCGGTCATGTTGTTTGCCTTTTCCGTGTTTCCTTCGGCTGGGCGGACATAGGCTTTGATCTTTTGTTATTGTCATAGATGAGGCATATTGTTGTTGGTTAATTTGCTGTGCATGATATCTGAGGCTAGAGATGTTCCTTTCATAAAACTGCAGTCATGCTCATTTGTGCTGTAGGTCCGTGTCAGTTTGCGCGTCAATAAGGTGCCTCTGTGCCGGCGAGGGCTTAGTGAAAGAAGAATACCAGTTTGCATGTAATTTCGTCGTAAGATGAAAATGTTAATTTAATGTAGTCATAACAAGAGCGAAAACCATGCAAATCCTCGTAGAAAGTCTTCAGACATCCAGTCGGACATTGCATCCCCATACCGGTCCGTGCTATGTCATGTAAAGATGACGTCACGGCCAATTGGCTTGAAAACGTTCGTGGGGCCGGATGACCGTACCTAGTATTTAGGGCCTTGGACCAGAACAAAGATTTCACGACGACTATTTAGAAGTGCAAATATTACTCCCGGAATGGTTATGTGAAAGAAAAAGTTTGCAAACTGACGCATCCCAAATGTTACTGCATGAAATTAACGGCATTGACCATTCTCCTGGTGGAAATTTCGCTGTTTTGTACCCAGTATCTGCAAAGCCGTTAATCTCCAGAAAACGTCACGGCTGAGCCGGATATTAAGTGTTAAGTTAATAAATGTTATCTTCTGCTGGTTAAGATAACGCTTATTCAGGCTCCGGCCGCGTTCGTAATGAGATTTCAACGTGTTGTCCGCTTGCAGATACCATATCCTCGCGTTGATGAAGATGCATAAGTATAGTATACAACATACAATGCACAACATACAACATACGTAGATTTTGACTGCGTGTTAACCTCCCTTTCTGATGGACCAAACTTCCAATCTAAACTATGCCAGTGGCAATCACAGAGCGCACGCTTCGCATCTCATGATCCAAAACTGGACTTCTTATGATCTATGACGCTACAGGCCAGAGCAAAAATCGGAACATGTGACCGAAAAAAATTAGCGATGCTTTTAGATCTAGAAAGTGTGTCAGTTGAGTGACAGCTGGGCTTTGACCTTAAATGAATTGAGTTTTGAATTAATTGAATTTTGAATTAATATTAAACTAGAGACAAAAAATAAAATTAAATCAAACCACAGTTTGCCGCACCTGTTGTTATAAGTAACAGCAGAGAAAGCTATCCTTGTGCAGCTAAAAAGAGTTTTTCACCTTCCAGTTGTGACATTATCCCCAAAGGTGCGGCGGTGATGGGTAGACGCTAACAGTGGACTCAGACTCCGGGCCGTTTTTTTCCTGTTCAGATTCGGCTCACTAGGTTGTGTCGATTCTCATTGCTTTGTATGAAGCCTTCTTATATTTTGTTTATATTGGTATTTGCAGCCTTGAGGCCGGTTATCTGGGTGTCGCGTTGCTTACCTTTTTCAGTTCAGTAGATAAATTTTATCGCCACTCTGGAAGATGATGTAGAGCCGGTATGTTAAGCCAATGACATATATCTATCTTACATTTACATATGCTATCTGCTACATATCTTTAAACCAATGGCTCCTGGTGTAAAGAGGGATGATTTTTCATAATCACGCAAAAAGCCAGGAAGCCAATAAAGACCATTTTTTTCTTCTGAAGGTATTTTTAAGCAGAAATCTTTAGCGCATTACCCATATAATCCAATAAAGCTTATCCATTGATAAGCTTGATATGCTTGATAAGCTTGATACTTTGCACCGATCAAAACCTGTGCCACAGAACCTGAAATGACAGTATACTAAAGAAAGGAGATCTTATTATCGTACTGATTTGTTGCGTACTTCAGCACAATTTGCCTAACATTCGCTCTGTGAGCCTGAAAGACACGGTATTTTACTGCAGTATTATTCCTTGTGCGCACATTGTGCGGCTAAAACAAGGGAAAATGAACGCAAATGATGATGGACTACTTACGGCGGGTTAGTGAAGTGATGTTGACGGAGGAACAATATTGGAGAGCAACCGTAATAACTACAGAGGCTCTGCCATGTGACAGGTTTATGTGGCGAGGGTGGCGATGAAGCAGGGCGCCAGTGGCCGTCTGGCCTCATGGTGTTTCTGCCGGCTCCGATCGGTGAGGATGCGGCGTGGCTCTGTTTGGCTCGGGTCTGAGACCGAGGTTTGTAAATGAAGGGTTCGTAGCCAAAGGCTCGTTAACGAGGTTCACATCGCAAAAAGGTTTGTATCGGAAAAAGTTCGTATGGGAAAAGGTTCGTATCGGAAAAGGCTTGCAACGGAAAGCGTCCGCACTGCGAAGGGTTCGTGTGGAAGATGTTCGCACGACAAAGGTTCGTAACGGAAAAAGTTCGTGAGGAAACAAGTTCGTAAGGGAAGAGATTCGTAACTAAAAATCCGTCAACATAAAGTTCTTATTGGAAAAGACTCGCACAGGACAAGCTTCTTATCGACAGATTACTAGGCAATGATCGTTTGACAAAAGATCGTACAGAAGAAGTTCGTAGGCGAAGATCGCAAGAAAAAGGCTGTCTAGAGTAAAAACTGGTATGGCAAACAATCGCTCGCCAAAGATGATACGGCAGAGGTGGTCATAAGGCTGTAACACCAAACGTAACCTAAATTAACCTAACCTAGCCTAATCTACCCTAACTGGCAAACCGGTTACTATGCCAACGGGAAACCAATTACTATGCCTACGGCAAACCGATTGCTGCGCCTACGGAAAGCCGATTACATCGTCTATGGCAAACCGATGGCCATACCTACGGCAATCCGATTGCTACGCCAAAGGCAAACCGACTTTTGCCAATACGATCCTTTATCCTTACGACCCTTAGCCCGCACTATCTTTCTCTCATACGGCCCTGTGCCATGCGCGGTTTTTGTACGGACTTTTCGTAGTACGAACTTTTTTCCGTTCCGATCCTTTTCCGATGTGAACTTTTCCGAAACGAACCTATTACGATACAAACCTTAAGTTTTCGAACCTTTGGTTACGAACCCTGTCCATTACGAACCGTTGGCTGGCGAGCCTCGGTCCGGTTGCCGTCTGGCGCTGTCCGGCAGTCGGGCCATGATTGGCCGAGCTGCCTGACTTCGCCGCTTCTCGTTCCCGGTGGCCGCGACGGGCGACCCAGGGGCTGATCGGTGACCTGCTGCTATAAAGCCGGACACGGCCGGCCGCCGCGCAGAGCGCCCCGCTGGCTGACGGCAACCGCCGCCTCCTGCAATCGTGACGTCATGAGGCCACGGACTCTGGCGCTGACGCTGACCGCCTGCGGCCTGGCTCTCTCGGACTCTTGGCACGAGTCCGGCGGCGCGTCCCAACGAGGGCACGCGTCGTTCGAGCCAGAGTATCCTGCGTTCGAACAGGTCCGAGCGCCGCCTGAGCGTGGCGAGGTCAGCCATTACTACGAGGCACCGCCGAACGGATACGGTGAGTATACATTGGTGTTCATGAAGTGAACGGCCGGTCATGCATCCATTGCGGTCACTGCAGTCTTTAGCAGTGCCTTTGTGTAGTAAATCAGTCGAAACATGCCTTTTAGATGTCACGACGAGGATTCCCACTAATTTTGTCTTCAAATTCTGAGTGTTTAAAAGTCACTGATCGACATGTTTAGTTTTATGTGCTTCATTTCGCACCAATGGCAAATGGGGGTATTACTCTGTTCCAGCGGTCTCCACCAGAACGTAGTTTCTCTATTTGCGTCCCACAATTATTCCAACGCCCACTACGGAATAGCAACTGCTTTTCTGAGCTCGTCCGTATGGGAAAATTGTGTTCTCAGGAGCAGTCAGAACGCTGGAAACAGCACAGTTTTACCGTAAGCTGTATGACTGACGCCACGGACGCCACGCAATGTCGTGAGCTGCTGGGATTCGGGGGGAGGGGGATGGGAGGGCGGTGATACGGAGACCGACCTGTCTGCCAGCCTTTATGATGGTCTGTTAGGGCAAACCACAATGCGACTTTTTCTCAGATCATTCATTTCCTATTCTGATGTGGATACCATCGGTAGAAATATGAAATATGCAGAAAATCCGATCAGTTCAGCAAGGTCTTAATCCCGCTCTTTGAGTTCAAAGGTTTAATGTACGGCTATTCCAGGATAGATCACCAAGGTAGGCCTCAGTTTATTCACTATGACCCTTCTAACTTGGATCAAATTTGGCACACAGGCTTATCTATATCCCGTATCACAGTCACGCGATTTTTAGTTTTATTGGCGATATGTGTCACGAGATATAGGTCACGGGATCTGCGAGGTTATTTTGAAAGCTGGACCAGAAAACAATTTTTCTTTATGTATTGGCTCCTTGAATCTGATCAGATCTGCGCAGCATTTAAAAGCGGATGATTTGATGCTTCCACATAGAATACAAATGATAACTTCCGGTCATCTGTTGACCCTATAACCTCGGAACCTTTTGTTGTAGTCGTCATATTTCAAAACGGACATGGTTTGAAAACCGTTATTTGTCACTGAAAGATGTCCAGCGCATTGCCTAAGCGATGACATCTAGTTTGCTTTGTAACTCCGACTCTGTGACGCGTTACCAAGATCAACAATGAGGTCACGACACGGCCTTTAAATATCGTTGATGTGTGTGACGTGCAGGAAAGCCGATGCGGGTATCATATGGAGGCTCGTCGTCCAATCAATACGTTGGTGATCTTTTGGAGCATAAGGAAGGTCACGGAGGTCACGTGCCAGTCAGTGGCCTGACCTCGAGCAGTTACAGGTAAAACTTTGCAGCTAGTCGACATAGGAGTCGTCTTATAGGCTCCTTTGAATACAGACTGACGAGCACAGAGCCGGTGATCCAAAAGTCGCAGATGTGCAGCCGACTACATAAATACATTACCCGCACCTGTAAGCCTTGCGATGCAGGCTGGCAGCGCGCGTGCTATGTACTGTTGGTTCATTGCGGATCCATCCTGAGTAATGGGAGCGTTATGTTTCTGTAGCTTATTTTTGTGCTCAAAGTGTGCCAGTAGTATGATCTCTACACACCTGTTCCTACAAAATGAGCTATGATGAAGCGACTCAGTTGGCACACTTGATACAATACATTACACGCAATACAGAAACGCGGGAAATCTTTGCATATATTAGGCGCAAACTAACACGTAGAAGCTTTGCAAGAACCTGTACATAAAGCATGTAACGCACGGGCATATAGCGTCAGTGACACATATGGTGCACACAATGACTCGCACATGCCGATAACTTGTATGCCGCGCCGTTGTAGTCGCCCAACGGTGCAAAGCAGTGACACGTTCTAGTTCCTTTTACGTCACGAGCTGCAGATATTTTTGAGGCCGACGCAAAGGAAAGCTTTATCTTCGCATTAAGGTTTGGTTCAGAGTAACCGAAGGCAACTGGGCTCAGTATTTGGCGTTCTCTCATTCGCCGAAGGCTGGTACACAGTACCGCTCCCATGACAACCCACCAAGACCGTCACATATATTGTTGCCATGCGAAATAGCAAAGAAATGCCACCTGCATTTCATTCGGAAATCTTTCTCATGGTTACAAATGTCTGCGACGTTAGATCTGGTCCCGTACTGCCCTGAACATCCATCTGAAAAGCAGTGCAGCTTCTGTGGGCCCGGATACACGCTTCGCACGAGCGGTATCAAAACAGATTTAAATGTTTAAAAGGGTGGTGTCTGATAACGCGCTGTGCTCGTATCCACGACCCGGCCCCGACGCAGGCAGAGGTGTGGTTCACCTGGCAACTTCATGTGGAGATCGGACCACGAACGCATTTTTCTGCCTTCCAAAAAGGAGATGCAAAAAAAGTCCTGGAATATCATGTCACAATAACCGACCTGGCTGTGGATCGACTTTAATTATTCCACCTGGTTTCTACTTACCCGTACCTTAATCATAAACAAGTGTGCAACTGGTACCGACGATTTCTGGCACCAGAAAGTTTCTGATCCTGATGCTCGAACGCTGAAAGTTATTTCTGCATCTTTTCTCCGTAACCTTTGGACTACTTGATTACGCGTTCATCGTTTTCTTCTCAAAGGAGCCTTTCAAAAGATACCCATCTCGACTAAACACAACGGTTCACCTGTAAACGCTGATCAGCATTGCGTGACTTCTCATATACTCCATGTCACAAACGTATTCACTGGGCGGTGACCTTTCAGTTGGTACCATATCAGCTATGTCGCACGTCACACGCACCAACGATGTTTAAACGCCTTGTTATGACCTCACTGTTGACCCTGGTGAAACGTCACTAAGTCAGAGTTATGAAGGGAACTTGATGTCATCGGTGAAGCAACGTGCTGGACATCTTTCAGCGGAGACATCGCAGTTTTCAGAACATATCCGTTTGGAAAGATCATGACATCACGTCACGAGGTCACGAGGACATTGGGTCAACAGATGACCGGGAGTGAGCATTTTAAATGGATGCAGCGATTCATCCGTTTTCAAACGATATGGAGGCTTTATCAGTTCTTGGGAGCCATTGCACAGATTATAACAATCTTCTTGTACTCTTTTCCAGTCTGTATCTCGTTGTCCATATCGCATGGACGTTATATGAGATAAGAATGAGCATTGTGCTAAATTTGATCCAAATCGGAGGGTCATGATGAATAATTCGAAGCCTGCCTTTGTGAATTATGGAATAACCCATGTACAGAAGATTCGAACTCAGAACGCGGGATGAAGAACTCGTTAAACTGATCTGATTTTGTTTGCATTTCTTTGTGCATTCATACCAATAGTATCCGCATAAGAATAGATAATAGATGATGGGAGAAAAATTTGCACTCTGGTTCGCCTCAATGGCTTGTGCTAATTCATGTATGATGCACAGTGGCACCATAAATGTAAAGAATGCCAAAGGTCACTGTCGGTGCCTTTATCCATGCAAACGAATCATTAAAAAGGAAAAAATTGTCTATAGGTAGCGAACGTTATTTTGTACAGTGCTGCGCAGTTTTTTTTATTAAACCATGTGCAATTTCCATTTTATGGCCCAATCTTCTGGTTTGAGATCACTGTAATTTTTAGATACATCCAATTTTATTTGAGTTTTTAAGCACATGCCTTTTCACGGACAGGACTGTGAGCCAAGTGAGTCTTACTTCAACCAGCAGAAAAAAATGGAGTGGCCGGCCGTGTTGCCACATGTTCTAGAGGCAATAACTTCGCAACCTCCGAGTACGGAATGATGAGATTTTCACAAGAAAATATCCAAATAATTTAAATTATATTCATTTGCATTCACATTGTGTTAGTTTCTGAGCTCTCTCGCTTACCCAATTCTTCTGAGAGCAATGATTTCCCTGTTACTTGGCTTGTAGGACTTCCTAAGGTTTGATTTTGCCACGTTTTGCTCTTAATTTTTGCCTTGAAATATTTTTCTATGACTGTTTTTGAATCATTCGATAATGACAGCAAACAATATCAACGACGTACGTGACTTTTAACTTTCGCCTCACCGGGGGTTCATGAGAACTCACATACGGTTTTCCAGTGATGGTACGAAAGCGACAAGGTACGGTGCCATGAAACTTGGTATACTTTTAATGCATCTTTTCTGCACATATTCCGAACTTTTCAACCTACGGTCGCCAGAAGTCACTGACCCAGAAGAAGTCAAGAAGGACCATGTTCCAAAAAAATAAAGTGTTGAAACTTATTGCCAAATGTTTCGATTAACTTAAAACTTGCCACATTGACAAAACACGAAGGATGCAACAGTTAGGCCGTCTCGATTTTTTTTTCGAAGTATCAAGGTCATTGACCTTAGGTCAGGTGTACGTTTGGCCTTTTTTAGGCTGTCAGTTGAGATTATGGGTCTTGTTTGGTAGAGTTTCAGGCTTTGAATAAGCCATCTGGTGCTTAGAGCATCTTTCGTATATGTAAGCATACCTTTCGACCCGTGACCTGGGGTCAAGCCACGTTTTATGCCAAACTTCGATATCCGCGGCTGAATGAAATTTATCGGTTTGCAGTCTTTGGTCATCACTCGGTAGTCATGTGTGCTTCAGAAGCATAATATATGGTGAGAACTTACTTTCCATGACTGACGTAATCCCATTTAGTCCTGGCTGGTCTCATTTAGTAGTTTCAAAAATACTCCTTGTTTTAAATGCGTTTCCATTTTGTATGGCCACAGATAGTAAAAACCACTCCCATGCTTACTTTCTATTAAGTTTTTCTGCTCCATTCCTCCTATTTTTTGTCGCCGAACTTTGGCAACAAACAGGCCTAAAATCGTCTCCTGTATGATATTAAGTGTCACAGATTAATGTAGGAACGTTCTGAGGTAAAAAAAAGACATCGTTGGCCATTGACTTCGTTTGTCCTCATTTAGATAGGTGTAATCACTGTCTTGTTTGGATAGGTATTCTGTTTAGATCTATCTTGTTTAGATAGGTCTGGACTTAATTACGTCATTGTGGACCCTAACTGACCTGTTTGCATGCTAGTCGATTTCGTATTTTTCACCTGCCATTTATGAATACTAGTTGACATAAAACAGTAAAAACCCTACATTTGACGCAACAATCGCTCTGCAAGCCTTCAATAATGACGTCATAGCCTGGTGACCCAAGATGATCTGGGGCCACTTCTTTTTCAAAACATGCGCAATGAATCTGTCGTCAGCTATGCCAAATTCCACGGCGCTGGCGTGCGCTGTTTTCCCGTGGTCCCGAAAACACTGTTTAGGGGGATGGCATTTCCTTCCCCTTCTTCCGGTGAGGATTTAAACTCATTTTGCTCTTCAGACCTTTCGCTGCTTACTCCTTAAAAAACTTCTAATGGCATTTGTTTCATCTCACCTCTGTTTTGCTGATAAAGTGAATTGTTGTCTTAATTGGGTCTTAGACTTTTCATGATTATAGAAGGCCAACAGTAGAATTGTTTACATCCGGAGAGGCTAGGTTTCATACGTAAAATATATTTATTCATCCTGGCTGGGCAAGAGGGGTGGTTGCTACCAGTCCTCTCCTCTCCCGCCCAAATATATTTTTCGTAGCAGAAGAACAGCCCGCGTCAAGAACCTGAATTTGCTACCGCCGATCTTACATCCTTTTCGCACCTTTTGCTTAGATCACCAGTTCATGTCAGGTCACCGAGCTATGATGACATTCTTGAGGCATGTCGTCTGTTTTTTTTTAATATCTGGGAAAAATTTTGTTTTTTCTTCAGGAGTCCGACGAGATATTGAGCCAGTTCTCGATGCAGGAATGTTTGGACATATGCTTGGCAACATATCGAGGTTTGAGGGGTCAGTGACCTTTCCAAGGTCAAGCGACATTGCCGTGAGCACAATGTATATGGCGAGACTCGATCGACTGGATAACGTTGTGTTAGATATGTCTGCGTTTGGAAACTATTTCCATTCAGAAAATTACCTTGACACCTTGTAGCACCTTTATGGATGCCAGCCAGATTTAAAACTGCGTTTGGGTTCGATCTCATGCAGACCTCTGGTCGAACTTGTACTTCCAATCACTTGTCACTGATGCGGTAACAAAGTGTGGAAATGCGCACACCGCCATAGTTGTAATCAAGTTTAGCATTCATCCACGAAAGCCGATAAATCCCATCTGGTTTGAGACATCCTGACATGGGTTCATTCCGAATGTCTATGCCTGCCAAGCGGTGATCTACCACGTGACACCGTCGTAAAGATTGGTCATAAAAATGCACATATGGATAGATGCACATTCGCGCCAGAAGGCAAGCTATCAGAATCAATGAAACAGTGGGAGATATTTCATGTATAAATGTCAATGTACGGGCTTTTCTCCATCCTGTGCCTCGCCGACGTCCGTAAGCCCGTGACTGCTGGACAACGCCGGTTTAACGGCGGGTGAAATTGGACAAAAGTGTCCCGTCACTGCTGCCTCCGAACGTACGCTGCCGACAATCACCCGCGCTCCGTCCCGACGGCAGAGGGCGGGCACGGACGGGACAGGTGTGACTGTCGGAGGTCCACGCTGCTGGGCGCCGTGTCGGTGGGCGCCGCTCTGCTGGCGCTCGTGCTGTACGTCGCGGTGGCGGCGGCCGCACAGGACGGCGTGTCGTCCCGCGCCCAGGACGGTAGGTGTGATGAACTCCTCCGGGAGAAAGGAGGGGAGGGAGGGAGAGGAGAGGGAAGCGGACAGAGGGGAAGAGACAAAGTGAGGAAGAGGGGGGGAAAGAGAGAAGGGGAGAGAGGGGGCGAGAGAAAGAGGGGAGAGAGAAGGGGAGGATGGAGGGAAATCAAGCATGAAAACATGTCTGCATCGTTTTTTCTTGTTTTGCTAAAGAAATTGTACTGTGGGAAGAATGGATGGCATTTTGACCTCTCTTTATCTAGTTTATACCAGGATCTACAGCCTCCTCTTTCTTTAACTCGTTTTGCAGCAAGCAGAGCTGTTCGGCGATGCTGAGATGTTTAGACCATAATACCGTTTAACATGTCCTCATATTGATTAACTGGGTGAATGTGTTCCAAGGGATGCTTGCTTTGCTATAACAGTAACGTTTTCATAGACATTTGCTTACCGGTACCATAAAATGGAGAAGTAGTGGAATGTGGAACTCCCAACAGTCCATCCGTAGATTTTCCAGGTCTCGTTTCAGATGGCAATTCACTAGATGTGTTCCTCGGGCCAACGGCTGTGGCGCTGTTCTGCGAAGCTGTCAAAAGTCGTTCCGAGACTAACTTCATTCAGTCCAGATCGTACAGGCTGGGATATTTTGGCCCCTGTGCCTGCATTGAAGGTGAGCGTCAGTTAACCTCACTTTGCTTTTTTGGAAACAGAGCTTCATCAAACTCGTTGAGGGACACAGTGAGTGAAGAGGAACTATCACTAGGCCGGGGTTTCTGAGAACACTCCTTGATGTTTAAGATTACCGAAATACAAAGGCGCGCAAAATCAGAATAATTGGACATTTTCACATCTGTTTTACGCCTTGTGTATTTTTGTTAATTCTGGGTCATCCTGGTTCACTGAATTATAATAGGTCAAGCGAAGACATGTTCCAAAAATGAAGATCAATTGGTATACGATTTTGTGAAAGGTAGTGATTTAATTGAATTTGTGAAATATATTGCACGTGTCACCTACAGGCAACGTGGGCGTGGTGGCAGGGCTGGCCGCCGTCGGAGGTCTCCTGGCATTCGCTGTCGCCCAGTCTGCCACGGCCACGTCAATGACGACGACGACGACAACGACGACGACTACCACCACCACCACCACTCCCCCTACCGGCACTCCCCCCACCGGCACTCCCCCCACCGGCACTCAGCCCACCGGCACTCCCCCCACCGGCACTCCCCCCACCGGCTCTCGCTCTACCGGCGCTTCATTCTCATGGCGTGCCAAGGGGCCTGGTGGTCGTGACGGTACGGGACGGTCGCCGTTTTCCCCGGACAGCGCAAGTGAGTCGCCGCTGGCAGCGGGGCTCAGGTCGAGACTGACGAGCTTCGGGCCAGCGGCGCGAGCAGAAAAGTCGCCGCTGACAAAGCTACGGTCTCGCCAGGCTTGACGCTATGGTCAGGGGTGGAGCACCACCATGGGCGGCTTTGAAAAATTTCGTGAGATATGTGGAGTTCCGTGAACAGCTGACATTCCCAATAGCGTTGGTTCTACCGACAATAATTGGTGATGACTGAGGAACAGATGTTGCCCCCGTGCCTTGGCAAAGTTTACAAATGTAAAAAAAAACAAATGCAGCTGCTGGAAACTTTCAGTACGTGTTTCACACTATTTTTGGAGATTTAATACACGGCATTTCGTCAAAATGGTTCATGTAGGTGTCAAAAATAACGTCTTAAATGTGGCCACGTTTTCTTAGTTTTCACCTTCCTTGAATGTTCTTGCTCTTTGCTTATCTTCACGATTCTCAAAGCAGCCCAAAACGCTTTAAAATACTGTAAATCCAGGCTGCAAAACCTCAATTAAACCAAGAGGTGCAGATAATGCTGTATGCTCTCTCTCATTCGGCTTTAAACCATAACTGAAGTTAACAAAGCCACATCGTCACGTGTATCTGAACTCTACGTTTGCAGTAATCGGCCTGTTCTTTTTTCAAATTTTAAACAGTAACCATCGAATCTCTACTGACGGCGAAAAATAAACACCGCAAGGAAGACCAAGCTTCTTATCGCATTAACCACACAGAAGTCGACTCCAGCAAATCCGTCACCTTGCTCACGGGCGGTGTTTGTGTCGACATCAGTTCTTGTCGGTCGGTAACCGATTTTTTTTTTGGGGGGGTAAACAGGGTTTTCGACCACAAAGGGTCAGATATGGCGCCCCAGCACGAGATTTTCGTAACACTGGTTTTGAAGTGTTGTGTTTTCCTCGATAAGAAAGTTCTCTGTGCTGCAGCTCCCAACAGCGACATCGAGGACCACTACATGGGCGTGGAGACCGATCACATTCTGGGTGAGCGATCCGCGTCATTCGGACCAGCATCTAAGTTTTCGCCTTGACTCACGCTTCGTGCCCCATTGTGACACACGCATCGCACATGACCACGAAATGCTAAGCAGTGACCGCAAACTTGGCATTTGGTGCTTACGTTCGTCAAGTTAGACTGTCGGTAATCTGGACTTGTGAGATCCAAAGTATCAAACCGTTTATTTCATGAGATCTAGTTTCGTAGGATCAAAGTTACTAATATTATATCGGTGCATGACGCCACGATGATGGATATTTTAGGTACCTGAGGTCGAAAATACCAAAATTCTAATTCTTCCTGGCCCTCCCCTTTGAGAAACGCGGTGCTCCTCCGCCAGATCTGCGCCTGTCCGGTTTTAGCGAGTCCACGGGCTGACCGGGTCTGTGGATGATTACTGGCAATGCTGTCGATGCACATCTGCTCTCAGCACTACGTATACCAATGACCGAAAGCCATGGGTCACGTTTCTACGCGCGGAATCAGAACAGAATCTGAACAGTTCAAACCGGTTCGGACCAGAATGACCGCAGCCATCCGTTTGCAGACCTGGTGGCGTCTGAGCAGCCGCTGCTGCCGCTGCTGCGTCACCTGACGGGCCTTCTCTGGTGCGGCGAGGGCTCCGAGTGTCAGCGGTACCGGCTCTGTCGGCTGGGGCGCGTGGCTCGGCTCGCCGGCCCGCCGTACAGTGTGGCAGTGCCCCTGGCCAGGTGGGTCCAGTACGCTGTCCGGTCCCTCTGAGATTTGAGCTGGCTCGTAATGGCATCAGCGACTCGGCAGTGCTCCTCGTCGGGAGTTCTCCCTTTTCACGGAGGCTAGAGTTTGCTCCATGGGTGCGTCGTTGATACACTATGTTTTTGGGCGGCATGTTCATCTTGCAATGATCGTCAACGGCTGATGCGTCTCATGTCTATTGCTTCGCTGAGTCAGTTTGGTCCAAGCAACATGCGCGATGTGAGCCTCGTTAGTCATGAATGTTCAACAACTTTCTGCGCCAGAAATGCAATTTGCAAGGGATCTGCATCCACTGCAACATTTTAAAGAACATCCAGAAACCTGCAACATTTTAAAGAATACGCGTCTATAAGGAAGGGTCATTCATAAAAATCACGGTGAGATTTAAGTATAACTATGGGTGTCGGTTCCTTAAAATTTCTAATGAGCTCAGTAGGGTGTTAGGACATTTCTTTTCAACGTAAAACTTCTGTTCCCAAGCTCTAAAAAAGTGTGTCTAGGGCGTTTTGCAAATGATATAACGAGTTACCCTTAGCATAATTAAAAACTGACTTCATAGCAACACTTTTCTTTCCACACAGCTTTCGTAGGCATTGTGTTGAGATGTCAAAACAAAACAGAGTTGTACCACGCCAAATGTGGATAAAAAGACGCTTATAGATAATGCTCATGGATAATGATCATCCTATTGTTTTTTACATTGATGTTTCAATAAACGTGGTGTTTCAGCCTGCCGCTGTTCTGGATCAAGAGCCAGTACCTGGGCTCAGAGATGTCGGAGCTCTGTTGGGCTATGGAGACCATGGACGGTACCTCCGACTGCTTCAAGCTTCACAGGCCGCGCTAGATTCCATGTCCAGTAAGCATCGTCTGTCATGGGCTGCGAAGGAACGGTGCCGGTCGTACAGCGCCGCTGAAACGGAGACTCCCTTACCGGTTACCGCCGTTACCGCCCGGTTACCACTGGCGTCTTGGAGGCCGCCCTGGCGGTGATGGCGACTGGACTGGTGACCGAACACAGTCTGTTTTGTTTTCACCAGATGTGTGCGTGGTTAATTCGCGCGTTCATGACAGCTGCTACTACGTCCACCCGTAGCCACGTTGCCAGTCCTTCTGGAGGCGTTCGGGTCTCTGACCACCAGATCCAGGCGCTCCAGGTATGCGTGGCGCGCCATTTTCAGTGGTCTCAGTACGTCCTGGATGCAGCATGGTCTTCCTTTTCGGCGCGTACTGAATGGACTATGAGCGGAGCATCGCCAGGAAAACATGTAGGTCATTCGTTCTTCCCCGCCGTGATAAAACGCGATCGTGTTGCCCGACTGCGCGCAAGTGAACAGGAGGAACTCAGGGCTCCCGACCATTTTTGCCTTGAGCATGTTGCTCAGCTACAAAGGCCGCAATGAGTTGACGTAAACTAAGTCGTGATTGGTTTTCCTGGTTTGCAATCCGCCGAGTGCTGATGATCTGCTACTGTTTGCGATCTCCTGGTTTCATGCACACGTGTCAACCATCATTTATCGCTTCCTGATGACCGTGGAAACCGTGAACTGGGTTTGTGAAACTGTGATGTCCACTCGACGAGGTCTACCGTGACCGCAAATTGTTAACGTGCGTAATTGACAGTTGAATAAAGCAAGGATAATGAAAAAAACTGCGCAGAGAACATGGTTTCCGGGTTAGGCCTTGCTGGTCTTGATGCTGTTTGACTGCGAAGGCGATTGCCTTTTTCATATTCGCATGTTGTGTTTCTTTGTACTCATTGTCCTGATTCGCATGTTGTGTTTCTTTGTACTCATTGTCCTGAAAGGGCCTGCAGTTGAAGTTCGGTGCGTTCTGCTCGAGGAATGGTCAACAAAATGGTTTTATAACCATTATATGATGGATCGGGCTGAAAACGTTTGCATTACACGTCTGGAAGGACGACTTCCTGAGCGCTCTGCGAGATATTCACGAAGTGGTGAACGAATGCCGTCTACGAACTTACCTTGATTACCAAACTGCGACAGACGGGATATGTCGCAACCATGTAACGCCATGCAACCCACTGCTCGTGGATTTTCATGGATCATCAACGTGTGGTCATAAACGTGCAGCGGTCTTCTAACGGGAAGGGAACCTTGCACCGTGTACAACGCGCAAGAGCTCTGCCATACCACTGCAAAACCTCCCCACCACAGCCGGGTTTAGCAAAGACGGGTGGGGTCAGAATAGGACCTGCGGGCGCTGGACGAAACGACTGGCATGGAGAGCCCAAGGAAGGACTGAAATGGGCTATGATCTGTTTACCACCGCTTAGGGCGACAAACCGGCGACCCAGTTTTTTTCTTTTCGCGCCTTCAGTGTCAGTCATAATCGAGTAGGGCAGAAACCCGGGGCCGTCTCCAACTACGGATATAAAAATTGGCTACTGACGCAGTCTGTGATACGGTCCAACTGAGAGCTGTTTTAATGCAGAAGTATCGATCTTATTCGTCATACACTCCTTATTGCAATTTCGCGCGCTTGTTATGTAGCAGCCGAGCAGTACATCTCCAGTGGCTCGATGTCACCTGACCTCTGGAGGCCGGCTGCCGTTGCCGGCGCTGCTGCCGCTCTAGAGCAATATGTCCAGGACGCCGCCGTTGCCGGCACTGCTGTTGCCACAGAGGCAACACGTCCAGGACGCTGCTGTCGTGGCCAGGTGTCGAGGCTTACCGGTTTTTAGCGTTTACGAAGCTGAGCTTAATTGCCTGCAAGGTTCAACTAGCACTGGCACATGCACGTTGACAAGGTTGCGGCACTGTCGTTCCACACGGTATCCCGACGGCCATCTTGTCTTACCACTTGAAAGAAGGGCCTTCTTCCCTGTCCCCACTTCCACTTAACTGTTCAAATGTGTTGAAAATGCAAGGACGCGGGAAGTCGGGGCAGGGCGACAGAGGGGTCACGGCCCACTAACTTTTTTAAGTTTTACATTGACCCTACGGATGTTGATTGGAAAGAATTGGCTCAAAATGCTTGTTAGCCCCCTGCCCCAGCTGTGCAACGGATCTCGCGCCGTCAAAACGTGACCACCTAGATCATGTTTTCGTTTCTGCAGACGCTCAGTAGCTGTCAACCCTCTGGGAACTCGGTCCGCGAAAACCCCTCACACAGTCGAGGACGCATCGGTCCGAAAATAATGAGATGTCGGTGCTGGAACGCTATACAGAAAACGTCGACGGGCGTTTGTGGATCTTGTTGTACCCCGTCCCCCCAAAAAAAATACACATATATATAAATTTTGGTGCTGAAGAGTAAAAATATGCCATGTACAGAGCATCTTAGCGTCGAGTTCCAAAACCTCATGACACCAACATTCCATTCCACATCTTCAATCACCGAGCTCGATTGGACTCGCCCAAAATGGCCCCTGGATCACCCATGCCCTGAAAGTCATTCGATAAACAGTGTAAGCCTCAGAAGTGCTTACTAAGCACTTTCGATACACATGAAAATGGCCGCGACGACGGGCAACAAGCTACTCTTCACTGCATCGTTGACTTTTCTGGCGGTGCATGGTAATGCTGTGGAGAATTCGCGCATTCTGTTCTGGTCTTTCGTTGCTCTTCACAGTCGGCACCGTCTCCCGTGGATGACTGCCCGAAAACACGCTTAAAACTGAAGTGAGAAAGAACGTCTGTTTTCACAGTATATATTTTTATTGGCAGAGGCGGTATCCATCCGCTTGACTGTGATAAGAAGTACATTGATATTCACATTTACAAGCACCACTGACGCACCTGCCAAATTACGAGCCGCCTGTCGGTAAAGGCATTACACAACGGCACACCGCGGTTCCAATCAACACACCTGGAAGAGCCGTTCCCGACGTTCTCAGCAAACAGGACTTGCGGCCACCTGCCTTATCCCAGCCATTTGATTGGAAAGCGAACTGTTCTTGCACTCGCGGGCATTCCACTGCAAGGCCGTTACGTGAATGACACAGCAAGACTGCCGCCATCAGACAATGCAGCAATAATGATACGAAAACATCTGAGCAGCAAAAGAGTGAAACGTATTCTGCCATCTGCATCCAGTGTAGTTGGCTTTATCCCACGAATACCTGGCTCAATTTCGTTCGAAACATGGTCTCCGTGCTGGTGCTACCGGCTGGGTGTTGTACGCATACAAATGCACGTTAAGTAGCAAGTTTCCGAGATTGAAGAGATCATGCATCTAAATCGCGAATACCTTAAATCTGTCGCAAAAAAAATCACAAACGTCTGCCGCCTCGAACCCCGACACCCCCTCTCTCCGTGGCACGATCGAGTTCAAAGAAGCGAAGTGCGAAACCCCGTACTTTCCCTGACTGTCTAAGAAACACGAAGGCAGCGAGTGACGATTGCCAGTTATGAAATCGTTTCGCAAGACAGACGCGGCAAATAACTCCAGAAGACCCCATCTGACGACGGGAACTGGCCACGCTTCGAAAACACAGAAAGCCCTTCATCAGCATGGCGTTTGCCACTCTTCCCACCGAAGACGCGCAAAAGCGTGAGTCGGGTTACCGGGCATCACCTTCGGAGCAAGGAGTCAATTCTGAACAGAGAACTGACGGCAAAGGCGATGGCGTTGTCTACGGAAAAAACAGATACGCAAGATGGATAGCGTGAAGACAGTGAGAGCTTCCAACCGGCCTTACCAGGTCTGTGTAGGACCCCACTTGTACTGAGTCGTTCATGGACCGCGAAAGCAGCAATGTGAACGGTCAAGACCAGGCCAACAGAGATGCAATCTTTTTTCCCAAGGCTGCATGCTTATTTACCTAAACCTTTGTCGCGATTTGCCCCGTTCTGTCATCGTTTCTACTGCCATCCCAGCGCACCAAACGAGACAGGCGACCGAAATGTGTGGCCTGGATGAGAAGCTCATGAGATACCTGATAATTCTGATAAAGCACCACCTCTACCGGGCTGGCTCACCGCACGTCCTTGAACTCCGAAGGGGTCACTACAAAACGGGCCCAGCACAGAGCCCGAGCACAGGTTCGCCGGGGGGAAACGGCAACACCGAGACATTGGCGACACCCGGCCAGCCGCGTTCGAAACCGCCACGGCGCGCACGGCCATGCACGGCCGAAAACAAGGCCGAGTCGCGGCCTTCTCGGCACCTGTGATCGACATCAGCGCTCACGTGCCACTGAGGCTGGATAAACGGGCACCGCACAGGAAAACGCGGCCGACTGCATACGTCTCCACGGTCGGCTCAGTCTCCGTATTGATCTACATGAGGGAGACGCAGGTTGAGGACGAGACAAGGTGTGCTGGCTACGACACCTGACTTCTTCAGTCTGCCCGCGCGCGCCTTATGAACGAGCGATGAGACCCGTTTTGGAGATGAATTACAGCCGGTACAAACAGCACCAGCTGGTGACAATGCTGCGATCCCGGTACATACAGCACCAGCTGGTGACAATGCTGCGATCCCGGTACATACAGCACCAGCTGGTGACAATGCTGCGATCCCGGTACAAACAGCACCAGCTGGTGACAATGCTGCAGCACCAGCTGGTGACAATGCTGCGATCCCGGTACATACAGCACCAGCTGGTGACAATGCTGCCATCGAACTCGTTACGTGGACGCACCTCGAACATGCAGAACAACGAGGGCGAGGAGACGTCTATGCATCCTCACCGAGAGAGCTGTGAGAAACACGAATGTACAGGCGAAAACCACGACCAGCTGATCGTGAACAGCATACTGAGAGGTGAGAGTGCTGGCAAGCTCTTCAAAGGCACAAAAACATAAAAATGGTCCTGGTGGACAATGCACTGGGAACTACCTACAGCCTACATCAACCTACATCAGGGAGTTAGGAGTAAAAACTAGTGTGGTGTTATCCTGCGCCTTGTTAGATCTGAAAAATCAGTTTCCCCTGTGCTTCATGTGTGTGAGTCGCAGGAAACACTGAGAGACCGGACGATAAGACCGAGACGTCCACACGGACTTAAGTGAGTAGCAAATCTCGGAAAACGCCCCACTTCCGTCCATTCACATTGAGAACTCACGACACGCAGACGAACTTGACCAGAAAAGGGAAAAAGTCCCCCAAGAATGCCCTCTGTAACTGAGCCGATCCGGACCAGCGAAACACGCATCCATTTCACACCGAGAGTACAAAACGACAGCGCGGCAGAGATTCGCCGCCACGCCTTCAGACGACCGACGGACGCTCCCGGGGACAGCTGCCAGCCCCCGGTCGGGTAGACCAAGTCGGCCCGCGTCCCGGCAGCACCGCCGCTCAAAGAGCCACACCAGCGCCGCCCCGCGGCAGGGGGGGGCCGACCCCGCGGCGCCCCGGCGCCCGCTCCGGACCCGACCAGCGCCCCCTGCACGGCATACTGTACACGGCGGGCCGGGCCGGACCACGCGGTCCGTGTTCGACCGTCCACTCCGCCGCCCGCGATACACGATATCGCGATACACGAGATACACGATCCTGCACGGCACACGCCGGACAATGGTGCCGGGAGATGAGCAGACAGTCGCCACTGACGGCCGCTGGGACGTACCCCTCCCCCCCCCACACACACACAGCACCAGCGCGGACCGCGGCAAACCATACAAAACGCCGCAAAACTGCACGACGTTCCTGACGCGCACACCATCGGACCCGCCCAACGGAAGTGCTCAAACGGAAGAGCCACGCCACCGAACTCCGCGCTGACTACGAAAACCATGGCACCGAACGGCTCTTAGCCTCGAGTAAAAAATCATGCGCACAAGCGCCGGACCCCTGCGGCGGTGCGTCCGGTACCCGGGCCGGCGGCCGCACAGCGGAGAGACCGGAGACGCCTCCGCCCGGCCGGCGGCCGTACGGCGGGGAGACCGGAGCCTGGCCGGCCGCCGACTCGGCAGACCCGCCGCCGGCCTCACAGCTGCACCTTCAGGTCGCGCATCCGGCTCTTGATGCGCTCCCGCATCTCGGCGAACCTGCAGAAGCGCACGACAGGGTCAGGCCAGGTCAGGTCAGGTCAGGTCAGGTCACGTAACGCCAGGTCAGGCCGGGTCAGGTCAGGGCAGGTCCGTTCCGGTCAGGTCAGGCCAGGTCAGGTCAAATCAAGTCAGGTCAGGTCAGGTCAGGTCAGGTCACGTCATGTCAGGTCCCGTCCTGTCCTGTCCGGTCCGGTCCGGTCAGGTCAGGTCAGGTCAGGTCAGATCAGATCAGGTCACGGCCTCGTCAAGGCACAGCGTCACACACCAGGTGACGGTCGCGCCGGAGGTTACGGCAAGGCGTCGGGTCGAGGTCGGGTCAACGTCGCCTCGGACGTCAAATCGACCGGTCAGAAAGAGACCAAACTGGCAGCCGGCCACGAGCCGCCCATGTTGTAGAGTCACGTGCTGCAACGCCCACCCCTAATCTCCACCTGGTTCACTGCCTGGGACAATGCTGCATCCCAAGAGGAGAAACATATCCAGGGGGTAGTCATAAACATAAGCCGTAGCTGTTTAGCATGGCTATGGTCTAAACGCAACTCATTCGGGAAAAAGCGGGAATCGCTGCGAGCGGTAATGAAACAACGTACTGAAATAAACACAACACAAAACTGGAAGGCCGGATCGTCCGCTGCCAGCAGAGGCGACCACACCAGCGGCAGCGTTACCTACTTGTCCTTGATGAGCTGCAGCTGCCGCTCCTCCTCCTCGCGGTACTTCTGCAGGATCGCCGTGCACTCGACGTCCGTCAGGTTGATGTACTGCGCCACCTCGCTCCCTGTCGAACGGTCAACTCCCGACGTCAGTTCACACGTCTGTCAGGCTGATGTACTGCGCCACCTCACTCCCTGTCGAACGGTCAACTCCCGACGTCAGTTCACACGTCTGTCAGGCTGATGTACTGCATCACCTCGCTCCCTGTCCAGCGGTCAACTCCGGGCGTCACTTCACACGTCTGTCAGGCTGATGTACTGCATCACCTCGCTCCCTGTCCAGCGGTCAACTCCGGGCTTCACTTCACACGTCTGTCAGGGTAATGTACTGCGCCACCTCGCTCCCTGTCGACCGGTCAACTCCCGACTTCAGTTCACACGTCTGTCAGGGTAATGTACTGCATCACCTCACTCCCTGTCAAACGGTCAACTCCGGGCGTAAGCTCGCACACCTGTCAGTTCACACGCCACTGGGCGCTTCCAGTATGTTTTATTTAAAGGCGGTAGTTCCCAGGTGAAGGAAACAAAATGAGAATGGAATCTGATCTGTGTACTTTCTTCTCACTTTCAATGCGTCCCTTTTTTGCCTTTTGCGTTTTAACAGCGTTTTATTGTGCTTTTATCGCGTGATGTCCTGAAAGAACGGACCACAGAAGATTTAAACCCAACTAAACAACGCAAAATTATGTTCCATTTCGTACCATCCGAATACTCCACCAAGAAGATAAACAAGAGCTGGCTGAAGCAGACAAGACGAGCAGGAACGGAACTCTGTTCTTCTTCTCGTCCACAGGCTCACAAAGGAGAGGAAAACGTACCGAAAATCTCCACTAAACGCCATCAGATTTTCTCTGGACTTTTAACCCTATTCCCGGAGGGCTAGACGGTATGGTCGATTCCCGGCAGGGGGGGGGGGCGGATTCGGCCCCCCCCTGAGATCTCGAGAACTACTTGTCCGATTTCATCGCAACAAACGGCAATCGATTTGCCGTGACGTGAACTACATTTTTATAAAAAGAAATTTTCAAAATTTTTAAATTTGTGGATACAGGGGGGCAAAAATGTCACAATGGGGGGTACTTTTGGACTTTTTATAACTCCGTTGTTTATCGACCAATTTCGATGAAACTGGTATGAATCGAGAGATTATGGATAGGGATTTTACCATGGGTCCACAAATCTGAAATTTTGAGAAAATTCATGGGCGTTCACAGGGTTTCAAAAATAGGAGGATTAGTTTTCCAACAACTGGATGAACAAAAGAGGCAAACACCCTTTTTTGGCTTCTGCTAGTCCTGTTATACTAAAGAAGTACAAATCGCATTGCAATGTTTGTATAATGTTAGCATAGGCGGTGCCAGGGACATGAAAAAGGGGAACTGCCATGGTCACACGTTTCTCAGATTAACTTGTGACCTTTGACCTTAAATGACCTCCAGTGACCTTGGGGTCACTTGGAATGACCTCGTATGCATTTAATATCATCTTTAAACGTTTTCAATCGTTTGAATTCACTCTATTTCAAAAATTTCATTTTATGGGTATTGCGATATAGGGTACGCGCACTGACATTTTAGGTCATAGCTCCGTGACCCGACCTGATACCAAGCTGAAACTTGGTACACAAGTATAAGGCACCCTTCTACGTCATATATATTCCGGGTTTGGCATTTGAAAAAACGTCGCCGAAATTATTGCGAAAAAACTAATTTTGACTTTTCACCTTGACCTGACCTTGGAAAATGACCTCAGGTGAACAAAATTTTATCTGCACATGGCCCAACTATTTAGCTATAGATCCGTATCAAGTTTTAAGTTCTATCTTAAAAACTCTGTTTTCGGCAGACATTTTCATTTCACCCTGAACATGGCCAAAAATGGCATGAGGTGCCTCCCACAAACGTTGCCTGACTCCGCCCCTGAGCAAAGTAGAATTTTGAAATTTTGTCACGGCACATAGAAAGAATAGCTAGGAAAAGTGACCAAGTTTCGTGAAGCTGCGTTAAAAAGCCTGGAATTGGCAAGCAAAAAACCCGAAGGGGGGGGCGGATTCCGCCCCCCCCCCCTGCCGGGAATAGGGTTAAGCAGCGTGAGACGCCGAAGATGTGATACACTGAGGCTTGACGATAATGGAAACAAAAAATGCCGGGCACAAATTAGGCCAGGCTCGAGAAACAGCAATCGACGAAAAGCGACAAATACGAGAGGACAAAGAGGGAAACCAGATATGACAAATACGAGACGACAAAGAGGAACGCCAGATATGACAAATACGAGACGAGAAAGAGGAACGCCAGATATGACAGATACGAGATGCCAGGGATGACAGATGAGGGACACCAGATGTGGCAGATACGACAGAAGCCAGATCATAGATATCAGAGACGCCAGACATGAGAGGTGACACGCCGGAAATGACAGATCCGGGGGACGTCCGAGATGTCAGAGACGACAGAGCCAGAAATGACAGATACCAGAGACGACAGGGACGCGGGACAGGCCGGTCCGTCCGTCGATCGGAGGACCGCTCGGCGCCGGGCACTCACGGATCTCGGCGGTCGTCTCGCGGTCCATGACGAAGAGCCGGGCGGCCGCCTCGGACGGCCCGCTGGCTATCCTGGTCAGCAGCGGGTACTCGTCATTCCGCAGACGGCGCCGCTCTGCCGGTCAGGGGTCATCGCCAGGTCAGCGGTCACCGCCAGGTCAGCAGTTACCGCCCGGTCAACGGTCAGCGCCAGGTCAGCGGTCACCGCCGGGTCAGCGATCACCACCCGGTCAGCAGTTACCGCCCGGTCAACGGTTAGCGCCAGGTCAGCGGTCACCGCCAGGTCAGTGGTCACCGCAGAGGTATGACATCTGACGGGAGTCAGTCACAACAGCGAAGAGAGAGAGAGAGAGAGAGAGAGAGAGAGAGAGAGAGAGAGAGAGAGAGAGAGAGAGAGAGAGAGAGAGAGAGAGAGAGAGAGAGAGAGAGAGAGAGAGAGAGAGAGAGAGAGAGAGAGAGAGAGAGAGAGAGAGAGAGAGAGAGAGAGAGAGAGAGAGAGAGAGAGAGAGAGAGAGAGAGAGAGAGAGAGAGAGAGAGAGAGAGAGAGAGAGAGAGAGTAGACAAGCACAGTGAGAAAACACAGAGAGATAGACACAAACACAGATATCGACGGTGGCAGACGGAGACACAGACACAGAAAAATAAGTCAACACAGCGACAGACATCGAGAGCAACAGAAACATGGCAGAGAGGGAAACAGTTACCACAGTGACAAGGTGACAGTAACACAGACAGAGGGAATATCATAGATATATAACAACGAACACCTATCGTGGTCGGGGAACGATATGACCGTAACGAATATCTCCAGATCCAACAGATGATGGGAGGCAGGAGATAAACGTCAAACGGATCAGAAACAGAAACATGCAGATCGCTGGTATGCAAACAAATCACCGTGCCTGATAACTGCATGCGAATAAGTGATGTCACTATCAGCGTCATCCCTGAACTAAACAACCGTATTTGAAACTGACGCGTTTCACTCAGAACGTTAATTCCTAGCTCAGAATACCCTGAGCAGCCTACAAATTTGGAGTGAAGTGATTCGTCGGATAATTTTCTAAGTGACAATTCCGCCGTTTGTGGCTCCTGATGTTTTCGGTGTTTGATCCGAGGTACTCGATTTAGGTGTCACACAGCGTCCGCGACCGCTTCATCCGCAGCTCAACCACATATGGACAAGGACAATAGCACGCCAATAATTCAGACCGCGCCAGCCGGAAAATGGTTCCCAGGCATAGAATGCAGCCAAAGAACTGCCTCCACCTGGCCACGCCACAGGAGCAAACTGCACTACACACTGTCCTTAACAAAGGCTTAAATTAATACGCTGATTTCCGTTACCCTGGCAGCGCTGGTAGATTTTTAACAAGAGAATGCTACGCGGTATAAAATATCGCGTTCGCATCACATATACCTTCACTGCTTGGTTCAAGCCTGGCCTGTTCCACATGCAAATTCACCCAGGGCTGGGAAGTGTTGAGCAAATTTCGCCCAAGGCTGTCGACTGTTGACTGACTTGTTTCTCCCGCCCATCTACCTGATCTCCCGTTAGTTCCTGACTAGTTTCTCGCATCGCCCCCGGACTTCTTCCAGCGAGTCCGCAGAGTTTAACCCGGCCCTTTCCGCTCTACCTGGCGTTCGTGTACAGGACAACGGAAATGGAGTCATGAACAAGCGCGATCTCCCGACAGCCACACCTTCACCGTTCTTCGAATCCCGACAACGCCCCGGGAAACGCTCTCTACATCATCACCACTCCGTCGGGCCGCGCCGGACTATGACCACGCGCCTCCACCTTCAGCGCCGCTCGCGCTCGCCCGCCGAGTCCGGGCCGGGCCGGCAGCCACGCTCGCCGCCCGAGCCCAGGCCGGGCCGGCAGCCACGCTCACCGCCTGAGCCCAGGCCGGGCCGGCAGCCACGCTCACCGCCCGAGTCCCAGACGATGTAGAGCGCGAAGTTGTCGGCCCGGTCCTCCACGCGGTACTTCTCCAGCACCATGTCGATCATCTCGCGCGACGTCACCAGCGACGTCACCCACACGGAGAGGGCGGAGCCGTGCGGCGGCGTGAACACCGACGTCTCCCGGTTGTAGAAGTGGCCGTTGATGGAGCAGCGGCGCTGTAAGGGCGGCCGGTCGGCGGTCAGCGGTCGACGCCAGGACGCCGCGCAGCAGGCTGACGGCCGGCCCGAGTGAAGGCGAAATGGCGACACGGACCGTAAACGGACAGGTGATGTGAATGAAGGTTGCCGTCGTAACGTACTGCAATGGCCCTTTGATGCCGTGACAACCTTCGTAACAACCTCGCCACAGTATCAAAGACGTACACTATAGCAGCGCAACTACTTTTGCAGAGATGAAAAATCCGTTTCTGCTGATGCATAAAATCATCATCGCAAATTTAATCGCGCCACGACGTTATCCAAAGATCCACGACTCGAGGGTGTTTATAAATTTTCACACTGAAAGCGACGCAGCACGGAACACCACTGCTTTCGCTCGGCATTGCAGAAAACATGACAACTATTCATTAACGCCAAACGCAAGTCTTCTGCGCCTACGCCAGCTTTTCTACGAAAGGACCCTTGCGTGAGTCAGACGCCTGTACGTCAGACGTCAGGCGTGTCCCGACTGTCCGCAAACACACGGTCGGCTTCACAGCGTCCAATCACTGGCGGTCCTAGGAGGACCATGAAACACTACGGCAACCGCCGCCGAACGTTCAACACGCAGAGAAGCAGAGAACGCGGACGGCCTCCCCCACGCCGCATCTTGGACTCACCTTGATCTTCGTTTTGTTCATGCGCCGCCCGGGCCGACGGCGGATGACGCGCGACTTGGCAGGCTGCCGGAGGGGAGGCTCGGTGGTGGACTCGTCCGTGGGCGACGAGTCCACCGAGGCGGGTGGGGGCGGCCCCTTGCCCTCCTTCTTGGAGTTCTCCACCTCGCTGACCTCCAGTTGACCTTTTTCGACACCTTCGTCGGGCGCCACGTGGCCGTTCGTCTCCACCTGAGAGGTCACCAAGGTCAGCCATACTGACCCGGATCACAGGTCACCTGGGCTTACACATTAGCCCCCCGGGGAAACTGGCGACAGAGCAGGACTATCTCATTTGGCCTTCACAACGCCACAAAAGCAGAACGGTATTTGCCCGGCGCCCCGTGTTTGGCAAAGTTCAGTAAACAACCAGCCGACTCAGTTCTCGCTCCACTTTCAACAGCAGCCGCGGCAGCGTTTCAAATCATTCACTGTTTGCAAACCAACGCCAGACGGCCCGTCAAAGCTGCAGCGCTGCGAGCCCCACGCCGAAACGGCGGACGGGCCGACCGCGCCGCCTCTTCGCACGGTACACAGCGCCAGCTGCCAAATCTGTGGAATGACGGACTGACTCCGTCACGCCGGCGTGACGGCGCGACTGACCGGGTCGGGCGGCGGCGTGACGCGCGCCACCTGGCTGAGGGCGTGAGGCGTGATGCTCTGGGTGCGGGCGTGGCCGTGCGCCGGCGACGAGACGGGCGTGCTCGGCGCCGAGCCGCTCTCCGACTCCGACTCCGAGTCGAAACTGCTCGGCGTCGGCTGCGGGCGGCGGCCGAGTCAGGCGGCGAGTCAGGGCGGCGGTCGGAGTCAAGGACAGCGTGGCAGAGCCGGGACAGAGTCGAGAACGGCGAGTCGATGCCTTGGTGGGGAGGGATGACCTGCGCGTCCGTGAGCCAGACGGCACGGACGGTAATGTGGTAGAGCCAGTTACTTGGTCCATATGACAGGGTCAAGACTCGCGAGTCAATGCAGTGAAGATCATGACTAGTGAGTCGCTGTGGCGGAGTCGGTGAGGCGAAATCGGTCACTGAGAATCCCACGCTTCAGGACAGAGGTTGGGAGGCGGCGTTTCAGTGTTAGAGCGCCCACTCTGTGCAGCCAGCTTCCCCCGAACTGACAGCAATGTGCCACCAGAGCTTCGCACGCGATTTAAAACGGATGCTGTTCGACTCGATGGAGGATTAAGGTTGTGACCGCTTTTATGATGTGTACGGTAGCATATATTTGTGTGTTTCCGAGTCTGTGTGCATTACGACCTTGCGTTGGTTTGGCTCGGGGTGTAACAGCCACCGTGCCAAGTGGACAACCCCACGACTGTAATACCATACAATGCAATACAATGAAAGGTTAAGACGGCCGGTCGGTCAGCGCAAAAAGAGCTCATGAAAGCGAGAAATTAGCAGTGCGGCGTCAAGGAGGCGAATGCACGTGATGGACAGTCGCGGTGAGCGAGTCATTCAGGGACACCCATTTGTAACGCGCAAGAATTCCCCGCTGCCGCCTTCACCTGTACGAATTGGGAGAGGCGCTTCTTGACGATGGGCCTCTGGTCGTCGTCCTCCTTGAACTGCAGCAGCTTGTTCACCCCCCAGTACAGCTTCAGCACGCCGTCCAGAATCAGACGGCCGTTCCTCTGCAGGCAGCAGAGGTCAGGTCAGAGCAGGTCAGGCCGTCAGAATCGCAGAACACCGCCGCTATGGTTCAAGGCGGTAGCAATGAACAGCGAATGCCAGTTTGGGGATTTCGTGAATGACAACAGTAACGATATAACCACAGTGTGACAGAAAAAAACGTTCTTCATGTGATGCACCACAGACTGACAGTTCTGGTACTTGGAACTTCTGCGCTTGGTGGGGGGATTCACGAGGGCAAGTCAACTCTGCACAGGTGCCACATGAGACAAGAGACAAAATACGCCCAGCTGAGCAAAAATCAGCCGTAACGAGGCGACACCGAATCAAATGAGATGCCTTGGTCTGAGGCAGTACCGAACACAGCGAGGTCCGGCTCAACCCGACAAGAAGATAAAAAACTGTCCCCGACAAAACCCATCCTGTCCAGCTCTGTCGCTTCTCGTGTCCCGGCCCCGTGTCCCGGCCCCGTGTTCCGGCCCCGTGTCCCGGCCCCGTGTTCCGGCCCCGTGTTCCGGCCCCGTGTTCCGGCCCCGTGTTCCGGCCCCGTGTCCCGGCCCCGTGTTCCGGCCCCGTGTCCCGGCCCCGTGTTCCGGCCCCGTGTTCCGGCCCCGTGTTCCGGCCCCGTGTTCCGGCCCCGTGTCCCGGCCCCGTGTTCCGGCCCCGTGTCCCGGCCCCGTGTTCCGGCCCCGTGTTCCGGCCCCGTGTCCCGGCCCCGTGTGTTACTCCCGGCCCCGTGTTCCGGCCCCGTGTGTTACTCCCGGCCCCGTGTTCCGGCCCCGTGTGTTACTCCCGGCCCCGTGTCCCGGCCCCGTGTTCCGGCCCCGTGTCTTACTCCCGATCCCGGTCTCAGTCCCTGCCCTGCTCCCGGCCCCGGTCCCGGTCCCGGTCCCAGTGTCCCGGTCCCATGCCCAGCTCCCGTGTCCCGCTCCCGTGTCGCAGTCCCGGTCCCGGTCCCGGTCCCGGTCCCGGTCCCAGAGTCCCGGTCCCTGCCCTGCCCGGGACCGCCGGTCCCGGTCCCGGTCCCAGTCCCGTGTCCCGGCACCTGTCCGGCGGGCGGCTGCGCTCACCTCCCGGCTGTGGATCTGCGCCCGGCTGCTCTCGTGGTACTGGTTGTACGCTCGCAGCTGCCGGACCAGCTGCTCGCGGTCGGCCTGCTCCCGCGGCGTCTCCGGCTCCGTCTGGCGCCGGCCGAAGCTGGCGTGCGCCTCCACGTGCGTGCCGTGCCCGAACAGGTGCGGCCCGAACAGGGCGCCGTAGCACGGCACGTGGCAATACGGCGCCCCCTTGTGCTGCCGGCCGACCAGACTCAGATCAGCCGACCGACTCGGGGCGGCACGTCGTTCACACGCAGCGTGCGCCTAATACACAGATGCCAGGTGCAGTAGCTGGAGGTGGCAAATGACAGAGACATACAGGCATGAGACCAGATGTGATGTAGCAGACGTAGCAGACGTAGGATGTTCTGGCCAGCATGCCCCAACTCTTAATTTTACTCAGCACTAGCACGTGATGCGCGTGTCTGACTGCCTTTGTTATGTACGAGATCTAATTCTGGAGAGCCCACCTGCTTGCAAAAATGGCGCAATTATTTGGAAGAGCCACAGATCACTGTATTGCAATCTGTGCAACACAGAAATACAGCACATTGCATGTAACAGCAAAATCAGTGGCCTTCTGCTATTAAACATGGTAAGCACCAGTAAACACTCTAAAACACAGGTGCCAGGTGCAGTAGCTGGAGGTGGTAAATGACAGAAACATACAGGCATGAGATGAGATGTGATGTAGAGGAGGACCTCCCACTGAGGTAGCTTCAACTGTCAGAGCATTTAGATCTGGGACATTATGGCTTCCACTTCATCTTGAGCAAATCAAAAACAATTGTGTTGCCAACTGCGTTACCCTACACCCTTGCCACAACATGAATAACCAGCCTGGCACTGGACAATTAAGGTGGGATTGTTCTTTGCTGCATCCCTGGCTTGACAACTAAAAATCACCACAATCATTTATCTAACAAACTGCTTCATCAGCTTTTAAATAACAAGGCAAAATAAGATCATCTGCTATCTCAGATTCTCTTTCTCCCAATATGAGTCCCAGGGATGGCCTATTCTGCCATCAGTGGTATGACAGCCCCCTTCCCTCTGGCAAAATACAAAATACTGCACTCCTGCTGCAAAACAACACACCATACACCTCCAGCAGCAGTGCAGCCAATCCTACCTCAGCATGCTGACCAGGGTTGAGCCGTTTGCTGCACTCGCTACAACGCAGACACTCGGGGTGCCAGTCGTAGCCCATGCTCTGCTTCCTTTCAGCTGTCCAAAGGGACACCAGCATTGTTAGGTATGCTGTGATTACAGGATGGTTCAGAGTCTTGAAGGCTGCAAATGTGCTTATTTATCCATAATGTCCATGCAATGCACATACATGTAATGTAACTTGAAGTACCTCCTGATGTCATTCCTGTTGCCTTTTTGCAACCACTGATCTTTGTGTCAACCTTTAAACTGACCTCACATAGTGCAAATTAACTGTAACCTTAACTTGTGTAATGTTTGATCCATCAGAACCCTATGCCATGAAAAATGCTGGAAAACTTTTTATACTAGATGTCTTACCAAAATATACTGGCTTCTCACATCTTCTACACTTCCACATCTTGCTGAATCAATGTAAGTATTTTAAATCTGAAAGCACAGTAAAGCACTGGAAATTGTGCAATGTGAAGAAAATATGAATGCATTGAAAGATAGGACATAGAAATATTCACCAGTCTGCAAAACATGGGAGGTTTTGGTACCACCTTATTTTGGCAGAGTTGGGGCACTTTTGCACACTTTCAAAACTTCCAGGGCACCAACCATTGCAACTTGGGCAGTGCGGTCCACATCACAACTCATCAAGTTTTGGGGCAGAGAGATGGATTGAGGCACATGCCAAAGTACAAATCTTTCTAGAGAAACATCATTTTGTAAGCTTGTTTGTCTACTTGTGAGTTGGGACACACACCCTCTTGGGTTCAAATAGCCTGAGTCTTGTGCCTTGTCAGTTATCAGTAAATCATCCATTTAATAGGCACCAACCCACCACTGCACTGATCTTATCTGAAATGATTCATATCCATCCCATTTTAAAAGAAACTACAGTAAAAAGACAAAGAAATGTTTGAGGTTTTTAACAGTGAATGAAACATGGCAAGACACCAAATTTTAGGGATACAGGTCAGGTTCTAACATTCTGCCCAAAATTAGATAACCTGGGGATAGAATTCAGGCCACCCAATATATCTACTTAATTCATGTGGCATGGTTTGGAGACTGGCACATCCATTTAGGCAGCAGAAGTGGAATAATGATATACTTTTACATAAGTTACATTTTGACATAAGCTAGGTCAGAGTACAAAATGCACACATGCTGAAAAGCATACACTGTGATATGGTGGTACACAGCGTACCATGCAGAGACAATACGTCAAATAATACTTGCCCAGTGAGCCATAAAAGACTAAAATCAGGTCATCACAATGTAACAGTGTGGTCATAAAGCTCATAAATGGAGCATTTTTGACCGTCAAAATACACTTTGACAATTACAAGGCTCAATAAATGCCCTTAAACGGCTTGTTTGATTCAGAGCTAGGACTCACAGCGTCTCGGGCTCAGGTATTCAGAGTTTTGTGTTCAGTCCTGTGTCCTGCCCAGCGTCAGTTAGTTGCCAAATGCCCCATGTACGGTCCTCATGACCAGATACATACCAGAGATAAATGTCATCAGTTTCTGTTTACGCTGTTTACGTTGAGAAGTGCGGCGTGCAATGACGCGCCGACTTCTCCAAATATGGCAGCATTGGAGGACGAAGAATTTTTGGATCACCATGAGCAAAATCCGGTCTAACTCTTCGCGGATCACGCAACCTGACCTAGCCTGGGACATTCGGCCATTCCGTTGCCGGTCCTGACCAAAAGACACCAGCTCAGTAACGCACGCCACCTGGTTGCGCAAAACATTCCTTATCAAGGAATGTTTTCTTTTCCGGTTCTCTGTTCTAACGGAGAACCGTACCCAGTAGCGTAGCCAAAGGGGGCCCTAGGGGTCCCGGGACCCCCGAAATTTTTCGGGGCCCCTGGCATTGGCCTAAAGGGTCCCTTCTGGCCGGAAAGGACAAATCTACTTCATCGCAAAGGGCCCCCAGACTCCAGCAAAGACACCTCTGGCAGACAGAAGGATGCCCTCTGACCGGGAAAGGGAATTGTGTACCCCGGCATGTACCTATTCAAAAGGCGAGTACCGGAAAGGATGCTCCTCTGCAATCAAGGAACCAGGAAGGAAAGGTTCTCCTGCCATGGGATGGTGTTGGTATGTCCAGAAGGGCCCACCAAGGGCCCTCCCTGGTATTTACCTTAAGGGGCCCCCTGGCTGTTAACCCGCCCCCGACTGTGGTGGCGGTTGACCGCCCCCCCCCCGCCGAGGTTTTTCTGGGATTGCGAGAAAATGAACAAACACAGCATTACGAAACTTCGTGTACATTTTGCGTGGTCATTTTTACACCTTGCGTCAAAGTTTTGACCTCAGGTTAAGTCAGGTGTCTGACCTAGGTCAGGCCAAACGGACCTATGTCCAAAAAAGTTAAGCGCCCCGTAACTTTTTCGGAAAACAAGATATCACATCATATATATCACAATAATATTTTCAGGGATTAGTGATCTTGATGGATGCAACAAATCTGCAATCTCAGATCTGTAGGAATTTTCTGGGTCATTGACCTAAGGTCAAGCCCATTTATAAGACATTCCGTCTTTTTTCGGAAATCGGCATAGTTTTTCATAGCATTTTTAGTGCGGAATGAAGCAGACATCTAGTTACCGGCAATGGGCAAAGTATCAATGTCTTCCAGCCATTGACCTGAGGTCAGGTCACGAATAACTGTTGTGAGCCAAAATGTACCATCGTCAAAATCAGCGATGAATTAGTCACAATGGGTAGAAAATAGCAGAACTAGCTTGCACACACGTAAGTAATACCAAGAACCTCAAAAATCTTTGAAAAAATTGCATTTTTCGGAAATAAATAGACTCTCGCGAATAAAGCTCCGCCAGTTGTGTAGATTGGTAACTAATGAATTTTTTCCACAATTTAAGCATGAGAAACCATCTCTAAAACCACAGAAATCAATAAAATTTAGATGGATAGGCTCATGTCGCGAAAATAAACGAACGCTAAAACTAGTTCCCGTTAATTCCGTGCTGCGTGAGGCTGCGGCACCCGCCGACAACCGGCGAGAAAATTGCCGTGTCTTTAATTCAACGTTCCGGCGTATGTATTGAACAAATCTGGGAAATTAGACGTGTATCGGTATCCGGGGCCTTTTACTTGTGCGCTGGTGCCTTTACCTATGCGTTATTAGTCACAGCCCTTGAGATTCAGGCCATTTTTCGGTCTCATGCAGTCGGCTATGAGAAAACATATATAGGGCGTAAATTGGCTTACATATTATCTAAAACTGAAAATGAGGCCAGTTTCGAGCTCTACTCGCCACAAGCTTTCCAACGGTGTGCTTATTTTTATCGTACGACCAACCGTTCGTGAGCTAGAGGGGGGGGGCGGCCAACTGCCCTCCCCCAGTCGCCCATGTTCGTAACGGACCGACGGTCATGCGCGGGTTTAAGTTTCAGAGAGGCTCCTAAGACGGCAATAACTTAAGAGCTTCAAGAAAGTTCAGAAAGTTCAAGAAAGTTCAAGAAACAAGGACGTGTTCAAGAAACCTGAGATCACTACAGGGCCCTGATACAGCAGACGACCCGAGACCACCAAAAGGGCTCCTGTAGATGCAAAATGGGACTTAATCCAAGCTAGTAGCTTTCCAAAAACTACGAGGGGGCAGCGGGAGCTCCTGGACCATATACAGAAACAAAACTTCAAATAGAGGGAGGGACGCGCAGCCGTCTTAAGTCCCGCCGTTGTTGTCATATTTCAGTTACGTTGTAGGGAAACAAAACGCAAATTTTCTAAAATAAGATGATTCGCTTGAATTTGTCGATTACTTTATACGATAAAAAATACACGAAAGTGTAGCAAAATTTCCCCTTGGACCGAGCAGATAAACGTTTTTTTCATGTCTGAAAAGCAAAAAATAGGGGAGCCTGGCCCAAGCTAACCATTAGCCCCCCCCCCTCCTCTCTTAGAGCAATACTGGATCCACCCCTGCATCTCACGCAACAGCATGCACATTGAGTGAGTGCTGTCTGCTTCAATATGGCGCGCTGCTTGGACCGCCGTTCACATGACCGACCCCAATCATTATACAACGCTTAGATCCAATCTTTGCTTGATATCTATGAGCTGGATAGAAAAAAGAAACATTTTTGGGGAAATGCGAAATTGTCCATAGCCTAACCAAGCATTTTACTAACTATGGAACAAAAGCTGACGTGTCTCGCCAAAATGCTCTTGATAATGTATTTCATTTACGACTCATCTGTTGCATTCGTGGCGCATAAATCACTCAAGCGCTTGCCCGAACCGAGATAGCTAGGACTCCTACTGGTGATGTGCAGCGGTCTATTGGATACCTGGCTCTGATTTCAGTTCAGTTCCGGCTCGTATTTGGTGTAGTCGCTAACTGCTGGCGCAGCAGGCGCTGCATTTCTTGTCACCAGGTAAATTTATTCCACCGTTTTTGTTCGTAGTCACCCGCTACATCTGAATGGCCTGTTGTCTGGTCCCGGCGTGATGAATAACAGAAGTAATATTTTGGAAGACTTAGGTTTCTGTGCACTGCCTTTGTCATGGTTTTTGGGTGCTGAAAATAAGTGCATTGCCTGGTTTTTCAAAGGATAATATTTGTCTCGTAGATTTTTGTAAAATTTGTGTGTAAGTATAATATGGATCTCCAGATGTTAGGTTGTTCTGCTTCATAGGAGCTTAATGTATGCCTCATCTTCACGTGACTGCATTCCTATCAAGACCGCATGCCATTGATGTTAATGGGAAACTCAGCCATTTAGCAACTATTTGCATCCAGCTCATAAGGAGACTGAAGGATTTTGGTGAACAGATGCTGAATTGCCCAGAGTCTACTGTGTCTTGTGAAGTATTCTCAGTTTTGTCAGTACCTCAGTTTCATGATTTGTCTTTCTTTTGGATTGCATCTGCAAGTCCCAAGGTCTGAAAATATTTATTGCAGGTGTAGTTTATTATGGTACAATATGTGTTAACACATCAGGAATACAGTGTGCTTTTTCTGGAACATTTCCTTAGACCTGGACACAGTGGGAGTTCAGGTTTTAAGTGAAGCCAGATTGCTGCTTTGCTATTTCTGTTTTTCTATGAATATGGTATGGTATCATTGCATATCAGAGCAAGTATCAGTTGGAGCTTGTTGCATATAGTTCAGAGTTCTAAGCTCAAGCAATGCCATTTAATGGGATTATTTAACTTTGCAGTTTGAAAGATATATATGCATAGGTGGGCATCGTTACTAAAAAATGTAACTTCGTTACTCGTTACTCCGTTACTAAAAAAAAAACAGTCCGTTACTCATTACTCCGTTACTCTGCCTTAAAAAGTAACGGAAGTTACCGTTACTCTGTTATTCCGTTACTTTTTTAAATGCAGTGAAAACCAAGGGAACGCGGGTTTTAAGTCTTTTATGCTGCTTTGTGGTTGTAAAACGCATCCCATATACAAAGGGAAGAAACAAAAAGCGCTTACCCAAAACACTCCGCTAGCTGCCCACTGCCCTCACCAGCCGTTGTAGAGTCGGCGGCGCCGGGACAACAGCCCCGGCGGGTATTCTACCACTGTGTTAGCCACAATGTTCAAACCAACGAATTTCTGTTCATTGCCCGCGGCGCCGACGGAGCGGGAACAACTGGCGCTGGAGCGGACGCATGCAAAATGCGACAAACAGTGGACATCTATCGACTGCGTTTGATCAACAATGCCTCTCGAAGTATCCGCCCTGAACATAATGGTCTCCGTTCAGAGCTCGTTTCGGCCTCGCGAACTTCTTGTTTTGTTTTGAAATTATGTGTGTGTATTAGCTTGTGTACGAGCGCGTGCGTGGAGGTAAGATTCCTGATACCCCTGACGTTTTTTTAATACCAAACGACGAAGGACTGAAAAAACATGACTGATATGGATTTTATTATTGTGAAATAAAAGACTAAAAAAAGGTGCTTTAGTACCTCTTCAGCACCCTTGAAAAGACAAATTAGCTATAAAAACATGGTCATAAGTAAGATGCAACGGAGGATGTTAGCCGTTCACAAGTGGAACATTTTGGAACGATGACGTGACCTGACCTGACCCCTGTGAAAGGCCAAAATTGATATCAATGAACTCGCTATTGTCTTACGGTTCAGTATATGTCGCTTAAGTTCAGCTTTTCAGGGACAAGGTACTGTGTCTATTTACCTAATTCCAAGGACGTGTTTTGACCTTTCATGGCGTCTGGTGGCCTCAGAATTGACCTGAGGTCAAAACTCTTGAATGTTTTCGTCTCGGTTTGACAAAACCTTTCCGCCGGTGTTTTCCTTTTTTCCGTGCGATATATGGGAGCCGAGATCCTGGGAGGTGCGGAAATCCGCGCTCCCCCTCCAGCCGGGCAAAGGGCATTTTGAGCCCGGCCGAAGACGGGTTAAAAACACTTCATTTAACCCTATTCCCTGTGGGGGGGGGGGCAGATTGTGCTACCCGTGTCTTTTTGCTTGTCGCTCCCACACTGTTTGCCGCAGCACCACAAGATTTTCTGGCATTTCATGGAATTGATACACAAGTGTTTTGTCAACATTTAACAAAAAAAATCGGTCCCGCAGAGGCGGTTCCAAGCCCCCGTTTTCGGCAGTAATGTGCTGTGCGTGGAGCTGCAAAGTTGTGCGGTTCACTATCGTGACATTCTGAGTAGAAATAAAGATCACTCACTCATTTATATAGTCATACACATCCTAAACAATGCGTATGCACACACATTTTCAGGCGAACGCACACCCAGGTACTGAAAAATGGGGGAGCACACTATTGTGCTTATGGTGCCCTCCCAATTTTGTTTACCTGGATCCACCTCTGCGCTACATATAAACTTAAACTGGCTTGCTAGTTGTACATCTGATGTTTATATCACCCAAAACAAACAAAAACGAAGGAAATTTCTTATTTCAAAAATCACCCTTCTTGCCGTCCCTGGAACTGCCTATAGTTTTCTATTTTAAATTTCAGCTTTCGGTATATAAAAGACTTGAACATTCCAAGCTGAACCGTGTTATTCCCATGAAAATTGGTTGGTAAACACGGCCGCAGTGGCCTTTCAAAAATCCCCAAATTTTGGAGTTTGTTTGCCCGCACGCCCTATTTTCCGAATTTTTGAATTTTTGGGGTCCGGAATTGGAGATCTCATTGAAACATATTAAATGGCATTCATCCCATCAACATTGGACGAATGCATCTCGAGATCTCTGGAAGGGCGGGGGGAGGGGGCAGAATTGGTAATCTTCACCTTTCGGCCAATGCATATTTTTCGAAGGTGCAAAAGTGGCAACGGCTCATATCATGTTTGAGTTTGGGTCCTCACTTCTGCGTCTACAAAAAATAATGTGTCAGCCGAAAGGTGTTTCGGCCAGCTGATATTTTTTCGGGAACGCAGGAGTGGTATCTCGAACCGCTTGGACAATGTAGCCTGTTCTCCAAGTTAAAACTGATTTAACCTAACCTAACCTAAAACCTACTGTGTGGTTGCAGGGATTGCCCTAGATGGGCATGTAAATTAATTTTTTGTTAGGTTCAATTTGCCTGTTTTTTTGGTTTGGTTAGCTCGTATCGGCTGAAGGCAAACATGTGTCAACTGAATCAAAATTCAAGAGTTACCCAACCAAGTCAGTTTACACATCCAGTAGGGGCCAGTGCTTAGAAAAATACCTGAATGGGCTAAATTGTTCACACAACTTGTGTTGCCACTTCCGCGTCTGCAAAAATTACGCGTAAGCGTCGGCCGAAAGGTAGATTACTGCAGATCTGCCCCCCCCCCCCCCAGGGTAATGTGAATCTCACTGCCTGCAGAGAATATGGTTAAGGCAAATAGTCCAAGCAATAGTCGACAAGCTTCATAATTATGCTTCACTACTGACAACTCATTGTGCACATTCTGTTCTCACCTGGAAATACCGTAAATAATGCTTCCTCTTGATATGTGCCTTTAGGTTTGAAAGGCTACTCTTGTGACCCTTGATTATAACCTCTTTCGGTCGGCACAGGACATACGTAAAAATGACGTTTTTCCCCTCCTCCTTAAATTCAAAGTACGTTTCTAGATGTGGCCATGGGTGACCCAGACCGGACTTGTCCTCTTCCTCCGAAGCTGAGGCACCGTCGGACTCGGAGTCAAGGTTTTCGACCTCCAGTGGCGGCGTAAAGACGCCTTGATGGGGCATTTTAGTGTCAGGTAGTTAAAATTTCAGGCCAGTCAAGAATCAATCACCACTCCTTCACCCCATGGACATCACAGATCCAAGGCCATGGCGGCAGTAATCATGTGCTCAACAGCCTTAAGTGATCTTGGCGGGGAACCGTGTGGCGGTGGTAAGCAATCCGTGACTAACTTGAGACAACATTGAAAACTGCCGTCAGCTGGCTGTTCCAGTATAAATGACAATAACTTTGATATCTTTTAGCCTGCAAAATGACGACTGGTTAATTTATAATTTTAAGTCATATCAAACTTACGCATAATTCAGTACTTTTGTCCCAAAAGAGACCAAAGTCAGCTGGCCTTTATACTGGACCATTGCCGCCAGCTTGCCGTCAACTTTTATCACCTGACGAATATTGTCAATAAGTCGACTCCGCGACTGTCAGCTGAGTGCGCGCCCAGCCGCGCTTGTATCACCGCACGCTATTGGGTGTTGGCTATTCAAGTAGCCAATGGCGTGTGCCGATGCAAATAAAGCCGGGCGGTATCTATAAGGAGTTTAAAAAGTAACGGAGTAACGGAGTAACGGACCAAAAAGTAACGGAGTAACGGAGCACAAAAGTAACTTCCGTTACTCAGTCCGTTACAGTAAAATAAAAGTAACGGGTCCGTTACTCCGTTACTCAAAAAAGTCACTTCGTTAGTAACGGAGTAACGGAGTAACGGACCAGCGCCCACCTATGTATATATGTATATATGCATGTATAATGTAAGGTAACATTGTTGTTCAAATGATCATCTTAAAGTTGACTAAATAGGCTAAAATTAAGCCAAATGTCAAATAGGCTGTCAAATATGAAGGACATAGCATGGAAGCATGGAGTTCATTATCAACTGGTACTGTTCAGTACTGCTCAAAAGCATGTTTTGAAAAGTGAATGATAAGTAGAGTCAAAGCTTGGGTTATTTTTTGCCTTTGGTGAATATTTAATCTAATTACTCCCACATATATCTTTTATAGCTGAATACATGGACTTGGAACATAAGCACAGCTAAGGTGAGGGCCTGGATTCCTCTAAGGCCTGTGCTTTTTTGTGAAAACCATTGCACATTGTCTTCCTGGCTACCAGTTTTTATGTGATTTCAGTTCAGACTGAGGTCTGCTCCCCTCCCCCCCCTTGAAGAAAATCATGGCTGCATTCCTGACTTGGGAAATGCTCCAGATATCGAGGGCTGTAATTTTTAGAGACCAAATAAATGTGTCAATGGGTAAATAAATCTGTAAACATTCTGCAGATGCTGTTCCATAACTAATTTACATGATTGGTGTGTATGTTTACCATGACATTGCATTTTACTAATATTTACTTACATTTATTACAATGCATTTTTTAATATTTTAGCTTGAGCAACTCATGCATTGGCATTGCATATCAGAGCAATGGTGAGATAGTCCCTGCCAGTTTGTGTTTCTTGGTACTGTAGTTTCCATTTTTGTTTGGCATGTGCAATATTAAAACAAATTGGTAGTTACTGACACACAGAACAGGGAAGCTTTCTCTACAGCAACCCATTTATTTTGAAACTTTTTCAATCTCATAAACTTTTTGTACTTATTGGTATCAGCAGCTTTGAAAACCAGCTCTGCCATTTCCTGTCCATTCCAGGCCTTTTATCACATATTTTATGAGTGTTACATTTTTGCTGATATCAGTTACTGGTGACTTGACCTTAGGCCAGTGCTTGGAATCAGTGACAATTTGCCAAATGGTGACCAAGGGAAGTCCCCTTCACCTCTTACCTAAAACATTGCATTTTTCATTAATTCCCCCCTCCCCAAAAAAAGTGGCAACATGTCCTGAAAATTGGCTTCACCTTAGGTCAGTGATACATAAGTTTCCAGAAATGTGAGATTGAAGATTTGTTACACCTGCCAAGATCTCTAGTTCTGGGAGGTTTTGCTAAGTTATGGAAGGCTTAACTTTTTTGGACATGGGTTAACTTTACATGACATGGGCTAAAGATCTGGCTTGAATTGAGGTTGAAACTTTGAGGCAAGCTAAAGGTACCCAAGATTTTGTGGCACTGCTTTTGTTTGTTCTCTTGCAATGTTTGAAAAACCTCATGGGGGCAGTGAACCCCTCAGAGAGGGCCAGGCTAAGTTCTGAGATTGGCCTGGACATGAAGACCTTTTATCAACAGGGCTGGTGACCTTGATCTCTCTGTGCACCTTGCTTGGTTCAGAAGCCACAGGTAGCGATTTTCTTGCCTGTTAGGCAGGCAAAATATGCAGACTTCATGACCACCAGCTTAATATGCCATGTGTTGACTGTTGAAAACACTCTGTTTCTTCCCATTGGTAGGTGCAGTGGCTAATGCTGGGATGGAGCTCTTCAAAAGTGGACTGAAGACTGTGCTGGGGCACTCTGAACCCAGTCCAGAACTGTCTGGAGCAGAGACTGTGAGTAACTAATGTAATGGTGTAATCTGCCTGTGTAACGTGCTGCTGTAGCTTCTGAAAACTGAGGAGACTGATATTTATTGGAACTGTTTGAAACTAAAGCTTGGTGACATGTTTTCTGACAGTTTGAAACTCAGTAAGCTTTTGCTTGCTGTTGTTGTTTATCGGTGTTTTCGGGCGCGCCGACTACTGAGGTCATTTTGTGCCCAGAAACTCAGTAAGCTTTAACTCCTCATTGAAGCATAAGTTTTCATCCACATGTTTGTTCAATATTCAGACATTATATGCGTAGTGTTTCAAGGATTAATACTAAATACATTTAATATGTAATATCAGTATTTGTATTTTAGGGGATACACTCCTGAACACTGCCTAGAATTCTGCCACGTCAACACTCTGTCGCTCCGGCTCCCTCTGTGATGTGTCGATTATCTGTGGTTACATCACACCCTCTTCGTCTGCTGCGGCCTGTTGGAGCGGCTCTGTTCCGTGCGTGACGATTGTCTGTGGTTACATCACACCCTCTCCGTCTGCTGCGGCCTGTTGGAGCGGCTCTGTTCCGTGCGTGACGATTGTCTGTGGTTCTGTCACACCCTCCCCGTCTGGTGCGGCCTGTTGGAGGCGGCTCTGTTCCGTGCGTGACAATTGTCTGTGGCTCCATCACCCCCCGTCTGGTGCGGCCAGGTGGAGCGGCTGGTGGAGCGGCTGCGCTCCTCCACGCTGCTCGAGGACCGCAGGGACGCCTGCCGCGGCCTCAAGGCCATGTCGAAGAAGTTCCGCGTGGAGGTCGGCGCCCAGGGCATGAACGACCTGATCGAGGTGCGTGAGCGGCGCCGCTCGGCTGCTCGGTGTCACTGCGGCTTCAGAGCGCACACGGGGCCGTGACTGCTGCACTTACCAGAGTCCTTAGGTCCTAGATTTACGCAAGAATTCAAATGCATGCAAGAATTCAAAACAGATTGAAGAAATCTGGTCTGCTGGTGGTCTGGGCATTGATGGGCCCCACATATTTGCGTCTCCCTTCCTTTTTGGAGGATTGCTGTATCCGCCCCTTGAACGTAACTGCATATGACAATGTAGGTGATGGCGTGATGGTGATGGTCATACCCTTGAGCACAGCTGCATATGGCAGTATAGGTGATGGCGTCATTTGTGCCATTACGAATGTGTAAGTGCACCATGTCGTCTATCAGGCCCTGCAGCCTTTTATGTATTTTCGGTGTTTTGTGTGCTCCCCGTTATGTCGCTGGTACTGTTATCCGATGTTCAGGTGAGTCCCTTGTTCAGGTACAGTCTTTTGTGTGTCCTGCCACAACATCAGTCTGATGTCCTGTCTTTCACATTTCTGAAACACCGTGAAACAGTGCGAATCGGTGACATTTCACCGCAAAATCTCTGCGTTGTCGCTGATTGGTTGTTTGCTGGCAGTGCGATTTTTTTCGTAAATTTTGCCCAAATGGTTTGAATTCGTGGCTTTGGGCTCAGGGCACACGCTAAGCAAGGCTTCTGGCTCGCACCCTGAACCCACCACGTGTAACGGAAAACAACTGCTACACGCGCAGTAGTGCAGTTCCCGTTCAACGGGTAATTTTGTCTCACCATTTGGCATGTGGTATTCTGCCGGGCTCTACTTTCCACGTCTTCTGACGACTGCCTGGCGTGGCTCCGCCCCTTTTCTAGGTGCTGTCGTGCGATGCACACATTGTGTTACACATTGTGTTCTCATCGTCATCGTGTGGCGTCTTTGCCATCACATGATATAGTCTTGCCATCACATAATGCGTCAGCGTTGCCACATGCGGTGCTTTTGCATGCCAGGTGCTGGCGAACGACAACTCGGACTCGGAAATAGCGAGCTACGCGCTGGACTCCCTCTGCAACATCACGTGCCGCGAGCCGTTCGACGAAGAGGAGGGTAGGTCGACGCAGACGCCGCCGCTGGCATGTCCTGCCATACGGTCGGTGCTCGTCTGTTCTGCTCTGTGTTTAGTTCCCGAGTTGACCGAGAAACTGTTCTGTGTGTCATGATTGTCTGCGTGCAGTGCGTTCACCAAAGCTTGGTGCATGGGTCTGAGTAGTGTTGCCAGTCGGCCGGTCGTGGACGTTCTTTGTCGAGTTGTAATGTCCTCACAGTGTCACCTTGCATTGCAGTTGTTTATCTTTTACACGGTTCGTGTGCGTCGTTCAGTTCAGTTCAGTGCAGTTCAGTTTATTTGCGAATCATTCCACCGCGTGGATTACTGTTTGATTCCAGTCATTATAGTACTGCACATGCGCAAGAGTCATACAGATAAAACTGGAAAGTTGAGTCGTTGAGTCTGTCTGTGGATATTTTTTGCTGTTTCCCTAATCTTGAGGTCCGTTTTATTGTTCTTTTGCTAACTTCTTACGAGCATGTCCGATTTCTTCTCCTCGCTGATTTATCTTGTTGCATTTCCTCATTTGTGGTCGCGGTTTTGTGTCCCCATATGTGAACCCGTTTGTGTCGCCCCTATTGGTATGTGGCTGCATCTCCCCACTTGTGTGTTTTGGCTGTGTTTCCCTACCATGGCATCGGTGTGGGACCTGCTTTGCATTCATCTAGTTCTGTCGTCACCGTCGTCTATCTGATGGTCCCGCGTACCTTCCCCGTTTCGTCTCCTTTCTTGGTGCGTCTCCTGGCGTCTCCTCGTCGCTGTCGCCGCTAACACGCGGTTTCCCGTGCAGACATTGCCCACCCAGAGATAGGAGACCAGTTCACGGAGATCTTCATAAAAGCGCCGGAGAACGTGAACCTGGTGGTCGCCATGCTGGCCGAGTACGACTTCAAGATCCGCTTTCCCGCCGTCAAGCTCATCACCAACCTGCTGACCAACAGGTGAGAGTCGCAATATCCGACCCCAGGCCGACTGAGGCGCAGCGCTGGGGCCTGGTGTTGTGGTGACGTCTGGTGGTGCACTGACATCTGGTGTTGTGATGTTTGTGTCGTGCCGATGCGTGGTGTTGTGAGATTTGGTGTTGTGGTGGCGGCTAACTTTGTGGTACCGTCTGATGTTGTGGTGACGTCTGGTGTTGTAATGACGTCTGGCGTTGTGACCTTTGGTGTCGTGCTGATGCGTGGTGTTGTGACTTCTGTTGTTGAGGCGATGTCTGGTGTCGAGGTGACGTGTGGTGTTGTGACGTCTGGTGTTGCGGTGAGAGCTGACGTCCGGTGTTGTGACGTGTGGTGTTGTGACGTCTGGTGTTGCGGTGAGAGCTGACGTCCGGTGTTGTGACGTCTAGTGCGGCCGTCTTTCGTGGAAGTGAGAGGTCAGCGTTTTGACGATGTCCTGCGAGGTAACAATAAAAACCGTTCATGTTTGTCGTGAAGGCATAGTCTCGTCTGGAATGGTCGTCACTCCTTTGTTCGGGGGGGGGGGGATATGCCGCACCAAGTACTTCGGTAATGTGATGGCCGACATTGGACAGGGGGCGGAACAAATCCAGTCGTATCCCGTCTGGAGCCCGGGTTCCCCGCTGTGACAGCTGTGGTGGCCGCAGTTCTGCCGTGCCGTGAGATCTGCACGGGCAGTGCCAGCGCACCACCACGGTAGCCGCCGTCGCCATGGCGCCGTCAGCTGTCTGATGTGTTTGCCGGTTCTGCCGTGCTGCGAGATCTGCACGGGCAGTGCCAGCGCACCACCACGGTAGCCGCCGTCGCCATGGCGCCGTCAGCTGTCTGATGTGTTTGCCGGCCGGTCTTCGGCAGGCCGAGGGAGCTGCAGGACCTGATTCTGGTGTCGCCTATGGCCGTCTCCAAAATGATGGATCTTCTCAACGACCCGCGAGAGGTCATCAGAAACGACGTGAGTGGCGGAGCACCGACCACGTGAACTCTGGCGCGAGGGAAGCCGTGGACAGCCGGGAGTTGTGTTTATATGCGGTCTGAGCAACAGTTCTGGCTGCATTGTTGACATTGGTGGCGGGCAACTGTCCTGCGTTGTGTTGTTTGCGTTTTTGTATGCATATCTGTGAGACTGACCAGTTAACCTGTTTGGACGCTGTACCGAATTTTTGGTGTTTTCAAGCAGTAGAAGGGCGTCTCGAAATAGTTGCGTGATTGCGCTGCCTTACCTCTGAAGCGGAGGTGGTGACTGCCCAGTCCGCCTCGTCCCCAGGCTCTCCTCTGAAGCGGAGGTGGTGATTGCCCAGTCCGCCTCGTCCCCAGGCTCTTATAATGCTGACGCAGCTCACCAAGGGCAACGCCAACATCCAGAAGATCGTGGCCTTCGAGGGCGCTTTCGACCGGCTCTATGACGTCATCGTGGACGAGGGCACGGCCGAGGGCGGCATCGTGGTGGAGGACTGCCTGCTGCTGATGCTGAACCTGCTGCGCAACAACGCCTCCAACCAGAGCTTCTTCAGAGAGGGTGAGAACCGGCCGGCCGGGGGGGGGAGGAGGGGGTGTCAGACCGTCACCAACGTCAGAGATAAGGCAGAGGGCTGGCCATCATGTGGTGTCTGACCAGCTCAGTGACAGATCTCAAGTGCACCATCTTTTGAGGAGTGATGTCGATCTTGCGGACGATGTCGTGGCGGTATATGTTGCCGCATGTTTATTCATGCTGAGCTGCTTTCCAAGTCACTGATTTGTTCATGTTTCATGGTAAGTGTTGTCTATTGGAAAAAAAATTGAAATAAAGGTCTGTCAGGTGCTATGATTCCCTTCGCGCAAGGCGTTGCGAGCTGGCCAAGCGCTTCCTGGGTCGAGAACGATCAAGACCGCGGTGGCAGGTGCGGGCGTTCCGCGGTGTTAACTGGCCCGTCCGCCGCAGGCAGCTACATCCAGAAGCTGACGCCGTTCTTCAACCTGACGTCCGAGGAGCCGGACGCCGGGTGGTCGGCGCAGAAGGTCAGCAACGTCCACTACATGCTGCAGGTGAGGCCGCCACCCTCTCGGCGGGGATACGGCGGGTCACTGTCGGCCGCATTTTGTCCGACCCGGCAGCCGTGAAGCCGAGAACAGGGCTCATGGCGAGCGAATCTCGTGATTTTCTGGTATTGCGTGTCATGGCACCATATCTGGCATTGTTTTAATGTCGCGTATGTTCGTCGTTGGCCCCGAACCGGGACGACATTGGAGTGTGCGTGTGTGTCGGTCTCAGCCTGTCGGTCTCAGCGTGACAGCTCGTGTCCGTTCCGGGACGCGACCCTGGGTCTGCCTGTCGTTGGCTGGTCAGCTGTCGGGATCCGAACTCATTGCCGGTGTACATGGCTGGTGTATTTCTGCCCGGTGTAGTGTTCTCCATTATTAATTCATAGTAAGAGCCGAAATGCACTTTTGTGCCGTGTGCGGGCGTGTCAGTTTTCGGTCCAGTCACAGTCACAGTTGGTCCAATGTCTTCGTCTGCCTACGTGCCCGGTGCTTGGTACACTGCTGTATTGTCTGTCGCCGTGTGCGATTTGAGCCCGTTTGGCCGGCGCTTGACTCACGCGCTGGTGACGTCACCAGGTGGTGCGGACGCTCGTCTCTCCCAGTAACCCGAAACAGGACACGTCCGCCGCGCAGCGGGTGATGAACGCCTGCGGCCTGCTGTCCCTGCTGTGTCAGGTGAGGTCTGCTGTCCCTGCTGTGCCAGGTAAGGCCTGGTCGGCCGTTCCTGCGGCCTGCTGTCCCTGCTGTGTCACGTGAGGCCTGATCGGCTGTCCCTGCGGCCTGCTGTCCCTGCTGTGTCAGGTGAGGCCTGGTCGGCCGTCCCTGCGGCCTGCTGTCCCTGCTGTGTCAGGTGAGGCCTGGTCGGTCGTCCCTGCGGACTGCTGTACCTGCTGTGTCACGTGAGGCCTGATCGGCTGTCCCTGCGGCCTGGTGTCCCTGCTGTGTCAGGTGAGGTCGCTGTCCCTGCCGTGTCAGGTGAGGTCTGGTCGGCCGTCCGTGCGGCCTGCTGTCCCTGCCGTGTCACGTGAGGCCTGCTGTCCCTGCTGTGGAGGGTGATGTCCGGTGGGCCGCTCAGCGGGTGAACGGAACCTCTGCATTCCAGCCAAAATCTAGTCGCCATTACGTTGGTATGAACAGAATGCATTGTTGTTGCGTTGCCATGGTGACCGTTTCGCCGTGGTGCGCAGATCGTGATGGCCGTCGGCGTGCTGGCCGAGATCCCGACTGTTGGGCGCTGTTTTGTTGCGATGGTGACCGTTGTTGTGGCGACCGGTGCGCAGATCCTGATGGCCAACGGTGTGCTGGCTGACATCCTTACCGTGCGGCGCTGTTTTGCTGTCATGGTGACCGTTGTCATGGCGACCGCTGCGCAGATCCTGATGGCCAGCGGCGTTCCGGCCGACATCCTGACCGAGACCATCAACGCCGTGTCCGAGGTCATCCGCGGCTCGGAGGCCAACCAGCAGTACTTCGGCGAGGTCATGGCGCCGTCCGAGCCGCCCAGGTGAGCGGCCGGGCGGCCGGGCGGCCCGGGCGGCCCGGGCGGCCCGGGCGGCCGGGCGGCCCGGGCGGGGGGGGGGGGTGAGGGGCCACAGGGGGCGGACGAGTCGGACGGCGGCTGTCCGTTGTGCCGCTGCAGTCGTGGAGTAGATGTCGCTCCTGTTGGTGGTGGTGAGCAGGTCGGTGTCGCTAGGTCAGTGTATCGTGATGCTGCAGCGATCGAGTTCGTATGTCCGGCGTTGTGAGCATGTGTGTGGCAAATTTGCAACGTATCAACTTTTAGTCAGTATGTGTGGCCTCAGCGTAACAGCGCAGTTTTGGGCGCATGTAGCCCCGTCGTTGACGTTCCCTAAAGCCCTAATGATAATAATAGCCATCATCATCATCGCCATCGTTGTCAGCTTAGCAGCGTAGAACATTGCAGTTGATGAAAGAAGCAATCACATCAGGAAAAGATGAAAACCACAATCGAGGAAGTTAAGTTTTATGACTGCGAAGTGTTGTTTCTTTTGAGCCGTCCGGCCGGTTGTACGGTTGAGGTCCTGTGCCGCTCCCTCTCAGTGCGGCATGTACGCCTGCGGGTTGTCTGACGACGCGACCCGCTTGCAGGCCGGCGATCGTCGTGCTGCTGATGTCCATGGTGAACGAGAAGCAGCCGTTTGTCCTGCGCTGCGCCGTGCTCTACTGCTTCCAGTGCTACCTCTACCGGAACCAGCAGGGCCAGGCGGCCGTGGTCCAAACGCTGCTGCCCAGCCAGACCGTGGAGGGTGAGCGGCCGGGGGCGGTGTTCCACCCTTTTCCGTGCTCTACTTTCCCGTGCATCCTTCCCGAAGTACTACTACTTTCGTGAACCCTTTCCCGAACTGGTACACCCGATTCGCCAGATGGGAGGTCGTGTCAGTTTCGCCGGCAAACTACCCGGAACAAGGTACTCGAAGTTGGACGTTTTTTCGTATCAGAATGATCATCCTTCACCGAAGAATTTGTGTTATGCTTCCGGCAGTAACGTGCCGTCCTCATGAACGAAGCGCACTCGGCTTTCCAGTCGGCTGGATCTCGTCTCCGAAGCGTGGTTTTAGGCGCCTCGCGGCCGTGGAAGCCGTCGCTGCGGAATGTCACTTGTTTAAACCCCCCTCACCCCTGGGCTCAGATCCGCTCAAACGCTGTGGCATTTCTCGTTAATCACAGCGCATCAAAGACGTCTCAGTGTGGTCCAGTAGACCTACTGTCCGGCTGGGACATGGTATTACCATCGGTAAGAACTGGCAGCTGTATACCGGCCAGCTGTACTGACCGGCACCGTTCGGCCTGGCAGCGTCCGGCATCACGGCAGGCCAGCTGCTCTGCGGCGGACTCTTCTCCAACGACCCGCTCTCCAACTGGTTCTCGGCGGTGGCGCTGTCGCACGCGCTGGTCAACAGCCCCGAGCAGCGCGGCCAGCTGCTGCGCGTCCAGCTGGCCACCAGCGTCGGCAACCCTCCGGTCAGCCTGCTGCAGCAGAGCGTCACCATCCTGCAGCAGGTCAGAGGTCACCATCCTGTAGCAGGTCAGAGGTCACCATCCTGCAGCAGGTCAGAGGTCACCATCCTGCAGCAGGTCAGAGGTCACCATCCTGTAGCAGGTCAGAGACCTGGGGATCTGTCACCATCCTGTAGCAGGTCAGAGGTCACCATCCTGTAGCAGGTCAGAGACCTGGGGATCTGTCACCATCCTGCACCAGGTCAGAGACGGGGGACCTGTCACCATCCTGCAGCAGGTCAGACCGGGGGACCTGTCACCATCCTGCAGCAGGTCAGAGGTCACCATCCTGCCGCAGGTCAGACCAGGGGACCTGTCGCCACCCTGTAGCAGGTCAGAGGTCACCATCCTGCAGCAGGTCAGAGGTCACCATCCTGCCGCAGGTCAGACCAGGGGACCTGTTGCCACCCTGTAGCAGGTCAGAGGTCACCATCCTGCAGCAGGTCAGAGGCCTGGGGACCTGTCACCGTTCTGCGCAGGTCAAAGACCTGGGGACCTGTCACCATCCTGCAGCAGGTCAGAAGTCGCCGTCCTGCAACAGGTCAGACTGGGGACCTGTCACCATCCTGTAGCAGGCCAAAGACCTGGGGACCTGTCACCATCGTGTAGCAGGTCAGACCCAGAAGGAGCGTATGGCAGTAGGTCGGAAGCGGACTGCAGGCAGGTGAATGCGCCGACGTGTGATGCTTTTCGTTGTCGGAAGGTTGTGGAGCGCGTATCTTGTCCATGCTTCTGTCGCTGAAACGATAGCCACGTTTTGTCCGTTTGGTGCTGTAAAGCATATTGTTTCGTATTGAAAAGCACACTGTTTGCTCCTGTAGACTAACATAATTTTAAAACTCTTCTCAAACACTAACAATGGCAGGCCCTGTTCCGATGAAGCTCAGCTGCCTAGACCAATAGCTCAGCTGAGTATGGACCGGAATCGGGTGGTAAGGTCCGTCAGTTTATAAATTCCGACAGTCTGTGTCGTAATGACGGCGAGGAAACCATGCACAGCATGTATAAGGTGAGCATCCGCGGACGGCAAAACTGTGGAATCATTATCTCCTTTTTGCGTAACTTTTTCGTTCAGTGACTGAGTCACTCACAGTTCTAGCGGTCCAGTGATATCCTGAGTGGCCCCTGGTACGCTGCTGTCACCCTGGCTCTTCGTCTGCTGTTTTGCCACCATGTCAGTTGTCAGCTCTGACCATCTCCTGTCTCTGTTTCAGACCATTCGCGTGTAGACCCCGATCTTGGCTGTCAGCCTTGACCATCCCCTGTCTTTGTTGACAGACCAGTCGTCTTCAGACCGCGGTCTTGGCTGTCATCCTTGACCATCCCCCGTCTTTGTTGTCAGACCCCTCGCCTGTAGACCCTGATCTTAGCTGTCAGCTCTGGACATCCCCTGTCTGTTGTCAGACCACTTGTCTGTAGACCCTGATCTTAGCTGTCAGCTCTGATCATGTCATGTTCCTCTTGTCAGACCACTCGGCTACAGACCCGGATGGGTCTGCTGATGTTGCTGGGAACCTGGCTGGCCAACTGTACCCCGGCCGTCAACCAGCTGCTGCAGATACCCAGTACCGTACCGTACCTTATGTCACAGGTCAGTTTCAGTACCGCACCGTACCTCGTGTCATAGATCAGCTTCAGTACCGCACCATACCTCATATCATAGGTCAGTCTCAGTACTGTGCCGTACCTCGTGCCACAGGTCAGTCTCAGTACTGTGCCGTACCTCGTGCCACAGATCAGTCTCAGTACTGTGCCGTGCCTCGTGCCACAGATCAGTCTCAGTACTGTGCCGTGCCTCGTGCCACAGGTCAGTCTCAGTACTGTGCCGTACCTCGTGCCACAGGTCAGTCTCAGTACTGTGCCGTGCCTCGTGCCACAGGTCAGTCTCAGTACTGTGCCGTACCTCGTGCCACAGGTCAGTTTCAGTACTGTGCCGTACCTCGTGCCACAGGTCAGTCTCAGTACTGTGCCGTACCTCGTGTCCCTGGTCAGTCTCAGTACTGTGCCGTACCTCGTGTCCCTGGTCAGTCTCAGTACTGTGCCGTACCTCGTGTCCCTGGTCAGTCTCAGTACTGTGCCGTACCTCGTGTCCCTGGTCAGTCTCAGTACTGTGCCGTACCTCGTGTCCCTGGTCAGTCTCAGTACTGTGCCGTACCTCGTGTCCCTGGTCAGTCTCAGTACTGTGCCGTACCTCGTGCCACAGGTCAGTTTCAGTACTGTGCCGTACCTCGTGCCACAGGTCAGTCTCAGTACTGTGCCGTGCCTCGTGCCACAGGTCAGTCTCAGTACTGTGCCGTACCTCGTGTCCCTGGTCAGTCAGTGCACCGCACCGTACCTGATTTCGCAGATGCTTTACCGTGCTGCACCTCGCGTCGCAGATCAGTTACCTTACAGTTTCCCCATGTCGTGTCCCGGCGGAGCAGAGGGCGGTTGTTTCTGACCTGACGGTCTGTGCCCTGCCGACCTGACGGTCTGTGACCTGTTCACCTGACGGTCTGTGTCCTGCTGGCCTGACGGTCTGTGACTTCAGCTCAACAGTAACGAGAGCGACGACCTGGAGCAGCTCTGTCAGGGCGTGTGCGCCTTCATCATGGGACTCTGCGTCATCGCCACCGACAACTCCGTCGCCAACTTTACCAAGGTGAGACAACTCCGTCGCCAACTACACTAAGATGAGATAACTCTGGCACCAACTCCACTCAGGTGAGACAGCTCCATCGTTAGCTAAACCAGGGGCAGATAACTCCATCACCAATTTCACGAGTCCAGGGTAACTTCGTCAACAACTTCACCAGTCTAGGAAAACTCCGTCACGAGCTGCACCAAGATGAGATAACTGCATCACCAACTACACCAAGGCAAGATAACCCCGTTACCAACTGCTCTAAGAGGAGGCAATCTTGAGCATGACTATGTGGCTCGGAAAGCTGGATGCATAATCAGGCACATTGTGGAGTTCAACGTGTTGATGGTCAGAGTCAGAGCGAGTCAGAGTCAAGTCAGTCGTTGGCCTGGCTTGCAGACCTCAGCTGCCCCAGTTTGTCATAGTTGGGTTCATCCGTAAGCCAAATATATACAGAAGCTTTTAGTGAAAGGGCCATAAGCTACACCATATGTTGCGTAACGAGAAAACGAAAGACTGAAACAATGGTTGGCCGCATTAAAACATCCTTGATCGTGCTCGGCAGATGACGCTACATTCCTCGCAGTCGCAGCGTCCGTAAATTCTTGCGCCCCGCATCGGAGACGAAGCCAGTCCGCCGGCATGTCAGCCTACGGGAGGAGTTGGTTCAGCTGATCGAGACCCCTCCCTCTCCGTCAGGAGGGGCTGATCCGGCCGATCGAGACCCCTCCCTCTCCGTCAGGAGGGGCTGATCCGGCCGATCGAGACCCCTCCCTCTCCGTCAGGAGGGGCTGGTTCGGCCGATCGAGACCCCTCCCTCTCCGTCAGGAGGGGCTGGTTCGGCCGATCGAGACCCCTCCCTCTCCGTCAGGAGGGGCTGGTTCGGCCGATCGAGACCCCTCCCTCTCCGTCAGGAGGGGCTGGTTCGGCCGATCGAGACCCCTCCCTCTCCGTCAGGAGGGGCTGGTTCGGCCGATCGACCCCCCTCCTCCGTCAGGAGGGGCTGGTTCGGCACCCTCCCTCTCCGTCAGGAGGGGCTGGTTCGGCCGATCGAGACCCCTCCCCTCCGTCAGGAGGGGCTGGTTCGGCCGATCGAGACCCCTCCCTCTCCGTCAGGAGGGGCTGGTTCGGCCGATCGAGACCCCTCCCTCTCCGTCAGGAGGGGCTGGTTCGGCCGATCGAGACCCCTCCCTCTCCGTCAGGAGGGGCTGATCCGGCCGATCGAGACCCCTCCCTCTCCGTCAGGAGGGGCTGGTTCGGCCGATCGAGACCCCTCCCTCTCCGTCAGGAGGGGCTGATCCGGCCGATCGAGACCCCTCCCTCTCCGTCAGGAGGGGCTGGTTCGGCCGATCGAGACCCCTCCCTCTCCGTCAGGAGGGGCTGGTTCGGCCGATCGAGACCCCTCCCTCTCCGTCAGGAGGGGCTGATTCGGCCGATCGAGACCCCCTCCCTCTCCGTCAGGAGGGGCTGGTTCGGCCGATCGAGACCCCTCCCTCTCCGTCAGGAGGGGCTGGTTCGGCCGATCGAGACCCCTCCCTCTCCGTCAGGAGGGGCTGATCCGGCCGATCGAGACCCCTCCCTCTCCGTCAGGAGGGGCTGATCCAGCTGATCGAGACCCCTCCCTCTCCGTCAGGAGGGGCTGATTCAGCTGATCGAGACCCCTCCCTCTCCGTCAGGAGGGGCTGATTCGGCCGATCGAGACCCCTCCCTCTCCGTCAGGAGGGGCTGATTCGGCCGATCGAGACCCCTCCCTCTCCGTCAGGAGGGGCTGATTCGGCCGATCGAGACCCCTCCCTCTCCGTCAGGAGGGGCTGATTCAGCTGATCGAGACCCCTCCCTCTCCGTCAGGAGGGGCTGATCCGGCCGATCGAGACCCCTCCCTCTCCGTCAGGAGGGGCTGATTCGGCCGATCGAGACCCCTCCCTCTCCGTCAGGAGGGGCTGATCCGGCCGATCGAGACCCCTCCCTCTCCGTCAGGAGGGGCTGGTTCGGCTGATCGAGACCCCTCCCTCTCCGTCAGGAGGGGCTGATCCGGCCGATCGAGACCCCTCCCTCTCCGTCAGGAGGGGCTGGTTCGGCCGATCGAGACCCCTCCCTCTCCGTCAGGAGGGGCTGATTCGGCCGGTCGAGACCCCTCCCTCTCCGTCAGGAGGGGCTGATTCGGCCGATCGAGACCCCTCCCTCTCCGTCAGGAGGGGCTGATTCGGCCGATCGAGACCCCTCCCTCTCCGTCAGGAGGGGCTGGTTCGGCCGATCGAGACCCCTCCCTCTCCGTCAGGAGGGGCTGATTCGGCCGGTCGAGACCCCTCCCTCTCCGTCAGGAGGGGCTGATTCGGCCGATCGAGACCTTTCTGTCAAGAGGGGCTGGTTCAGGTGATCTGGACCCCTTGTCTCTGTCAGGAGCTGATTCAACCGATCTAGCTTGTCTTCTGTCTTTCAGGAGTTGATTCAGCAGATCGAGACACCCCCCCCCCTTTCTTCATGAGGAGCTCATTTAGCCGACCAAGCTTGTCCTCTCTCTGTCAGGAGGAGCTGATTCGGCTGATCGAGCGGCGCGTCGGGGTCGAGACGTTCCTCAACAAGCTCGGCCTGGTGATGAAGCACGAGCTGTACAGCCGCAGTCTGAAGCACCCGCAGCTCAGCGCCCGCGAGCCGCGCCAGCTCGTGTTCGAGCACGAGTTCTGCAAGCTCTTCAAGACGCTGGAGGGTGGGTGCCGGCCGCTCGGCCGCCATCGCTCTCGATGGCCGGGGCTCCGTTTGTGTGCGGTAGGACCGACGACAGGGTGACTACAGGGAGAGCCGGGGGTTCAGGTCATGGACTAGGTATATCGCACCGTTTGAGATGCTTTTTACATGCTATTTTACGTTAGTTTTGCATTGCAGTGGTTTGTGAAGAAATCCAGGTGTATCCTCGAAGAAAAGGATTATGAAACTGCAGTCTGAGTGCATCCTTCAAGCGTCCCACAATCGTTCCCCTCCCTCCTGCCTTCGTCAATGGGATTGTCATATTTTGTGCCGCCGTGGACAGTGTTCTTCCTCACTTGGTGGTGTTTGATTTATGCTTGGACCTCGTTCGGCTTTTTCAAGTTTCAGTTAAATCTTTTTGTGCCAGCTGAATTGAGCATTGTATTATTGCTGATTCACAAGGGAGTTAGGAAGGTGATGCGCAAATGGACCATCCCCGACCACTACGTTGTTCGTGTAGTGAAACGCCACTGATCATTGAGTCACTGACATCATATTATCCCGGCCGATCCTCCAGGGAGCGTGATCAAGGTAGTGACGATGGAGGAGGACGAGGCCAACAGCCAGTCACCGTCCCCGGAGGCCGAGAACGACTCGGAGATGGTGCAGCGCTACAAACAGCTGATCAGACACCAGGTAGCTCTAGTGATACAAACAGCTGACCACATACCAGGTGACTAGTGTCGTCAGTCACGGCACGGTGGCGTCGGGTGGCGGCCAACTGGTGTGACGCTGCAAACAAGAGGTCAGATACCAGGTAGCTCTGTGTAGTTATACGAACAGCTGATCGATGCCAGGTAACTTAAGTCATACTAACAGCTGATCAGACTAGGTGACTTTAGTCAAACTAACAGCTGATCAAATGGCAGGTAATTTTAGTCATACTAACAGCTGTTAGTATGCCAGGTAACTTTAGTCATACTGACAGCTGATCCGACGCTAGGTAACTAGTCATCCACATGGCCGATCTGACACCAGGTAACTATGACGCAGGTAAGTGATGCAAACAGCTGATCTGGTATCAGGTAACTCACGTGATACAAACAGTTGATCCATCAGGTAGCTAGTGACACGAACCGCCGACGACGTCTGTTCTTTGTCACCCAGGGTTGGAAATTTGGTTTTGGCTCTTGGTGTCAGAGTATAATTTTTGTTTCGGAGTAGAAAATCTTGCAAAGAGTAATGTTTTAAGTTGGTATTCTTGATGCCAGCCAGTTATGACGTCATACCTGTTTCTGACGGAATGGAGACAGAGCCATTTGCTTGCAGAGTTAGAAATTCGTCAACATAGTTATAATGTAGCTCTTTTGATGAATGCACAAAATCAAACTTTGGATTGTAAAATGTTTTTGGATCGCATATTTTTGGTGTTCTTCAGCACCAAAAAACATCTTTTCCAGCCGTGCTGTCACTGTTCTGTGACGTCTGCCTGTCCGTCTGTCTGTCAGGATGAGGAGCTGGCCGTTCTGCGGTCCTCGCTGTCCGTGCTGGAGGCGCAGTCGGAGGCGCGCGCCCTGCAGATCGACGAGCTCAGCTCGGCCGTGGCTCAGCTCCGAGACCAGAACACCCTGCTCAGGGCGCAGATCAGCACAGGTATGCCCGCAGATGCGGACACGGGGACTCTGCCGTGAACTGGTGACGCAGCTGAGTCTGTTTGTAAGACTTAATTCTTTGTTATATGTGCCGTTCTGGGTAGATCTATGAATCACCTAGTTTCTGTTTTCCGCATAGAGTATTGCTGTTTCCCCATCAGATAAGCACCGTGCAGTGGTCTAGGGTCTATGTTGGCGTGACGATTGGCGAATGTGAATTCGGTGTCTCGATGTTGAAACTGCCCATTTCCGTGGCGATTTTCCTCCGTAACATACTGAATGACGTATGTCATGATTGAAAGCTGTGAACTGTTATGAAAGTTCTGTTCGCGTAATGAGCCAAGACTGACGTCACAGATCCGAATCGGCCTGCGGCGGCCGTGGACAACGCAGTCGCCGTATATCAGCAACAGTTGGCAGCACAGTCGGAACAGCACAGCCAGCAGATGGCGGCCCTGAACGCAGACTGGGAGCGGCGCGTGCAGGAGTTCGCCAGCGAAAACGCCCGTCTGCAGGAGCTGCTGGAAGCTCAGGAACAGGAGCGACAGGAGCGCCTGGAGCAACAGCAACAGCAGCAACAACATCAGTTGGAGCAACTGCAGCAGCAGCAGCAACAGCCTCTGCAACAGGAACAGCAATTAGTGGTGAGTGTTCATGGGTGGTGCAGGCACAGATTGGTCGTGCATGTGACGCACAAACTCCCAGCCGGAGTGGCTGTGTTGGTCTAAGGCGCGTTCATGCGCGGTCTGCGAAGGAGGTGCCCTTGCTGAGACCCGCGTCCCGTGCTGTGCTGTTGACGCGATCAGGTACATGCCGGGGCCGTGTTTATTCTGTGCCCTCCGCGGCCGGCCCCAGATAATGCTCCGTCCACGCGGCCTCGTGGCGGAGGCAGCTCAGCAACGGATGCCTCTAAATAACATCGGATCGTTCGAAAGGCCTCCAGCCTGGCGCCGGGTACCGAGTCATGTTGGCTCGTGCCGAAGGTTTCCGTGGCATGGGCCCATTTTATCGATTTTTTGGCCAGCGAAAAAAAATCGACCAACAGTGTCCTCATGGGTCACTTCCCCTCTTACAGTTGGCACTGACTGACACATGGGCGGCGCTATCACTCCCCCTCTTACAGTTGGCACTGACGGACACATGGGCGGCGCTATGACTTGCTTCCCTTTCCCCGCTCGTATCATCTGACCTGGTAATAGGAGCAAACGGGTGATATCACACGCATTTTATCCATCCTCTGCCGTCTCTGCTGTAAGTGGCTTCTAATTGGGCAGGGTAGCAGGGGAGCAGTGGGGACGTGGACCGTTCACAGGTGGGGGGGTGGGGTGAAGCTGTCTGACTGCTCGTATACGCAGACACGAAGGCGTCGCAGGTGTGGCGATTTGGAGATTGTTGTGTTCGTGTCTGGATGGAGCGGACTCCGCAGATACCGTTGGTGCCCCGTGTTCGTGACCCCCTGTCCCTCGGTGCAGTTCGCCGAAGTGTGACCGGTCTCGGCGGTCGCAGTCCATTCTGCTGCCTCCGACCCTCCTATCCCGCCACTTGGATCGGTTCCGCCGCTTATAGTCCCCTCCCCGTGCTGTGGTGCCCTCCACAGCCCTCCGGCCGCCCTTTTCCGACCCCGGCCTGGTTCGTTTTCAGGCCACCGGCGGCGCCACCGTCGGCGGCCCGGCGGCGGAGCCGGCCGAGGTGTGCGCGCTGCGCCACCAGGTCAGCGACCTCCAGCAGCAGCTGGCCGAGCTGCGGTTGGCCGGCGGTGACGTCAGGGGCGACGTCAGCGGCGAGGCGGAGGCGCTGCGGCAGCGCGTGTCCGAGCTGGAGTTTCGGCTGGCGGCGGCCGCCGCCGAGGTCGGCGACCTCCGGCCGCGGCTGGAGCGGACCGAGGCCGAGCTGGCCGAGCTGCGGCCGCGCGACGCCGAGCTGGAGGAGCTCCGCCGCGAGCAGGAGGACCTGCTGGTGCTGCTCACCGACCAGGAGGCGCGCATGGCCGAGTACAAGCGGAAGCTGCGCCAGCTCGGGGTGGAGGTGAGTGCAGACGGCGTGCCGGGCGGCCGAGGCGGGGAGGGGGGGAGCGGAAGGTTCCGAAATCCTGCAGAGGGCGCCGTGCGTGCGTCCTGCTGACACCTCTGCCATGTTCTCGCTCCGAAATCCTGCAGAGGGCGCCGTGCGTGCGTCCTGCTGACACCTCTGCCATGTTCTCGCTCCGAAATCCTGCAGAGGGCGCCGTGCGTGCGTCCTGCTGACACCTCTGCCATGTTCTCGCTCCGAAATCCTGCAGAGGGCGCCGTGCGTGCGTCCTGCTGACACCTCTGCCATGTTCTCGCCCTGTACGGCCGCCCGGCGCAGTGTTGCCGCTGGCTGCATGGGAGAGATGGAGTGCTCTCGGCTGCCGTTTCTGCCGTTCTCCGCTGCTCGTCGTCCCCTGACGCGATGTCCCGCTGCGCCAGGTGGAGGACGACGACGACGACTAGTCCGCCACCCAGCGGCCGTCTCCGGACCGACGCCCGAAAAGCCGCCGGAGCCGCCGACCTGACGTCGGGCCCGGGCGCGGAGAACCCGGCGTGCCCCGTGCGGGGCCCGGGCGTGGCGCGCCCGGTGTACCTCGGCTCCGGCGCCCGGAGTGGTGCGTGAGCGTTTGGCGTGCGGCGAGGGCCAATCACGCCGCCCCGACACGCAGTAGCCGGCGGGAGTCGCGGTGTTGGACGCGGGTTGGGATCAAATCGCTCTGCCGGTCGGAGGCCCGCTCATCGCCTGTGGTCTCGGCTGCCTGCTCAGGGGTCATCCTCGGAGAAGGGCTGGGCAGGATTCGGACGCGGTTGTGATCGTCGCGTTTATTTAAAGTCTGGGACGTGCGTTCGCAGGGCCTGGGCGTATGTGAGCGTCCGTGGGTCTGCACATGGGGTGTGGGGCGAGGTAACCTTTCGTTATCGTTGAAAGGAGCGTCAGCCCTCTTGCCATGGTGCCAGCAGGAACCTGCTTCCGCCCTCGCCTGTGCCGCAAAGCCGCGCGAAATTGTGACGTGCCGACAGTGGGTTTGCAGTCGGTTCAGTGATTCAGTCGACGCTCCCGTCCTGCGCTGTTTTGGTTCACCAGTCCTGAACCGCTGCCACGAGGTGTGGGGTGGGGGGTGTTTCTGGAGGTGCGCTGCCGCCACCACGAGGCGTTGTCGTGAAAACGTGCTGCCGAACGTGTTTATACCGCGTATCCTTGCCGTTGGGTACGCATAACTGCGGGGCGACGTGCATTCCAGAGGTATTTTTATACGGTGGTCGTTGGTGATTTGCATTGCGGTTTGCCGCCCCTCATGTCGTGGTATACTGTGGGTTTGTCCCGGTCGGTGTCAACTGAGAGGGGCGGAATGCACGTGTCTGCGCTGTCGCTGTGTTTTGATTGAAGTGGGATGAAGGCGAGACATTTGTGCCACAGGGAGGCGATGACAGAAGCCCAATAAAATCTGAAGCCTTCACATGTGTGACGGGGTCGCAGAATGGCGTTGACGGAGGACATCCTTGGGCTTTTGTAGTGTTTCGAGGGCTAACGAAGAGAGACGCTTACAGTGGCGTGGCGGTCTGTCCACCGCCCATGGAACGGCAGTCGGCCGGCCCCTCGGTTGTTCTCGGGGCCACGCTGCGGCGCCTCGAGAAGCGGCACTTTTGCGATGACATCAGAGAACATCACACGATGGAACCAGCTTTGCCTTGCGTCGCCGTGGTTTAAGTTCGATTTCCGAACTGGCCCTCTTTACTTGTGTGCCTAACCTGCGAGACAGAGCATATGGGTCCTTGCTCGACACTCCGTTTGTGAAGTCGAACGGAGCGCTGCCGCAGGGCGGGAGCCGACTGCGGCGCCGTCATCTGCCGGCACCGTGATCTTTCATGGCCGATTGCCGGCCACCGAATGGCATCACGCGAAAGCGGGACCTTGACAGCGTCCAGAGCCAGGTAAAATCGGGCCGGGCGGACCCGAAAATTATGCCCAGACAGGAACACGCGATCAGTCCAGCATGATCCATGCCTGACGGCAGTTTGCCGTTCTAGGGACTTGGAGCAAACTTCAAGGTCGTCTGGAGGTCAAAACTGAGCTGATCACGTGTCAGGTTATCGATTTCGCCGGGGTTATTTTCCGTCTCGTCGCCGGAGTGCCCATCCAAATTTGCCAGTGCCAGCCAACCGTAGACGGCTGCCGGAAGGCTGTGACGTGACAGCGCTTTGTCGTGACGTCACCAGTGCGACGAGCAGCACCTAAAATTGACGTTTCGCGGCGCTATGCACTATGACTGAGATTTAGGAGTTTATATTCCATTCACATTAGGAGCTTAGGCCTTGGAAACACTGACGATCCCAGAGCCAACAGCGTCGCCATCGGTCATAGAAATTATGGCCATTCAACCTTGAGCACTGCGCAGGAGTGTTATTTGGAGAGCGTTCTACTTTGGGGTTTCGTCGTGGAATTTTTTCGGATGCGCCCTGACGGAACCGGTCTCAGCGCATCTCCGAATCCCGATTTCTGCTCGGATTTTGGCCATTTTATCGCAAAACTTCAGTGGATCTCAATAATAAGCAGCTCAATTTTGTTTCGAAATGCATTTTCGGCGCGATTCCGATGGTGGAGTGAATCATATCCCACTAGTGGCACTTAATTAAACTGAGCGGCCGGCTTGACCGAATATAACTAGTCTAGCAAGGTAAAACTCATAGGGTATCTTTACCAATGACAGCGCTCATAATCTGTGACGCAATGCAAATGCATGCGGCCATGTCGTTTTAATCACTGGATGAACAAAGAACTCGAGCTAGAGGTGGAGGGAAAGAAAAATGTTTTGCACCTCTCGCTGCTAAGAGTGGGGTGTCCACGTGGTCTCTGTGGCCCTCGATGGCGGCGCCCATATCACCACGTAGATCTAGGTCGTCTGGTTGATCAATCGTTCCGAATCGATTGTGTAAAGCATGGCGAGGGCTGTGAGAGTCATTTACTGGCCAGACAGTAGTTGGCAGTCTCTTATTTTCGCCACAGAGCCGAGGAGACGCACAGAGTCGCAGGTTCCTCGAAGACACGCCGGGCCCAAGACGAGGCTGCGTGGAGACGCAGCGAACAATTTTTAGCCGCCCTGCCTCACTCGTCCGAAGTGTGTTTCGAGGAGGGGCGTCGATTTCTGTAAACGGTTCGGAGGCCGAGCCGATGGCCCGACAACTTAACTTCTCCCCAAATGTGGGTTTTTCTACGATGTCGGATTGAACCCACTGTATTTTGACCAATGAACATTTATAAGTTTTTTGTCCCTATTTATCATATAACTGGATTGCGTTTATCCCATGTATATAGGCATACATATACCTATATATATATATATATATATATATATATATATATATATATAAAGAGAGAGAGAGAAGGTGGAAAGATAGATACATTGTTTTATGATTTATTTTTTACTTTTTGCCTTTCTCTTGTCTATTGCGGTCATTCTTTTCGTTGTTATTACTCATTCCCCTTTAAAACTGGCAGAAAACACTGGGGGAGCCAACGTTGGGGGCATAAATCAACATTGGATGGACCAGGACTCTATCAAAATAGCACATATCGACGCCCCTGGTTTCGAGGGAAATGTTCAAGAGGAACGTAGGAAAGCCTCACTTTGTAACATTAGTATGTTAGGGGAGTGGCTCACTGACACATTGTAGTCTGTATGGCGCAAGCAATACCTATTCAAAAACATCTGGATAGGTATTGAATAGGAACTGAATAGGAAACACAACAAAAACAAAAGCAAAAAGAACAAAAACAAAAACAAGGAAAGGCCGCAAATACTTCCGACTTCCGAACCAGGCTTTCATCGGATCAATGAGATCATTATGTATTCAGTTTTTTGTCCGTGTGGTTCAGACTCAAACTTTGGCGAAGACGCGTAGTAGAGGAGCGGACGAAGGGCTGAGCCTTGAGACGCTGATGCAGTTTGGCAGCGGAGCAGATTTTTTGGTGGCCTCCACAGCATCAGCGAGGCTGACACTCTGGGTGTGGTTGCGCGGATAGGCCAAAAACCATGAAGTGTTGATGCTGTGAAGACTTCATCTAGACAAGAGTGGCCAGTAACATCAAATCATTAGGCCACGTCCAGCGGACAGAGAAGGAAAATTTCCTCATGGTCCATGACGGATAGGATCTAGTCAGATATAGAGTTCAGAGCGGACTCCGTGGAGTGATGGAGACGGAAACCGTGCTGAGTGAGAGACAGGAGGTGGATCTGGGATATGCAGCTGTAGAGCAGCTGGTGAACGGCGAGCTCTGCAGCTCTGGAAATGACAGTAACGACAAAAATGGGGTGAAAATTGGAAGGCTTAGAAGGATCACCGGACTTAAAGAGGACTTACAGATTATAGGGGTAGACGAGGAGGTATTTTCAGCATTCAGGAACGTTGGACCGAGAGAGGCTGGAGTTGACCAGACGGCGAAGCACCACACCGATAGAACTGAAACATCGCCAGAGTAGGTGCAGCTGATGCCGACGTCACAGCAGAAAGACGAGCCAGTCATCCCAAAGGCAACGGCTCACAGCTCCGACCTCGTTACCGGTACCGGCGCGAGGGCGCAAGCGCCGTCACGCGGCAGACAGCAGGTCATGTCCGGCGTCACCCTCATCAACTTTCCCTCCTCGCCCGTCACTCGCGGGCGCATGCCAACAAAAAAAAAAACGGTTCAGCTCACCGGGCGCGGCGTGTGGCAGTTTCCGGTCGCTCTTTGCCGCCGGCGGTCGAGCTGACGCCAACGGGCCGGCGTCCGTCCTCCAGGAGACCCGCTGGGTATCGGCACGACTGGCCTGAGGTGGAGCGCACCGCTCGGACAGCGTCGTTTGGCGGCGGCCAGGCGGGTCCGCAGTCGGCGGCGGCGGCGGCGGCAGCGTGCTTACTTTACCGATCAGACGCTGACGGAGGAGCCTCCTTAATCAATGACGAGGACTAATTGCTCTGATGACGGCCTATGGCCTTGACAGAGTTGGTCACGCGATGTTCAGGCGAGTTCTCCGATAAATCGATAGCTTGCCAGACTGATCGCCGCCCTGCATGGACACGCTCCGACTGGCAAATCTCCAGAAACGGCCGATATACTGCAGCGCAACAACTGTGGCAAATGGCGTCCAAGAGGGGAAACGGCTTGAACGAAATTGTTCGCCACAGACATGCATTTATTGCTTAACAGAACCTACTGTGACCGACCATTGCATGGAGCCCCCTCAAATATCAGCGTGTTGCTAGGGATTTGCTCCGTCACGGTTCATTGCAGACTCCTGCGACCTTGCTTTCCTGCAGTGTTGCCTTCTGTCCCACACGGCATCGAGAGCGGGGCAAGGCGGTAACCCGAGAAGCGGTCAAATCGCCTACAGAAATCCTAATGTTGATATCTGTTTTTAAATGAGGACCGGCATATAAATGCGTCTGGGTGTTTCAGGGACGTAGTCAGGATTGTCCCGGGGGGGGGGGCAAATGTCAAATTTCGTCATATGCCGCCGGCATATGACGAAATTTAAATGAAAAAGCAGCAATTTTATATAACTGACCCCATGTTTTACCTACAGGAATATATGTAATGCTTACCTTTGCAACATATATATGATCACTATTCCTTATTCGTGCGAAATCGCTATGTATCTAGCGTAGACCGATTGGCTCAGGGAGGGGGCCATGGCGTCCATGCGCCCCCGGCTACGTCCCTGGGTTGTTTTCCTTGAACAGCTTTCTCCTTACTACCGCATAAAATGAACATTTGCTCTGTCTCGAACTCATCACTCATTCCTTAAAGTAGTGTAACTCACACAGGCTATGCAGGCGTCGCTGAATGGCAAGTAGGTCATGGCACGCCTTAAAACTCAAAATTAGTCAGCCCATCCTTGAAGTATTAAACACGTTTTCGGCTGTAAATTCCAATGATGGTGTCTAAAGTCGAGAACAATGGCATCTCCTTACTGAACGGGTCTTTTCAAATGTCCCACGTTATTTCCTCGCCCCCTCCCTCCCTCTCTCCCTCCTGTCTCGCCAAATCCTGAATTCACCATTTGTAAAGCAGACCATTGCCGACAGTCAACACATGGGCTGGGATGCCAAAGTCATGGCGGAAGGTCACCCGTCCACTTTCCAAATGTAGTTCAACGCCAGACACGCGGCGTTGTTACCTGACCTGCAGAGCACTTACACACACGCACACAGGCACACGCGGTGTGCCTCTGAATGTATCGTGAAGCCGTCCTCGGTCCCCTTGGAGACCAACCTCCTGGTGACCGGCGCGGGGTCACGGCGACATATGCTGCGCGCTGACAGTTATGGATGTGACCGCGACCTCGCCAGGCCGGCGGAGCGCCACAGACGGGCCGGCGGAGCGTGGCGTTAGTCGGCGAATGTGAAGCATCGCCGGAGTCACGCCGTGTCGGGGCTGCTTATCTAGGTCGCAGCGAGTGACGCGGTCACGCAGTGCTGTCCGTCGTTGACAGACTTTTCGAGGAACGTGACGGCTGTTTGTGTTCATTTCCGTGAAATCTGTTAACGAGGTTTTAGGTGTTAAAACCCGGACAGTTGACGCCAAGTTTGGAAAGGGACCCCAGGTTCTGTAATCTCTAGACTAGGTTTAGCTGGAAAGGTTAAGTGAATTCTTAGTGTTCGTCGATTCTTGTGCGTTTTTCAGTTGCGGATTAAAGACGACCGTGAAATGACGCGGGTGTATTCGTGTTTAGTCAGTTCCTTTTCCCGTCTAAATGCAGTTTTCTGAGAAGAAACGATAGTTGGCTGTGTTCCGACGTGACTGTGATGAGGGTCCTCTGATGTCAAAGAGAGCTGAGGATCGGATGCACTCACTTTGCCAACACTCGCTCATGTTTGTCGTCGGGTAATTATTTCCGCGAGTGTCACGAAATCAGGTCGTGCGTTGTTGCGCATTGCAGCTTCAGTAGACGCTCTATGCTCTATGCCCAGGCCACGCGAGGACGATGTATTGCCAGACTCCAGCAACAGCTCCGGAAAGGTTCCTGAGCATCAGCGTAGCTGTAAGCCGAAGCAAAAACAGAGGGGCGCTCCTAAAGTTAGAGAGAACGGAGTGATGTGGTTCCGTAATTTTTGTTCTTTTTGCGCTTTGTAGTAGAAAGATCTCGGGCACGTGCTGGCCCTCGGAAAGGCACCTTCACGGTCGGAGCCTCCTCGGACTCAAGTAGCCGGGGGCCTGCAGATCGGCTGTGTAAACGTCAGGCGGGCTCGTCGGCGTTTGCCATCATTAGCATGAGTCACAGTGCACCGCGCCAGACGATAAGTCCGTCCAACGTGCACGGGCGTGATGACGTCACTCCGTCACGCCCGGACGTGACAGCCTGGTCAGGCGCTCGAGGACTCGCACCGCCCAGCGACCGGGGTGGAGCATTATATGTAGCAACCCTGCACACCTAGAGGACCACCACGCTGAAGAGCTGAGGGTCGAACATGCAATATACGCACAAGTCAGCCAATATAACGCACACATCTGGTCCGCGACTGCTGCAGTGACGTTACACGTCATCAGACACTGTGAGGCAGCAAAGTGATATCCGCCATTGGCCGTTCACTTGGTGACGTCATACGCCGTCCATTGTCTGCTCGTTCAGCGGTGACGTCATGCTCTGTACGCGCCAGCTCGGTCGGCTCGCTATCAGAGAGAGAAAACGATATGCTCTGCCCTGATAGCGCCTGGCGCTGCCGCAGTCGGTCGGCCGTGTCTGCTGCCTGGTCGAGCAGCAGAACCCAACAGGTGAGCTGGAGTCGTCCTGACCTGACCTCAGGACGTGGTGCGCTGCAGACATCCTGGCCTGACCTCACACGTGACGCCTTGACCTGGCCTCAGGACGTGGTGCGCTGCAGACATCCTGGCCTGACCTCACAGCGCGGTGAGCGGACCTGTGACCTGACCTCAGGACGTGGTGCGCTGCAGACATCCTGGCCTGACCTCACAGAGCGCGGTGAGCGGACCTGTGACCTGACCTCAGGACGGGTGCGTCAGACACTATCTACCCAGAGGCGGTGAGCGGATCTCTAACCTGACCTCAGGGCGTGGTCATGGACCGCGTCGCCGTCTGCTCCGCGCTGTGTAATTTAGCCAGCTGAGAACAGCGACCACGCCCAGGTTCTGACCCGCCGGGCCAGGAGAGCCTCGTCGCCGTTGTCAGTATTGTCCGCTGTTGTCTGGCCGGAACTCCGGATGTCTCAGATCCTGCAAAAAGTGCGTGCGTGCGCGTGTGCGCGCGCGTGTGTGTATGTGTGAAAGGGCATTGCTAGACTGTAGGCGTTTTGCGGTGCAAAACTAAAAGATCGGGACACTGATGCCTTTCGCTGTTGTCCCCCTCTGTTGGACATAAGCGGAGAGCAATGCTTTGCAACGAACCTGTGCTGGTAGAGAACGCTACAGAACCACAAGAAGAGATGTCATTTCTCTTCACCGATAAACTGCCTTCCTGCAGTGGAGATCGCTCAGATGAGGGTGGATGTTACAGGGCTGACTAAATGGACTTGGCAAACCAAACATGTTTGGAACCAAACATGCACTGAAATCTCGCCACAAGCACCCACCCTTGCCCAGGCAAAGTATTGGCTGGGGTTATCACATCGCTGTTAAGGGCTCTGTGGACACGAGTAATAGCAGCTCATTAAAATTAAGCCCGTCAACCAGGCACCACATACAACCGGCCGCTGCGCCTGTTTCCGCCGCCCCTGGACTGTCAGGCTGTGCCGCAAGGCCGGTGGCGTATGGTCGCGCCCATAGTAGAGCATCAACGATGCTCATCCAGGCACGAGCCAGGATTTTCCTAAGGGGGAGGGCAAAGGTCAGATTTTGCCACATGCCACTAGTAGATTTATAGGTAAAAGCAGCAGTTTCATATCATATGCCTCATATGTAACGCACAGGAAAACATATGATGTTTGCTTTTGCAACATACATGTTCACTACTTCGTATTCCTGCGAAATCGTTACATATCTAGTACAGACCGCTTGGCTCAGGCGGTGGGGCCATGACCCCCATGGCCCCACCACTTCGCTATGTCCCTGTGTTTGTCTGCCCGAGTCCAGGACGATTTACGCCGTCATTAAAACGCCGACAGCACCTGGCCATCACGGCGCCATTTGCCGGCTCGCAATGACCGGGCCGGCGTGCCGCGGTCAGTGGCGTGTCCGGTCTGATTGGTTCGGCTTCCGTGGGCACGATAAGCCCCCTCCCCCCGTCCCCGCCGAGACGTTCACACCGGGCGGCCGCCGACCTGACAGTCTCGCAGCCGGCGACCGTCAGGTGCGGTGCAGTGTGGCGGCCCGGTGGACGGCCTCGGAGCGGTGACTGGTGTCGCTGTGTGGTGCCACAGTTGGTGCGACCCAATGAATGGTCTCAGAGTTGTGACTGGTGTCGCTGTGTGGTGTTACAGCTGGTGCGGTACAGTGAACGGTCTCAGAGTGTTGACTGGTGTCGCTGTGTGGTGCCACAGTTGGTGCGACCCAGTGAATGGTCTCAGAGTTGTGACTGGTGTCGCTGTGTGGTGTCGCAGCTGGTGGGGTCCAGGGGACGGTCTCGGAGTGGTGACTGGTGTCGCTGTGTGGTGTCGCAGCTGGTGCGGCCCAATGCACAGTCTCGGAATGATGGCTGATGTCGCTGTGTGGCTTGGCAGCTGGTGAACGTCTCTCCGAACGGTGCTGTTGTGACTGTCGGTGTGCTGTACAGGCTGTGTTGTGCAGTTGTGCTGTTAATGCCTGCGTTGATACCGCTGTGCGTAGGGTCGTCCAAGTCACGTCATAAACAGTTCTTGTTTTGCTGGTGCCCGTCGTTGACGTTGTTCAGGGTCATATGTGTGGCGTCACAATAGCAACGACATTCAGGCCCGAGCATCGTGCAGGTCCGAATTCAGCACCCTCTGAAAGTTGCTCACAGTTGTGGCTGGATATCCTTGGGGAATGAAACGATCTTGCAGAGATTTTAAAACCGGGCCTGCGGCAATAGCTGGAAAGCGTCGGTTTGAAATCCTAGTCGTATGTCGACAGCAGTTTTCAGAAATCCCCAGCCAGGCCCGCGGCCTGTTCCTGAGCCACAGTTCGTTTCCCTCATGTCAGTGAATGGAATGGACACATCACCACGAGAGTCGGCTGATGGCTGATGGACGAATAGCCTGCCCCTTAGACAAAGTCCCTTGCCTCGTGCCAGTGACGACGTGGGCACGTCACCGCGGCGTGTCAAGGGCGTAGTTTCCCTCGCCGGTGTCGGGCTGTTCAACGACATATTCAGCTACTGTACTCACCTGGTTTATCTGCGTCTCAGACTGCCGCCATTCGGCTTGGGCTGGCGTGGTTTCACAGCTGATGGGATCAGATGTGATTTTGAGCGACACCGGCACACCCTTGTCGAACAGCTCCGTCGCATATCACATCTTTGTTTCCAAAAGCTGTGTGTCTGTCACCGCGAGTGGTTCCGAATTTTCCGCCCGCCGTCGGGCTGCTGGCGGCCGAAGTCCGGAGACAGCCGGACTTAACCCCGGCGCCCCCGCGAGCGGACCGAGCCGCGCCAACTCTCCGCCCGGATTGGTCGGGGCCCGAGCTGCAGCCATTATCTGAAGTTGCCGGCGCCTCGCGGGAATTGGCGGGGTGGCGGACGGAATTCCGCACGCGGTTCCCAGGAAAACAAGCAGCGCGGCGCCTCTGACAAAGGCTCGGCTCGCAGGTCTGGAAAATCCCGTGAGACGGTTAGAAGCCATTCATACAGAGAGGACCGATAACAGGCCGTGATGACCTTGGAGACCAAAGTTGTGACCAAAGCCGACTGCATCATTCTGTTTGCAATCCCCACCAGAGAACAGCCGAATGTGCGCAAATCGAGAGGAACGTTGCGGGACGGAAGCAAACAAAACTGAAAGCGATGTTCCTTTTTCTTGCCGCTCCCTAAATCCTCCACATTTTCAGATTCGTATCTTCTTTGGTCCCTTTTTGGTCGTAAAACGATTGCGCTTTTCGTCCAGACTGAAGGCGTCAGGAAATACCATGGCTACGTGCAAACCATCGCATAGTTCTTCCTTTCCTGGCTGCGCTAACGACTCGTCACGCTTGACAGATGGGCGGCGCCCTCCTGTGAAGACTGGCGCCGATCCGAAACGTCGCCGTCCTGAAACGCCGAGCAGCCGGCGACCTGGCCGGCGCGAAACACCGCTGACCGCCAGCTGCCCGGCCACAGCAGTATCCCCGGGCCAGAAGGCCCCACCAACACCCACGACCGGCTCGGAGAGCAGACGAGCGGCCGAGAGAGACGGAGCTCCCCGTCGTTCTCCAGCCGCAGCTGAGCGGGACCCGGAGCGCTCCGGAGAGATCCGGAAGGCGCCAGAGAGCGCCGCCGCCGCCGCCAAACCGGGCCCGGACCGCCGCGATCGGGGCGGCTTCGACGGCGCCAATCGATGCCGGTCGACGCTGAGGCGCGGCCGTTGTCGCAGGCACCGGCGGCCGCAGTCGCCGCGTCGGAGCCGACGCCGACGGAGCGGCGCTGCCGACGGCCGGCCCGGGCTGCCCGGCGGCGAGCGTGACCTGGCGGTGACCCGGACGGACGGCCGCGCGGCTGGGTTCCGACGTCCGCGACCGCTGTGTCTGGCCTCTTCTGAGGCTGTCGGCCGCCGACGACCCGCATGACCAGCCGACTCCGTGACCGGCCTCGCGTTCGTGAACGCCTCGTCGGCCTCGTGATAGGTGTTCCGTGGCCACTCTGCTGACGTCTCGGCGACTGCTGTCGGTCCTCCGGCCGACTTCTGAAGACTTCTCGGCGACGGTCGGTACTCGCCACCCTCCGCCGGTGAACATGCTGGTGCCGGTGCGGCCCGTGTGCCTGGTGGCGGCGGTGTTGGCCGCAGGCGCCGCAGCGCTCTGGCTGCCCGACGAGGCCGGCGCGCCACCGGGACAGGACGCCGGCCGGCGACGCAGCCCGGACCGGCCGGACCAGCGCGACGAGACGCCCGCAGGCAGCGGCTGGACGGACGACGACGACGACGCCGCGGGGCGCCTGACGGATGACGTCATATGGGACCGCGAGAGAGAGGAGGAGCGGCAGAGAGCGCTGGCCGGCGACATGACCCAGTTCGTTGACCAGGACATGACGTTCAGGGCCGCCTTTTTCGAAGAGGCGCCCGCCGCAGCCGCGCCGCCGGCAGTTGAAGAAGAGACGAGGGACGGGGACTGGCGACGCGGCCTGCCCGGCGCTGAAAAGCCGGCGGGATGGCCACAAGAGAGGAGCGACGCTGACGACGCGCCGCAGACGCCAGCTCCGCGCCGGGCTGCGGCGCGCCCTGTCGTTTTCGACGAACCAGATCAAGAATCAGACAGTGACGATGATCTGTTCTTCAGTATGGAAAGCGGGCTGCAGAGCCCTGGAACAGGCGCGCGAAACAACGCCCGTGATGGACTCTTCAGCAACCACGACGGCACCTCTTCGACAGCAGGCTCAACCGCAGCTTCAGCAGCACCAACAACGGCGTCGCCTATTACGCCCGAGCACTCTGAAAGCGGCGATGATTCCGCCTCGCCGACGTCGGATTCCATCAGCTCCCCCGCTGCCTCGGCGGCCCCGAGTCCGACAGAGGGCGGGCCGAAGCGCGCCCCCGCGGACGCCGTGCTCACCGCCGCCGATTCCCGCCGCCCCCGCCTCCGCAGGCTTCTCCGCGGTGCCGGCAGCCTCCACCGAGGCGCCGTGCCTGCGGAGCTGCCGGCGGGCGCTGGCCGGCCTGCTGCTGCTGGTCGAGCCGCCGCGGCTGCTGGTGCGCCGCGGCGCCAACATCAGCGTCCTCTGCCGGCTGAGCTCGGCCCCCGACCTGCTGGCCGACTTCGGCTGGCGGTTCCGGCCGGTCGGCGGCGGCCACGACTGCCCGCTGGGGCCGCCGCTGCCGCCGCCGGCCGCCGCCGGGGACGACCAGTGCCCCGAGTTCCGCGGCACCGCCGAGGTCTACAACGTCACTCACAACGTCACCACCTACAGGTGGGTCCGCAGCGCTTTCGAGTCGCCATTCACAGGTCGGTCTTTACCAGTAGGTGGGTCCGCAACTTAGTCGCGTCGCCGCCTTCAGGTCAGTCACCACCTGCAGATGGGTCCATAGCGCCAGTCACAACGTCATCGCCGCAGGAAATTCCGCGTCATTCGCGAGGCCATAAATGGGCCCGCTACGTTATTCACAGCGTCGCCATTTGAAGGTCTGTAATGACGTCACCATGCGCAGGTAAGCCAATGACGTCAGTCAACGTCACCACCTACGGATGTGTCCACAGTCTCAGTCACAGCGCCACAAGTGGGTCCGCAACAGCGGTTACAAAGTCACCCCATACTGACGCATCTACAAAATCACCACCTGCAGATGAGTCGACATCAGTCACAGCACCGCCTGCAGGTGGGTCCATGGCGTCATTCACGGTACCACCATATACAGGTGATGCCCATCATACACAGGCGGGTAAGTGTCGCCATATGCAGTCGAGTGTAGAACATCAGTCGCAGGATTACCGTGTGCAGGTGTGTCCACAACGTCAGCCAGAACGTGCTCACGTGCGGGTGAGTCCCATGGCCTCCAGCCGGACGGCTCTGCGCTGCACCGGTCCAGACGGCCATGGAGCCGTCCGGCAGCGACAGCTGGTGATGGACGCCGTCAAAAGCCACAGCTGGTAATGAATGCCGTTAAGAACGGTAGCTGATGATGAACGACGTCAAAAGCGGCTGCTGGCAATGGACTCCGTTAAAAGCGGTAGCTGGCGATCAACGCCGTTAAGAGCGACAGCTGGTGATGGACGCCGTTAAAAGCGACAGCTGGTGATGGACGCCGTTAAGAGCGGCAGCTGGTGATGGACGCCGTTAAAAGCGACAGCTGGTGATGGACGCCGTTAAGAGCGGCAGCTGGTGATGGACGCCGTTAAAAGCGACAGCTGGTGATGGACGCCGTTAAAAGCGACAGCTGGTGATGGACGCCGTTAAGAGCGGCCGCTGGTGATGGACGCCGTTAAAAGCGACAGCTGGTGATGGACGCCGTTAAGAGCGGCCGCGTCCCCGGCGAACCGGCAGCAGGGCGTGTCGTGACCTGCTGTCAGCGTCACGCTGAAATCATTCCCGGGGGACCCACGGCCGCGGCACGGAAGCCGCGCGCCTCTGACAGCTGCCTGGCTGCCCGCCCGTGCGGTCAACGCGCTCTCGAGCGAACGTTTCCAAACGGCAATCTTTGCCACAAGATCGCCCGCGGTCTCGGCAACTGCCGCGTACGCAGCAAGAGCGCTCACGTGCAGACGAACAGTCTCCCAACACATCTGGTGTAACCGGGCTGCGGTGGAAACGTCTGTGCGGTGGCACTGGTGGCGAAACAGACTGGATTTGTCGCGTCTCTGCAGCTGTCGCAGCGGTCACCCGACGTTCGAAATGGGGTTGGGAATCGATGAAGGCTTCTATTTTTACCGATGAACGATACGATTTTACCAAATTTGTCGATTATTGATAACTTTATCGATACATTTGGGTATATTATACATTTCATATCATATTTTAATGGGTGGGGATTGGGAAAGGGAGGGGCGTTGAGCGCGGCACGTAAAAAAATAAAATAGTTGCATTTTGCAGTCAGTCGGATTCAGAAGACAAGTCAGACGCACTCCAATGTTATTTTAAGGGAAAAAAGCATCTGAGGTTCTATCGTTTATTTGAAGTGAAATTTCAAGACACGGTGCATTCATAATGCTGTCACTCATCCGTTTCCTTTCTTTTCCAACGTTTCTTTCCTCAAAAATGCTTCTATCTTTGGCTGGCTGCTTCTTGTCTTCGCTTAATTGGAACTTGATCCGTATGCGTCTGTCTCACCGATCTGACCCTTATGTTTGCTCTACAGATAAAAGAGGCATGTAGTAGTATTTTTGCACTTAATAATTAACCCGCACGTTTCGCAAGTAGCCTCGTCGTTGCCGGGCACGAAACAATCCCACACTTTTGTCGACTGTCCCCTTTCTTGCTAGCAGGGGCCAGGGTTTTACCTCTTATTATCCCAATAACGAGATATTCTGCTTAGTTCAATGGCACATTCGCTTAGAAATTGCCTTCATATCGCGATAAAACTGCCATGAACATGTCCATCCCTCTGCGGACAAGCAGAGAAAAGTTGCGTCGCTCTGATGGCAAGGTGAAGCAGTAACAAGGAGTTCCCCGAGATTTTCGCACGGGGACCCGGATCCGACCAGTTTTACTCGAACTTTTGATTTTAACTCCTGTAACCCTGAGAAGTGTTTTAAAATAAACCTTGGAAATAAAAGTTGTTTATATTTCCCGTAAAATAAAAAGGCACACGTGTCCGGTCTTTGTGCCGTCTTGTCGATCCTTAAGGGGGTGTGGGGAGGGGCGCCTCCCCTTGGGTGCGCGTCTGGGTAATAATAAGGTTTTTATATTTGCAGTTTAAGTGCGATTTTCCTCCAAAAGTAGAACCAGTCGGTGACTTTATAAACGGTGTTTTCGGTTAAAAACATTATTTTTATCGATAATTGGTATTTCATTCGATAAAAGGTGAAAGAAACTAAAGCAGTTACCGACGAAATTTATCTGTAATCCCAACCCTAATTCGAAACCGATCGGCGAAGAATCATTGGCGTCCAGAATGAAACCGAGGGCTGTCTCTGCAGAAACGTACAATGATTCGGTTTTACGCCGAGACAGTTTTAATACATTTTCCGTGTCATAGACGTTGAAATATAACGCAAGCGTTACTGTGGGCTCTCATTGGCTGTTTGTACCGTAACCAAGCCATACATAATGTTTTTTTATTTTCTAATTTCTGATGGGATCCAAACAGCGTTTAAGTTTCATTTTTCCAAACACCCTTCGAAGTAAACATTACTATATGCCCCCTAAGTGTGTTGTGCAAATGCTTTATTTGACTTTTGCGTTATTTGTAGCACTGGTGAATTTAGGGGGGGGGCATATCCCTCCCCTTCCATTAGGAAAGAGGGGCCAACATATATTTCCGCCCCCTTTTCGGAGGGAAAAGTGTATTGTTACATCAGCTATGTCTGGCGCCCTATCCGCGTCTCGTGTATACCGAGGCCGGTGGGCGTGGCGTTGTGACGTCACATGCCGCCGGTGGTCGGCATCAGGTGATGTCAAATAATCGGACCACGTCGTCAGATAAGCGACGAGCAAAACGTCGAGCGGTCAGGTTAATCGTGCGGGGCTAGGAGGCGGCCTGAGGCCGTTCGAAGGCTCGAGAAGCCGTGTTTTCATACAAGGCGAGGACGGCTGGGGGGGGGGGGGGTGGACGCGTCGATATCCGGAACGACAGCCGAAATGTCTTTTCGCTGAATGCCTCTTTGCCGAGAGCTTTTTAGACAAGTGGGGTTTTCGCAAATGTCATTTCGTAGGAGCGGACGGACATCTGCCTTTTATTTCTCAGATCTGTTTGGTTCGTGAATAAAGGTGGATGCTGTTTCGAAGAATGTCTTGCAGCAAGGATAAAAAAAAACGGACAAAACGAAGTTGGGTTGGAATGTCTTGTTCTTATTTTCAAAATATTTTTTATACACGGGAATTTTCCAAAACGGCGAAACAAAGTGGCCAAAATCCGTAGAGACACCTACACCTGGGGTAGGCCAGGTTATACGCAAGCGTGTCGATCTGTATTCTTTTACGGGCCATCCCCCAAGATGGATGCCGACCCCTCCAGGAATGATTTTGCCCTCACCCAATATTTTCTGCTCGTTTTAGTCAGGGAAATTTGCCCTCCCCCAACATTTTCTGCTCGTCTTAGTCAGGGAAATGTATCTTCTTATTTGATTTATGATAATCAAAAAAAGATATCATAGAATGCCGTCGGTCAAAATAAAGTGCGCCAAATGCACTTAGAACCTGACATTTTGGGAAGTTTGGGTTGTCAGGCCCTCGTCTCCATCCCTCCTCCCCAGTCATTTATACAAAACAACATCCCCGGTAACACGTATGGAAATTTGCCCCCCCCCTCCCCGCCGTAGGGGGTGAGGCAAATCTGAGTATGCACCACTACGCAGAGAAGCTTTACTTAATAACAGGGTGAAACTCTGTAGACAAACAATAGCCCTGTGCTCCCTACCAGGAAAGCAGAACGAAATAAATACGGCTTCTCTGCAACGACTTTGTCCTGCTCGCCGACCGTGGTGGCAATAGATTTGGTCAGACGGCACGAAAATTTAATGTTGGAAGTGCTAGCGCAAAACACGAACCGCTCGAAATGCGGTCGACTTCAGATTTCTGCTGGGAGATTAGATTGTGGCATCGCGTTGCTGGCAAACTTATAGCCCGATCGACCGCCGCCGGCGCTTGCAGCTCTGAAATTTGACGTCTGTGTTTTTCCGAGGCGCCTCCTCTTCCGGCGATAGCGACGGCATCGATTTCCGATGCCCCGGGGAAACGGCGTGTTTTTCTCCGCATCCGCGCGCCCATCTCAGGCTCGTTTCCACATGTTTGGGACGTCGTTTACTGCAGGCGCATGCCCTTTCTCCTGCACACGGGGAGTGTCGAAATTTCTGCGAAGATCTCGGATACTTGTACTGCACGTCTGCGTCGGATACTGCAGCAGAAGCTTCCAAAACATTTAACTGCCCGGAACCACTGTGCTGTGGTGGTTTAACAGAACTGACGTAAATTCAGGAAGAAACGTGTGCCTGCCTTTCTGTGTGCAGAATTACCTCCACGCGTCTCTATGTCCCGGTTCACAGCGATCCCACACAGATCCGGACTCCCGATCCGGACCACTCAAGACCACTTCGGACCACTCCACTCCACTGTGAACCACTCTGGACGATCGGTTCTCCCCTCTCAAAGCTGTAGATCCCAGACACGCCTTTAACGTCTCTCGATCTGACCGACGTCTCCCTGGCTCCAGGCTGGAGGTCCCGGTGTGCCTTTAACCCGGCACCACATGAAGGATGTCAAATAGGGCACCCCTCGGTTTTTCGTGAATAGCCTCTGAACTGTTGAAACCAGCCTAGTCAAACTTCTCAGCACCTGTTCATCAGTCAATTTTACCTATTTTAACATCAAAACAATTTCTGTGCTAGGTAAGTTCATGGAGATATGACGTGATAAGTGAACCCTTGCATCCATGTTTTCTCCTCTTTGGGTGGTGGCGCGAACTTGCTTCGTTTTTTGATAATATTCGCGAGTATAATGCACGAATTATTTGGACTTACCTATAATACATATAATACGTAGAAGAAACGGTCCCCAAAAGCATAAACAACGGTGTTATGTCAACATTAGAGGTCAAACAAGGTCACATGCACGGTGACAGTTGGATTGATTTGCATTGCGGTTGGTAGAAGCGGTTTCCACTGACCTTCCATGTTGTTCAAGCCAGACAGTAAATCTATACGCTCCTCCTAACACGATTCACCAAATATAACATGAAGTCATGTCTTGTCACGTCATAGGTGTATAACAAAACGAAATGATCTACATCATTGTCTGTGGAAGATCGTTCGGTAGCAGCAGAGAGCAGTTATTGTTCCGAGTCAGAAAGTGAAAAATGACTGTCATGAATTGGCTCGACCTTGGCCCGACACAGAGCACACATAGCAGATTTTATTATCATGAGATGTCATTTCAGTTCTGTACTTGACGCAGTTAAGAATCCCAGCGAGTATATATTGTTCTTTGGCAGGAAGTGTAATGCAGCCTTATCTGACCTGACCTAACTGGATGAAAAGCAGGTAATGCAAAACTAATCCTCAGAAGGTTTCACTTCTGTCATGATCGTATCGCGGTCTTCGAGCTTGAAGATACGTCCTGGTGCTTCTCATCTTCTTTACAGACGTAATTATGCCGCTCGATCTGTGACCTGGGGTGAGGCCACGCTTTATACCGAGTTTTTGGTCCCAAAGCTCAATACCATACATCGGTGTAGAGTCTTGAAATGTTTATCGGTAGCCATATATGCTTGGGGACCACTAATATATGGAAAGAACTTACTTTGCAGGGGTGACCAAATCATTTCTGAACCAGGCTGACCTGATTTGGTCTTTTGAAATATTATGCTTGTTTGCAAAGCGAACACGCTTTGTAGGGACACAGGTGATAAGAATTTTACCCATGCCTTCTTTCTATGCAGTTTTTAATGCCCACCCCTCTTATTTTCGGCCCCCAAAATAAAAACCCTTGCCATCGCGAAGATAACTTCTCGCCAATATTGACCTTTTGCAATGCAGCCGAGCCCACCGCCCGACGTCTGTGTGTCTTACGTGCAAAATGTTTTCATGATGTAGAAGGAATATTACATGAACCGATGGTATAGGATGTGACAGGCACTGAAACACGCCTCAATACCCTAACCTAGTCTGACCTTGTTGGACCTTAATGTGACAGTTGCAGACTTTGTATGCATGCCAGACACATCTGGCGTATCGAAACCAAAAGACATTGGTATTCATTCAGATAAAACACTACTTCTGCCCTTAACAAAAATATTTCTTCCCCCATTTTTTTTTAAATGGCCAACTTTGACCCCTAATGTCTTTTCCCGCCCCACATAGCCTACTGAAGCCTCCTTTTTACGGCCAACTTCTATGGAGCTACTTACAAGTTTTGGTCATCAAAGCCTTTTGCCAAAATGTCAGCAGGGTAATTTGACCAAGGATGAGCCCTGGTGACCTTAACCCGCGCACGACCGTCGGTCGGTTACGATTATGTGCGACTGGGGGGGGGGCAGTTGGCCGGCCCCCTCTAACTCACGGACGGTTGGTCGCACGATAAAAAAATAAGCACACCGTTGGAAAGCTTGTGACGAGTAGAGCTCAAAACTGGTCTCATTTTGAGTTTTAGATAATATGTAAGCAATTTACGTCCTATTTATATTTTCTCATTAGCCGACTGCATGAGACCGAGAAATGGCCTGAATCTCAAGGGCTGTGACTAATAACGCATAGGTGAAGGCACCAGCTCACAAAGGTCCGCAAATGCCGATACACATCTAATTTCTCGGATTTGTTCAATATATATGTCGAAACGTTGAGTTAAAGACACGGCAATTTTCGCGCCGGCTGTCGGCGTGCGCCGCAGTCGTCCGCAGTCAGAAATTGACGGGAACAAATTTCGGCGTTCCTTTATTTCGCGAAAAAAGCCCATCGATGTAAATTTTATTGATCTTAGTGGTTCTTGTGATGGTTTTTCATGCTTAAATTTGGGAAAAATTCATTAGTTACCAATCTACAAAACTGGCCGAGCTTTGTTCGAGAGAGCCTGTTTATTTCCAAACCATGCAATTTTTTGAAACTTTTTGAGGTTCTTGGACTTACGTCTGTGCAAGCCAGTTCTGCCATTTCCTACCCATTCTGAGTAATTCATCGCTGATTTTGACGGTAGTACATTTTGGCTCACAACAGTTATTCGTGACCTGACCTCAGATCAATGGCTGGAAGTCATTGATACTTTGCCCAATGACGGTAACTAGATGTCTGCTTCACTCCACACTAAAAATATTATGAAATATTCTGTCAATTTCCGGAAAAACGACGACGTCTTAATGACCTTAGGTCAATGACCCGGAAAAGCCCGAAAAATCTGAGATAGGAGAGTTCTTGCATCTATCGAGATCACTAATCCTTGGAAGTATTATTGTGATATCTTGTTTTGCGAAAAAAGTTACAGGGCGCTAAACCTTTTTGGACATAGGTCTGTTTGACCTGACCTAGGTCAAGCACCTGACCTGACCTGAGCTCAAAACTTTGACGCAAGGTGTGAAAATGATGAAGCAAAAGGTACACAAAGTTTCGTGACTCTGTGTTCGTTCGTTCTCTCGCAATCCCAGAAAAACCTCAGGGGGGGACGGTCATCTGCCCCCTCTAGTCGGGGGCGGGTTGATATTGGCCTTATTAAAAAAGTCTGTGAGTTTCCCTCTTGTTTCGCGTAGGGTTTCTCAGTGACCGTTTTACTTTTTCGTTCGGGCTTGTACCTCTCGAGATCTTGGGGCTTTCATGCCCCCCTACCCTCCGCCGGCCCGACGAAGGTGGATCCGGAGGCCGGCCCGGCGAGGGCTAACATCTCTCGATCTAACCAGTGGCTCTCCCGCTCCAGGCTGGAGATCCCGGACACGCTGCCCTCCGAGAGCGGCCAGTACACTTGCGAGGCACGTGCCCGCTGCTGCGGCGACACGGCGCACGTGACCGAGCTGCGGCGCGCCGTCAGCACGCGCATCACGGTGTACGAGAAGCCGCGGTACGCCGGCCAGCTGGCGGTGACGGCAGCAGCCTGTGTGTGCCTGCTGGTCGGCCTGCAGGCCGGCCTCTGGCTGCGCCGCCGCCGCCGCCGCGGAAAAGCTGCCGCTGGCAAAGCGCTCGGCCACCACTACCAGCCGGTCCGACTGCTGCGCCTGCCGCGCGCCGACGCCGACGCCGGCCGCCTGCCGCACGACGACGACACCGACGACGACGAGTTCGACGAGTTCGACGACGGCGGCGGCGGCGCGGCCGAGCCGTCGCCGGGTGGCCGACCGGCGAGCGTGACCGCCAACCCCCTGGCCGAGCCGCTCACGCCACCGGGCGTGACGTCACGACCTCCGCCGCCGGACGTGACGTCACGGAGCCCGCGGGGCGGCGGGGGGTTCGAGTTTCCCCGGCCGCCGTCCGACCTGCTGAAGAGGCTGAGCAGGAATGAGGGCTTCGAGTGAGGAACGCCGGACACTGGTGAAGGGAGATCGAGGGGAATGAGATTCCTACTGCGAGGGGGCTGCTGGGGCGCGGAGATGTTTTGCAAGACGCCCGCGGCGGTTTCGAGTGACGCGCGTCTTGGAGAACGGAAAATGTGCGAAGCAGCGAACGCCAGCAGCGAGTGCTCTGGTAGATGGCATGCGAGGAGCCGGTTGCGACGCAGGGTGCGCACTTCAGCGAGTTGTCAGCCTGTGAAGAATTCACGGTCGCACGCGTCTGCTGGGACGCGGGCACCTTGCGTGTCCATCACGCGTCCGTCGTTGGTTTGGCTGAGCCGCCGCGTCGACTGCGGACGTTTAGCCGACGAGGGAGACGCAGCTTTCGCTTTGCCCGCTCGCCTAGCCGGGTCAGATGGCATGCTTCTGCAGACGGGTTCGACCGCGTAATGAGTTTTTAGGTGCGCGAGGTGCCCCGTATTCAGGATCCGCGTCAACCACGGTGTCCTTCTGATGGGAACTGATACCCCCGTCCCCCCGAGCGGGTTGGCCGCCGTGGGCAAACCAACGACTCTGTCGACATTCCTGCCGAGTCAAGGAGCTGACTGCCAATCATGGCAACTCGCTCAGCATGAGAAGAAATCTACATCCATCCGAGGTTGTCTGACAGCAGACCTCTGCTGCATAAGACCCAGCCGACGACAGTGTCATTGTTGGAGTCTCCAGCAATAACGCTAATGACGCTATCCAACATCCGAAAACACTGGAAGAAGGAGAAGAAGAAGAAGGAGGAGGAGGAGTAGGAGGAGGCGGAGGAGGAGGAGGCAGCCTGCCCTGCCCGTATTACCAGCTATTACCAGCCATCACTGGAGAGTTGCTCCGAGCGAATATGATTCCAAATAGCTCAGACCAGATGGTCGCGGCTGTTGGCTGACGGTTATAAGCAGAGGATCCCCGCATACGTTGGATCACGCCGTTCGCCGTTACCCGTCGCACGAGCAGCTTGCCGCGTGGCCTTGAACGCAACGTTAACTGGAACAGCGGCGATCTGTCGTGCTTTATGTGTACGGCAACCTGATGACCTTGTCGTTTCCCCTTTGTGCATATGTCACGCTGCCTGGTTACACCCATGGAAGCAACATGTTGCGTCCGTAGCATATGAGAATGTTTTGCGCTTTCGCATAGAGCAGTGAGCAGTAAATTTCTCATGCAGTGCGTTGCACGGATGTATGATGTGATTTGTTGTTGATAAGGGCTGAACCCCGCAGCGTTAAGATGATGCCGCTGTGACTGATCAAAGAATGAACTTTGCTTGGTAGGTCGGTCTGAGTCGTTCCCTTGGGAACCGTTCTGTACACTGAGGCTGAAGAGAGAGACAGAGAAAGATAAAGAAAGGAAGAAGAGAGACGTACGAGGGCACGTCGAGTTGGCAGGACCCGTTGAAAGTCCTCAAATACCAGATAACCTTATCCATCTATGCATACTTTTGGAGTTTGTTATTCGGGTCATTCTCTTCTCTCGTCGGATGACTCGCACGCATACATGCAGGGGCGCATCCAGAGGATAAAACCCAGGGGCCCATAACTTCTCCCACCTTTATTTCCATGAACCCTGATGGTTATGTGAATTTCGAAGCAAGTGCCCGAGGAGACCGACCCGACAGTTACACATGATTTATGTTATCATGGTTCAGAAAATGTATAAAACAGCGCCCATGGACGTGGCCAGGATTTCCATGGGTGCAGTTAGGTCATGGTATCCCGCCGCTCATGTGGATGGCGGAATATCATGCCGGCGACGGGAGACCACGACCGACCTTTTCATTGGTTTCGTTTCGTTATTTTTCAGACATCTTCCGAATCAGAATGAACCGCTTTTGGAAGTTATAACCCAGTTTTGCGGAGCACTAAGTCCCCCCCTCGGGCGCGAATGCCGTGAAAATATGAATCCCTTTCGGACACAGAGGGCCCTGTTTCGAACGCGAGGCATCTTTTGCCATTTAGGGGTCTTTTGCAAGGCTGGGGCTTCGAAAAGGCCAGCGTACCTTTCTTAAAACCCTAGGGACCCTTTACAGATTTCATGCCCTTTCGAACTGCAAGACAATGTGGCTGAAATCGGAGGAAAACTCATGATTTGGAGATAGGTTAGGCGTGGTTCCTAGGAGTGACCACATGCAAGTTTAGCAAAGTCTGGCTACATCATCCAAACCACAAGAGGCAAAAACACCCGGTTTTGTTGCATTACCTGAAAAGCCAAACTGCTGAAACTAACGTTGACTCACTGCAAACGGCCAGGCCGCCATAGCTTGGCAGTAGTTTTCCGACATTTCACTTTGCTCGTATACCCTCTAACTTCCTTTCGGCACGAAGGTAATGGGTAAAGCACCACCGTGCAGTTTCCTTGGCTTTGTGCTGTTTACAATGGTCTAAGCGAACTTGGGCGTGACGTGGTCCCGTCGATGTCTCAGTTCCAGAGATCACACGGTCTGAAGCAGACGGAAGCACGGCGGTCTCGTGCCGCACGGCTGCAGCGCCAGAAGGCCGCGCCCATAAACCTCCTGTCATCTCACTTTATTCTTCACCTGGGAACGAAAAGGCCGCCCTCCGGCGGAGGAAATGGAATACGGACGAACATAACGGGCCGAACGGACCCGACAGCCGCTGGTGACGCTACAGAGAAGATGGAGGCCATGACTATAAAGCACGAGCGAGACCCCGGAAATTGAATTCGGAGTTTACCGTCCCTTGGCTGAAAGGAAGGAAATAGTCCAGAGTTGGATAATGTAAGTTAAAGAGATCAAGACGACCTAACGAGGTCAGGATTACTCTACACTGGAAGCAGCATATAGAGACATGATAAGGAAGTAAAATGGTGTCTGCGGACAAAACTGCACTTGATTTTTTAGACATATTGTATATCAAAATAGAAGCAGTTTTCAACGTGTAATTTCTGGCATCTCTGGTTCGCGGTTGTGGCGGTTCATATGAGGGCAAGTGTGAGACATTTTTGATACTGGTGGGTGCTCACGAATGCATTAGTCTTGTCTAATCGATGTTATAGAAAGACTTTCTCGATTGAGTGTTTTTTAACAACGATATTATACCAAAGTGGAACGGTGGAAAATTCTGTCCATACACAGGATAAGGACAGTAGCCAGGCCATCTTCAGAAATTGTGACGTGAACGCAGTGGAGCTGTACCGAGACTTTTATCCACGAAAATTCATAAATGAAGCATCAAAACCGCTTCGGATCCTCGCCATTCTTTAGCGGTGAAAATTTTGCACAATTTTCTGAAGTAAAAAGGCGAGAATTCCAGAGTTCGCTGGTAGCTCTGCCTGTACCTATATTAAATGCATTCCAGTGTGGTCGGTGCTGTGCTGTGCTGTGGTCGGATTAATTCATCATCATTATCATCATCATCACAAACACAAACAACATCAGCATCATCATCACCGTTCCGTTCGTCATAATCACCAAGATCATCATCGCCATTATTATTATTATTATTATTATTATTATTATTATTATTGTTGTTGTTGTTATTATTATTATTATTATTATTATTATTATTATTATTATTATTATTATTATTATTATTATTATGGCAATGTCGTCATCGTAATCACCTCTGTCGTCGTGGTCGGAATCATAAGCACCATTATGATTGTCACCAACGTTTCCATCATGAACTTAGATCGGGACACGTCATCTGCAAACCGCATATTCTAGCTCATATTTTGTGGGGTTTTAATGCGTGAATGAAATGCGTTCCTGCGGTCATTTGTAGAGCTTATGCCTTCATGTTGCTTAACCCTATTCTCGGCAGGGGGGGGGGGCGGAATCCGCCCCCCCCCTCGGGTTTTTTGCTTGCCAATTCCAGCCTTTTTAACGCAGCTTCACGAAACTTGGTCACTTTTCCTAGCTATTCTTTCTACGTGCTGTGACAAAATTTCACAATTCTATTTTGCTCAGGGGCGGAGCCAGGCAACGTTTTTGGGAGCCACCTCATGCCATTTTTGGCCATGTTCAGGGTGAAATGAAAATGTCTGCCGAAAACAGAGTTTTAAAGCTAGAACTTAAAACTTTATATGGATGTATAGCTAAATAGTTGGGCAATGTGCACATGTAATTTTGTTTATCTGAGGTCATTTTACAAGGTCAGGTCAAGGTCAAAAGTCAAAATTTGATTTTTTGCAATAATTTGGGTGCCGTTTTTCTAAATGCCAAACCCAGAATATATATGACGTATAAGGGTGCCTTCTACTTATGCACCAAGATTCAGCTTGATATCAGGTCGGGTCACGGAGCTATGACCTAAAATGTCAGTGCGCGTACCCTATATCGCAATAGCCGTAAAATGAAATTTTTGAAATAGAGTGAATTCAAATGATTGAAAACGTTCACAGATAATATTAAATGCACACGAGATCATTCCAAGTGACCCCAAGGTCACTGGAGGTCATTTAAGGTCAAAGGTCACAAGTTAATCTGAGAAACGTGTGACCATGACAGTTCCCCCTTTTTCATGTCCCTGGCACCGCCTATGGTAACATTATGCAAACACTGTAATGCGATTTGTACTTATTTAGTATAACATGACTATCAGAAGCCAAAAAAGGGTGTTTGCCTCTTTTGTTCATTCAGTTGTTAGAAAACTAATCCTCCTATTTTTGAAACCCTGTGAACGCCCATGAATTTTCTCAAAATTTCAGATTTGGGGACCCATGGTAAAAGCCCTATTCATATTCTATCGATTCATGACAGTTTCATCGAAATCGGTCGATAAACAGCGGAGTTATAAGAAGTCCAAAAGTACCCTCCATTTTGATATTTTTGCCCCCCTGTATCCACAAATTTCAAAATTTTGAAAATTTCTTTTTATAAAAATGTAGTTCACGTCACGGCAAATCGATTGCCGTTTGTTGCGATGAAATCGGACAAGTAGTTCTCGAGATTTCAGGGGGGGCCGAATCCGCCCCTCTGCCGGGAATCGGCCATACCGTCTAGCCCTCCGGGAATAGGGTTAAAAGCTTCGAAAACTTACTAGCATACTGGTTCGCTTCCAGAATAATTCAGTTTCGTCAAGGTCATCGCCAACTGGGTGAAACGAATGATAACTGTGCTTTAGCTGCCGTAATCATTATCTCCTTTGGAATGATGCTGATCAACCAGCCCGGGCAAGACTGAAATCAGCTCTCGACATCGGCTCACGGGCCACCTGGCAGCAGCTGAACAGAGGGCCATGTTTACTGCCATACGGTTATGTCGTGCCTTTGACGGAACACTGAGCTTTTTCCACACAATCAGCGGGTACCTGGAATCATTCACGATGGAATTTAGGGGCTGTAACAAGTTCTACTTCGGGCAGACTTTGATGGATGAAATTCGCAACGTAGAAAAATGCTCAGACAACGTGGAAGTGATGAAACAAAATGGGGTCTTTTCCTTTAAATTCGTGTACATTTAAAGCGATCTGGCGTACGAATAGGAGACCGAGACGTCTTTCAACGGAAATATGCTAGCCTTCGCCGAACGACAAGAGTGGTTGCCACCCTCACGAGGTTTCTCTCACACCGTCGGTTAACTGCCCGCATCAGAAGCCTCAGATTCACGATAGTGGACCTTAGATCTTTTCGGCATCTTTTCCGGGAAAAAAGATTACCAGTTCACGTCAAGTCATCGAGTATGACGTCATTCCCGAAGATCTGCAAGCTGTTTTTCTAGATCTGAGGCATATATCGGCTTCTGCATCAGGTGTCCGAAAAGACGTGGAAACAGTCTTCGATTCAGGACTCTTTGGACATATGTCTGACAGCATAACGAGGTTTGAAAAGTCAGTGGTCCATTCAGGATCATGTGAACTCACTAACATTATATGATCCCAAAATTGCTTTGTGTTAGGAATTTTTTCCGGTGATTTCTCAGTGCTGTCAAAAGTTTCTATTTTTTCCAGTTACCATAATTCCAGTCTGTGACAACCAAGCACCTTTTTGAGCACAGGCAGCATAATGATACCCGACCTTTCAAGAATCTGAACTCATCGTCAAGATAATAACGATCAGACCAAAAGATTACAGTAAAAGATATAGATCAAAACGATTCACCAGCTTTAAAACCAGGTCGGAAACAAAAGCATGGTTTTCCGGCTGAAATACTATAAAACTACTACGATGACGGAAACCGATCAGGTACTCGCCCTTCTTGTGACCTGAGAGATTAGATGATCTGAAAGATGCAAGTGAGGTACCATTCAAATAAGAAAGACGCGTGTTACGCATCCATTTTTTGTTGCCGTATCCTGATTGGGGAGTTGTAAGATGGGAGTGGCAAAAGTACCTACCCTTGGTGAGGTTGTAGGTGAAAATTCTTACGCTCAGCGAAAGTTAACACGCGCATTAGAAGGGGCGGCACTTTTGTTCCCCCTACCTGTTTTTCCTGAAAATCTCGAGAACGGATCGGAGCTAGTCGCTGCTACTTTGTGAAATTCATGGCAATTAAATAACTCGTCGATTGACGCAAAAAAGTGAAAATCGGCCGGAAGGTTCTGAAACTTGAGCCATTTAAAGTCAAACAAACATCACGAAAATAATGGTTGTCGTTGACAAATGGGAACATTGCGAAAAGGCTAGCATTCTACGTCAGATTACCGTTTGAACATGATCAACCGACATCATTTGGACATAAGTAATGGATGTACCAAGATCAAAACCTAAGTCATTAAAATTCAAGGCCATCAAAGATCAAGGTCAAACAGATTGTGACCTGATCCAGATTTGCTTTGCAACATGTCGATTTGTATGAAAAACGCATTCAAAGACCCTAATAAAAATACGTTTGCGCGCATTAATACGCTTACATATACCACGGCCAGTAAAGGTCAAGGTCATCAAAGGTAAAGGTCAAGTATTTTGTGACCCGGACCAGATTTGCTTTGTAACATGTTGATTCGCACGAAATATGCATTCAAGGACCCTGAAAACAACAAGTGTGCGAACACTGATGCACTTATGTATACCAGGGTCAGTGCAGATCAAGGTCATCAAAGGTCAAGTTCAACTATTTTGTGACCTGGGCCAGATTTGCTTTGCATCATGTCGATCTGTACCAAATATGCATTCAAAGACCCTAATAAAAACATGTTTGACACATTGATAAGCATATATACATACTTACCTATCTATTTATCTATCTATCTATCTATATATATATATATATATATATATATATATATATATATATATATATGTACGCGTCATTTTAACTTTTTATAGAAATCAAATCATGTAACTGCGTTTATCACGACTTTTGCGCAATTAGTTGACATAAAACTTACTCTGGATCAAAAACTTCATTCAAGGTCAATGACCTTACTTTACCTCTTCTGATCTTGTGGAGGTTAGTAAACGTTAGGAGTGATCACATGTACTGATGCTGTCTATCTTCACTGAAAATACGCCAAAAGATCCGTTTAGCGCCCTTATTTTCACTCAAGCTACACCAGTATACCGTGTTGCTCGAAATCTGATCTGCAAAAAATGAAAAATGACTCCATAGGAAAATGACCTGACATGACCTCGAGCTGAAATTCTCAGTCAAGACACCAAATAAATGGACATCGTCGTATTCCACGTTTCAACGCTAAAATACGCACATTTTTTCCGTTTCGTTTGAAAAGCCGTACGGAATTACCTGTACGGGCCGAAAGTGTCCAAAGTTGACCTTTTCGACCCCATTTGACCTTAAAGATATTGACCAAGGGTCATGAAAATTGCACACTATGTAAATCCTCATCACCCTACCCTATTCATAGAATTTCATCTCTAGCTTTTTCCGTTTCCGAGATCGGAGGGGGGCATTTTTGTGCCCCCCTTCCAGTGCGCGTTAGTGCGAAACCCTCTTCCATTGCGCGTTGAGGGTGTTTTGAACGGACACGAAGTGAACAGCGGACCATCATTACCAGACAGCAAACCATGATCATCATACAGTACAGCACCACCATCAGACAGAAGACCATCAGACCGCGCCATCCTATGTCGAGAGTGATCGGCTGCCATCATCGGTTGCATGATTTCAGCCGGATGTCCGTCCACGGCTGTCCGGCAGCCCGAGCCGGAGCTCCGCCGTGCGTCGCGTCCCCGCTGAGCTTCACCGAGCCTGAGCCGGAGCTCCGCCGTGCGTCACGTCGCCGCTGAGCTTCATCGAGCCTGAGCCGGAGCTCCGCCGTGCGTCACGTCGCCGCTGAGCTTCACCGAGCCTGAGCCGGAGCTCCGCCGTGCGTCGCGTCCCCGCTGAGCTTCATCGAGCCTGAGCCGGAGCTCCGCCGTGCGTCGCGTCCCCGCTGAGCTTCATCGAGCCTGAGCCGGAGCTCCGCCGTGCGTCGCGTCGCCGCTGAGCTTCATCGAGCTCCCCCCCCTGCCGGCCGTCGTCATAGTCCGGCCTCGTCCAACGGCTGGCCGAGCTCCAGCAGTGGGCGCCGCACCGTTAATCAGGCAGGGCGCCGCCGCGGCAGGGCTGACGCCTCGCTCGGGCCGAGGGCACCGGGCACCGACTCCGACCGCGCGGCGCTCCAGCTCCAGCTCCAGCTCCAGCGCTGCTTCAAATCTGACGTAAGTTAGATGTACTCCAGCTCTGGCTATGGCCACTATCTGGTCCACGATACCACCGAACAGCCTTGGCGTTCATCTATCTTGTTATCGAGCCAAACTATAAAATAAAAGGTTTATGTTGTGATTTACTCCCATAAAACCACTTTGACGGCGTCCAAACAGCCTTTCGTTGGCTATAACCTTTGACATCGTGAGATAAAGCCCTCGAAAAACTGATGCATCGACTTGCCGGGGCTGCTTGCCAAACAAAAGTTCGTCAGGAACAATTTGTCAGTGACAATTTTTCAGGGAGTATTCGTCATGGGCGGCTTGTCAGGGACAGTTAGTCAGGAACGGATCGCCACGAAGAGTTAGTCAGGGACGGATCGTCAGAGACGGTTAGTCAGAAACAGTTTTTTAGGGACGGATCGAGAGGGACAGCTTTCAAGAGCAATTTCCCAGGGACGGCTTATCAGGGACAGTTTTTTCAGGGACAGATTTTCAGGAGCGGTTTTTCAGGGACAATTTATCAGGAACAGTCCGTCAGGGGGAGTTCGTCATGGACAGATCGTCAGGGACAGATCGTTAGGGACGATTTTCAGGGACGGCTCCTCACGACGGGTGGGACAGTCTGTGCTACTGAAGATCAAGCTGCCGTCAGCCGCCGTCGTTCAGGCCACGGCCGGCCAATAAGACGAGGGGGCCGGAAATGAACAGAGCATTGGCGGCCTCCGGTGTTCCGCGTGCTCAGCGGACAGTCGGCGCCATGGTGCATCACTGCCGGGCAGTCGAGCGAGGCAGGCCGGTCTCTCCGGGCCCGCTCAGTCCGGACCACAGCGTCATGGCGTCACGGCGTCACGGCGGCGACGGCCGGCGCTCAGCTCGGGGGCATCGACGACACTTCTCAGTACGGAGCTCGGGCTGCCCGAGGACATTGAAAAGCAGCGTGGCTACGCAATACAATGCGCTAAAGCCTTGCATTGCCTTGCAATGCGCTAAAGGATTGTTAAATAGTCTTTGAGTCTCATTCGTGTATCACAGGCCAGAGTCGTGCAGGTGAATGTTTTAAAGACTGCTGTCTTCATGAGATGCTTGTGATACCATAACTAGGGTAGTGCTTACTTCTGTAAAATTTGGAGACGTGGCCCTTTAGGTTACATGGCGAGTACCTAGAACGAAAGACATCCACGTATTTTGACTTGTGTGTTCCACGTCAGAGACTTGTATAGCCGACGCCGGCATAAGCTGAGGTCAGCGACCGTTCGGGTGTTAATGACGAGCGTCAAGATTTTGACACGGCCCAGCTACGATTTAATGGTGAACAGAAGAACAAATGTGATGAAGAGGAACAGAGCCGAACAGTAACAGAAACAGAAATAGCTCGCAGGAAACAGAAAGTCAGGCCTCGGGGTTTGACCTAATGCGCCACGTTACCTGAGTTACACCGTGATTTAGAAATAATCGTATCACGTTGATATGGGTGGAATTTTTACACGGGAAATGAAAACACTTAAATGTAGGATATGTACGCCACAGTCATTTAATATGCAGGAATAGCCACCGCGACCGTATGGTGGTACATAAGAATAAGCTGTAAACATCGGATCAGAGCTGTGTTGATTCTAATTCGGAACACGCTCTGCATCTCGCCTGAGTCACATTAAAGTCTGTCGTCTGTGAGTCACGATGGAATCACATCGCTAAAACACGAATAAGAGATTGTCTGTTATTCTGCAACGCGATGGATGGGTGGCAGCGAGTGGACCAAAGCGTGACAAGACGTCCCAAAGAGGTGTATGGGGGATTATCGGAGCAATACGTAACGCTGTCACATGAAAGAAGAAATGAGGTTTATCACCTAAAACGCCGCTGAATCCAGGGGGGTCATCGGGGCAAAGTGTTTCAACGGGGCGAGGGGAGGTGGTGGGGCTGGTGGAGCGTTACGAAACGCTGTTATATGACAGAAGAAAGAGGCTCGTAATCTAAAACACCGGCGGATCCACGGGGGGAACGTCGGGGCAATGGCCCCCTTTCGTTGGAAAAGGAAGCCAACTCGTATCCTCTACTCCCTGCGGACAGAAACGTCCATTTTTCAAAAACAGAAAAGCAGATTAATTTTGGAGAATAGCGAAACAAAGAGGCTGAAATTCTGGAGAAATCTGCATTTGGGGATAGGTTAGGTTACATGGATGGAGACGCCTCGCTCACAGCTGGATGCGCTCTTGTCCTAAGTAGACCTAAAACGAGCTCTCTGAACGAAGTTTGTAACTGTGACCTCTGTTTATCGACGTTACTAAACTAGTGGCATGATGCACTGTTAAAAATACCGGGACAAACTAGCAGTGGAAAAAAGGATGGCTGGGCGTTGTATAATTTTTAGGGTCGGAGGTTGGCTAACCGTTACGAAGAGTTACCAAGGGGTGAGATGGAGGCAAAAACACGGGAAACTACGCTCTGTAGTTTATAGATTGTCCTTAAGCACGTATCCGGAAACGGGGTTCTCTGAACTGCGATTCAATGGTGGGACTCCTTGAAATTCTACTGCTCGTAGGAACTTGCAGTATTTTAATTTCGAAACATTGTTTTTGTTCCTTGTTTCTTTGAAGTGGCGCGTGAGTGACAGTTTGGTCCTGAAACGGAACGAAACGAGCAAAATCGACAAGTGTAGGCGGTTGACTTGTTTCGACCGGTGCGGTTCTGTTTAAAACGTTGTGCGTTTTATTAGCACGTGTCGCCGTTTGTCACTAGTGCACTTTAAAGACGGGTTTTCTTTTAAAAGACGTTTCGTTTTGTGTTGCATGGCGTTGTGCATGGGCAGTTAGGATTAATAGGGAAGAGGCTATTTCGGTTGAATTCGGGCATGCTGGACATTTTGTAGTGAAATTGTCAAAAATGTGTTAAATGTAGTCCGAATATGCATTATGTATTTTTCAGACATATGCAGTGAAATTTAATGTTTTTTTTGCCCAGAATGCCTCACCATGCCACTAACTGTTATTAGTTAATATTTCTCTTTCATTGTTTTCAGAATAGCTGCAGGCTTCATGGTGCCTTGAAATATTTCAGGCTACACCATATGATTTTAAAAGCCTTTCATGTCAAATATTGATCATTCTTCCAGTGGACATAGACTTGCCTTCACTGCATTTAATCCAGTCTAGCACTTATCCATGAATGTATTAAATTTACAATGTCTGTCATGCAATCTTTTCTTTCATTTACTCTTGTTTGTGTTAATAAAGAAATCTTTTGTTAGATAGCATGCTCATGAGGACTGTGGTTAATGTTGGAAAAATTTCATTAGTTGCTTCAAAAGTACACAGTTCCAATATGATGTAACCTAATAGAGCCTAACACCCGTGAAAAAAGAAATTGTTTTCTGGAGCTCCAGTGCATAATGTTGTTTTCTTGCAACAGCTACGTCCCTTTGCCAAGTATGTAATAGTTTTACAAATACATGAATAATTGAAGGTTAAAAAGCCATGCAGTATGAAAAATGTTTGCTGACCCAGTATATTAGTGAATAATGTTGAAAGATGCATCTGCCTAATACTGGGTAAATTAAATGCCATTTTTCTCTCTGCAGCATTCAGGATAATGCAATTTTCTTTGCCAATTGGAAAGAAAAGACTCAGTTTTCTAGCCATTATATAGGGCTCACCATTATCTGAATGAACTGAGTAGATGTTTGATAAAGGACTGCATTTGTGGGTTAATGTTTTAATGGGAATTAACAGTACACTGAGCTTGAAAATGTTGCAGAACTAAAATGACTAAGTTTGATTTGTGGTTTTCAGGGAGAGGAAAATCATGTTATGCAATCTGTGTCATAGAGACAGCAGAAATAGTGTTGTGGACCTATGAGGATCATGTTTGTTAATTGAGAATCTGCACATTTTCATAATATAAATTTGGTATGTCATGTATGTATTTTTCCATATAGTGAAGCAGAAAGTAGTAGCCAGGTTTGGGCTCTTTAGTAGTAGAGTGAAAGATTGATGTTATTTTTCCAGATTCCATGGACCATGTTTGCAAGCTGTGTCAGTAATCTCATGTTGCAAGGCTGTATCTGATGATTTTTTGACTATTATTCTTGTGTTTGTGAGCAGGCACTGTCAAGATGAGTTCCACCCTGTGGACACGCAATGCCATCTTAAAGGGAGTGTGTGCCATTTATCTGGTGGCTTTCATGTCCCTTTACATGCAGATTCCAGGTAAGATTTGCAGGAGACAGTTTGGCAATGGCAAGCATTGGATGTTGTTCAGAGCCAGATGACAGTGTCACATGTCCTTTTTCTGTTGTGCTGTAAGGAGGAATGAACAGTAGCCATTCTGCTAACTGGCATCTGTTGTACTAGTTTGATTGGAGTTTGCTGTGTCTGCAAGGTGTTCATGTGCTGTTGTGCACCTAGGCAGCTGCTCTTTTCCAGTTCCAGAATCATCCTGGTCCTATACTGACATTCTGATAATAGGCATCCTGATCCTGTCCTGTCTTATGTCTTCTCTACCCTTCCCATTTTGCCAGTCTGTGGTCCCTGTATCATTCTGCTGTGATCCCAGTTTTTTTTTTAATCTTAGCCTATTTCCCATTATGCTTTTTCTGGCATATGACATTCTCTGAACCTGCCTCATTCATATTTTGCCATACCCATTCTGATGGTATTCTGCACCACTGTGTAACTCATACCATTCCTTGCCTGCTTTTCTGAGCATTGCTTCCTGAACTACTCTCTAACTCCTACCCCTCCAACTCTGCATCTCTGATTCTGTCTATTTAACTCTTCCTGCCTCACTCAGCCTCATTGACTGCCATTCAGATGCTGTCACTTCCACTCTAATTGTGCCTTTCTAACTCTGTCACTCTAATTCGTCCTCTGTGACTCTTCCTACCTAACTCTGCCTTTTTGCGTCTACCTCGCTCATTGACTTGACCACCATCACTCGAGCGACCTCCTTCCCGTACCTGGTCTGCAGGTCTGTACGTCTCCCCACCGTTACCACAGGTCTGTACGTCTCCCCACCGTTACCACAGGTCTGTACGTCTCCCCACCGTTACCACAGGTCTGTACGTCTCCCCACCGTTACCACAGGTCTGTACGTCTCCCCACCGTTACCACAGGTCTGTACGTCTCCCCACCGTTACCACAGGTCTGTACGTCTCCCCACCGTTACCACAGGTCTGTACGTCTCCCCCACCGTTACCAAGGTCTGTACCTCCCCACCGTTACCACAGGTCTGTACGTCTCCCCACCGTTACCACAGGTCTGTACGTCTCCCCACCGTTACCACAGGTCTGTACTTTCCACAGGTCTGTACGTCTCCCCACCGTTACCACAGGTCTGTACGTCTCCCCCACAGGTCTGTACGTCTCCCCACCGTTACCACAGGTCTGTACGTCTCCCCACCGTTACCACAGGTCTGTACGTCTCCCCACCGTTACCACAGGTCTGTACGTCTCCCCACCGTTACCACAGGTCTGTACGTCTCCCCACCGTTGCCGCAGGTCTGTACGTTTCCCCACTCCTGCCGCAGGTCTGTACGGCCCCGAAGGCGTGCTGCCGGCGCACGTGACGCTGGAGGACGCGGCCGGCCGTCCGGTGTCCGGCTCCGGCGTGGTCTGGCTCAGGTCCTGGCTCGGCCTCAGTACGCAGCGCTCCATGGAGCTGCTGGCCGTCTCCGGGGCGCTGCTGGCGCTGCTCGGGTTAGTCGGCAGGTCGCTGTCCAGCGAGGGGGCGCTGGATTGACAGCGACACGCACGCACTGCGGCCTGACACCTACGCACTGCACTGGGACTCTTGGAGGTGACGGGAGCGGCCCCGGTTGTAATTGTGACCGTCTGGTGAGGGTGGTCTAATCCTGAGGCAAAGAGACGCGGTAATGAGGACCGCGATGTCAATAATCGGGCTGAGATCTGCCGGTGCCGAGTGTTTCTGCTGTTGGTCAGTGCCTGGCGCGGCCTGTGCTGTATGTGGCCCTCTGCTGCTGACCTCTGGGCAGTGGACCGCATCGTCGTCGGCGGCGGTCTGCCAGCGACTCAGCTGATTGTCGCTCCGTCTCCGCCACCAGGGTGGTGCTGCAGTGTTTCCGGACGTCGCTGGTGTTCGCCACCATGCTGGTGATGTACGGCTCGCTGATGCAGGTCGGACAGCTCTTCCTGTGGTACCAGTGGTGAGCCTCGGAGCCCGCAGCACAAACCGCACACGTCCTCCTCGGGTACCAATGATACTCTGTGATACCAGTTTTACCTCATATACTCCGTGCTTAGGCTCGGAGCTCAACCTCTTCATCATCACATCACAATCACAATAGCCAACCACAACGTCTGCCTCCTCTGGTACCAGTGGCGAGTGTTGGATCCGGAGCACAAATCACCCTTCCTACCGTGGTATCACGACATCCCATCCCCATGTCTCTCTCGGTCGTTTTATCCCAGATTCTGACCTGACCCCGTTTTGGCCGATGTTGCCGGCCATCTCCCTCTTGCTCCCGGTCATGTGTGTCGGGCACGGCGTTCGGTGACAAGTCTGTCGGCCGGCTGACGGTGGCGCCCCTGGCGGCCGGCAGGGACACCCTGCTGATGGAGGCCGGCCTGCTGTGCGCCCTGCTGGCGCCGCTGTTTCCATGGCAACGCTCGCAGCCGGCGGACGCGCTCGGTCTGTTCCTGCTGCGCTGGCTGCTGTTCCGGGTCAGCTTCAGCAGCGGCCTGCTGAAGCTGCTGAGCCGCTCACCCAATTGGTGGGGCCTCACCGGTCAGTGCTGCTGACTGTGGGACGGTCCACGGCGATAGTTGCTGTTGACATGACTTTTATGGTTACTGGTTTTCGCACGTTCCATCCTGTGTGTGACTCCTCCCGTGTCGCTGGAGACGCCGTCGTAGTGCCACCGTGTGTCCTGTGCGCTTACACGGGTGTGTGACTGTCCCCGGTCAGCTGTTGTAGTGCCGCAGTGTGTCCTGTTCAGTAACGCCGGTGTGTGACTGCCTTCCGGTCAGCGCTGGAGACGGTGTTGTAGTGCCGCTGTTTGTCCTGTTCAGTAACACCGCTGTGTGACTGCCCTCGGTTAGCGCTGGAGACGGTGTTGTAGTGCTGCTGTGTGTCCTGTTCAGTAACGCCGCTGTGTGACTGCTCTCGGTCAGCGCTGGAGACGGTGTTCGAATCTCACTGGCTGCCGACGCCGGGCTCGTGGGCGGCCCACCAGCTGCCGGCCTGGGTGCTGCGGCTGGCCCTGGTCGCCGTGTACGTCATCGAGATCGCCGTGCCGATACTCTTCTTCGCCCCCGTCCGACGCCTCAGGCTGTTCGCCTTCTGGGCTCAGGTGCGTGGGAATCCGGCAGGGGTCCGGGGTGAGTCCTGTTGGTTCTGGTTGTATCGCTCTGGTCCGGAGCTTGTGCAGTCTGACGGAGCCCTGTGCTGGCGATTGTCAGAGTCTAACTGTTGTCCAGGGGAACCAAAACTGCACGAGTCGCAGTGGCAGAAATTACGCGCATTTCCTTTCATTTGCATAGCAACCTATGCTGAAGTCAGGTTTTTGGCTGCGGCCTATTTCGGTGTTTATTTTTGTCTGCACTGGTGGCCGTCCTCGTTGGACGTCATTTCTTCGCGGTTTCCTGGATGACTGTCATTGTGGTCGCTGCGGAGTGTGCATGTGCGAGGACGGCGACTTGTGCGGCAGGTTGTCCTGCAGCTGGCCGCCATGGTGACTGGCAACTGCAGCTTCTACAACCTGCTGATCGTCGTGCTCTGCCTGTCGCTGGTCGACGACGACTGGCTCCGCGGCAGGCGGCCAGGTCAGTCGGGGTCAGAGGTCAAAGGTCACTGCCCCCTCTCGGCAGCGGACAATAGTGCCGGGCAGGCGGGCGGCCGGTCGAAATCCGTGATCGGTCTGATGGGACGTATTTGCTCTGCTGGCATTTGTGCATCGGGCCGCCAGGGAAGTTGTACGCATGATCTGCTTACAACTACACCTACTCCCTTTTTCACCTGCTAAATCATTTGACTGCGGTCAGGACTCTCAGATTGTTCTTTGCTTGACTGATTTTGTCCGTTTATCCAGATTGTCTGTCAGAGTAAACAAACAAAATGCACTCGTTTTTCTGTCAACCGTAGTTGATTGTTCCCCAAGAGACGGTAAGCTTTGCCGGAATTCCAAATTGGGCTTACGGCAGGAGCTGATGCCGAAGGCTACGCGGTGAAGAAAATCGCGTCAGTAACGTCATGACTGCGACAAATTCGGCTCGTCTCATCAACTGTTGTGTTGGTCAGTGATGGCTGTGAGCTGTGAATCGGCCGTGAGCCACAGCTCTGCTCAGCTGATTGTCACCGGTCGGTGGACGGTGCGACTCTTGCGTGCCGTCGGCTGATTGGCTGCGTCTCCCGTTCGACTGCCTGCACCCTGCTGCAGTCAGCTGACTGTGCTTCCAGCGACGGGCGGCGTTCCCGGCGTGCTGTCTACGCTGGCGACGTTCGCGGTATACGCGGCGCTGCTGCTGGGCGCGGTCGCCCTGTTCGAGGTGCGACTGGACTACGGCGGCGTGGCGGCCCGGCCAGGTCAGTCACCCCCCCCCCGACCGTCGCCGCTCAGTGGTGATCTCGGTTAGTTACCCCTGTGCTGCACTGCAGTGCGTGGTTCGGTTGTCCCCGTGCATCGCGTTGGTCATGCGGGTCAGTTATCCCTGCAGTATAATGGTCATATGGGTCAGTCATCGCGTCACTGAATTGCAGTGATCTTGTGGGCCAGTAGTCCTTTCAGGGGATTGCCATGAATGTGTGGGTTGGTCACACATTCACTCGATTACAGTGGTTATGTGGGTCTTTTATGCCATCGCTGGAGTAAAGTCGGTTTTCCCTGTACGGGATTGCTCGCTCGTGTTGGATAGCTGTTTACCAGAATAACGTTTATTTGAGCCGCTGGTTGGCGGCCATGCTGGAGGACCCTCGTACCAGCACATCCATGCAGTACGGATGTACTGGTACTGGCTCTGTTCCTCATGTTCCCTCTCTCATATGCCTCTCTCCCTGCTCCTTTTCCTGCCCTTCTTTGGTCAGGTACTGTTCGCTCCTGCTTCGGCTCCCTTGCCCCATTTGTCGCCCTCTGCCTGTTCCCTGCCGTGTCCTGCCGTCCTGCAATAGGTGCCCGCTCCTGTCGATGGTCCTTTGCCGGCCTCACCAGTGACAGACCGGCCTTCAAAGGCCTGCATCCGCCGCGACCTGTGAGGCGCCTCAGTGCAGCCCTAGCTTCCCCTCCCCTCCTGCGCCTGAGTCCTGGTGAGTTTCTCCGCGGTTCGTCATGAATAGTATGAGCTTTTCCGCGTTGTGTGATTAGTCATGTCGTGACGTTCTCCGCGGTGTGTAATCGTGGTGAGCGCTAAACCAGGGCTTCAGACGTTCGCGGTGCAGGTACTGCCTGAGCCGCCTGCGCACTACGTTCAGACACTGTTACATGATACAGCTACCACGCTCAGATCCAGATATTCACAGATACCATTCGGAGCTCCGTGGCGGTCCTTCGTGTCATCCGTGACGGACGTGACGGGTGGCCGCGAGAGTGGTCATGAGAGAGAGAACGTCACGAGAGAGAGTGCGTCACGTGGAGCGTCACGTGACGCGGCTCACAGGTCAGAGCCGAGTGTCCGCGGTGGGGCGCTGCCGTGGTGACCGGTGGGCGGACGATCTGCCGCAGCCTTCTCCAAGGCCGAGTTCGAGACGTTCGCTCGCCGTGCCGTGCCGCTCAGCATCGCAGCGGCGGCCGCCGCCTTCCTGCTGTCGGCCGCCGAGGCGCTCACTTCCGGTGAGTGGGACCGGCCGCTTCCGGCGAGGGGAGACGCTCGTTCTCTGGCGTTCGGTCCGGCTTCGTTACGTCCAGGCTGACCGCCCGATCCGAGATGTTTAAGTGCCGATTTTTTTCTTTAAGTGACCAAAATCCTCCGACTTTGTTGAAGTTCGGCCCGTGCGTTTTTAATGTTAGTAGAGTCAGCCGCGGTGAATAGTCAGTCCGGCTCTTTTGTAATTCTAGTAGAATCAACCGCCGTGAATAGAGTCATTCCTTTTTTTTATGTGAGTGAAATCCTCCGGCGGTTGTTAAGTCGGTCCGGTCCGTTTTTAATGTGAGTGAAATCCACCGGCGGTTGTTAAGTCGGTCCGGCCCGTTTTTAATGTTAGTGAAATCCTCCGGCAGTTGTTAAGTCGGTCCGGTCCGTTTTTTATGTGAGTGAAATCCTCCGGCGGTTGTTAAGTCGGTCCTGTCCATTCGGAACGCCAGAGGATTGCTCCGGCTCTAATCGGATCCGTGCGTTTGTCCGGTGGCGAATACGTCCTCCCCCTGTTCGCAGCGCTGATGGACTCGTCCGGCTGCTGCCGTGCCCTGGACGCCATCTGGAAGACCCTGGTCTCCGTGGTGGTCTGCGCAGTGGTGTTCGGCGTCTCCCTGGTGCGCTGGAACAGTCGCCCTCACTCGATCCGTCCTTGCAGTGATCCGCATCTAATGACTCTGTGGGCCATCTCTCGCCGTGTTGATAGCTGTGCCCTTTGCCGCACGTTGTCACACAGTTGTCTATTGTTCTTATGAGGGCTGCACAGTATCTGTTTCACGGAACGCTACTGTTGGCTGGCCCGACATCTTTCGCGTCGCCGCGGACGGCGTAATCGCCGCAGAGAACGCTATCCTCCGCGTTCTGTGGGGTGACGAGACCGGTCGAGTGACACCTCCCTGGCCCGGGGTGCGTGCCCGCTCTGCAGGTGCCGTTCTCGGCGCTGGACGCGGCCACGCAGCAGGCGCTGCCGCCGGCCCTGCGAGAGAGCGCCGCCGCCCTGCAGCGGTACGGACTGCTGGGCGAGTACGGCCTGTACCGCGACATCACCGGCGCTGGAGGTACGGCCTGTACCGCCGGGGGTGACGGCCAGTACCGCGGGATTGCCTGGTACGGTACGGCCAGTACCGCGGGACTACCGGGGCAGAGGGTACGGCCAGTACCACAGGATTACCGGAGTGGGGGTACGGTCTGTACCGCCAGAGTACGGACGCTGGAGGTGCGGTCTGTACCGCAGGATTACTGAGGTTGGGGCAGGGTACGATGAGATATGAGAAGCAAATGGCTATCATTGTTGGGCCGAGTACAGCAGATCAGTCAGATGCTTTGCGTGTGTGTGTGTGCGCGTGCGTTGCTGTGACCTGTACGCTTGTGTTTCGAGTTCCTGGGTTTTCATTGCATTTACGCCTCGCCATGTTAAATCGTGTGCGTCCGGGGAACCTGCCTAAAGGAAACCCGGAAAAGCTTGGAAACGTATGCAGTTCTGTCGTGTTTGAGGACATCCACTAATACGAAGTGACTAAACGGTCATCAGTGCGTTTCGTCCGTGAAAACACGCTGTAGTTGTTGGTGAAGCCTGTAGCTGGTGGGTGTTGTCTGCATATTGTGGCCGTGTGAATGTGACGCGGGCCCTGTGACCTCAGGTCGTCCGGAGGTCATCATCGAGGGCGCCTACACAGTGAACGGCCCCTGGAAGGAGATCCAGTTCAATTACAAGCCGGGAGACGTGCTATCGATGCCGCCTGTTGTCTGTAAGTACCGCTCTCTGTTCGGGCCGGGTACGGGCCCTCCGCGGGAGGTACCGGTACGGACGACGCCTGGTCTGTCGGTCCCGGGCGTCGTGTGGACGTACCGTTTGGTGTACCGGCCGGGTACGCTCCCACTGCAAAGTGTACCGCGGGTCTGGTCAGTCGCCGGTGCTGATTGGCGTCTTTTGGTATACAAAATGTCTGATACTCGAAGTGTTAAAAGAGTGAGTCGCTCTCCTGGCTCTGGGTGACTGATGTCCATTGCCTTCTGTATCACCGAGCTCAGTTCACTGGTTCTCGAAACAGGGGAACGCCCTTCCCCCCCCCCCCCTAACTCACGAGTAGCGAAATGCTGCTTTCTTTTATTTATTAGCGAAATTTATTTTTATCTTATTTATTATTTTTCATCAGCGAAATACGCCATTATGTATCAAAAATGTATACTTTTATTAGAGAAATACGCCATTCTTTCGGTTAACTGGCGCCCCTGTTACCAGCTGTTTGACCTCTGTCGCCGTATGTGCTACCGCCTCCGAATCTGCGACCCTGTTTCTTACTGTGGTTGTTTCTTTCGACTGTGCGCTGTTTGTCGCCATTTTCTCCGACCTTGACATTGCCATGTCATGTTCTCTGCTAGCTGCGCTTGCTGGCGTGCTGTTGTGCCGTTTGCTCTGTGTGCCGTTTTGTGTGACCGTTTACCGTGACCGTCTGCCGTGTGGTGCCGCTGTTCTGACTCTGCCGCCCTGGTCTGTCCTCAGTCCCCCACCAGCCACGGCTGGACTGGCAGATGTGGTACGCTGCCGCCGGCGACTACCACGGCAACCCCTGGCTCACTTCCCTCGCCCACCGGCTGCTCCAGGGACAGCCGGAGGTCATCAGGTAGGGCGTGACCTCATCCGGAGGAGGGCATGCAGTTGTCGAGCAACTGTCGTACGGCTTCTTATTGACAGACTGTCAAGTGCCTGGTCTCTCTCTCTCTCTCTCTCTCTCTCTCTCTCTCTCTCTCTCTCTCTCTCTCTCTCTCTCTCTCTCTCTCTCTCTCTCTCTCTCTCTCTCTCTCTCTCTCTCTCTCTCTCTCTCTCTCTCTCTCTCTCTCTCTCTCTCTCTCTCCTGTGTCCCTGCCCAGGCTGTATTTGGCTGGGAGAGGAGGTGGTTCTCAGACCTGCATCGTGTCGTCCCCAGGCTGCTGGACGCCGGACAGTACCCGTTTTCGGACAAGCCGCCCAAATATGTACGGGCGCTGAAGTACAAGTACAAGTTCACCGGCTGGAGGGACGGCAGCAGGTCAGACTCATGCGGGGCCTGGCGGGGGGGGGGCGCTGCTGGACGGTGGTGACGGTGTACGCCCACTGAAGGCCAGTTTGAGTGGGTGAGGTGTGTTTGAGATGGTGACGTTCGTGGAGTACATTATTACTGACATTTCGCGCCGTCAGTGGCGACAGTGCTTTGGTGTGGCTCGCATCATCTTAGATGCCGTGCATGGGGATTTATTCCACCTCACGTTGTCTACTGCACCCCATGGTGCGGTGTTTTCAGAAGATAGCGATAGCTATCTTCTGATCGATTGCATATCATGTCATATCATATCATATCATATCATATCATACCGATTGCACCTGACGTTGTTTTCGGTCATCAGGTGATGGCAGCTGCTGTGTGCCGCACCTCACGCTGTGTTCTGTGTCATCCGGTGGTGGCAACTGTATGCTGTGTGCCGCACCTCACACTGTATTCCCCATCGTCAGGTGGTGACAGTTGCTGTATGCCGCACCTCACACTGTGTTCCCCATCATCAAGTGGTGACAGTTGCTGTACGCCGCACCTCACACTGTGTTCTCTGTCGTCAGATGGTGACAGTTGCTGTATGCCGCACCTCACACTGTGTTCTCCGTCGTCAGATGGTGACAGTTGCTGTATGCCGCACCTCACACTGTGTTCCCCATCATCAGATCGTGACAGTTGCTGTACGCCGCACCTCACACTGTGCTCTCCGTTGCCAGGTGGTGGCAACGCTCCGCGGACAGGCAGGACTACCTGCCGATCTACACGGTCGACCACAAACCGCTGCTGGAGTACCTCGCCAGTCTGAAGATCATCGGTGGGTTGTCGCGCGGGGACGACTTCCGATAGGCGACGATCCGCCGCGGTGCCGGCGACGTCCGTGTCAGGGCCAGGCCCCCTTAACGCTCCTGCTTCGCTTCCGAAGCCCGGGGAAGCTGATCGAGCCGTCAGCAGGGATCGCGGAAACATCGAGCAGCGCGCAGTGTAGTGTTTAGGTCACTGGCGACGCCTTAGCCGGCAGTACTGCGCGCGGCCTGAGGACGGGGAGTGCCAGGGCTCTGTCGCGGCACGGCGGCCGAGCACTGGCGACGCCTTAGCCGGCAGTACTGCGCGCGGCCTGAGGGCGGGGAGTGCCAGGGCTCTGTCGCGGCACGGCGGCCGAGTCTGTGTTGAGATGGAGCGGCCGTCGCGTCCGCCGGTCGCCATGCGGACCCCGCAGAGTCTGCAGGCGGATTGTGCTGCGTGAGAGTGAGCCCCGCGGTGTCAAACCAAACCGGTCAGCCACCCGCGTCAAGGTGACCGCGTTGGCGCACGCCGTTCTTAAGTTTTTGGGCCGAATACGCGGACCCCGTGTAAGAAGCTACGACGTCGATCTGAGTGTGCGCGTTTTTCGGCTGGACGTTTGCGCCGCCGGCCGGCCGGCTGAGCAGTTCGTTTTAGTAGGCCATCGAATGGTCTTCCGACCCGGGTCAGACTGGTCGCGGTGCCTCTCGTCCTTCTCGTAAGTTTTTGAGCTGAGAGCGTGGACCCCATGTACCCCAAGCGAGCCCCACTGTGTGTGCGCTGACTCTGGCCGTCTCTCGGTCTCTCGCCTGCACCAGATCGCCCGGAGAAGGAGGAGGAGCAGGGCTGGCTGACGGCCCTGCTGAAGAAGCTGCGGGCCTTCTTCGACCACTGGGAGCCGGTCCGTCTGCTCTGGGCCCTGCTGCTCGCCTGCTGGGCGGTCGACCTGAGCCGGGGCCGCCCCTGGTACTTCTAGAGCACGCGCCGGCGACGGGCGGCAGGCCGTGGCCGTTCGCACGGCCGAATGGGCCGGACGGTCGGCTCGTCCGGCTCGTCGGGCCAGGCTCCGAGGAATGCGTTCGGGCGTGTGGCGTTCGGTCCCGGGCCGCGGCCGCCGGGGAATGGTCGCTCGACCGGCCGGTCGGCGGCTCGGCGGCCGCTGTCGGACGAGTCGTCTCTGCGGACACTCGTCTGGACTGTTCTCGGAGACTCGTCTCGACTCTCGGTCAGGACTCTGCTGGAATCTCCTTGAGGAGTTCTCTGTGCGCTCCGCGGGGACTCGTGTGGACCGTCATAAACGGTTTCTGTGGAATTGTCCGCACGGGCGATTTGTTTTTTCCCGTTTCCTTTTGGTAAGTGTGTCTGGTTCAAAAAGCGGCGCCCTCACCTCGCGATTAGGCTGAACTTGTGCTCTGTTTACACAGCCACCACTTCGTCTCACACCCTGTCACTGTCGCCAACACGGTCACCGCGGCAATCCCCGGCTGTCGTGCCTGTCGCTATCGCTGTCGGGGGATGCGTGGCGGATAGTGCACGCTCACCGACGACCAGGGCTGGTGCACGTACGGCACCGAACATAATCACCGCTGCCGCCGACACAGACAGTGCCCTTCACCCGATACCCCCGCGGGGATGACACGGGCGGCCGACTTGCGTCTGGAGGCGGTTGTGGTCGGAGCCCGCCCGTCCGCCGGTGTTGATGTGGTCCTCCTCGTGCCCACTTGTCATTCTGTGGACCCCTCTCGCTCACCAGCTTAGCTTGGCTTTGTTTACCTTGCATGCTTAGTTAACAGCGCGCAACTCCAATTCCTGTGTGATGTATTTGGTTTGGTCCTGTGCCCTGTGTTTGGCTTCTGTGCGTGATGTGTGTGGCTTGGTCCTGTGCTTTGCTCGTATTCCGCTGGTGAGTCTGTTGCGACAACTTTGGACGCTGCGGAGTGATTTGTTTCCTTGATGTGCCTTTAACGGCTGTGGCATGGTTTCCAAAACGTGCGCTAGTCTGGTTTGCATTGCATGCGTCTAACGCTTATGTTTGTATGCTCCCAGTGTGTTGCTCAGGGCATCCTTGCGTTCTTGCTGTCTATGGGTTCATCCGGTTTTTATATGATGCCAGTAACATCCTGCTTATCTTCCACATCCAAGCTTTAATACTTTATTATTCGTGCATGAAACGCTTTTCGCAAAACGCTCGCCTCAAGTGGATTATGCAGCAATTGGTGATATGCAATTTTCAGATGCCATGTCTCGTGAATCACGGTTGCTTTTTTAGAGCTGGTTTAGATTAAGAAAACTGGTTTTTGCATGGCCGGCATGGCAGCATGTGTTCTGCAATCGCGCGCCGAATGGATGAACAGAACTCTTAATCAGCGGATTCGGCTGACAGGACTCAACTGTGTTCTCTAGGCATACTGCATCTTGCGATAGTCGCAACTGGCGTCTTCTCTGCCCGCCGCCTGCCATCCACCCTCTCCCGCAATGTCCGCCTAGGGTCATTATCCAACAGCTGGCTGCGGAAAATGCGTCCGAACTGGTTCTTGTCGTCCAGGATTGGTCGTGTGATGACCACAGAGCACTGTCACACGCGTGCACTGATCTGCGGACGCTAACGCCTTGCTGGCCGGCGTCTCCCTGGTTCAGAAGCGAGGCGGGGAGCGGGGTCTTCAACCTCGCTGGTCCCTGCCAGCCGAGAGGTCGTTTTTGACGACAGGCTGCTGCCCGTCTCTGAGCAATAGCCGAAACCGATGACTGCTGCTTGTGGTTGGCGGGTCGTGCTGGTGCAGCTGGTAATACAAACGTTGGTTGTGACGGCGAAGTGTAATGTGAACGCGGCAAACTGGTCGAACGGCGGACGATTTGCGGTCGGTGACAAACGTGCCGTGCAATTACGCGCTCGACAGCAAACAGCAGGAGAGACTGGGCGTGGCATTAGGCCTCACTTGGCATTGGTTATCAGTTTATTTAAGGACGCTCTCGACTGCCAGGACCACCTCGCATTGCAACCTCTCACGCCGGTCACCTCCGAGACGACGAAATGTCGGTATTACCCGGACTCGAACCGGGGCCCTTACGGACTTAATGCAAGTACCCACTCTGCGCCCCTTAACCCTATTCCCGGAGGGCTAGACGGTATGGTCGATTCCCGGCAGGGGGGGGGCGGATTCGGCCCCCCCCTGAGATATCGAGAACTACTTATTCGATTTCATCGCAACAAACGGCAATCAATTTGCCGTGACGTGAACTACATTTTTGTAAAAAGAAATTTTCTAAATTTTGAAATTTGTGGATACAGGGAGGCAAAAATGTCAAAATGGGGGTACTTTTTGACTTCTTATAACTCCGTTGTTTATCGACCGATTTCGATGAAACTGGCATGAATCGAGAGATTATGGATAGGGCGTTTACCATGGGTATGCAAATTTGAAATTTTGAGAAAATTCATCGGCGTTCACAGGGTTTCAAAAATAGGAAGATTAGTTTTCTAATAACGGAATGAACAAAAGAGGCCAAAACACTTTTTTAGCTTCTGCTAGTCATGTTATACTAAAGAAGTACAAATCGCATTACAATGTTTATATAATGTTAGCATAGGCGGTGCCGGAGACATAAAAAAGGGGGAACTGTCATGGTCACACGTTCTTCAGATCAACTTGTGACCTTTGACCTTAAATGGCCTCCAGTGACCTTGGGGTCACCTGGAATGATCTCGTGTGCATTTCATATTATCCGTAAACGTTTTTAATCGATTAAATTCACTCTATTCCAAAAAATTCATTTTTTGGCTTTTGCGATATAGGGTACGTGCACTGACATTTTAGGTCATAGCTCCGTGACCCGATCTGATATCAAGCTGAAACTTGGTACACAAGTAGAGGGCATCTTTCTACGTCATATATATTCTGGGTTTGGCATTTGAAAAAACGGCACTGAAATTATTGCGAAAAAAACAAATTTTGACTTTTGACCTTGACCTGACCTTGTAAAGTGACCTCAGATAAACAAAATTACATATGCACATTGCCCAACTATTTAGCTATATATTCATATAACGTTTTAAGTTCTATCTTAAAAACTCTGTTTTTGGCAGACATTTTCCTTTTACCCTCAACATGGCCAAAAATGACCTGAGGTGCCTCCCAAAAACGTTGCCTGGCTCCGCCCCTGAGCAAAATAGATTTTCGAAATTTTGCCATGGCGCGTAGAAGGAATAGCTAGGAAAACTGACCAAGTTTCGTGAAGCTGCGTTAAAAAGCCTGGAATTGGCAAGCAAAAAACCCGAGGGGGGCGGATTCCGCCCCCCCCCCGTGCCGGGAATAGGGTTAAGTGACGTTGGACATCAGTGCTCGATGCGAACGATTCGTTAAGCCGGACCGAACATCTTTCTGCTTTACGGCACTTGTGGTATCCTCCTTTCAGCTCTCGCATCGCCTTTTACCGCATCACGTGCATACAAGCGTGCCGTCAGATCCACCTGCCCGGTTAGCGACTGCCACCCGGTGTCAGAAATCGTCGGTTATTCACGTGGAGCCGGGAACGACCCGGGTAAGGCCAATGTTCTGGAAGCCGTGTTTTTATGCAGGGCACGGGCGGCCAGCGCGGTCACTAGTCAACCACGGTCGGATTCCCGATGGCGCGGCGAACGAACGGTGGCGCACAGTGTCGGCGGGAGGCAGGTGTTGAACCTTGTTGGTTCACAAGACCGGTCTTGACTTCACTGAAGCGTGGGTACGCTCTGTAAAAATTCCGTGAAATGGAGATTCAACAACCCGGAGCGAAAAGGACAGTTTGTCAGCGTGCGGTTTGTACCGACGTCTGCCGGTTGCTTTGCGCAGTGGCCACTTCATTTGTTTCACACGCTGAACGACCCCGCTGGGATCCCGGCGGCGAAACGGGATCTTAACTAAATACCGCAACTGCGAGATTTCCTTCAACGAGAAATTAGCAGGTGCCAAAATCGCTGCCAATACACGATTGCAATACCCATAAATCCGAAATTTGGCACTAGAAGGGTTGGTTTGGGGTCAGAATTGGAACTTCGATGGCCGTGTTTTGAATACGGTGACTACTGACATTGAGAGTTCGTCTTGGTCTGAGCGACGGCAGGAATTCACAGTGCATCGACGCGGAATGCAATCCCAGGGGTGAAAAAAGTTATTTGGTGGTCGCCGACCAAATGTGGGAACTGCCAAGTGGTCACCCTGACCAAAAGTCAATACAATACACCACAACTGACTGTTTACAATTAACCATGAGTGCCAACATGGCATATACAGACATCTGAATATCTAGAGATCATGCTATCCCAACTGTGTACCTGCAAATGTTAATTTTCAAATGTGCATCCAAAGTTTTAGCTGCACTGGCCATATGCTCTTTGAATGATGGGTATATGGTTAAGATGCCTTGTTAAAATCGGGTGGTAAGAAAATAAATGGGGTGCCACATAAACTCATGGTTGATGCACACTTAAGTCCAAATCATCATCACTGACAAGGATCCTGCTTTTCCAAAACCCTTATGACTGTTTGTCTAGGTTTGGCATAAGCTTCATTCAGATTTCAGGGTGAATGCACACCAATTCCAGCACAAACATGTTGGTGTTGATAGGTTTCATGATATGCATAATGAATGGAGTCTGGTAACATATGGAGGTACAAAATACAAGGGATGCCACATAATGTTATGGCTGAGTTGCACTTAGCCCAAATCATCATGACTGACAGACATTCCACTTTTTTGACAAACCAGTGACTGAGTTTCAGTTTGGCATCAGCTTCATTCAAATTTCAAGGTGAATGTAAATACATTTCAATACTGATGTGCTTCAGTTTAAGTAAGACTGTGCTTAATTTTCAACGTACAAAGGTATGTGCCAGAATTTGATTCATGTGATGTTCTGTGACAGGCACAAATGTACAACAATGTACCTAAACAACATCAGAGGGATTGTGGTGGAATTCTGGCAGTATTGTGCCAGAATTTCCCCACATGACATAACACTGAACAGTGTGATGAAATTATGGAACATTTGTGCAGATACCAAACCTTAGATGATGCCATCTCACAATCTCATTTGTCAGTTAGAGAAGGGGCACCTACCAAATGATTACTCCTCCATCCCTATAAGACCAGTCTGCAGAACATCGCAGATCTCAACAGATGTCACTGGGGCAGGGTTAGGGCAAAATATGAAATCTGGGGTAGCTTTTTGAAATTTTGAGACAAATTCTTGTATCAGGGCAGCTCACACTACCAGTGGCATAAATCTGACAGAAATTGTGTTTTGATGGGTAGGTTAGGTTACCAGAGGCATGACCCTTGCCCAAATGGATCAGCATCTGCCCCATTCAGGGCAGGATTCCACATGGGTGTAGCCACAATTCAGAAACTGAGGGGATCAAGCTGACTGCAGTCCACCAAGAACAGGTATGGCAAGGATAAAAATCACTTCTTTGGGCACTGTATGAAAAACTATGGTTGAAACCATTATTTATTTATTAAATTCTGAAGCTCAAGAAATTGTCTCTTATGGAAAATCACGATTTTACACCTTAAATATGGGGGTAAATTACCACTTCTGGAAATCTGTGGGAGACATGCCCCTGCAACCCATGAGAGATTGTGCCCGTGGAATTCAGGCTGCCTGTAAAATTATGTTGGCATCCTTACCATGGTTTGCATACTGGTGCACATGAGTTCTCATTAAGTGTGCCCTACGTTGCAGACAGGCTATAACGAATTAGCAGACCTTTGTCCCCTGAACTTACCGTTCACCCTGCTGACTCAGCTAGCCCATCGCCCTTCAGGACAGAAGGGGCCTTGCACCTTTATTTTCACAGGTTTTCCCGGGTGTTTCAGCTTGATGAGCCTCGGTAGACTCTGCTTGTTACCATCATACCAGCAGTTGGCATGCCCACACTGAAATTTCGGTCGAATTCTTTTCGGTTGGCCGGCCTTCCATTCTCCATCACAATCTCCCCACGACACTTCGTCACCAAAAAAGCTGACTGATCAATACGTATGCACACTGATTTTGCTGGGTTTCTATGGCTTGGGCTTCGCCAGTTAAGTATAGGTACGTCTGAAAACTTTTAACTTTGAACCGCCGCGTCTTTTTCGAGCTTGTCGTCCTCAACTGTCAACAACTTCACCGCAGGGTACTCTTCCCCAGTATCATGAACACTTCTACTATATCTGGTGCGTTGATTCTCCTAGGTGACCACTTCGTCGGCGCTTTCAACCAGCCGGTCGGCGCTCTCGTGGCCATAGACTTAATACGGCGGGCGACCACTGCAACGACGATCTCTGCCGATATTGTGACCAATGGTCACCTGGTATATTTCGCTTTAGACTAATAGAAATGGTGTTACCTACTGGAAATGGCAGCGCGGTACGTTTTCACATCGCGTAGGGGTACCTTTTGACGACCCAGAAAATATAAGCTGTTTTTACAGTGTTCTCAGTCGACTGATGTTATTGGCATATTTCAGTATGGACAAATGGTGAAGATCATGACTCGATTGTTTTCCAAACGTTAGAAAATTTAGGGAAATTCTTCTTTCATCGCATGTCGATTTCCCTATTTTGGTCACCCTAATGCAGGCAAACGTAGGGCTACTGGTCACCGATAATATCTGCCAGGTCGGCGTATTTTTTCACCACTGTGCAATCCTACCACCCGAAACCTTGACGGTCAGTCGCGTAAGCACAGCAACAGTGCAGCAGTCGATAATTTCCTGCAACAAACGGGCAATGCACGGACTCCCTGGTACATCACGGACCATCACGGACCCCTGGTACATCACGGACCATCACGGGCCCCTGGTACATCACGGACCATCACGGACCCCCTGGTAAGCCCGCACCTCACCTGGCCAGCAGCTGCATCGGCACGCTGCTGTCAGCTTCCGAGCGCTCACCACGCGCAGAGACGAGTCGGCACGCCGTCGGCGGGAGCCGAGCGACCGCTCGCTGTTTGGGGCACCGGTCCGCGGTTGACGGCACGGGATGGCCGCGGCGTCGAAGGTCCACGGTTGACGGCGTAGGATAGCTGCAGCGGCGCGGCACTGCCGTTTGACCAACGCGGATGTTCAGTGGCTGAAGCCTGACGGCGATTTCTCAGAGCGAACCGCGGATGGACGTTTATTCGTGAAAGTCTGTATATTGTGTACTCATTTTTTTCATTTTTTTTTGTGCAAAACGCATGTTGGCGTCCACCGGAAGACCAGGGGTACTACTTCAACCTCCAGAGGCCGCGTTCTAACTTAATCAGCCAGTCCGTTTCCAAGCGCAGAGAGATGGATAGCTATTTCCTGTTTTCAGGGAGGCGGTGAGCACTCCAGACCGTTGGGGGAGGGGTAAACAGGCGTTTGAGACCATTTATTTCCTGTCATTGCCCATAGGGCCAATGTTAAATCTCAAGAAAGTTGCCCTCCCCTTGCCCCTCCCCCGTCCCGCTTTCCGCGCCCTTGCCTGTTTTGCTTGTCGTATCATGACACAGTAACCAAAGACGAACCCCTTCACTCGCTGAAAATAATTTATTATAGGAAAAGTTAACACCTATTTGGAAGCGCTTAAATGAACATTTTGGCCGCGTAAGAGACAGTTGCGGTGCCCTTGTTTCCCGTAGTGAATACACAGTTACCAAATGCTCGTACCAAATGCATTTGATCTCGTGCCCATGGACACTAATTTGGCATAAGCTTCATGCCTGTTTTTGTTTATCACAAATCTTTAATTGAAAACACCCTGTGAGAGATTTATCTCCCATGGCACAGTAACTAAATGTTTTACCGACATGTTGCAGTTTAGCATAGGACAGGTTCTTCGTTGCTCCTTGAAATCAGGAATTAGACTTCCAGCTTGCAAATCATTCTCCTCCTACCCTATCGATGATAACTTGTTTGGGCTCATGTCAGAACAAAGACAGGTATGGAGAATTGAAAGATATGTGTTGCCTGTGTCTCGCTACATTTATGAAATATAACCCTGAAACCACTTGATTTTCAATACATTTTTAATGTTTCATATACTTATTGTAAGATATTGATGCCAAATGGACCAGGCAACCTCCTAACATAAATTGAAATAAACATTTGATTTTATTTCCTGCAGCATCATTATTTGCTCCTGTCACATGCTGTTTTACAAGGAAAACCAATAATTGACACTCTGTTGCAGCTGAGAGAGTCAGTATCAACATTTCTTCAAAAAGGAGTTGGCCCCATATGCTGATGAAATTGACAAGAAAGATGACTGGGACAATAGAAAGGTGATTAAAAGTGCCTATATCTGGAGAAACTAATTGGGTTCTAATTAGACAAATGGAACTCAACTTTAAATTGCTTTGATGCCCTTGGGGTATCTAGTTGTATGTTCAACACTTCTTGCACAGTGTAGCCTTAGCTCCATGAAGTACTGCAAAGAACAGCCTGCACTTTGCACCTGCCATTGTGTCAGGCAGTGCCATTTCCATTGCCAGTAGGAATTAGATGTGTGGATAGCCATTGCAGGAATTTTGGCTTCATCAGGCTGTTTAGGCTGACTACCCTGTTGCAGGAATTTTTTCTCCAACTGTTAACTCCAGGTTTTCTGTTGCATGAGTTTTGGCAGTGGTTTTATTGGAGTAATTTTAATGAATATAAATTAACATAATTTAACTAGATTCAGTTGAACTATTTTAGCTAAAAGCAATTTAATTTGGTTTTTAAGCCTGTCAAACACATAGAAGTGTGTAGTACACCACCCATGCAGACCCAGGCTTGTTGCCAGACTCTGACTGTGCCATGTGTATGTTCCCATCTAATTTTGCAACTGCAAATGTTATTTCATAATTGAGTAATTTGTTATTTAAATATTATACAAAGAACAGTCATTAACCCCAGCTCTCCTGATAGGAGTTTTGATGTTTTGACTGCAGCTGTTGACCCCAGCTCTCCACTGCAGGAGTTTTGGCTGCAGCTGGGCCAGCAGGGCCTGTTCGGCATCACTGCCTCGCCCCAGTATGGCGGCTCTGGGCTGGGCCTGCTGGAGCAGTGCCTAGTGATGGAGGAGATGTCCCGGATCTCGGCGGGCGTGGCGCTCAGCTACGGCGCCCAGGCCAACCTCTGCATCAACCAGATCGACCGGCACGGCAGCGACCACCAGAAGCAGCGGCTCCTACCCAAGGTCGGTGGTGTGGTGGCAGCCTGACTGGGTCTGTCCAGATTCCGGATGGCTGTTCAGGCCCACAGGGATGAGTCTGTGTCAGGTCCTCAGTGTGGCTGCTGTGGTGGACGGGAGTGGGTCTGTCCAGTCCCCAGGGTGGCTGCTCAAGTGGACAGGGATGGGGCTGTGTCCAGTTTTCAGAGTGACTGCTGAAATGGATAGGGATGGGCTGTTAGGAAATGGATAGGGATAGGCTGCTGTTATGGGCAGGGATGGGTCTTTGTTCGGTTCTCGAGTGACTCGGGGATTTGCGCAGAAGGTTTTCGGGCAGAATCTCGTCGGACGGAGTTCATCATAGTTCAACATAGTTCGTCAGGCGATGGTTCGTAAGGACAAAAATTCGTCAAACAAAAGTTCGTCGAGGGAAAAAGTCCGTCTCGCGAAAATTCGTATGGACAAAGTTCGTTCAGGACAAAAATTTGTCTAGGTCAAAAGTTCGTCCCGCTAAAGTTCGTCTACGTCAAAAGTTCTTCCAGCACAGCACGTAACTTCGTGTAGGACAAGAAATTCGTCCGGGACAGAAGCTTGTCTCGCAGAAATTTGCGTAGGACAAAAGTTCGTGTGGAACAAAAGTTCGCCTAGGGCAAAAGGTTAGGCTAGATTAGGTTAGGTTACCGTTCTAGGTCCGTTTCTTTTCCGATACGAACCTTTTCTGATACGAATGGAAAGCATATGCATCCTTGGTTACGAACCTTTTTCCTTACTAAGCCTTACCTTTTCCATAAGCGAGATGAAGTTGTCCCAGACGAACTTTTGCCCTTGACGAACTCTTATTCTGGACAAACTTCAGCATGGCGGACTTTTGTCCCGGACAAACCTTTCCCCGTGCAAGCGTTTGCTTTATGGGCCATTCCATGCCCTCAGATTTTTAGGAAATTAAGTTCTGTTGGGTTCTTCATAGCCCAGATCCCGAATATCGGGTCGAAATCGCTCACTAGCAAATAGTTTGGCTGCTGCGGTGACGTCAGTTTATGACGTCACTCATTGTTAAGCAATTTTTGAAGCGGTGTATCTCCGAAAGTTGATGAGATATTTCAAATCGGCCAACGGCTTTTCAGAGACAAATGTCTGCCGTTTTATTTGTGTATTTGTTTGATATTTTCGACTTTTTAAAAATGTATTATATTATCCAATAAAAAATGCAAAGTTAAATTCCAACACTTATTTGGTTTTCGATTTTCTTGGAAATGAGAGATATGAAATCTGCATGTATTCTTACCCTGGAACCGTCGAGCAAACAATGGTTATCGCATAACATTATATCCTCACGTATCGCGTTCTCCTTGGGCATCCCGCCAGACACGCGCCGGAGCGCCGCGCCAATAGTGGCATCCAGGTGGCGCTCGGCGCGGCCGAGGCGGCCAAGTCGGAACGGAGCCTGGTGGGGGGAGGGGAGGGGAAAAGGAGGAGGAGGCGACAGATCACCTGCGTGATCGTCTGACAACGAACCGAAGGTGTCTTGTTAGCAACAATGCTCAAGTTTCGATCTACCATCTGAAGCGACGATGTCTCCCATTACGCATGCAGTTGTAGAACACCGACAGTCGTGTGCAGTGTGGCTCAGGCGACGGACCTTTGTGTTTCATTCGCGAGAATGCATTGGTGTGAAATGAAGTCCAGTTACAGAGAATAGCAAAAAGTTTGTTCAAATCCTTTCGGCTTGCCCCGTAGTAAAAAGTTTTATAGCTCTGTTAGACCGGTGTCGGCATCATTCATCAGAGCTCACAAGTCTTTACAAGACCTTCTATCACCTGGCGATAAAGTGTGTGTGAAATGCAGGAAACTAATTGCTAAAAGAGACTCTGAAGCCCGTGGACGTGATGAACCACAGCCAGGTCCATCTGGCCAGCCAGCAACAAGAGACAAGATCCCTGACGTGAATCCGGAAGACAAAGAAGCTTCATCATCTACTCCTTCAACAGTGCCGTCGTCTTCGGAAACTGAAGGAACGCCAATGAAACATATTGCGACTGAGGAACTAGATACAATCATGGACGTGGTCGGCAAAACACTCGTTGGAACAGGTGGGTCGCACTGAAATGCCGGTCTTGTTTTTGTGTACAACATGTCGATACTTCATGCAAACAGCGACTTTTGCTTATTTTGGAGCAAAAGTCGTCCACCAAAAGTCGTCCAAAAGTCCAGCACCTAACTAGGAGCACTGGAAAGTCTAAAATGGTGGTGTTGTCAACACTTCCCACTTGTTAGCCTGAATGAATATTTTCCAACATCATTAAAATTGCACGATTTAAAGTCGCAATGCATCAATTCTACCTGAACCATCATCACTTTCACCCTGTTCGTATAACAAATGGGCATGCGTTCTCGAAAGCACGGGGATGATTTCTTTTTTGCACTGACAGTGTCAGAGCCTGAAGAAATACGCTGTCCTCACATAGGTGCTCAATATCCGGATGTACTAGTTCACTTTTCCAAACGCTTCTCGTGATGTTTTTGACTTAAAACCACTGGAATGCTAGAACATCTGTAGCATTTTGTACGTTACATGGGTCCCGCATCAGATGTTATTTGATAATGGACAAGTAGAAAATCGAATCTTTTGAAAGGAGTCTGAAAACATGTGCAGTCGGTTTAGACGTGTTTAGAAAAGAACCCTTCTCTCTTTTGTTTCAGGCAGGCTGAAAGGGCATCAAAGGAAACAGAAAGGCCGAAGCAAACTAGCATCTGTGAAAACTGCGGTGGCAAAACGTCTATCAGCTTCATATGGTGTTGAAGTCAATTCTGACCAAGAAAAGTCTAGGGGCGACGAGGCGGTTCCAAAGATAGAGTTGTACGAGGAAATGATGACTGAGCGGGTTAATAAATTCAGTCATCCTACAACTTCATACGCAACCAAGCTCCGAATTCTGACGTTATCACCGTTCACGATCGAAAAAACAGCCGAGAGGTTTGGCGCCACCATTCATATGGTGAAACGAAGTCTAGCGCTAAAGGCAGCGAAAGGTGTAATGGCCAAGCCAGGTCGAAAGAAGCTGTCGTTTACCGTTTCAGACGAGAAAAAAAGTCCAACAGTTTTATGAACAGGACGATATTAGCAGGTTGTGTCCTGGCCAAAAAGAGACGGTCAGCGTGCGTGACCCTGATGGGGAAAACGTCACCACCAGAAACGTCTGATGCTTTCAAATCTACGAGAAATTTACCAACAATGTAAATCTGAAACTGCAGAGCCCGTAGGATTTTCAGTATTTGCCAGCCTCAGGCCGCCATGGTGCGTTTTGGCAGGAGCAAGTGGCACACATTCTGTATGCATTTGCGTCCACCATCAAAATCCAAAACTCATGCTAAAGTCAGGACGCCCAGATCTTAGCGTTGACGACGTCATGAAAATGACCATTTGTGATCTTCAGAGAGAAACGTGCATGCTTGGCAAATGTAAGCAGTGTCCCGGGGACGGGAAACTTCGAACATTCTTAGACGAGGAAGACGCCTTGGGCGCAGAGGAAGTAGAATACAAGCAGTGGTTGAGCACAGATCGAACAGCTCTTGCCTCTGTACGACAAACCAGGGACGAGTTTATAGACACCTTAGTAAGCTCTATCGCAAGACTTCGGTCCCATCACTACATTGCACAAGCACAAAACACTCATCTAAAGGAGCTGAAAGGCAGGCTAACCGCCCAAGAGGCGACAGTTATGGGTGATTTTGCTGGAAATTTCTCTTTCGTCGTACAAGACGTAATTCAGGGATTTTATTGGCAAAATGCCCAAGCGACCGTACACCCTTTCTTAGTGTCTACGAAATCTGGCGACGAGGTGCATTGTGATAGTTACTGTATATACTAGTAAGCGACAGCCTGAAACACAGTACACAAGCTGTTTTTGCGTTCCAATGTGAAGTGTTGGAGAGCGTCAAATCTCGACACCCAGTATGCAAAGTTCACTACTTCACCGATGGTGCCGTCTCACAGTACAAGAACAAGTTTAACCCGAGCACAAGCGTCGGTCCGTTTCGAACATGGGCGACTGGGGGGGGGGCAGTTGGCTGCCCCCCTCTAACTCACGAACGGTTGGTCGCACGATAAAAATAAGCATACCGTTGGAAAGCTTGTGACGAGTAGAGCTCGAAACTGGTCTCAGTTTTAGTTTTAGATAATATGTAAGCCAATTTATGCCCTATATATGTTTTCTCATAGCCGACTGCATGAGACCGAGACATGGCCTGAATCTCAAGGGCCGTGGCTAATAACGCATAGATAAAGGCACCAGCGCACAAGTAAAGGTCCGCGGATGCCGATACACGTCTGATTTCCCAGATTTGTTCAATATTTACGCCGAAACGTTGAGTTAAAGACACGGCAATTCTCCCGCCCGCTGTCGGTGTGCGCCGCTGCCGTATGCGGTACCAATTTGACTGGAACTAATTTTAGCGCTCCTTTATTTTCGCGAAAAAAAGACGATCTTTGTATATTTTATTGATGTATATGTATGTCTTTGTGGTTCTTGTGACGGTTTCTCATGCTTAAATTTTGGAAAAATTGATTAGTTACCAGTCTACAAATTTGACGGAGCTTTATTCGCAAGAGCCTGTTTATTTCCAAGACATGCTATTTTTCAAAGTTTTTGAGGTTGCTAGTATTACTTACGTCTGTGCAAGCTAGTTCTGCCATTTTCTACCCATTCTGAGTAATTCATCGTCGATTTTGACGGTGGTACATTTTGGCTCACTACAGTTATTCGTGACCTGACCTCAGGTCAATTGCTGGAAGTCATTGATATTTTGCCCAATGGCGGCAACTAGATGTCTGCTTGACTCCACACTAAAAATGTTATGAAATATTCCGTATAAAAATATTTCCGAAAAAAGCGACAACATGTCTTAAAAATGGGCTTGACCTTAGGTCAGTGACCCGGAAAATTCCGAAAAAAATCTGAGATAGCGCATTTGTTGCATCTATCACGTTCACTAATCCCTGAAAGTATTATTGAGATATCTTGTTTTGCTAAAAAGTTACAGGGCGTTAAAAAAATTTTTGGACATGGGTCCGTTTGACCTGACCTAGGTCAGGCACCGGACCTGACCTGAGGTCAAAATTTTGACACGAGATGTAGAATTGATGAAGCAAAAGGTACACAAAGTTTCGTGTTTGTTCGTTCTCTGGCAATCCCAGGAAAACCTCGGGGGGGCAGTCAACTGCCCCCCCCCCCAGTCGGGGACGGGTTAATATCAGGAACATGACCATGCACAAAGAAGACTTCAGGATAGAGTGTGAGTGGCATTTGTTTGTCACCTGTCACGGCAAGAGGCCATGTGACGGCATCGGTGGCACCACAAAAAGACTCACAGCTCGTGCCAGCCTGCAGAGGATCAGAGGCAGACCAGGTCTGCACGCCGGAGGCCATGTTTCTCTTCTGCAAAACCTCAGTGCATGGTAAGACACAATGAATAATATTCTATACTGCAAATCTTGTTTTCTTTAAGCCTGAACAATCTCACATTGATTTCATCGATATTTTAGTGAAAATGTCTTCTAAGGAAAACTTGCAAAACCATTAAGCTACAAAAGGTGTACTCTCAGTAAATCAGTTAACCTTTAGTCAGATGACTTCGCGATTCAGCAGAAATTTTTAGCATTTTTTGGACAGCTGTATTCTCCGATACTGTACTGCATAACCGATAATAGCTGCTGACTAAGTGCGTTCATTGTTGGATGTGGAAATATTAATAGGCTACTAAGAGCTGTGAATAATGTTTGTTATAGGCATTCAATTCTTCTGCGTCTCGGAGTCTGACATAGCCAAAAAGGACTCCAAACTGAAGAGTAGATTTGATGAAGCCAGGCAAATCAAGGGCACCAGGGGATTTCACTGCTTTAGGCCTGTCAATTCAGCAACGGTGGACGCATACGAAACATCGGCAAGCATCTCGAGCCGAAGGTTTCAGACCGTGTGATGGAATGAGGTGGATACGTCAGTTCTCTGGTCGTAACAGTGAGGTAATGCAATAGGAAGATCGTGTCTGTACGGTACTCTTGTCATGATATTTTTTCAGTCGACGTGCACATGCTTGTCAGAATACAGTGATCAACATTCATTGAACTTTGTCAAGCATTGCTCAGTAATTCATTTTAGGGCAGGCGGAGCGATGTCTAGTGGTAAAACGGTCCACGTCGGTCTACATCCAATATCCACACAATTTGTCAACTCTTTGCATTCCAAAACAATCATGGTCAAAGGGATCATCATAAACAAGACGGCGACAGCCCCCCCCCCCCAGCTCCACTCCCATTCGGCCGCCGCGGCCGCGCCGAGCGCCACCTTAGTGACGCTCGGTGACCCGCGGTGATCGGCGCGGCGCTCCGGCGAGTGTCTGGCGGGAAGCCACAGGAGAACGCGGGACTTTAGGATATGTTGTTATGCGATACCCATTGTTTTCTCGACGGTTGTAGGGTAAGAAAACATGCAAATTTCATATATGCTATTTTCAGGAAAATCGAAGACCACATAATTGTTGAAATTAAACTTTACATTTTTTAATCGATAATATGATATATTTTCAAGAAGCCGAAAATACAAAATTAGTACACAAATAAAATGTCAAACAATTAATTATCTCTGAAATGCCGGTGACCGATTTGAAATATCTCATCAACTTTCGGAGATACAACGCTTCAAAGATTGCTAAACACTGTGTGACGTCATAAATTGACGTCACTGTAGCAGCCAAACTGTTTGCTAGTGGGCGATTTCGACCCGATATTGGGGATCCGCGCTATGAAGAACCCCTCAGGACTTAATCCTGTAGAAATCTGAGGGGGTGCCGTGTAAAATCGCACTTTTTTGGAGTTGGCATGGAATGACCCTTATACGATTTTTTGTCCTAGACGAGCTTCTGCGAGAAGAACTTTCGTCCCAGACGAACCCTTACCGTAGACGAACTTTTGCTCTAGACGAACTCCTGCAACACGAACTTTTGTCCTGAATGGACTTTTGTCCTCGATGAACCTGTACGCACTCTCGCCTTAGACGAACCTTTTCACGACGAACTTTTGTCTCAGACGAACTTTTGCCCTAGACGATCCTTTACAAGACGAACTTCAGCACACGAACTTCCGTCCGACGAAGTTAAGTCCGACGAGCTTTTGTGCGACAATCTTCTGCGATACGGACTTTTGCTCTAAAATCACGCAGACTCTTGGGTTTTTTACGGAATTTTAAACACCATGGGCAGGATAGTAGAAAGACATAGACAGCCGCATGAAAGGAAAGAAAAGGACATGGACAAAGGGACATCCGCTCAGATTACTCGTGGCAGACCCGTGCTATTTACGGTTGTTACCTTCCTCTGCGTACCTCCCGACCCCACACCCTGACCGGATCTCCAGCGTGCTTGCCGAAGAGTTCTCTTAGCTTGATAATATGCGTTCCCAATGCTGGCGGCTGTTGCTGGCGGCGGTCGTGGCCATTCTGTGCGCCCACCGCCGCCGCCACCTATTCCACCGCCGACTGCGCCGCGGTTTTGAGGCTGATGTCCTACTGAAGAAAGCATTCACTGTCGAGGTGAATGAGCGCCGCAACTCTTCTCGCCAGTGATGCCTCACTAACCAGTGGTTTTCATTATTTAATAGCATGTGTATTGCACCATAACATGGCACTGTGTTCCAGATTTCTGCTTGGTTTTGAGTCGATTCACTTCGAGTTTGGTGCTTTTTTCCGTAAATCAGAATCCGAATCGAATCACTGCCTTATTGTCATTCATTTGTCGTTGAATCACAACTGATCTGCTTCACTTTTTAGAAGGCACTGTGAATCAGAGTCGTAATTGATTCCAAGCTTAGAGAATAAGGTGGCGATTGGACTGACCTGAGATGAAAGAAGCCCAAACCTGGGGTCGTCAAAGCGGCGGCTTCCATAGTCTGACGGCGCGTCAATGCGTTTTGCTCTGATGAACCCAGTTCTTATAACGCCTCTATCCGCAGCTGTGTTCTGGGGAATTGTGCGGGGGACTTGCCATGTCGGAGGCCGGCAGCGGCTCAGACGTCGTCTCCATGGCAACCACGGCCGACCGCGTCGACGGCGGCTTCGTGCTGAACGGCACCAAGTTCTGGATCACCAACGGCCCGATCGCTGACGTGCTGGTGGTGAGGTCACGGTCCTGGTGACGAATGGATGGCGTGGTGGCTGGGCTCTACCTTGTGTTGGGATTTTGGTTGGATTGAAGACCGACGAGGTTGATGGTTGCGTGATGTCCGCATATCCTGTGTTTCACCAGTTTCGCCTTTGTTTAACAAGGACGAACATGTTACGTTATTTTCCACTTTCAGAAACTAGAGATTTCAGCTGCGTGCATTTAACATTAAATGCATGAATGCCGCACGATTTTGGTAAAAAGAAAACATTAAAAGAAAGGGATAAGCATACAGAACCAATTCCTCAAAAGAGCTAAACCCAGTTACAAAATGGCGACGTTTGTCGGCAGGTCTACGCCAAGACCGATCAGAAGTGCAAGCCCCAGCACGGAATCACGACGTTTCTCATTGAGCGAGGCATGCAGGGGTTCTCAGCCTCGCCAAAGCTGGACAAGCTCGGCATGCGCGGCTCGCCCACGGGCGAGCTGGTGTTTGAGGACTGCTTTGTGCCAGGTAGGAGCTGGCGTGGTCATATGTGACGTCAGGTTTGAGGTATGCCGTGTGCGGTCCGCGGTGTGAATTCTGACCTTTAACCTGACTCCTGCGACGTTACGTGTTTGTGACGTGATTGGCGCGGCCAAATGGGACCATAATCTATGGCTACATCCGTGGTTTCGTGTAGATGTCTATGCAATTCCTGCTTTTTTCGTCTGTTGTTGCGATTGCTGAGTATTTGGTTGTTGCAATTATGAGCGATCTTCATTCAGATTCCGATTGATCTTTCCGATTCCAACTGGTTTTTTTTTTTTTTTTGGATTCCGGCTGGTGACGATGGATTTGGCTTTGATTGTCGTGATTCCGCTTGTGACTTTGGGAGTGATCGTGGTGATATGCAATGCAGCTGTAACGGACTTCGGCGTTACAGCTGCGTGCACACTATCAGCGTGCCCCCGTCGTCCGATGTGAATCCGTCCTTCCCCACGTCTGACCAGACGGTGCTGCCCCCCCCCCGCAGACGAAAACGTGCTGGGCGCCGTCGGCCGGGGGGTGTACGTCCTGATGTCAGGCCTGGACGTGGAGAGGCTGATGCTGGCCGCTGGCCCGGTTGGGTAGGTCCTCTCGTGCTGAGTCGTGGCCGAACGACCGGCCGGTCCTGGTGGTGCGCTGGTTATAAAGGACCGGTTTTAATGATTCATCAGTTAAGACACGCAACGGAATGGGGCCTTTTTGTGGCTTCCTGTTTTTCTTGAATGTCTCGAGAACGAATCGGAGCTTGTTACTGCTACTTTGTGACGTTTATGGAAATTGAATGACTCATCGAATGACGGAGAAAAATCGGAAATCGGCTGGAAATTTTTGAAGTTTCAAGCGTGTGAAGTCAGGCAAACATGACGAAAACGACGGTTGTCGCTGACAAATGGAACTTTGTGAAAGAACTAACGTTCTACCTAAGATTACCGTTTGAACACAATTAGGCGAAGTCATTCGGGCATAAGTGATGGATGTACCAAGACCACAGCCATGGTTAAGGAGCGTCAAGGTCATCAAAGAGCAAGGTCAAATAGCTTGTGACCTGCCCCAGATTTGTGTTGTAACATGTCATTTTGTTTGAAATATGCATTCAAAGACCCTAATAAAAACACGTGTGCGCGCACTGATACGCTTACATATACCAAGATCAATGCAGGTCAGGGTCATTGAAGGTCAAGATCAAATATCTTGTGACGTGGCCCAGATTTGTTCTGCGACTTGTCGCTGTGTATGAAATATTCATTCCAAGGCCGTAATAAAAACACGTGTGCGCACATGGATATCCATACATATATACCAGAGTCGTTTCAGGTCAAGGTTACCAAAGGCCAAGGGCAACTTTTAAGTGACCTGGTCCAGATTTGCTTTGCAGTGTGTCGATTTGTATGAAGTGTGCATTCAAAGACCCTACTAAAACACGTTTGGCACATTGGTGCTCATATGCATATACATTTATACATATACGTACATACATCAGTAGAAACGATGGAAGTGACCAGATGTACCGATGTTGGCTACCTTCACTGGAAATACGCCAAAAGATACATGTTGCGCACTCATTTACTCTCAAACTGTCCCGTGTTGTTCAAAATCTGATCTACAAAGGATAAAAAAATGACGCCATAAGTCACTGACCTGACATGACCTGGGCCCAAAATCCTCAGTCAAGGCGCCAAATGAATGGAAGTTGTCGTATTCCACGCTTTAACGTCCAAACAAACACCCGTTTCCCGTTTCGTTCGAATAGTTGTACGGAGTGGCCTGTATGGTTCGAGAAAGTGTCCAAAGTTGACCTTTTCCTCACCATTTGATCTTCAAGATATCAGTCGAGGGTCATGAAAAGTGCACAGTGTAAATCGTTATAGCCCCTTCCTGCCCATAAAATTTCATGTCTTGATCTTTTTCCGTTGCCGAGATCGGAGGGGGGGGGGCACTTTTAGACCTCCCCTTCCAGTGCGCGTTAGTGCGAAACCCCCTTCCACTGCGCGGGTTTAAGACCAACCGGATCCAGTCATGCACTGGCTGAAGACCAACTTGTCCTATTGATTCACTGGCTGGAGGCCTTTGGGTCATAGTGATACACTGGTGAAAGGCCAGCTGGACCCGTGATACTCTGGTGAAAGACAGACCGGTCCTAATGATCAAAAGACCATTGGGTCGGAACAGTACACTGCTTAAAGATCACCTGATTCTCAGATACAGTGGTTAAAGACGGGGTAGATCATCCACCCCCATAAATCTTTGTTTTGTTTTCTACTGACAAACCAGTCGGTGGATGAGTTGGGTGGATCCACGGCTTTGCGCTTTTCTTGTGATACTCAGCGCCTGTCTCACACTTGTGGCGTAGTTCTTTCACTTTTCCACTGGCACTTTCGTTGGATGGTCAGGGCACGTGCATACATCATGTCTTCCGTATGCTGATGAGTGATTGGTGAATAAATGTTGACATATAAATGCAAGAACGTAGGCTCTTTCCTAAAGTGACGTTGGTTAGGCGAAATAATTTTGCACCTGTTGGCTGTACCTATACCTGTCAGCGCATGTAGCATTTCCGTAAGAATACATCGCTCAGCCGATCGTCGATAACTGTATAGCGACACGGTGGCCGTTGATCGCGTAGTCGCCGTCATCGTCGTCCAAAGCGTTCGCCTCCGCCGCGAGGTCGACCGTGCCGCCGGCTCGGCCGCGGTACACGGTCTCCGGTACGCGGTACACGGTCTCCGGTACGCGGTACACGGTCTCCGGTACGCGGTACATGGTCTCCGGTACGCGGTACACGGTCTCCGGTACGCGGTACACGGTCTCCGGTACGCGGTACACGGTCTCCGGTACGCGCTGTGCGGTGCGCGGCATACGCAGCGTCTGAGCGGCCGCCTCCGTTGCCAGGGTGATGCAGGCCTGCTGTGACGTCACGTTCGACTACTGCCACCAGCGGCGACAGTTCGGACGGCCGGTCGGCCACTTTCAGCTGATGCAGGTGAGCAGGGCCCGCCTGCTAGGCTTGCGTCACTCCGTCGCCGCCGAGAGCGACGCCGCGGAAACGCCTCTGAAACGACGTTAGATTCGTTGTTTTGCTTGGAATAATTCCTGAGGCTAGGCCACCTATTATGTAAATTGTCTTCGCTTTGTTTTATCATTTTTCAATTTTTATCCTAGATTGGTGACACCGTTAGGTCTTTGTTTTTGCTTCGCATCTTTGCTTTGTCGTTTGCAACAATTGCGACAAACCATAGGGAGCTTGTCGTCTTCAGCAAACCTTTATGATGCTGATAGTCCAAACCAGACATGTGTCTGCATCGCGGCGGAATGCTGGTTATCCCTGTTTTGCCTGTGGTGCTAAGGTGACGAAAATATGTGCTGCGTCACCTCGGCGCCGCTGCGCTGTGGCGGAATACGATTTTTTTGTGGTGACGCGATGACCAATCCAGGTCAGCGAAGGGTTCATTGCAAGCCGTGGATAACCTGCATTCCATTCGGACTCGGCACATGTCTGGTCGTCGCCGTACCCAACAGCTGTTCACCGTCCGGCGGCCGGCAGGGCAAGATGGCGGACATGTACTGCGAGCTGAACGCCTGCCGGTCGTACCTATACTGCGTGGCGCGCGCCGCCGACCGCGGCCATGTCTCCGGCAAGGACTGCGCCGGGGTGGTTCTTTACTGCGCCGAGAAGGCCACGCAGGTGGCGCTGCAGGCGATCCAGGCGCTCGGTAGGTGGCAGCTCTGTGCCCCAGGCGCGCGGTGGGGGTTGACCTGTCGTGGTTTGGCTGGTGTGGTGAGGCCTACGGGATGGCTGTCGCAGCATTGATTTAAAAGCGCCAAAATTGCTCTTTGAACCAATGTGTATGGGGGGATGTGTTACGATTGGCCACATGGATCACACGAGCAATGAAGTTTGCATCCATTTGCTCATTGGTCTAGATGACAAATATTTTCCAGTCCTGGTGGAGCTAAAATTAGGCAATAATGGTTGCATTTTGTGGGCATAGCATAGACTTTGTCGCACATACTATGTCTCCTACTATTCAGTCTCCATACTTAAGGTCAAAACAGGCTTTAAACATAAGCGGCTCAATTCTTGTACTGATGTTTGTTTCAGCACTGTTCCATAGCGCCCATCTCGTACATTTTGTTCGTATTTTAGGCGGCAACGGCTACATCAACGACTACCCGACCGGGAGATTTCTCCGCGACGCCAAACTGTACGAGATAGGGGCGGGGACAAGCGAGATCAGGAGGCTTGTCATTAGTCGAGCGCTGAACGCAGAGTACAAGTGAGGCGGGGCTGAGGTCGCAGTCTGCCGCTCGTTGGTGATGTGCGGCTTATGAGAATAGGTACAGTGCAATCCAGGGGAATAGTGTCTGTTACGGTGAAAAGTTTTCAGCAGCATCTGTGCCTCTCAGAATGATATTTGGAATGTTTCCCACGTGGCAAGATGTTCTGAGGGACTTGGTAAGAATGTAATGTATGCAGTGTGTTTCTGCGTCCATCGGAATCCAGTGGTTCCTCAAAGTGTTGCCAAATCCGTTTGACAAGATTATTGACGCACGTCGATGGCGATGTATTTTAAAACGGTTTTTATAATAATGTACATGTTATTTGTGAACCATTGAGAGCTGAGACTGGTAATGTGTTATCGGATTATTTGTTTATGATGAACCGTTGCATCAGAATACATATTTTGTCTGCTCTGTCATCGTGTGTTGTACCGCATCAAGCTTTCCGGAGAGTTTTGATCGCCTTGTGAAAGAAATGCTGATTAGACTTCGTGTAATTGGAACATTTCGCCGTCCCTCACGACAGTCGGCCCGAGAAGAGGCTACGCAAAATGACCATGGCAATCGTAAGGTCGGCGAATCCACTAACCAAACAAACGTCTGCTTTTGCTGCTTTGTATGAGGGGGAGATCATTGATATAGGACACGTGAGGTTATTTTGTGGGAATGATTGGTGAAACCGGGAATACTGTCGGACAACCTGACGTTCTGAAATGTGAATGTACCACCAGTTTTGAATCACCTTATTGGGCTTGATGGCGTTTTGCAATGTCATTTATTTTTCCCTAAAGGAATTGTTTATAAACGGGCCAGGCTATGTATACAGTACATGTACCCAACACCGTGGCTTTATTCATAAATGTATGACATGGAAGTGCTGCCTCCAGCAACATCGTTTATTGTTAGAACTTCGACGATGAGTCGTATAGTGTGATCGGTGGGATCAGACCCACACTGGTAAAGCGCGTTAGACACGCATAGGTGGAGCTCTGGACAAACAAAAGCACAAAGTGACAGGCCTGAACCCTAGTGTGTCGAAACTGATACCACGAACCTAGTCAGTGGTCCATGTTGCTTCCAGTGTGGAGCCATGAAAACAACTCAAAGTTCTGAAATAAGATGCCATCACTAATCATTACTATCACTGCGCACACGCCGGCGTAAGACAGACAATTTTGACGCAGGCAAAACAATATTTGGCTCCGGCTTTGATATATTGTGCATTCTGCGCTATCTGCTGTCTGGTGGCCGTATTTGTCGATTTCTTGTCGGGTCGGAAGGTGTTCATTTATCTAAAAGGGGTCTGCCATCGAAATGTGAGTTGGCGATTTGAATTTCAGGCATCGTTGGTAGAATGCGTGTTCCGTGTGTGATATGTGCACTCGGCAATTGGCGGCTCCATGCGATTTCTCCGTCGCATCTGTACACATTACACTGTGTGCCATGAAATGTGAACGTGCTGAGAGATGGCACTTCTGACAGAAAATGGAATATGACACTGACATTGGGAACACTGAATGCTTGAGCTGCATTCATGAACTGACCAACATCACACAGGGGTGCATGTGCACCCTTACTGCACTTTGTAGCAAGGTTGAATTTTCATCATGACGATTGAAAAGTCAATCTTGCTCCCCAGTGATGTTTTGATGCATGAAGGTGACTTGTTAAGTGACCAAGTTAGGGTTCAAAATGGCTAGGGTTGAATATCTCCATTTTTTGTGAGTCTAATATGGTGAAACTACACTTTTTCACCTTTTTACAGACCACTTGTGTTATACCCACCATACATAAGAGCTCATAAACTGTCTTGTGAAAACAAGAAATGGTGACACTACCAGTATGGTTTTCAAATGAAATGGAATTATATTTTGCCATAAGCAAACGTGAGTGGAATGGGCGGGTCCATCTTGTTTACACTGGTCGTTGTTCTTAGGATGCCCTATGCATTGCATAAGGTTTGATGACATCACCAGTAAATGATATGAGGCTGCAGTCCAATAAACAGATGTTCACAGGGCATAATGCTACAAAGAAGGTGCAACCTGGCACTAGAGGCACAGTATAGGATACTAGAGGCTGTAGGCCAATGAAGGGTGTGATCAGACATGCCTCTATCCCACAGAGGTTAGGTCATGTGAGTAAATAGGTTAGGTTAGGGTAGGTTAGGTTGGGTTAGTCATTTTTTTATTATTTGTTAGGTTATACCAATGATGTCATTAAGCCCTAAATACCTGCACCTTGGTAACTGTCCATTTGACTGTGTTACGGTAGGATTGCGGCAGAAAGTCAAGTACACAAATGGCACATACAAATGAAGTGGTGATATTTTCTGGAAGTTTTTTCACTTTCTTCATCTTGAAGTGATATTACACAGCAACCAAATCAAAAGTATTTAACTCAAAAACATTTGTTGTATGGCTTGTAAGCCATTTATGTTGTTTTTTACTGCCTGGTGAAAGTTTCATGCATGGCTTCTAATACTGTTCACCTGCCATTGACTGGCAGCATTGAACACCCCCTTGGTGCACTGTCTAAATTTCCCTGAAATGAGTGACTGAGGTGTGTTGAAGCCTTCAGTACCTTCCTTATGTCAGTTTGGCACATACTGACAAAACTTGGTGGTCAGGGTCATCTTGGGTCATGTCAATATGACATCATAAAGACAACCATGTTTTGTGCTTTGATGCACAGTTTTGCCTCTTTTCCTAATTACAGTTAATATTCTTCATCATGGTGATGGTACCTTCCTTTGCATGTCATGGGAACATGAGATGTTGGTATAGGTCACCCATGACCCCAAACTAGGTCATCTTAATAAGGTAGTCATCTACAAATATTATGTAGAAATTTTGAGCTTTAGCTGATTTGTACATGGGAAGAAGGGGAAAAAGGAAGGCATTGCAGTGATGTTTGGTGCAAAAGAAGTTTTTTTCTGAACTGGGGATGATAAGATGTGTAATTCAAAGGCCTTTGACCTTTTGTCTGGTGAGCTTAGGTCAAGGGTGTTTGTTGTGGACTGTAAGGACATAGTGGAATTGGAAATGCTTTTCAGTGCTGTGTGCACATTTGCAAGCTTCATCACATCTAAAATGTCTTTGGTCTTTGCAATGGTCCTTGCAGCTTTGTGCAACATTCAGTGACATGAAAGGTGTGCAACAAGAGACAAACTGACTTGTCGGGTCATCCAGATGCTCCAGACCGAGGCACTAGTGTGTTCATGTTACTCCAAATTTCAAAGCACATAATGTTGCAATATTGCAAATGCACGGTAATTAGAGCACCTTAAATCCCTCACCTGGGTTTAAAGCTCTTTAAAAATGATTTTTTTATAAGCCCTAGGCCAAATTAATTTGGAAACATGTACATCATGACCTGTTAGTGCAGATGTTACATTTCACCTATCCTGTGATGTCAGCCTTTGATGACCGTGAGCCAGGTAGCACTCAGCATAATGTGCCAAGCCTCTGGATGTAAATTGCCATCGAAACATCAGCCTCGGTCTAGTTTTTGATTGTGATGAGGCAACTTTGAACAAAAGGATCACTTTTGAGTGTTGGACCTGACTTGTGACATCATCAGTGACCCTAAAGTTATAATGATGTGTCACAAGATCACAGGACCATTGGTTTTCGAGGTAGATGGGGGGTCGTTAAACGCCCCCCCCCACCCATCAATGAAAGGTGGCAAAATACCCCAGTCACTGCCAGGGCAAGCAGCCCATATGTATTGCATAGAATGGTAAGTCTTAAGATGTGGAGTTTCTTGATTTAAAGGTATGTGATGGAACATAACTTGGCAATCTTTTGTAATGGTCATGGCAGCATTTCACATGGCAGTAGGCCAGTCCACAAAATGGGGTAGATTAATCAGAGATGTGTGGGGCAGGTCTGATCATCCCCAATTATGGCAACCAACATCTCTGCTTCTGGCAGGGGTAAACCTAATGACTGAAGGCAGGTGGTCTTTGACATTTTCCTGCTAAACTGTTTTTTTTGCATTGCCCATGAAAGAGATTATTTTGCATTTATATTGTTGAAATGTTTGTGAAATATAGTTAGGAAATCTCACATTGAACATGCCCATTCTGTTAAAATAACTTCTATTTTGATTGCAGTCAAGGCATATAGAAAATGAATGGGAACTCAACAAACGGAGAAAATGGAAATGTTTTCCAAAAAATAGTACTTGGTCTTCTTCTTCCATTGGAAGAAGAACACCATATGGAAAAACTTCCATATGGAAGCTAATACTGAATTTAAATCGGAAAAGGCTCAGACAAATGTGACACACCATGCTTTTTAAGCTATCAGTTACTACCATTTCGTTGTTTTTACGAACTCCATAAGTCGTGGTTTTTTGGGATAGGTTTTTTTTTTTAGTCACTGGTGTGCCCCTAGGCTGTGGTGTCTGCACCAACTTGACAATTTCCACCCTATGAGTAAAGAAAGTCTGCCACGAGATCTGAAATATTTGTTTCAGACTCAAATCACTGTCCCAGCTCTGCCCTGGCAAAATCCCATTGAAAACTGCTATTTTCTGCAGACTGGACTGGAAAGTTTCAATGGGAAGATTCTATACTGATGGATCATAATCTGAATTTCATGATGTTGTCATAAAAAACGTGGTTGGAATGCTAATGTGGTCCAATTTGTGTCTAGTTTTCAACCAAAGAGATACCAAACCAAGGCCAGTGATCATTGTTGAAGCCTGTTTTTTCTTCCTGATGTCGGAGTACAAATTCTCTTGGAATATAAAATGTCATGCATTTATGTGAGAAACATGGACGAACTAGGTGCTTTGCAACCATATGTGGCCCGCAGCGCAGATCCACTGGCACCGTTGTGGGGGTCTCCAGTTTCCTGGGTTTCCATGGTGTGTCAGCAGAATTGTTGACCAGGGGAAGGGGGTGGAAGGCGGCTGGCCATAGGTTCAGAGTGTACTTCAACGCCGAATATGGATAGTAAACCGTCAACGGAGGGGACGCTGGGCAGCTTTAGACTCTCGTTGAGTAGGAATACCCATGTCGTTTTTTTTGGCATGTGGGGGGAATGGCCATTTTGGAGTACAAAATCTTTTCTTGGAGTATAAATTTTTGGGTACTTTTTGACACCAGAAAACGGCAGTTTTTCCAACACTGCTAGTGATGTTGTCACCACTCTGCGTTACTGACGTGACCCAAACATGAGACGATGATTACACCGTGAGTCTGCAGTAGTGACATGACCTACATGATCTATGACCTGAGGATGAATGTCGGACACAGGTGAGCAAACTGACAAGCAGTTTTCGCTGGAGGTCATGCCCAATGATAGCTAATGGCACTCCCTGTACCCTGCATTGGTGACCTAACCATGACCTTTGATCGCGGTCCTAAAAACAAGACTAGGATATGGGGCACGCCAGCGCGGCCGGACTTCAGGGCACACTTAACCCAAGCAGCACTCATTGGTTTTCCTGAGTCCATCTTGGTAACCTGACCTGAGACCCTCAAGTGTGGGATGGAATTTTGGATACAGATAATGGAGCACAGCAGTGACTAAAGCAATGGGTAGTTTTCACCAGAAGGCATACCAGAAGATAGGTGAGGCTGATTGCAGAGGATGAAATAGCTGACTACATTGCCTGTACTCTGTGTCAATGGCCTGAGATGCGACTCTTGATTTCCGGTCTTCATAGTGAGGTCAAATTGCTGGGAACGCCACTGCGACCAGACCTACAGGCAGCTCTCACCAAGGCAGCATCACATTGTGGATAGGACTATCTTTGTCTCCGCTGTGGGATGGTGGATAGGAGCCAGACAACAGAGCACTGCGCTGGGTTCGATTCCCAGAACGGGTAATTGTATTTGGCCCGAGACCAGGATGGTCGGCAGGCCACGGGGCGGCCGTGTCGTGTAGTTGCACGGCTCGGTAAAGCTTCTCCAGCGCCCGTTGGCTCGGCGCCTGCAGCAAAAATCCGCTCCCTTCATCCGATATTTATGCGAAGATCAAAGGTCCCGTATCAACTGACCGATGCGAATAAAATATTTTTATGTCCTTCATTCTGCGCGTACGTGCTTAACTGGATGCTACTGCTGTCCGAGTCCATGCTAGGCCGTTTTCGTCACCGAACCCTGACGCCACATCCCAAGTGTATGGAGTACTAATCCCAAATATGGAGTAATTTCGTCCCGGGCGCCGAACGAGGTGTCGCTGGAGGATCTTAACTGTGCCGTGCAACTCCACGACACGGCCAGGCCATGACCGGCTGACCCTTTTCGTTTCGGACCGAATACAGGTGCCCAGTCTGGGGCTGGCACCCATCGTCTACCACGCACCACATTCGCGCCCGGCTCCTTATATCCATCAGGCCGCGGTGGCGACAGAGTGCGGTCACGGTGGCGCTCCCCGCACTTTGACCTCACTGGAGACCGAAGGCCAAAGGTCACAGGTCAGGTCACCGATGCAGAGCAAAGACAGTGTCGTTAGCTTCCATTTGTCATTCCAGCGAGAACTACCATTCCGTTTCGTCACTGCTCGCTCCACTAGTTTCGTCTGGTAGATCATCCTAGGGTCGAAGGTCGCAGGTCAGGTTACTGAGGCGCATTCAAAATATCGTCACATTGTACCGTTTAGTATTGCCTTGGGCGAAACGTGCTTGTAATTCCGGTCGCGTTAGCGTCCCCCGTACTTTAATCTCGCTTCGCTTTTGAAACCATATGTCTAAGGCCATGGGTAGGTCACCAATGCGGAGTAAAGTGCCACCTGTTAGCATTTCACAGGTTTCCGGTGCAAAACATCCACCAGTTTGCTTGCTGCTGCACTCCTCTGGGTATCCAATATTTCATCCGTAGGCCAAAGGTCATGTAGGCTAGGACTTATGGTTATCTCGTATTTAGCATTGCTTTGGATGAAGCACTAGCTTTCACTTGGTACCACTTTGGCTGAAAACTACCCGTACAATGTACAGTAGTAAAATTCCCAGTGTTGTTTTTGACATCGTCATCAAATGCAGACCGCGATTCATTGGCGTTGAGTCTCTCTGTCGCGCATTTCGACCGCTATGTTGACTCCACCTGCCGATCATTACCCAGTCTTCTCCATCAGGTGCTGTTTTTGGCTTTGAGAAATTGTGTTTGGATGCTTGTGGTCCATTTTTGTGTAATGTGAACGTGTGTCTTTGGATTTTCAGTCAAGGCAGGACATTCACTGAAGAATCATGGGATTTGGTGATCGAGGTGGTGGAAGAGGTGAGTACTACGCAGCGAGTTGAGTGGGTGGTATCGTATGTATGTATATATATGTATATGTGTATATATATATATATATATATATATATATATATATATGTATGTATGTATATATATTCCCATTTAGTAGGTGATATCTTTTTAGGGGATGTTCATTTTGTGATCAAAACTGTCAAACCTTTTTTTGTCTTCAGTGTGTTTTCAGATGTCTGCAGTGTAAATCTGAACATTATCAGAATAGGCAAAATGCAGTCTAATTGTTCCAGGCACGGTGCATCTTTCAGTGCCAGGAGAAAATTGTATTGTGATATGTTTTGATATAGCCCATTTAGGGCCCTTGCTGTATGACCATTTTTTGTTCATTTTCAGGTTTTGGAGGTCGTGGAGGCGGTAAGGAATTGAACGGGTATTTTCATTTTTTCATGGAAATTCACCATGAATGTACTGTGTGCTTGGTATTGAGTTTTCATATATCATTATGATTTGGTCTAATGCATTGTTCTGTGGTATGCATACCAGTTTTCCCATGAGGTGGATTTCTTATTGGTTCTTGGTGAATAATAATATGATATTTTTACATAGTGGCAGATGCATATGAATTTTCCATTACTACATTGATGTATATAATCCATTTGATGGAGTATATGTGATTGAATTTATATTAGAGGCTTTAAGGAATCATAGTACATGTCATTTACAAGAAAAGAGGATATCTTTCTTGCGCCTAATTTGTCCTGTTTTTTCCAGGATTTGGTGGTGGCCGTGGAGGTAAGTAAAAATTTAAGATGTACATCTGACCTTGTTGGTCCCATAACCTGGTAATCTTGTCATCTAGCCTGCCCTTCTTCCTCTGCCCAAGACCCCACTGACCTCATCAACTAGGTTCTGTTGTTGATCCTGCTTCTCCTCAGGCTGCCTGCAATCACACTTGTTCTACTAACCCTGTTGACTCTGTTGTCTGTATAACACCAGCAAGATTGTGCTTGCCAGTGATGTCTGGTGACCATAGGCATTTGTGGTGTGGCCTCACTGCCAAAATAGCCTGTCAAACTCCTGGGACATCTTTTAGGGGATGATTCCACTGAACTGATGAAATCGGTGTTTCTCCTGGCCCTGCCAACCCAGCGCTCCCAGGCACTCTTGTTAACCGTTAAGACCCTGGTGTCATCAGTGGCAAGTTCATCATGGTAATCACTGAGCCATTGGCACTTGATGACTTAAGTAGAGTGTTGTCGTGTGATCCCACTAACTCCATGACATTGGCAACCACTGTAACCCTTATGGCTTCATGACCCTGTGACCATTGGTGACCGTGACAGACCCATAGCCATTGACCCCTGGTGACCCTGCTGGTAGGTCGAGGAAATTTCCGAGGACGTGGTGGCGGACGCGGCGGCTTCAACCAGGGACCACCAGAGGAGGTAATTGCGCCACGATCGGCAACCAAAGACCATTGTTTCTTATATTGATTTGGGACATGTTGGCCTTACACGAGTGACGAAAGGGGTGTAGTCTGTGTCAATTGGTTGTGTTTTTAACACGTTGAACCTGCCGCATGAATGCATTGTTTGAATGGCCAGTAACTTCTTGGAAGTGAATCTGCCAGTGGGCTTGAATGATTTCTGTGCGTAACCTATGCTGGTTTTCAAACGAGTTATTTTACACATTCGTGTTTTGTAGAATCCCTCGTGAACTGTGTGCGAGGTTTTATGTGCCGCCATCTTTTTTTAGCCTTGAAACTGCGGTTTCTCTTTCACGCTAGATGGCGGTGAGACGGAATGTCGCGCTCACAGGATGTTCAGACTGATACCGTTCGGTTTCCCGCGTCCAAAATAATATCGAGCGAGGACGAAGGCTGAGTGAGTTTTACTTCAGCTGGCAAAGTCAGATTAGACGGTTGGCCGGGACAGGCTAGGCCACGATGCCTCCGGTAGGCTAATGCACCACCTGCGGTGCGTTAGATTTGCGACTCGGGATACTGAATCAGGAGATTTTTGCCAGAAGATAGGTTAGAGGTATATTTTTCTTAACTTTTGCATTTGAACTGCATTGGCTGGCAAACTTTTTCCCGTATGAATATTCGTGGAGTGATGTTTTTGCTCCTTGAGTTGTCTGAACGCTTTTTAGCCGCTCGCTGTTAAAGATGGTAAGAACATCGTGGGTGCGAGTGACGTTTAAACTTGCTATTCATTGGATGCAGAATGCTTGATACATCGATAAACATCGGTTGTCTATGCGAAATGCATCAAAGGAAAATTAATTTGGTGTCACTGTGTGTCACTGATATCACGGTAGCCTGTTTGTCATGACGTTGGGCCCCGAAAGGAGCTTGGACTTCTCGCTTTGGCCCATCGTCCATCGTGAGCGTTGAAAAGGGCTTGTGGCCGGAAGGCCCGCTCCTACTCCCGTTCTTTTTGGAGCGAGGAATCCAGGCTCCTTCTGGGGCCGAAAGATCGGCGAGCAGGCCACAGGAACACGAAATTGACCAAGCCGCCGCTGTGCCGCATCCAGCAGGCGCTCCAAGGACTCAGATGATCTCAAGGGAAAACGAACATGCACAGGACTAGAGTTGATTGTTTTGAGATGTACCTCCAAATCTGGAACGCAGCACGCCATGCGGGTCACGTGCCCCGTAAGGCGCCTTCCCCCAAATCTGGAACGCAGCACGCCATGCGGGTCACGTGCCCCGTAAGGCGCCGTTCTGGCGTTCCGAGGTGCCTGTTCACATGTATGTTAACGCGGCCGCTGAGCCGCTTACGTTCCCTCGACTCGCCCAATTCGTGTTGGAAGGTTTAGTTCGTTGGAGGTATCTGAGAGCAGGCCGTTTTCGCGAACACCGCGTGGCTGCGTCGTGGCGTTTTCAGTACGTGATGGTGGGTGTGTATTATATTGGCCAACGCCGATTAATGTCTCGTCATTAATCATGCGTTTAATATCTCGTCATGACGCAGGCGGTTGATCGCCATTTTCGACCCCATCAGTTAACTCGCGTGTCGTTGCGTTCGCCGGAACGTAACACAGCAGTTCAGCGAGTCAGGCATAGCAAACCGAGCCAGACAAGTCAATGATTGTACGGGTGAGAAGCGTTTAAGATTGGGTAGGTCAGCTGGAGAAGCGTCTTTTTAACCTTTCACCGTTTGGGTCAGTGTATCATCTGGGCCAGATCAAGTCACTCCAGACTGGTCGGCTGTTCTGTTTCATGGTGTGGTCCAGCAAGCTACTGTCTGTCGGCTGCTCTGTATGGTTTTGCGTTGTCTGAGAACAGCTCGCCTGTTCAGGGTTAGTCTTTTGGCCGTCCTTTGCTCAAAGGTTGTGTTTTTGCTGCCGGTTGGGAACGCAGGCCTTGTGCAGGCGTAATTTTAGCTTAAACGAATTTCGCCGCTGCGCTTCGACCGTCCTGGCGTCTCAATGCCGTCAATCCACCACAATTTTACGGGTGCGAGTGTCACTGATGCAATCCCAGAAATAGACCCGTCGCTCTGTTGCAGTAATAGACGTGACGTCATTGCCCCATCGCCATCCGAGTGGTAGAAGAGTATTTCTACCTAACATCCTTGCATCTGGTGGGAAAGAACTTTATTTGATGCTGGGACACATATCCGTTCTGAATGCCTTTTTTGGTCAGCAAGTTTACTTATGTATCGTCAGAAAGCTACATTATAGCCATTTTGGCAAGTCTCTAAGCCAATGACTCTGTGGTCATCGATCAAGAAGTAGTTAGGTTTTCAACGAATTCGACCAAGAACGCCAAGATTGTGCAGCCTGCGTCTGGCATTCTATGTTCGTGCGCATAACGCAGTTTTGCACTCCAAAAGAAAATTCACAGTCTGGCACCAAGAACGGAAACAAAATATCCAGCGTCGTCGCCGCGTATCTGAAGGCCGTCCGCCGCGTCCTGACGGCGGGCGAATCCCGACCACACCGCGCCGCGGCTGTCACCGCGCCGCAGTTGTCGTCCGCCGCGTCCTAACGGCGGGCGAATCCCGACCACACCGCGCCGCGGCTGTCACCGCGCCGCAGTTGTCGTCCGCCGCGTCCTGACGGCGGGCGAATCCCGACCACACCGCGCCGCGGCTGTCATCGCGCCGCAGTTGTCGGCGCGTCGCCCCGCAGCTGGCCGGCAGCTGTCTCGCGGCAGAAACGCCCGCGGCCATCACATGACCCGGCCGCGGCGGCCGGAGCGCAGCTGCGACCCGGCGGCGTGGCCGGCGAGGTTTGAAGCGAGATCCGCCCCCCCCTTCCCCTCCCCCCTCCGCCCTGCTTGGGGGTCTAGGGCACTCTGGCTGACGAAGTTTCGTATCGGGGTGCGGTAGTGGGAGACACTGAGAGCCGGCAGCTTATGGGGAAGGACGCGGCTTGATGGAAGGTGTTTGCGTTCGTGGTTGCGAGTTGTGGGAGTGGCGTGCTGTCTCCGGTTGCCGAAGTTCGCAGACTCCTGTCGGTTTCGTTGGTGTAGTTAATTTATGAGTGTTAGTGCGTGCTCGCCATGTATTTCTGTACAGCTCTTTGGTCATCTACCGTCAGCGCAATCTTTCAAGGTTATCGAACATATGTGGAAATACCACTTACCGGATCGTTACCCTTAAATGTACCTTTTGGTCTTTAAGTACTTAGCGTGTTATTTTGGAGGGCCACGCAATCAGCTGACGTCATCCGCTGATCCACGAGTCTGCGAGGAATTTACGTCTCTTCTTTCTTGGTTTCCCCCGTTTTACGGCGTGCCAGCGGCTGCAGTCCAGGAGCTGCTGCGAGCAGTCTTAAGTAGCTTCGTCCCCGAGTCCTGTGGGTGGGGTCGTGTGCCTATTCTTCCTTTGGCCTCAGACAGTGACGCATGCGCTAGATAATGCGATCCTCTCCTGTGGTACCGACACCATAGCGTATTTTCAGGAGTTTTGCGTTGGGGTCAAAGTATGCACGTCTTTGTGGCGATCTTATGAACGGTTGCTGTGCAAGCTCATGAAACATTCTTTTGATTCTTCACGGAAGTCGTCGTACGGTTGACGTCGTAACTAGTTTTTTGTTTTTGTTGCTGCCGTTTTCCTGAGGTGTTTGTTTTTATTTATTTTTTATTTAAAGATTAATTTTAAACTGTATCTAAAAAGTGAACATTTTCAACAGTTGACAGGAAAGTGTTTCTCTGGTTTACAGTTTGCTGACAGTCGAACGTAGATGTGAAAACTAACGATTATGACGACCATTCCATGTTGTCTTAAACCGCGGAGCAGAAAAGTTGCGCGGGGCATTGACGAAATGTGTGCACTTTTAAATTATATGAAATCAGTCATAAGCTGACCTGCTCTCTCTCTCTCTCTCTCTCTCTCTCTCTCTCTCTCTCTCTCTCTCTCTCTCTCTCTCTCTCTCTCTCTCTCTCTCTCTCTCTCTCTCTCTCTCTCTCTCTCTCTCTCTCTCTCTCTCTCTCTCTCTCTCTCTCTCTCTCTCTCTCTCTCTCTCCCCCCCCTCCCCCTCCCCCTCCCTCCCCCTTCCAAGAAAAGGAAGAACATGACGGTCTACAGAGTTTGTGTGGGACCCGACGTTTACCTGTTTGTTTACCTGGTTTACGCTGTTACCCCACTGTGGCCCTTTGTGACGCCTGTGTGTTTCTGTTGTGACCCAGCTGCGACTCTCCTGCATGTGCTTGTGTTGCGACCCGGCTGTGGCCGCCTGTGGCTTGCTTCTGGCTGTGTTGCGAGCTGGCTGTGCCTGTCAGTGGCCCGTGTGTGTTTCCGTTGTGACCAGCCTGTGACCGTGACTGTGGCCCGTCTGCCTGTTTTCTGACCGGGCTGTGGCGACAGGTGCGGGAGTTCGGCACGTTTGAGTGGACCAGCCAGGACGACCTGGTCGTGAAGTCCACTCTGGAGGACGTCCCCTACTTCAACGCTCCGATCTGCTTGGAGAACAGGCAGCAGGTCGGAAAGGTCGGTCTTGAGGCGCCTTCTTCGCCGACTGGGCAGTTTCGACGCTCGTCCGGGGCTCCGAGATGTTTCGCCCGCTGCGGTCGTCAGCATTCATGGATTTCATCGGTCCCACCCGGATGTTTTCATTTTTCACGCGGACCGTTATGCGCGTCTGGGACGTATCGAACACTCAGCAGGCAGTTTGTCTCGGGAAGCCGTGGTCGAATAATTCACCGTGACGTCGGCAGCATTGAGCCAGATGCCCACTGCTCGGGGCTGGATTTTAAAGCCAGCCGCCGCCGCCGCCTTGCATACTGTGGCAGCGTGCAGTTGAAGCGTGGAGGAAAGTTTCGCCCAACTTCCCGCCAAGTTCACCATGGACGCGGCGTTTTGGCTGCCCTCGGCTGGCCGGTTTTCTGTGGCGGCGACTTCAGTTGGTTGTCATATCCGTGATTTGAAATGGATGGGAATTTTGGTTGTTGTGGGAAAATTGGTTTTTGTTTTTGACGTCGGAGTATATTTTTTCCTCTGGAAAGAAAATTTTGCGAACAGTCATGATGGCTTAAGTTGGCGTTCTTGATGTGATTCAGTTATGAAATAATATATCCGCTTCTTACTGAATGGAGGTAGTCATTTCCATGCCGGGTTAGAAATTTGTCAACATGACTATATCGTAGCTTTTTGCTTTTTGGTAGCTTTTTGGTAGAGGCTTAAGATCAGACGTGTGGAGTATAAAATGTTTTTGGAGCACACATCTGTTTTTCTTTAACACCAAAAAACAGCACGTTTTCCAACCTTGATGGTCAGGTAGAAGATGTGACGTATCCTTGAAACTGTGGCGTTTTTTGTGTTGTCCTGTGTCATTACTCGAGCGGCCTGGAATGCCCCCCCCCCCCGGCGGCGTTCTGTGCTGATAAGAGCCCTTCTCGGGAAAGGTGGACGAGATCTTCGGCACACTGCGGGACTACTACGTTTCGGTGAAGCTCAACGATGACGTGAAGGCGTCGTCATTCACCCCAAAGCAGAAGGTGAGGTGCCCTGCGTTACAGTGGTCCCGATGAGATTAGCAGGTGTATTTCGGCAGGTAAGGCATTGCGTTTTTGTCATGGACAGGATGTGCTTGGGTTCGATCTTGGGCGGGAGGAATTTTCGCCTTCCCGCGACCTCCGTCGTGGAAAGTTTTGGCGCGAACCGATCCGCGCGACAGCGGGTACCGTGTTCCTGCAGCTATAGCGATGTATTGGGTCTTAGTCCGTTACTTGCGACGACACCCCAGGCCAGATGTCTGAAGGATTTTGGCGGTCGATTCAGCTTTGTTTCACCACACTGCAAAGAATTGATACTGAAAAGCGTCATCGCGCTGAGACAAGCTGCTGCTAAAACTAAGCCAAGCAGAGTTTTCTTATGATGATGAACGCAGCGGTAACGCAACGGTCTTGCGTCAGTCCACCACTTGGGCAGTGGCGTCATCGACGATTGACGTCACTACCGGCTTTGTCGTGGTCGGAACAAATGTCGGCGTTTCTTTTGTAAGACACGCCCTTGTCTTTGTCGCAGTGCCACCGCATGCGTGCGGTGTTCTGTGGCGTCGATGTCCGCTGCCGCCACGTCGTTAAGGCCGCGGCTCTTGCAGGGTCACGGCGAATTTGCGTAAAAATGTGCCTCGCATTGTCGGTCTTCATATTTATATATATATATATATATATATATATATATATATATATATGCTCATGGAGCGGTGATGTTCCCGGGTGTTCTGTGTACGCGGGCATGCGACTATGGACGCTATTGGTTGTCACCGATTACTGCCAAAACGGGTTTGCGTTACCTATGTCGGCGAATGCAATCAGCTTGTGATGCCCTCGCTGGCCAGAGTAATCAGAGGGTCTGTGTTGTGTGGTAAATGCTGGACGTGTAATGTGTCGTCCGACATTGGGGGCAGTTATGAGCAGTCGTCTGAAGCCAAACGCCCGCGGCAAAAATCGAGATTGCACGTGGCGGCTCATTGTGATCGTGTTTTTCCGAGTAAACGTAAGAGGAGAAGGACGGAGGCCTTCAGCCTTTTGCGCCGCAGACACCCTTCAAACCCGGAAACTTCGGCCGAGTATTCCGATCGAGAGTGACCTTTACAGTCGAACAGATCGTTCGACATTCCATCGTGAACGTAATTTCGTGCTCCATTAGTCATTAGTGGCAGTTTGTGCGCCGAAACCGTGAAACCCTGGCCGCCTGTTGGTACGACGTTGGCAGCATTATCATTACGACCACTGTGCGATAGCGAACCCCAGCATTGGTTACGATTGTAGTTTTGTTGCGACGTTTGGAATTCAGTTAAGAACGCGGGAAACCGATGGTCACCGGTGGGTTAAAGTCGTCTCCAGAGAAGCGAGAGCGATTAAAGACTATTATTACTGTTTCGCAGAAGCATGTCAACTGCGTCGCCATTGTTTCGCGTTTCTGTGTTGGTTGCGTTGCCGATGTGTTGCAGTTGTATTTCCTCGGTACTGCGTCACAGCCGCATAAAACATTGTCGGCACGGTGTCACAGCTGTATACCAACTCCAACGCCAATGTGCCACAGCTGTATACCAATTCCGTCGTCATTGTGTCACAACTGTATGCCAACTCCGTTGACAGCGGGCCACAGCCGTATACCAACTCCGTTGCCATTAGGTCACAGCTGTATTTCTGCTTCTTCGCCATTGTGTCAGATCTGTATATCTACTCCGTCGCCAATGTGTCACAGCTGTATACCAGCTCCGTCGCCAATATGTCAGCTGTATACCTACTCCTTAACCAAGGTGTCACAGCTGTATACCAACTCTGTCGCCGGTGTGTCACAGCTGTATACCAACTCTGTCGCCGGTGTGTCACAGCTGTATACCAACTCTGTCGCCAATGTGTCACCACTGTATGCCTACTCCGTCGCCAATATGTCAGCTGTATACCTACTCCTTAACCAAGGTGTCACAGCTGTATACCAACTCTGTCACCAACGTGTCACAGCTGTGTACCAACTCTGTCGCCGGTGTGTCACAACTGTATACCAACTCTGTCACCGGTGTGTCACATCACAGCTGTATACCAACTCTGTCGCCGGTGTGTCACAACTGTATACCAACTCTGTCACCGGTGTGTCACATCACAGCTGTATACCAACTCTGTCGCCGGTGTGTCACAGCTGTATACCAGCTCCGTCGCCATTGTGTCACAGCTATATCCCAACGCCTTGTCAGTGTATCACAGCTGTATATGAACTCGGTCGTCAGTACGTCAACGAATATCGCCGCCGTTTCGCAGCTGTACATCGACTCGCAGAAGATTCTGCCTCTGCGCATGTTTTTACCGGGCGGCCAGCAGCGCGGCAGAGGCGGCGGCAGAGGCCGCGGCGGCGGTCGCGGCAGAGGCGGGCCCAGGGGCGGCGGCAGGGGAGGCTTCGGTGAGTTGAAACGACGCTGTCGTTGGGGAGGCAGGACTGCACACCTTGTGACAGTGCATTATATCCAACGCCACTAGAAGAGACTTGCCTGCGTTTTTTTTTTTTACCCTGTAGGAATATTCTGCGAGCTCAGATGTGTAGAAAAGTTATTATTCTGCCACGAATAACGAAGCCACACTGATTATGATACCTCCCCCTTTCCCCGTCGCTTGCTGCAACAGTGATGATGGACTTATAGAAAGATACCCCGTGCTTTATCTTACCATGAAAACGTGTTATTTCCGCTCTGTTAGATCCGCTTTGACGTAATTTAAAGCGCACGTATTTGTTGCCGTTCATTATGTGTCTCTCTCACTCGTTATGAGTTCAAGTCGCCACCGAGTTTGTTGGACGTTAAGGTGCTTATTTAACAGTACGGAATACCTCGTCACGTACCTTGTGACACACCGACCGATTTTCGTTGTCTGTGGTTTTGTTTTATGCTTTGCGTGATGCTGACGTTTCTGATACTCTGTAACTGCTTCCCATGAGAACTGGGTCTTCTTTCGGCCCCGACCTGAAGTTCTCTGAAGATTGTGTTCCGTCTATCCTCGCTGCCTGTGGCCACGTTTATGCTGTCTGCCTCATCCAGCGTTTGTCCCACAATGAGCACAATAAGCTTCATCCCACCCCTGTGACTTCCTGTGTCTTGTCCAGTCGCATTATATGAGCCTCCGTCCCACCGCAAGGCTCAGCCCGCCACCGTAACACCCTCTGCCGCGGCAGGCGGCCGCGGCGGCGGCGGCGGCTTCCGGGGCGGCCGCGGCGGCTTCGGCGGCGGCGACAGGGGCCGTGGCCGCGGCGGCTTCGGCGGCAGGGGCGGCGGCGGATTCCGCGGCAGGGGCGGCGGCTTCCGAGGCGGCCGGTAGGGGCGGGAACTGCAGGGGGAGGGGCAGGTCGCAGGGAGAGGAAGTCAGCGCTGCGCTGCGGGTCGCAGGGGCTGGCGGCGGGCGGCGGCGGACGCGTGCGGTGGACGGCGACCTCTGCGGTGCTGGGCCGCGTTCCGGGCTGAGCTTGTGTCGGCACGGATAGGGATCTCCTTCGCGGATGCGTTTCGCGCGTCGTTACCCACCAGCGGCATGTGGAATGGCCCCGCACCTCCGTGTAATGAAGCGGACGGGGTGGAATGGGCTCGTGCGTGCGGGATGACCTGTTTTCCGCAGCGTTGGAGCCGTGCGTCCGCGGTCTGGCCCGTCGGCTACTGCGCATGCGCGAGTCGCGAGGACTGGGCCGGCATTTTTTTAACCTGGCCGGGGTCTCTATACAAAGCTGCGTACCGTGTGGGCGTCGGAAGTGCGTTTTACTCCGGATGAGGGCCGAACTGTGCCGACAGCTGATCGAGTGTCGCAGGATGACGTTTGGTGTTTCTTGAAAATACAGCACGAGAGTCTGTTTACAGTTCGAATTTTTTCCTCTGATGACCGGATCTGACGATATCGTGCCCACGCGGTTTGATTCAAGGCAGCAGCTGACAAGTGAGACTGGATATGTTGTTTGGGGCGTGCTTGTGACGGACTTCAAATGCCGGATGGCTTTCGGATAGATCATTCGTTGTGAGACGATCATCGTTTCACTGGCCATGTGGCATCAGATCTGACTCCTCTGAAAAGTTCACAGCAGCCCACCGTATTGATGCATGATGGTGGACCATGCACAATATTAGCGCGTTCAACTTGACTAGTTATGGCAGACCCTCCAGTGGCCGATGCGCCGGAACGTTCAATGTCAATAGTTCCCGATTGTCCAATTTCCGTCGCAGCTGTTCGGCACGAATCTCCACAGTGAGCTGTGCCTGTTGGTGCCACGAGCGACACCGATGGGCTGTCCAGCCCCTCCCCCCGGTGGCGTCATGCGAGGACAAGGTCACGGTCATGACCTGACCGCTGTCTGTTTCACCGCTCAGTGCTGTTCCGCGCAGGTGAGGGGCATGACGCGTTCTGACGCCTCGTGTCGTGCAAAAAAAAAAGAAAATTACGATGGAGCGAACACATTCACCCACTGGCGAAACCGTATCACACAGCGAGGGACGAGAAGTGTCGTCAACAGGACATTCAACAAGCAACATACAACAACATGTCCCTTCAGCAATAAGCGGACGTTGCTGAGCTTGATTTCGAAAGCCGAGAAGAATGTTCGGTCTGGTGTTCGGTGACGTCACTAGAAGGTCCTGTCCATTACCGCAGCCTGAGGAGAATCGAGGGGTCCATTGAACCCCGCCCCCTCACGGTCGGGGGCTCCCAAAAATAGGTTTTTGTCGAATTTTTTGTTTAAAGCAAGAAATTGTTACGTAGTGTGTTTTTATGTTCCGATGTTCCAGTTGTTCTGTTTTACAGACAATTTCCCTGCGTTCCTCGTGTTTGCAGTACAATGGTAAGAGTAGAAGCAAACATTTCTATTTTAGCGCTGGCCCCTCCCCCGTTACGAAAATGCTGGCTTCGCTACTGGTCCTGTCTCGCACGGCGCTGGAGGATGTGTCGCTCAAAGTGAAGTGACGGGCCGGGTCGATCGGTATGTATTTCATAACGAACTTCTTGATAATGCAAAGGGAATGGCACATCACGAGGTGTCTGGTCGGGTGACAAGCGCTCGATCAGACCATCAGGGGCTCATTCCACGGTTCATGTTTGTCATCCCGGCAAAACTCGGGCACAGAAGCTCAGAAGTTTCCTGATATGGACTCCGGATGTGGAGGGGTGCTACAATGTACACCGTACATACAGGCAATCCGATCTCACAGCAGCTGCAATGCTGATAGACATTTGCAAGAGCAAAACCTTCACCGATGAAAGGCGCTAGGATAATCCCATTGACTCATGCACAACACGAGTGGGCGGGAAATAAAGAGCACGTGTGTTTTAGGCCCGTGTAAAATATTTTCATCTCAAGAAATTGCTGCTGGTATCATGAGCAAACAATAATTCTGTTGTCCAAAGGACCATTAAAACCTACTTTATTTCAGATAAACTACACTGGTTTTGTTTTGCATCCTTCGAGTAAAATTGGAATTGATTAGCCTCATTTGTCTCAATTTCTATTTCCCTGTTTCTATGGTATGTTTTGATACTTTTTCGCTCCTTCTTTGTATTAAGTGGATAGTTTTCTCTATTCACCACCCAATTTTTCAAAATTGGTCGTTCTGACACAGCCATGAAGAGTTCGGCTCGATGCTTGGTGGCGTCGCTCCTCCATATTGGTCTTTGGTGCACGGCATGGTCGGACTGTTCAGTTTGTCCGACTAGAAGAGACTGCGGAGACATTCCGGCCTCATCCGCCACCGGCATTCACTTGGTCCGACCCGCCATGGACCGTGCAATCGCAGTGTACTGCGACATGGACCCTGAGGACGGAAAATGGCTGGTCATTCAGAGGCGCTTCCATTCAAAACCACAGCTCAGCTTCAACCGCGGCTGGGACGACTACAAGTGGGGCTTTGGGTCCCTCGACTATGAATTCTGGTTGGGCAACGAGTACGTGTGGCGGATTACATCTGGGCTGGACCGCCAATATGAGCTGCGAATCGACATGCACGACTTTGAGGATGAGCACTGGCACGCCGTTTACAAGGGCTTCAAGCTCTCATCGGAGGCTGACGGCTATCGCTTGACGGTGGGCGCCTACTCTGGGAACGCTGGGGACAGCCTCAGCTATCACTGCGGCCAAAAATTTTCCACGCATGACGCGGACAACGATGCTTCAATTTCGAACTGCGCCGCGAAGCTCAAAGGCGGGTGGTGGTTCAAAGACTGCCGCGCTTCGCACCTGAACGGATTATTCGACGAAGGAGGCTCTCAATCCGAGAAAGAAGAACGAATTTACTGGGATGCTTGGAAAGGACACAAGTTTTTCTTGAAGAGGGTCGAGATGAAAATTAGGCCCATGGAAAATGTTATCGATCTCTGACCACTCATTGGCATATCCAAATGCAATCAGTCGTAATGAAAAAGCAGATGAATGAGAGGCAACAGTTCAAGCAGCCTCAGCTGCGATGAGAATTTTGACATCAATCAGATGACGGCACACCAAACAACGCTGTAATATGTGCGCCTGCCGACGTTTTCAGAATCACGAAATCATGTCATTTTGTTACTGTTTTTTCTCCGTATTTCAGAAAATAGATGCGGACACCTTCCCGTGCATGTTGCGTATCAAACTTTCCCATACATTTGCAGTTTCACCATTCATCAGGAAGCTATGACCGGCACTGAATACGTTGAGACACGTAGAGCAGAGTTGGGTGATCTCAACGACCAGACAGCGGTGACTGGCTTATTGCTCAGCATTGAAAATAGGAAGATTTCCAAGTTGCGCTGTACTTTTTAACCCGGACATATATTTGCAACATGATTCCATTTCCTCCCAGAGCACACCGCATCTGCCGCGCTGCGACTGAGTGCAGCGGCTGCTCAAAAAACGCAGCCCCGAGCACAGGCTGCATGAATGATTGCTCTCCTTGAGCATCAACTAAAAGTTCATAAACGGCCTCATCTAAGCCATGTGAACAGTCATTTAGCCCTAGCTGGTACAGGCAACCCCCTCCCCACTGAGGTTTTTAGCAAGTTGACTCCGAACAGCTGTCCCAGTCGCTCCAAAATTGCGCGTTGATTATGCGTAGGTGATTGTTGAGGCTTTTTACTTATTGATGGAGAATTTAAAGTCGATATCTTGAAACGCCGCTGACCTTTGACCTCTTTCTCGAGAGCATGTTATGGGGAGATAACGGTACGGCGGCGGTTCTCTTCGAATAACATAGATTTTGAAATAGTACCAGCTAACCCCCCCGTACTGTCGAAGGAGGCCAGATAGTGAATACTGGAGGGGGTTAAGTGTTTCCTGCACACCATGACTAAACGTAAGCCATTCCAGGCAGGATAAGCCTTAGGAAGTGCACAATACTCGGAGTGCTTCATTAAAATTGTAAATGGTTCAACAGCCCGGCGTTTACTGGCAGGTAGTTTAGTTTAGTTGGAAAGCGCAATCAACGCCTGTGCTAACTGCAAAATTTGATCGTGAATATTTCTAACACGAGCACTAGATGAGATTCAGAACTGTCCATTACTCATGTTTTGTTTTGTGCAAAACATATTCTCAACCAAGGATGCTGCAGCAATGTGTTTTCGCTTCTCTCCTGTCGTGCTCTTAGCCGATCTTTTTACGTTTGCAACATCCAAACCGGCTCATAGCTTTGATCGCTGCGATCCGCGAATTCATGAGCCGGTCAGGAGTCCAATCCATAGCAGGCGGCGGACGACCGCGCGCGTGCCGGGCATGCAGACGAACAGACAAGACGGACAGGACGAGCGGAGGAAGAGAATCCCCCCACCAAAAAAAAAAAGAAACGCCGCTGGACTGCCAAAGAATGCATTTGAAAAACCATGGAACAATTCGGCTTCCTCTTCCCCGTCAGCTGGCGGCCATTCACGTCTCCACGTTGACTCTCCACTAGCTGAGGTATCTCCACAGGCGAAGGTCACCACTAGCGTCATTATCAAGTTTATCTTCAGGCCCGCGTGGTTGTTCTGATACGGCTGCGGAGATAGCCGCCTATATTCGTCCCCTGGGCGGCGGATTTCCCTCGCCTGTGGCTGGCGGCCAGCTGGGGCCTGTTGCTAAGCGGGGAGCTGGAGCTCAGCGGCGGAACAGCAGCCTTGAGGCGGAGGCGTCGTCAGGATTTCGCCAGGAATGGGGCCAGCACGGACCTAATGGACGGACGGATCAGGAAAGGACCTAATGCCCCCCCCCCCCCTCAAAACTGAGAACTCATAAACATCGGATCTCGGCCACTTTATCTTCGAGTTCCGGAAACTTCAGATGTGTCAGTTTTGGTACGTGAAAAGTTAAGTTTTCACCCCCCAAGGGCGACACATGGCCGCCTTGTCCTCCCTGGACACGACCCTGCCTTGACACTGTTTTACACTAACTGAGATTGGTGTGCCAACAGCGACATATTGACACCTTACGCGTAGGAGCTTTCTGGCTCTGGAGTCATGGTTAAGAAGAGTGGCTGACGTCCTGAAGACCATCATTCGTTTTGTTCAAAAACATCTGTGAACCGTCGGAGCCCAGTCTCAAAGCTTTTACTTCCCCCCATATTCCGCGGACATGGACATGACAAAAAAAATGAGACGTTGGTTCAGAACTAAAAAAAAATGACCCAGGGCAACGCCAGAGGTACAGGCTTGCTGTAATGTTAATTGTCTTGTATTCAATTCAATGTGCTCTTTTCACGTTAGAAAGACATGGACATGAAATACAGCCCCTTTTTGGCGTGCGAATGTTGGGTGTGTCAAGCAGCTTCGTGCTTCTGTCATTATCATATGGTAAATAAAAGAGTCGACAAAAATATTCAGCTTAAACTTCACGATGTTTATTCTTAACTGAGCTTCTCGTTTCAGCTTCCGTGCGCAAAAAGGATGTCGTGAGCACCACACATTCTTATAACTGAAGAAATGGCCTTCACAGCCCAACGTCCACTGCCCTATCGCACGCTAAAAACGATAAAAACGGACAAATTCGGTGCACATCGTTATCAGAACTAGTATGCAGCACACTGTGTGCCTCTATAGCTGCGCCGCACCAACACTGATGTGTTATTACCGCACTGCCACACCTGCGGTTCGTGTGGGCGGCACCGCTGACCTTCCATCGCGTCGCCATGGCGACCGCATTGATTCCTGACGTCACGCGGCCTGCGCGGCGAGCGCGGCGCGGCGGCGGCGACGGCGTCGGCTCCATACGGCGCGAATTGTCCGCGTCGCCGGCGACGGGAGCGCATGCCGTCGCTCCGCAGCATGTCGTCCCTCCTCGCAGCGCTGCTGCTGCTCGCGGCCGGCAGCGGCGGCCAGGCGTTCGTCTTCAAGCACCACGACAACACGGAGCTGCTGGAGATCCTGGAGGACGTGCATTCGCGCTGCCCGGAGGTGTCGAACGTCTACGAGCTCTCAGAGACGTCCGTGCGAGGCGTGCCGCTGGCCGTCATCGTGCTTGGCAAGCAGCCTTCCAAACATGTCCCCAGTGAGTGGCCTCGCCCGGCGCAGGGCGAGTTGATTGGCGGCCGACGCCGGCTCGACCGGGCGAGGTTTGGTGTTGACAAGCGGACGCTAATAATAACCTGCGTCTAATTGTTGCCGCAGGTTGACTCTGACCCGTACGGACCCGTAAGACTAATCGACTTATCGGAGTCTTGGAAGCATGCAGCAGGTCTTCAGACACGGCAGTTTGAGTTGTACTGTCTGCGTATTTTCACCTGGACTCCACTAGTTTTTGCGTCAAAACTCGAGCATAAGCAAGTCATGTTATTTGAAAGTGATTTCGCTCTCATGTGCGTTGAATGTACTCACCTTCCCATTCTGCCTCTTGAAAATCAAGCTGTTCTTCATGCTCAAAAAAGGCTTAACATCAAAACCTTTAAGCCATAATCAGTGCCACTGAGCATGGGTCATATGCTTGCGAACAAAGTCGAGTGACGAATGAGTCTTACCTCACGTAGCAGAAAAAATCGAATTGAACGGGCCGGCCCGGCCCGCCTATGACACTTTCTGGAGGCCAGTAATTCCGCAACTCCAGGACACTGTCTTATAAGTTTTCACTTGAAAACAGCTCAATGCTTGAAATTCCGTGTATTTTCATTTCTAATGTACTAGCTTGCAAACTGCTTCTTCCACAGAAGTATTCTAGATGGAATGTTTTCACCCTCTGGACCTATTTTTCCACGGATATTTTTGGACCGCTCAATAGAGATGAATGACTGACACCTGACGACACACAAGGCTTGACTTAAGGCACGGACGCTTGGGCCCAGGAGGCCGTGCGTCCTAAATCACACCAAACAAAACCGTTCAGTAACGGTAGCGATCAAAATACTGGGCTCACGTGACATTTAAACTTACAATTCTTCCGATGCAAAATCACGAAATAGATCGGACAAACTTCCTTTCGTCGTGGCAAATGCATGGCAAGAAAGTAGCTAAGCAAGCAGCGATGACGTAGACCTCGTTCATCGTAAAGCTCAGAATTCGACCCACTAATTATCAAATTCCGTTAGTTCTAACATGAACTTCTTCGATCTGACCTCTCCTTGGCAATGATTCCGAGGCATCAAATCTGCTTTATTCCGTCCTGTTTCACGATTAAATACGGTTTATAAACATATCAAATAACAGTTTATTTAGATATTCTCTTTCGCTCTGTTATGTGCTGATCTGTTCTTCTCTGTCATTGTTCAATACGCCGTAAAAGATTGGGCTTAACAAGGGAAAGATATGACGTGTAAAATCCAAGATGAGTGGTATGCTTGTTTGCATTGCTTGCCTGGAATCAAGTATTTGCTGTTGACATGCATCAGTAAGCTACGGTAACTAAAGTAGTCTTGTTCAGTAACATCTGCCACGGTTTTTATGCCTACCTCTGGTATTTCAGGGTTTTGTGACTTCTACGATAATGGAGTCTTACACGTGTTCTTTTTATCATGCCTTCCCCGCAAAAGGCTACAAAGTCCAAACATTTGATATGCATTGCGACATCCAATCGTGGCCAGACTGTATTGCATCATTATGAACATTTTCCCAGTGATTCCGGAGTTCAGATACATCGCCAACATGCACGGGAACGAGGTTCTCGGACGGGAGCTGCTTCTGAAGCTGGCCGACTATCTCTGCGACGAGTACCGGAAGGACAACCCGCAGGTTGGTCCGCGGAAATCGCCGGCGATTTAGTACCGTGTTGCAGTGGGTGAGGTTTCGCGATGTTATTTTTTCCGCAGGCTGTAGGCGAATGAGTTGTTTCGAGTGCACGTGAGTATACGGGCGGAGCCAATGAGTTTGGTGTTGCAAAAAGTGAGATACTTCGGCACAACTTGATGTCTCTTCGTCATTAAATTCAGTGGAACGTAATCCATTTAAATTAGTGACCAGTTTAGAGCTAAATGAACTAAGCTAGCTTGATTCAATGCAACAGAATCGAAAAGTCATTACGGACTCGCGGCACGCCACAGAGGTTTGTTAAATGGTTACTTTCGCCGAAAGTGGTTTCTAGGCGCTCGGGCGCTTGAGCGCAAAAGTTATTAGGGAAGACCGGCACCTGTGCGAGTGACCGGTGGCCTGCTGACAAAGGTGGCTGCGTCGTATCCTTGCTCAGTCAGATCACAATGCTGACTGAACTTGCAGCATTATGTGCCTTTTACGCTGACTAAATCTGTTCTTGGAAAGCCCCTGAGTGGGTATTTTTCTTCGAATCTATTCAGCAGTATTCACATCGAACGGCTGTAATCTTACGTCCCGTTCAGCCAACTTGCCTTGCACCTACTTTGCAAGGAATATGTTCCTGGAAAAGGAAGAAAACGCCACGTAATGCAAAACCGATGTTAATCGGTGGTAAAATGTTCCAGCAACGAGAGCCGTATCCAAAAAAATAGACAGTTGATTTTCTGACGAAAGGCTTCGTCGTTGTGATGACGACAACCCCCTTAAAGGCCCGAGGGGCAACGATGTGTGACGCAGCGAATACAACAAGTCTGCCATCACCATGCACGTAGCCATGATTTTCCACGAAGGGGCAAATGTCAAGTTTGGCCATATGCCACCGATATATGAGGAAATTTACGGGAAAAGGCAGCAGTTTTATGTAATTTACTTCATATTCAACCCACAGGAAAACATATGGTGGCTTTTGCTACGTATCTATGATCGCTATTACGTATTCCTGCAAAGTCGCTATATGTCTAGTGTAGACCATTTGGCTGAGGGGGCATGGCCTAATGCCCCCCCCCCCCGCCCTTGGCTACGTCCCTTGTCATTACGTCTAAAGACGAGCAATGCGCAAACCAGGTGCGCATCCACGACTTCGCCAAGGGCGAGCCAATGGTCAGCTCGGGGCCCCCTCATCGCCGGGCCCCCATTTTTTACTCCTCAGATATGAAAAAACGTTCATCTACATAGGTCCAGGCTGAAGCATTTAATGCAGTTTTGCACTTTTTATCATATAAAGTTACCGACAAAATTCATACACACATCTAATTTGGGAAAATTTTGCGTTTTCTTCTCCTACAAAGTAGCCGAAATATGACAACAACGCCGGGATTTTAGGCGGCTGCGTCCTTCCCCCTAAGTAAAATGTCATGTCTGTATCTGGCCCAGGAGTCCCTCTGCCCCTCGTAGCTTCTGAAGGCTTTTTTGACAGCTTTTTGGTAGTCTCAGGTCGTCTGCCGTGTCGGAGCTCTCTGGTGGTCTCAGGTTCCTTGTACAGTTTCACGTGTCCCTCGGAACGTCTCAAGCGCTTCTCTGGGAGTTCCAGGGACGCTTCGGTCAGTGTCATGGACCCATCTGGTAGTTCCAGGGACACTTATGCCATCTCAGGTTCCCTCCTGTCGTTCCTGGGGAATGTCTGCCGTCTAGGAAGCCCCTCAGACAGTAACAAGGGCCCTCTGTAAGCCTCTCTCTGCCGTGACAGAGGCGCCTCGGACGATCTTTTAGGTCTTCTGGCCGTTTCAGGAGGTGTCTGGAAGTCTCAAGCCTTCGTAGTTTTAGGGGTCCCTCTGGTCGTCTCAGTGGCCCCTGCTAGGGACTGCTAGTGAGCGGTTTCAAAGGCCCATCTTCAGCAGTCTCAGTGGACCTCCTGGTGTCCTAGATGTCCCTTTTGTCGTCTCTTGGGAACATGTCCGTCCTCATGGGCCCTCCTGCAGTTACAAAAGAACCTCTGGCGATTTCAGGGCACCTGTGCAGTGTCATGGGCCCTCTGCGCGTTTCCGGTACTCTGCATGGTAGTATCAGGGGTCTTCTTCTGTTACATGTGGACATAGGTGGGCACTGGTCCGTTACTCCGTTACTCCTTTACTAACGAAGTTACTTTTTTGAGTAACGGAGTAACGGACCCGGTACTTTTATTTTACTGTAACGGACTGGGTAACGGAAGCTACTTTTGTGGTCCGTTACTCCGTTACTTTTTGGTCCGTTACTCCGTTACTCCGTTACTCCGTTACTTTTTAAACTCCTTAGAGACACCGCCCGGCTTTATTTGCATCGGCACACGCCACTGGCTACTTGAATAGCCAACACCCAATAGCGTGCGGCGATACAAGCGCGGCTGGGCTCGCACTCAGCTGACAATCGCGGAGTAGACTTGTTGACAATATTCGTCAGCTGATAAACGTTGACGGCAAGCTGGCGGCAATGGTTCAGTATAAAGGCCAGCTGACTTTGGTCTCTTTTGGGACAAAAGTATTGAATTATGCGTAAGTTTGATATGACTTAAAATTGTAAATTAGCCAGTCGTCATTTTTCAGGCTAAAAGATATCAAAGTTATTGCTGTTTATAATGGAACAGCCAGCCAGAACAGTCAGTCACGGATTGCTTACCACCGCCACACGGTTCCCCGCCAAGATCACTCAAGGCTGTTGAGCACATGATTACTGCCGCCATGGCCTTGGATTTGTGATGTCCATGAGGCGATGGAGTGGTGACTGATTCTTGACTGGCCTGAAATTTTAACTAACTGACACTAAAATGCCCCATCAAGGCGTCTTTACGCCGCCACTGGAGGTCGAAAACCTTGACTCCGAGTCCGACGGTGCCTCAGCTTCGGAGGAAGAGGACAAGTCCGGTCTGGGTCACCCATGGCTACATCTGAAACGTACTTTGAGTTTAAGGAGGAGGGGAAAAACGCCATTTTTACGTATGTCCTGTGCCGACCGAAAGAGGTTATAATCAAGGGTCACAAGAGTAGCCTTTCAAACCTAAAGGCACATATCAAGAGGAAGCATTATTTACGGCATTTCCAGGTGAGAACAGAATGTGCACAATAAGTTGTGAGTAGTGAAGCATAATTATGAAGCTTGTCGACTATTGCTTGGACTATTTGCCTTAACCATATTCTCTGCAGGCAGTGAGATTCACATTACCCTGGGGGGGGGGGGCAGATCTGCGGTAATCTACCTTTTGGCCGACGCTTACGCGTAATTTTTGGAGACGCGGAAGTGGCAACACAAGTTGTGTGAACAATTTGGCCCATTCAGGTATTTTTCTAAGCACTGGCCCCTACTGGATGTGTAAACTGACTTGGTTAGGTAACTCTTGAATTTTGATTCAGTTGACACATGTTTGCCTTCAGCCGATACGAGCTAACCAAACCAAAAAACAGGCAAATTGAACCTAGCAAAAAATTAGCTTTACATGCCCATCTAGGGCAATCCCTGCAAACATACAGTAGGTTTTAGGCTAGGTTAGGTTAAATCATTTTTAACTTGGAGGACAGGCTACATTGTCCATGCGATTCGAGTTACCACTTCTGCGTTCCCGAAGAAAAATATCAACTGGCCGAAACACCTTTCGGCTGACACATTATTTTTTGTAGACGCAGAAGTGAGGACCCAAACTCAAACATGATATGAGCCGTTGCCACTTTTGCACCTTCGAAAAATATGCATTGGCCGAAAGGTGAAGATTACCGATTCTGCCCCCTCCCCTCCCCGCCCTTCCAGAGATCTCGAGATGCATTCGTCCAATGTTGATGGGAAGAATGCCATTTAATATGTTTCAACGAGATTTCCGATTCCGGACCCCAAAAATTCAAAAATTGCAAAAATAGGACGTGGGGGCAAACAAACTCCAAAATTTGGGGATTTTTGAAAGGTCACTGCGGTCGTAATTACCAACCAATTTTCATGGAAATAACATGGTTCAGCTTGGAATGTCCAAGTCTTTCATATACCGAAAGCTGAAATTTAAAATAGAAAACCATAGGTAGTTCCAGGGAGGGCAAGAAGGGTGATTTTTGAAATAAGAAATTTCCTTTGTTTTTGTTTGTTTTGGGTGATGTAAACATCAGATGTACAACTAGCAAGCCAGTTTAAGCTATATGTAGCGCAGAGGTGGATCCAGGTAAACAAAATTGGAAGGGCACCATATGCACAATAGTGTGCTCCCCCATTTTTTCAGTACCTGGGTGTGCGTTCGCCTGAAAATGTGTGTGCATACGCATTGTTTAGGATGTGTATGACTATATAAATGAGTCAGTGATCTTTATTTCTACTCAGAATGTCACGATAGTGAACCGCACAACTTTACAGCTTCACGCACAGCACATTACCGCCGAAAACGGGGGCTTGGAACCGCCTCTACGGGACCGATTTTTTTTTAATGTTGACAAAACACGTGTGTATTAATTCCATGGAATGCCAGAAAATCTTGTGGCGCTGCGGCAAACAGTGTGGGAGCGACAAGCAAAAAGACACGGGTAGCAGAATCTGCCCCCCACAGGGAATAGGGTTAAATGAAGTGTTTTTAACCCGTCTCCGGCCGGGCTCAGAATGCCCTTTGCCCGGCCGGAAGGGGAGCGCGGATTTCCGCACCTCCCAGGATGTCGGCTCCCATATATCGCACGGAAAAAAGGAAAACACCGGCGGAAAGGTTCTGTCAAACCGAGACGAAAACATTCGAGAGTTTTGACCTCAGGTCAATTTTGAGGCCATCAGACGCCATGATAGGTCAAAACACGTCCTTGGAATTAGGTAAATAGACACAACACCTTGTCCCTGAAAAGCTGAACTTAAGCAACATATACTGAACCGTAAGACAATAGCGAGTTCATTGATATCAATTTTGGCCTTTCACAGGGGTCAGGTCAGGTCACGTCATCGTTCCAAAATGTTCCACTTGTGAACGGCTAACATCCTCCGTTGCATCTTACTTATGACCATGTTTTTATAGTTAATTTGTCTTTTCAAGGGTGCTGAAGAGGTACTAAAGCACCTTTTTTTAGTCTTTTATTTCACAATAATAAAATCCATATCAGTCATGTTTTTTTGAGTCCTTCGTCGTTTGGTATTAAAAAACGTCAGGGGTATCAGGAATCTCACCTCCACGCACGCGCACGTACACAAACTAATACACACACATAATTTCAAAACAAAACAAGAAGTTCGCGAGACCGAAACGAGCTCTGAACGGAGACCATTATGTTCAGGGCGGATACTTCGAGAGGCATTGTTGATCAAACCCAGTCGATAGATGTCCGCTGTTTGTCGCATTTTGCATGCGTCCGCTCCAGCGCCGGTTGTTCCCACTCCGTCGGCGCCGCGGGCAATGAGCAGGAATTCGTTGGTTTGAACATTGTGGCTAACACTGGTAGAATACCCGCCGCGGCTGTTGTCCCGGCGCCGCCGACTCTACAACGGCTGGTGAGGGCAGTTTGCAGCTAGCGGTGTGTTTGGGCTAAGCGCTTTTTGTTTCTTCCCTTTGTTTGTATATGGAATGCGTTTTACAACCACAAAGCAGCATAAAAGACTTAAAACCCGCGTTCGCTTGGTTTTCACTGCATTTAAAAAAGTAACGGAATAACGGAGTAACGGTAACTTCCGTGACTTTTTAAGGCAGAGTAACGGAGTAACGAGTAACGGACTGGATTTTTTGAGTAACGTAGTAACGAGTAACGAAGTTACATTTTTTAGTAACGATGCCCACCTATGCATGTGGAATATCTGGCAGTCGGGACCTACTGGCAGTCTCAGGCGGACCTTCTCCATGCCAATAGCCTGCCTAACACACTCGGGGGCTATCTGGTCGTCCAGAGCCCACATACCGTCTAAGAGGTCCTCTTATCGTCTTTGCCTCGCAGGGGCCCTCCGACCTTTTGGCGGCCATCCGCCATGGAAGGGCCCGCCTTGACGCCTCGGGGCCCACCTGACCTTCCGGGTCCCCTAGACTTCATCAAGAACCCATCAAGTTTTCAAAAAGACTAGTGTAGTTTATTTGGACCCCTCTCGAGGTTAAGAAGGTCACTGGTGAGTCCCTGTTCAGGGGACCCCTCTGTCTGGCCAGGGTCTCCTTATGCCGTGCTAGGCACTCCCTTAAGGGGGCTCCTGAAGTTCTTGCCATCCCTTAAGTTCTTGCCATCCCGGGGACCTCCCTGGCATTTTAAGCGGTCTCATGGACCCTTTGTCGTGTTGGGTTCCTCTTGCAGTCTCAGGGACCCTTAGAGAGTTTCAGGGGCATTTCTGTCTATCTTAGGGGCTATCTTGCCGCCTCGGGGTCTCATAAACCCTCCCGGAGGCCCTCTGGCTGCATCAAGAACCTTCAGCTTTTCATACAGGTCCGTGAAACCCATTCGGGGCTCCTATGACATTCCAGGGCTCCTATGTCGTTCTAAGGACTCAGTCCTCATCTTGGCCGTCTCAGGGGCCCTGTGACCATTCTGGCGAAGTCAGGGGCAATACGCCGTGTTGGGACCCTGTTGTGGTCTCAGGGGCCCTTTGGAAGCTTCAGGGGCCCTTCCAGGGGCGCAGCCAGCCAAAATTCCGGGGGTCCTCGCCCAGCGGTGAGCCTCACCACTTCATGTAAGCCAGTGGACAGCAGGGGCACTCTGAAGGTTAGCAGGAGCCCCACAGACTGGCAGGGGTTTTACAGACCGGCAGGAAGTCCCTGCAGGCCAGCAGGGGCCTTTGCATGCCTGCCATCTACAGGCAGGCAGAGGCCCTTTAGGCCAGCAAAGGCCCCACAGGACAGAAGGGGTTCCCTACACAGGCCAACCTGGGCCATTCCGTGGCTGGCAGAAGTCCCACGGCCTGGCACGACAGGGGCTGCTACAGGCCGGCACGGATCCCTGCAGGCCGGCAGGGAGCCCAAAAAGGCCGGCAAGAGGCCCTCTACAGGCTGGCAGGGGCTCCTGCCGGCCGGTAGCTCCCTAGGTGGCCCCCTGCAGGCCATCATGAGTCCCTTTAGGCCAGCAAGGGGCCCTACAGGCTGGCAGGGGCCCTACAGACCGGCAGGGTGCCCCTAGAAGCTGGCAAGGGGCCTCCAGAGGCTGGCAAAGGGCCCTTACAGGGCGGAAGGGGGCCCCACAGACCGGCAGGGGGCCCCTACAAGCTGACAGGGTACCTTCACAGGCTGGCAGGGGCCCCTCACAGGCCGACAGTGACACATCTATATGCTTGGATCTATATATCCCATCTTTTGTCTCCTCTTGTCTAGCGTTCTTAAGGCATTTTGACGACAGGTGCGATTTTTATAACAATAATTTCCTATAACCTCGGTGGCAGTGCGTCCCCTTCAGACATTTCGAGGGGTTCTGGTCGGTACTGTCCTGCGATCCCTAGGATCCGCCCGAGGTTGCGGCCTTAGGCCCTTCTATGTGTCGCAAGGGTCATCCAACCGTCCCAGAGACCACCCTTACTGCATCAAGAGCCTGTCACTTTTTTACAGAGACGTGAATCTCATACGGGATCCCTTTGGGATGTCTTTTGAGTCTGAGAGGGACCCCTTCCGGGCCGGCCCGAGAGGGGCCTCGAAGGGGCTCCTGTCGGGGGCTATCGCCCCCATCGCTCCCTTACATCCGTCCCTGGAGCAAACCAAAATCCTTCGCCCTGAACTGACTGCGTGGTTGAGCACCGCGAAAGCGATCGGATCGCCTGCGGATAGGCTGACCCGCAACGCTTTCATGGTAAAACGCTACAGTCTCTGACACGCAGTACGGTCCCTGACAGGAGACAGGGACTGTACCGCGAGGTATTGCTGTCTGCTGTGAAAAACGAGTTTTGATAATGCACCAATCACCACGGATCTCGCCTTTATCACTGATGTTGCAACTCGTAGAGCTAATAATCTCCGTAGATGTCTCCCTGTCGTTCGGTGTTTTGTTCAAAACCGGGATTATGCCAGGGATTGCGCATTTTACCCACGGGATTCGTCGTTAAAAGTTGACACTGGTATTTCTCCCTTTGAGGAAGTCTCAGTGACAGGTGCTGTGACGTGAACACCAGGCGGAACTAGTTTCTGAGGAAGTCCCAGTGACATTTGTTGTGACGTTAAAACCAGGCTGAGCTAGCTTGTGCAGAAAACATCTGTAGTGATCTTTCTGGGGACTGTATTTCATAAGGCTGAATGGAAAACATTGCCCGTTACAAAAACGACGTGTATGCGTTAACCTCCCACCGCTAGCTCGCGAATTCATATGACAGTTATATTTCATACAAGTCTTTGTAACCGGTGAAGGTTTATCTGCCCAATTAAGGTTAACATTAAGACCTAGCCCTAACTAGCGCGACAAATCAAAAAGATGTTGCCACAGTTGGAATGATACATGGCCCCAGCATCTCTGAATGCATTTTAAGCATCAAGGATATGTCATTGACAAATGGGCCATCAAAATATTACCCTTAAAATCCCTTTTAGGTGATATCTGTGTCATTGGTCTAGTTCAGTTCTGTTAGTCCAAACAATATAACTGGCTCCGTATCTTCGAAATGTTTTTTTTTCTGGTCGCAGATATTTTTTCGTCTTCAAATTTTCCAGTCCAGTTTCAAAATGAATCTAAAAAACTACTATCATTGCAATGGAGCCGATGCCAAATTGCGTTAGTAAAGTTAATTCAATCAAAACGTTGTGCTAAAAAATGTCGATCATTGCAAGATAGACGAAAAAATATGTTACATAATGTCGATAGCTAAGAACAATAACGTGCCTTAAGCTGGACAAAGCGAACCGTATTGAATAATTAAACACGGCATTTTGTGAGCAATTTGTGTGTATTCGTTCGCACATAACGACACTACGTTCTGGAAAAGATACCATATTCTATCGAAGATGTCAAACAGTTCACGCTTGTGCACTGAAGGCCGTCACCAGTGCAGACACAGCAGCGGTGGCGTAACTTCAAGCTTTCGGACCGCGTTTTGATTAGGACTGAACGCGTTATCTTGAACAGACCTCTGGGCATACCTCACGTGAGGGCCCCCTATACCGTCAGAGGTCAAATAATAACCCAATAACTGTGACTCGTGTGGCGGTCCGATGACGGCGATATGGCCTTTCGGACTCCGGGGTAGTCGGTTCGTGCCCCACTGGGTATGAATTACAGCACTGCAGCACGTGGGGTCAGATATCACCCTGCTGGCCTCGGCCGACGGTGCAGGCTGTCTGTGACCTCTGCAGTCGGCATCAGCACACCCTGACATCTTTACCTCTCGTCGGCAGTAAAAAAAAGGGATCGGGGCAGGGAGCATGGGTCCCAGGGGGGGGGGGATGAACGGGGCCGCAAACTCCCAACAAAAGCAAATTAAAACACAAACACATACATGTGTGCTCCTGGACGTGTGTGTCCCTAAAATGGCCTATTCCACCAACCGCAACAAGAAAATTGTGTCGTGCCTCTACCCTTGTGAAGGTCCCAGCTCACAGTGATCCCAGTCCGCCGGGGAAACCCACGGCGCCGAATTTCCGGTCGTTTCTTGCGGGCCCGAAATGCGACCGGAAATGCCTTCGCACAAAATTTACCAAACCGATCAAAACCACATTTTAGGGGGGGGGGGGGTTAGTACCACAAAACCCAGGAAAAACCAAAACGCCGTAGCTCCTTTAACAAAGAGAGAATGCCTGTTTTCCCATCTTCGAAAATGCGTCGGCTAATGCGTGACCGATATGGTGTTTAATATGGTTAATTTTGGTACTTATGGGAACACCCGTCCGTTTACTAGAATTTATTGAAGTTCAGTTGCCAGCATTATGAACGTTTTTAGGCAGGCCATGTGCCGGATGTAACTCATAACATCCGGATCTGAGCTCTGTGCGACTCTTCTCCAGATTTGAGAGATCGTCCGCATTATAAGCTCAGTGCGGGGCTAAGATGAACCCTAATTCTGCTCATGCCATGCATCCAGTGACGAAAAGTAGACCAAAATAATGGCAACGTCGATGAATTTGCTTGGAGACGCGTTTACGAAGATGTCATCAGCCCGCAAAAGAAACAAATGACGCATGCTTTATGCTTGCACTACTGTTTGCAACTGGAGGTGGCAGATTGGATTTCTTTCTTCCCGTAGTTGCGCACTGCGCCCTTTTCATGCACTGTGATGATTCTTTTCGCACTGTTTGTGGCATACAGCCTGAGCAGTTTCACTGACAGAAAGGCCGTGCTGAGCACCTCAGGACATTCCAGGACATTATGGCTCTGGAGAGATCCAAAAATCTTCCGAGGGAGAGGTGACTGTTCAGTGCACCCGCTTTGAAACGCGGAAAGGACCATTGGATTCCTCTTCTACTCTTAGATTTTTCCACGTACGTCCTCCACGTCTTAGGCTTAAGTTTCATTGTCAGTATGCCGAAAGACCCTCGAACTCTTCAAAAGAGAGCCCCTCCCCCCCATCTTCTGGGTCTGACTGTAACATGCAGCTGTGCTCTCAGCAAACCACAGGACATTCCTCAACAGCTGTTGATGTAACGTTCATCCGCGGCAGCCGGATACAGCGCTCGCTCGTGAATCTTTGCAGCGGTCATGCGGCAATTTATGGCCGCAGACGGGTTCTGCCGCTCCCTCTAGGATGGAAAGTGCAGTAGATCACGACTGGCTCGTTCGAAGCAGTCATCCATTCTCACCGTCTGGCGCAGTCGTTTGGTCTCTGTGTTAAAATCAGATCTGGCAGGGAGTCAGAAATCTCCGGAGCAAAACGCGATAACATTGATATCTGGGCTGATCCTATTCACAGATGATGCACTGCGGTGAGCGTTCGAAAGCGCAGCAAATCTACATGTCATGGCAATCGCGAGCTACCGTTAGTCCTTATATGTATATGTATATATGTGTATACATGTGAGTATCAATGTGCAAAACGTGTTTTTAGTAGGGTTTTTGAATTCATATTTCATACAAATCGACATCTTACAAAGCAAATCTGGACCAAAATCCGCTGTTTTCACAACATTCGATTTCAAATGAGGAAAGTCCGTTCTTCTGATGAATCCGCTGTTTTCACAACATTCCATTTAAATGAGGAAAGTCCATTCTTCTGGTGACCTTGACCCTGCGCAGACAGTGACCCGCGCATCCAAATGCATTTTGCGTGGCAGCCTTCGTCGGCCCGGGAAACAAGTGTGCGGCGTGACCCAAATACGTCATGCTCTTCCGCAGATCATGCGGCTGCTGACGCGCACGCGTATCCACCTGATGCCCAGCATGAACCCCGACGGTTGGCAGACCGCCACAGACTCGGTGAGTCATGCGCTGCCATGCGGTGTCCGTCGCGATGCAGGCGAATGGCAAATCGCCACCGGTGCGATAGCTGGCGTCACCAGCTCCAACGGGAGTGCAAGTGATTCCGTTTGACAGCAGGCGCCTCTTCTGTTTTCTGTTTGCGTTTCCCGGCAATCTAACGCCCTTGGCGGGGCTCCTTTGCGTCAAAGCTGAATCCGTGTGTGCAGCAGTCTTGCAGCTGCCGCTGAACTCCATGACCTTTAGCCATTTAATTCTGAACGATCTTTTTCGGTCGCGTTTCGTACGCGAGCTGAGCGAATGATGCTGAATTTGATTACTTTTTCGCAGGAACGGTTGGTCACTTATAGCTTACTGCTGACCTTAACGCCTTCCGCGCGCCACTCGATTTACAGAAATATATTTGGTGCTTCGAAGCACATCCTGATCAGGCGTTCTGGAACAAGCACCCTGCTGAAATCGCCATCACGGTCTAATGACGGTTACCGATGTTCCAACCCCAACCATCAACGGCTATCCGATCGTCATCACCAACGCATGTTGAACCGCGGGCCGCTAACCGACCAATAACGTCCCAGCGCGCCAGCTGACCCCCCTCCCGGCGTCCGCAGAGCAGCCAGGGCTACCTCACGGGCCGGTCCAACGCCAACGGCGTGGACCTGAACCGGGACTTCCCCGACCTGGACCGGCTGGTGTACCGGCTGGAGGAGGACGGCATCGACAAGAACAACCACCTGATGGACCTGGTGACTGGCCTGGATCATCTGGTGAGCGCCCGCGCCGTTGCGGGTCTGGAAGTCTGGCTGGACGAAGGGTTGTCCCTCCCTCCATCCCCCATGGGTTTTTTTTTTAATTGCCGGTGAACAACCTTCGTCGAGAGGCTGGAATTTTGAACAGTCGACGCGCATCTTTTATACTTTCTTTCTGTGAAACACTTTCTTCTGTGAGAAACACATTGCTGTGCAGAAGCGTTGGACGGGGACAGGAGGCAACTGCCCCCCCCCCCCAACCTCGGGCAACATTTAACATTATCCCAATGGCGTTGCACAGAAAGAAACGAGGTAAAAAAAAAACACGTTTGCCCCCATCTCCACAGAGGTTTCACCGCTCCTGTTGCTGCTGGCCGCAACGTGCTCACAATGGCGCTGGGGGGTGGGGGGATGTCGAGCGCGGTGTTCTGATCATCTTTGCACTTGCGAACCAACAAATGAGGTCTGAACGGAAGGCTCTGAACGGAGGGTCAAGCTGGCCACCGCACGGTCGTGTCGCACCGGCACGTGCATTGCTCGTCACAAAATCGGCCGCCACCTGGAGCTGCGCGATCAAGTGCGGCGCCCCGAGCCCGTGCGGCGGGCTACTCTGAGCATGGGTTTCAGTCCAAAACACCGCCTAAGCGAGCCATACGGATAGAATGTATCATAAATGTGCCGAAATATATCAAAAAGATACCATAAATGTACCAAACGGTACCAACAAGTTATCGTAACGATGTCCTTTTGGTGGCGTCACTTCGCCCCTCCTCCCTGGAACTGGGAAGTGTTCATTATTGATGTGGACTGCGAGACAAAAAATCCTTCGTTAAGACATTTTGGAATGAATTTTAAGCTTAAAAGCATGGCCTAAATGGTTGGATCAGGCTCAAATCGCGTCAACTTAGCTGAGAATTCCTGCCGCTACCCTGGGTGGATCTCGGTGACTTCCAGTAAGGTCATGGACAGCCGTTCACCATTCACCGCGTGCTATTGACTACTGCTTAACGCTCTCAAAGGCGTTTTGGCATCAACGATCGAACATTCTCCATGAATTCTTAAAAAGGCACAGAAGCTTACGAAATCCATCTCCGGGGAAGATTTGCGGAGCACTTGGCTCAAGTGGTTAAACTAGTGGCGAGCCTTGGAACTTCATCGAATAGAGGAGTCTAAAGGTTAATCGGCATCTAAATTAACGGAAAGACCCTAAGTGCCTCTTCCGGGTCTGAACTTGACGTTGACCCAGCTCTCAACGCCCTCCAGCCCGAGCGTTATTAACACCCGACTCCATACAGCTATGCTGAGTAGTCAGGCGAATGCCAGCGGTTGGCAGTGCAATGCGTCATCCAGCACAGAACAGGACAATCTTGCCCAAAACTGGACAAGATTGCAATGTAATGTCGCGGTACGACGCAATCATCAGCATCGCCAAAATTCGCCACCTTAATCGGCATTGCTTGTCTGCGGTGATTGTTCATTACCGAGGTGTTCATTACCGGAATACAACTCAGAGCAGAAGCGCTCGCAAGGAAGCAGTTTTAGGGGAATTTTTTTTTAGAATTTTAATAAAGAATAGAATGGAATTTTAATAAAGAATAGAAGAGGGAATTTTTAGGAGGCAGTTTTAGGGAGTCCCTCCCTTTGCACGGAAGAGGTCCCCTCTAGCCCAAAGTCGGGTCCCTCCGCGCACATCGCGGAGGGTTCCCTAATTTGGGTTGGTAGCTGTCCCCCAGCGTAGCGTGGAAGGATTTCCTGACTTTTCTTTTGAAGTCCCTCGAGCAAAGGGCATCATTATTAGGGTCCCTTTCTTCCAAGGGGCTGTTTGCTAGCTAAGGGGTCCTGCTGGAATGTGAAGGAGGACCCCTTTGCGAAGAAGGCCCTGCCGGCTTTCAGAGGGTCTCAGTCGTCCTGTGAAGTGCCCGCCTATGGGGCAGTACATAGGTCTCCTGCCGTCATGGTAAGGGCCCTTTACTAGCCTGTAAAAGGGTCCTGTGTCGCCCCTGCAGATGGCCCCCTGCGAGCCTGTAGACGGACCCCATTAAGAGGTCTTAAGCCAGCTTGTAAAGTGTTCCCTGTCGGCCCTGTTGTCATGCAAAGAGCCCGCTTAAGGCTTACGGACTTGCAGAAGGGCCCCTGACGGCCTGTAAAGGACCTCTGCAGGCTTGTAAAGAGTGACTGGTTAGCCTTTGAAGGGTCGTGCTAGCCTGTAAAGAGCTCGCCTACAGGCCTTCAGATGGCCTCCTGCTGACCCCTAAACGGGCCTCCTGCTACTGGCTGTACGGGCCAATGGCAAGCCCCGTTGACCTGTAGAAGGGCAATCTGCTGGCCTGTAAAGGGGCTCTCTGTTGACCTGTAAAGGAGCCCTCTCCCAGCCTGCAGAGAGGTCCCTGCGGGCCTGTAGAGATGGCCCTGTAAAGGGCTGGCCTCTAAAGGGGCCCCTGCATTTGTAGGAAAAAACTTTTCCAGCTGCCGGCCTGTAAAGGGTCTTACAGTACCCTGTAAAGTATCTTCAACTCGCACTACAGGCTCCTGTCCTCCTAAAGGGGCATCCGCTGACCTGTAAACAGCACGGGTCCCTTCTACAAACGATCGTGTTCTCTCTGCAACATGGGGGCCCCTGCTGACCTGGTAGGGGGATCACTGCTGGCTTATAAGGGACCCGTGCTGAGCTGTGAAGGAGGCATCCGCAGGCCTGTCCCGCTTTACAGGTCGTCATATCCGCGAACATCAGCACTGCGTTACATTCTGTAACAAAAATGAAATTGGTGTCCATAAATGCAGTTAAGAGCGAACAGTTTTCATTTAATTTCGTATTCCTGTGAGACGCGTTTTTTGTCGTTGCGTTCTTTTATGCATATGGTGTGATGCAAAACTCTCGCTGACCTTCAAGAGACCTTCAAGACCTTCAAGGCCATCTGAGTTGTGAAGGAAAGGGGAGCCTCTGCGGGCCTGTGGAGGTCACAACTTTAGAGGCCACCATATCCGAGTTGCGTGACATTCGATAACGTACTAAAACTGTTGTCCGTCAGCGTATGTGGGAGCAAATGGTTTTGATTAAGTTCCTCACTTTCGTGGGACATATATATATATATATATATATCCCACATATATATATATATACGTATGTATATACATACAATGCATGCTACCGAGCAGAGGGTCCCCTGAAGTAGGAGGTCCCCCTACCGAAGGCCTAGCCCCCCTCCTTAAGAAACTCCTGACTGTGCAGCTAATTGAAGGCATGAAACAAGAACTCCAGGACTAGGCCTTCCGATCTTATGAGTGCTGAATAGCTCTCATGGCCATATTTTCTGAAATCATAGTTAAGAAAAGATGAAGACTGGAAAGCATACGAAGAGCGCTACTTTGGTTAAAAATGCTGCGTCAGAGTGCAGTCTGCGAATATGGCCCGAGCAGATCTGGCGCGGTGCCGCATGTCTGATGGACGAAATAACAGTCATGATCACATTTCCAAAAGCAGACATCGAACGCATTTTTCATCAGAGAGAAGCCTCCTTAAACATCGTCGCACTCCTTTATTTTGCAGCGCTGACATCCCCCGCCTGACTGCCCGCGCAATGTCTCGGCCGTTTCACCCCGCTCAGTGCCAGCAGCCCCGCCAATTCAGCGCTCGCGCGGCTGCCGACCCGCCTGCCCGCACCCCGTCACACCGCGCCGGCAGTCCGATATGCGGCGTCGAACTCGACGCGATCGAGGGCTCTCAGCGGCCAGCTCAGGGGAGTCGTTCGAACGGTGGCGCCGGGCCCGATTGGCACGCTCAGGAGCGGCGCTGGAACGGTGGCAGTTGGGCGTGATCGCCCGGGCGCTGATGGTGTGCCGATGGCCAGCAATCGTTCGCCGCTGATTTGATGGGCAGGACGGATTTAAGCGGGGAACGCTTCCCGTGAGACTGCGAATGCCCGAGTCGAGTTAAAATGTTTCTAAAATAAGCCAGGCTTTGTTCACAGTTAACAGACGAGTTTATGTACTCGCGGTCAGAATTTCTGTGGTCTTTTTCTGTGATGTCTTAATTGCACGTGCTGTCAAAGCTGCAGTGCCTCTCTCGTGGCTTCGTGAAAGATTGACGACATTTTTCGAAAATCCAGCAAGTTTGCAGTTGTGGGTGTTTACCACTCTTCGCCACGAAGAGTGGTGCTCCTCCCTCGGTGACAAAGAGTACTGCCCCGTAACGTTAACAACAGTGGAAACTAATGTGTCTTGAAAAAAACTCCGTAGATTTTTAAATCGAATCCACCATATGCAGATATCCCTTTAAATTTTCTTGGCGATTTCCTGCTCAGCAGTACAGCTTTCCCATTCAGCTGAGGATCTAGGGTGGGACGGTGAATAAGGCAATTTTCCGCCCTGACTTTACGCTGTTAAACTGAAATACAGGGTTTTGTTATTCCATATAATGTAGAAAACAATTGAACAAAAAAATATACGCACATCAGTAAATACCAGTTTTGTTACATTAACACGTCTTCATGGAGGAATCAGCTCATTGGTAGCTAACCTTACCATTGGGTTTGCATCCAAAGCGATAAATACGATTCCGAGTCCGAATCCCTTTAGTCCGAGCCTACCTCCGATTCAGCGTCTCTCTGATGCGGTGATTTCAAATCTGAGTCCGAGTCATACCCCCCAAGAAAAATCGAGTCTGAGTCCGAAAAGAAAAGTCCTCAGTCTGAATCACACGCAAGGTCATGCATAAAAATGTCGGTTGTAAACCTGATTCTGCGACTTTAAGGTTTGAATCCGAATTCAAATCCAAGCCATGCAGGAAAGGGTTGCTGCCAAGTCCAAGCCGGGACGGGAAGGTCGCAGTCCAATTTTGAATCCAAGCCATGCACAGAAAGGTTGGTTTCAAGTCCGAGTCCGTGACGCGTAGGCCTAGGTCCGACTCCGAGTCCGAGTCACTCCTAAAAGACAAGGATATGTGAGTAGCGATCCATTAATGTCCCTTTATTGTTGCAGTGTCAAGTCATGCGAGATTTGAGGTGACAAATTACTGTTAAGCAGTAAGGATTGAATAGAACTAATGTTTTTCAGATAGCGGTCATGATAATGAGACTAAGATTAATGTTTCATGCTTAATATGTCATTCATATGCCGTAAGTAGTATAAATACACATCACTCATAAGATTTTCACGAGCGCGATCGGTTGTGAAACCAGGATCGGATATAGCACACCGTCGCAGGTGTAACACGCCACCTGAGAGCATAACAAGGACGCCATCTGGGAGTACAACACACGGCGCGCGAGGATAACACATCGCCGCGAGTATGACACACCGCCCACGAGTATAACACACCGCCCACGAGTATAACGCACCGCCCGCGAGTATAAAACACTACCCGCACCCCAATGTAACCATGTGACCTGCGAAAGAAATTGGGTCAGTGGGCTAATCAATGCGAGCAAACCGGGAATAAGGTTTTGTCAACAATACCTAAGCCACTGTCATGTGAGTGGTGTTGTCCACGTTATTGACGTTCATTAGTGCCATCCGTATCGCTGTCGTCAGGACCGTCAGCGACGCAAAAGGTGACAGGTATGTGCGTGCCATCTGAGGCGTCACATGACTGGGACGTCGCCGTCAATGAAATCATATAACGCAAGATAATGTTAAAACCCATGAGATGGCGTCAGAGAACGTCAAATGACGTAAGTCACGTCGTACAACCGCAGTGAAATTGAATCATGTCATATAACACCGGATGACATTAGTTGACGTCAGATGATGTCACTGACGTCCATGTCCGTAGCAGCCCATAAGGCATAAGGCGCTTCGCGGCGACCCTTCTGCCTTAGAATTTTTTTTTTTTAACAGCACCTGTACGGTGCTACTGACGAAAGATAGCTCCCGCCGCACTAACTTCGAGCGCGCCCCTGCAGTGGCGTTCCGCTTCGTGATCGGGCGCCGTTCTGACTTCAGCCGCAGCCGGAGACGGTGGCTCTGATGCGGTACATCGTCGACCAGCCGTTCGTGCTGTCGGCCAACATGCACGGCGGCGACCTGGTGGCCAACTACCCGTACGATGAGTCTCGCTCGGTCTCCCCGGCCGACTACTCGCGCTCTCCTGACGACAGCACCTTCAGGTGAGCTGTCCCCCGCTCTCCTGACGACAGCACCTTCAGGTGAGCTGTCTCCCGCTCTCCTGACGACAGCACCTTCAGGTGAGCTGTCTCCCGTTCTCCTGACGACAGCACCTTCAGGTGAGCTGTCTCCCGCTCTCCTGACGACAGCACCTTCAGGTGAGCTGTCTCCCGTTCTCCTGACCACAGCACCTTCAGGTGAGCTGTCTCCCGCTCTCCTGACCACAGCACCTTCAGGTGAGCTGTCTCCCGCTCTCCTGACCACAGCACCTTCAGGTGAGCTGTCTCCCGCTTCCCACAGCACCTTCAGGTGAGCTGTCTCCCGCCTCCTGACACAGCACCTTCAGGTGAGCTGTCTCCCGCTCTCCTGACCACAGCACCTTCAGGTGAGCTGTCTCCCGCTCTCCTGACCACAGCACCTCAGGGAGCTGCCCCTCCGACCACAGCACCTCTGTCCCCGTTCTCCTACACAGCACCTTAGGTGAGCTGTCTCCCGTTCTCCTGACCACAGCACCTTCAGGAGCTGCTCCCGACCACAGCACCTTCAGGTGAGCTGTCTCCCGCTCTCCTGACCACAGCACCTTCAGGTGAGCTGTCTCCCGCTCTCCTGACCACAGCACCTTCAGGTGAGCTGTCTCCCGTTCTCCTGACCACAGCACCTTCAGGTGAGCTGTCTCCCGACCACAGCACTTCAGGTGGCTGTCTCCCGACCACAGCACCTTCAGGTGAGCTGTCCCCGTCTCCTGACGACAGCACCTTCAGGTGAGCTGTCTCCCTCCACCCAGCCCTTCAGGCTGTCTCCGACCACAGCACCTTCAGGTGAGCTGTCTCCTACACAGACCTTCGGTGCTGCTCTGACCAAGCACCTTCAGGTGAGCTGTCTCCCGTTCTCCTGACCACAGCACCTTCAGGTGAGCTGTCTTCCGTTCTCCTGACCACAGCACTTTCAGGTGAGCTGTCTCCCGTTCTCCTGACCACAGCACCTTCAGGTACTGCCCGAACTACTCCCGTTCTTGAGACGAGCGTGTTGGAACGAGAAGCTTTTGAATCAGAGTAAACGACAAACGGAGATTGTTACTACTTCCGTTACCTCGTCAAACAAATGTTTACAATGGATTAGTATTTTGCTCCATGCATCGGACCAGATGGCGCTGCGGGATGTTTACCGAATCGTGCTGGTCCGTGATACAGGTCCATGGTCCGTGCCCCACAACCGGGTGACCTTTTGTTCTCCGGCGAAATGCAGGGACCATTCTCTGAGTCTAAGACAAAGTTCTGGCATCCGGACCCGGTGCCCGCCACGCGTCGGATTGGAATGTCAGGCTCCTTATCCGCCGGGTCACAGGAGAGGCAACAGATGACTGTACCTCCAACTGGGGGCCAGCCACTTGACACTTGACCCAGAGTGCCCTCGGGCCTTGATTTGGGCCGACTGCCAGATGGACTGAGACTTCCGAGACTACTCACTGACCTGGCTGCTGGCCATCAAAGGCTCCGGAGCGCCATCCACTTGGGGATGCGATGCTGATATCGGACCACTCTGACACAGTCGCCAACATGCTCCGACTCAAGACAAGAGCAGCGGGGAGGACGAAAGGGCAAGCGATATCGAGGATATTTTATATCTAAATACATACACGCACTCACACACACACCTACACACACACATATGTATATACATATATATGGCGATATTTTCGTGCAGCGTCATGTTCTACTATATAACTGATGTTCAGTTATAAAAAAGATCAAGGGCAGTAGTCCAAGCGTTCTCCCCGTTCTGGCACCCATGTCTGAGCGCGTTCTAAAGCAGCGGCCACGCTCGTCTGCCCGTCACCACAGAGCGACATCCCTGCCTCCCTTCGCTCCTCGGGAACGGCACTCTGACGGCGCGGCCTCACTCTGAGAAACCTGGCCTTCGTACACGCTCGGAGTACAGTCCACCCAGCGGCGGGTCGCGGCGTCACAGGTCACAGGTCACAGGCCCGTGCCACAGGCCACAAGGGCAGATCGCTGGCATAGCCATGCCACACTCACAAACTGCAGACCGCAGGTAACATTTCGCAGCCCACAGGTCGCCTTTACGGGCACATTGTCGCAGTGTGATAATTCAGGGCTGCAGGTCGCTGTCACAGTTCGGATGCCAGCGGTCGCGGCGCCATAGCGTCACGGTCGCAGGCGACAGGTCAAGGTTCCAGGTCACAGCCGACACAAGTCGTAGGTAATAGGCCAGATGTCACAGCGTCACAGCTGCGGGTCGCAGACGCTCATAACATGCCACAATCAAAGGTCACGGTCACAAGTCACAGGCCACAGCTAAACGTCGCGGTCACCGTCCACAGACCACAGGACACATAAGTCAAAGGCCACTGTGGCCTGTGACCTGCAGAGGTCACAACCAAAGGTTACGGTCACACACCACAGGTGACAGGTCACAGTGCTCCGTCGGGTCACAGTATGACCAGACCCGGCCCTTTCCAGGAGTTTGGCCCTGGCGTACGCCGAGGCGCACGCGCGCATGGCCGACCCTGCCACCCCTGGCTGCTCGGGCTCCAGTAACTTCTCCTGCCAGCACGGCATCACTAACGGCGCCGCCTGGTACACCGTGGCCGGAGGTGAGGTGCCGGTGTCAGTTGGCGTTCGGACCGATAGGCCTCAGGTTCGATTCCCACCAAAGGCGCAAAACGTTTGGGTCGGAGCACTATGCCAGTGGGGGGGGGGGGACTTTGACATAATTGTGGTACTGGGAGGGCGGGAGTCGAAATGCGATCTTTTCGTCAGCGTCCATGTGGCTTCGGTGCTTAACGTAGGTCCCATGCTAAAATTATGACGCAGAGGGGCATAGGCACATCCAAGGGAGAGGAAGAAGGGGGGGGGACATTGTGAGGGTAGGCAAACCCGGTCCCTTGATCAGAAGACGTGGGAACGAAATCGCGGGTGAAACCCGGAATGTTAATTGGAGACGCATGCCCCTAGAATGATGTAAAGCGATGTCCCTGGATATATCGGTAGCTCGAGGTCGCGATGCTGAATGCTCTGGTAAGCTAGCTGAGTCCTCCAGCACTGCCGATGTCGTCATAGCATCCCTCCATCCCTCGTCATGTCCTCCCTCCGTGGCGCCCACGGTTATTCCCCCCCCCCGCCGCAGGCATGCAGGACTTCAACTACCTGGCCTCGAACGACTTCGAGATCACGCTGGAGCTGGGCTGCGACAAGTACCCGCCGGCGTCGCGGCTGCAGCAGGAGTGGGAGGACAACCTGCCGGCCCTGCTCAACTTCATCTGGCAGGTCAGCTGACGCGCCGCCGCGAATCAAGACCGGTGTCTTGCGCTGCCGACCGCGCAGCCGTCGGAGGCGAGGAACATGGTCACTGACCATCCCAGAAAGTGGTTCCATCTGCCTAACGTGCGCTATCTAGGATTTCATTCCGTTCAGAGTCATAGACAAAAGTTCTTTCCCGTTTCGAAACAGTCAATGTTCCTGTGTTTTTCTGCTTGAATTGCTCATCCGTTACACGTTGGACGGAGGTGAACTTGTGTTTTGAGAATGACGCTCATCGTCTGCTTTCCAACAACACGCTGCGTCTACTTTCAAGCGTCGCTTTTTATTCCGCTTTCTTGCGCTGCGACATCAAAATGTCGACATCGCTGACATCATAAATGCGACATCGTTGTGACATTCTAAGTCACATGTCAGACCACATTTCCTGGTATAAATGTTTCAGGTGAGACCAAAAAACTAATTGAACCCAAAAACGTCACTCAGATTGTCTCATATCCGTCGTCCTACCACCTACCGCGGCCCTCCCTCGCCTAAAGTCGAAGTCATCCTCCGGTAACCTTCAGATAACCCCTTCTGCCTCAGGTGCACACTGGGGTCAAGGGCACGATCAAGGACGCACGGACGGGCGAGCCGATAGGCGGAGCCACTGTCCACGTGCGCAACGTCACCGAGGTCAACTCCACCCTGACCCGGAACCGGGAGATCGACCACGACGTGACGTCATGTGAGTAGAGTCGACTGGCGGACATCGTGTGACGTTCTGCGGTGTGTTTGGTAGGCATTTATATTCTTTATGTTGGCATACATCAAAGTTCGTGATCTTTCAACATTAACCCGCCCCCGACTGGGGGGAGCAGTTGACCGCATTTGCGTATCAGCATTTGCGGGCCTTTACTTGTGCACTGGTGTCCTTACCTATGCGTTATTAGTCACAGACCTTGAGATTCAGGCCATTTCTCGGTCTCATGCAGTCGGCCATGAGAAAACATATATAGGACGTAAATTGCTTACATATTATCTAAAACTAAAAAATGGGACCAGTTTTGAGCTCTACTCGTCACAAGCTTTCCAACGGTGTGCTTATTTTTTTACCGTGCGACCAACCGTTCGTGAGTTAGAGGGGGGCGGCCAACTGCCCTTCCCCCTCAGTCGGGCATGATCGTAACTGACCGACGGTTGTGCCCGGGTTAAGTCATACGAGAAGAAAACAGATAGAACACAAGTTTATGCCAGGCAAATGAGAAACAAATATATCAACACTCACACGCACACGCGCTCCATACAAACATATCTACTGTCTCCTATTTAAAGAATATTTGAAAGGTCTGGCAGGTTTTGGTAGGTTTGGTCGGCAGGTTTGGTAGGTTTGGTTGGATCCTTGTCGCCGTATTGTAAGGTTCCGGGCTGCTACGCTGTTGTTTATTCCTAAACGTAACCGGTGGACGATGCTGCTGTAATGGCTCACGCAAGACTCTCCACCAAGCATGGAGCAATTTTAGGATCACTACTCCGACGAGGAGGACAGTCGGAGGGAGTATTTTGCTGTGACTCATGGCAATTCATGAGCAAAATTAGTAACCATCGTGTGAAAGCATTTTCGTCAATGACAACCAAACATACTTTTCTGACCGCTGGCAATTTTTCAGTCCGCGACGGCGACTACTACCGCCTGCTGACCCCTGGACTGTACGAGGTCACGGTCACAGCCCCGGGCTACGTCGCCAAGACCCAGCGCGTACACGTTGTCAACCCTGGTCACTCAGAGGCGGTCGTTGTCAACTTCTCACTTGATGTCGACACCAGCGCCAAGAGCCAGAGCGGCAACATGATGAACTACGAGGTGGGCCATTGTAATGTACTGAAAGGGCGAACGAATGTCGGGTTCTTTATCAATGTGGTTCACATCGATTATCTTTATCGTACATTAGCACTGCTAAGATAGGTATCTAGAAAGTAATTATAACGGTTTCTGGCGTGAAATTTAAAGTTCGCAGATATATTTCTGTAGCATAAAAATCACGTCAGAAACTGCTATAATTGCTTCCTTGATATATTTCTGTAACATAAAAGTCTGTCGTCGGCAGGCGTATTATATTTGCGTTGCCCTTCTTCGCATCCCCCTATTTTTCTCCGGTTTCTTGACGAGCGAGTGAAGCGTTTTTTTTTTTACTGTTTTCTCTGAGGGGTGCCGCAGTCTAGTGACACAATGAATAGAGTAGACGGAGGAGCGTAATCGACGCAAAACACAACGGGGATGCATTTCACCGGCCCATTATTCCGTTGCGCTCCGTCGGTGGAAACAACAAACTTCATGTACTCAGCTGTGTACCATCCTTAGAGTTTCGGCCTATCCTTTCTCAACAAGATGACAACTTATGACAGTCAAGGATGGAACGTTTCGAAAACGATGGGAGGGGGCAAATGAGGTTTTGGAGCCCGTTCTTCCCAGTCAACGCCCTAGGACCAATGTGAAATCTCTGCAATGCTTTGGGGGCGGAGCACGCATCCATCCAAAGCTTACAGTTCCATCCTTGAGAGCGGTAAATGACACGTTTTTGCAGCTGCGCTGGATAAAATCTAATCCACAATACAAAAACGCAGGAAGGTCTAGCCCGATTAGCAGAGATCGGAGGGTAACAAGCAGCCTGACTGGTGTTGTCTATCTCTCTCGCACTTTAAGCCGGCACCGCCTGGCGTGTTTTTGTACCCGCAACCGCCTGAGGGGTGTGAAAAAGAGTACCCCTATTTTCCCAAGATCTAATGGGGGCGTTGGAACCGGGGGTCAGGTTGGCAGCTGCCTCCCAACTTTGGGCAACATTTAACATTAACCTTATGACGCTGCATGAAAAGAATCGAGATAAAAATTACGTTTGCCCTCCCCATCTCCACAGAGGTTCTACCGCTTCTTTAATTCAGAAAATACTATGTAAGCCCTGGTCACATGGCTGATGACGTCACAGACCACGTAAAACGCATGATACGACATCAGAACAACTGACAGCGGTTTGTACGGCATGTCATCGACCATACTAGTCTTGGAGCCTTCAACTCGGCTTTAAAAAAAAAAATCACGATCTTCTGCATCACAAGCATGCCAAAATCGTAAAAAATTGTCGGGTCAAGGTCATCCTAGTCAGGCGAAATATTGGTCTTACTTTACATGCCAAAAATCGATACTTTCTCGTACCTGTTTTGGTCCACGTGACAAAAATTACGGAAGTGAAACCTTCTCAAGATCAGTTTTGCATTGCATGTTTTTCATCCATTCATTACCTGGAATGGATGAAGTCAGATAAGACAGATAAGTCAGCACTGCTCTTCCTGACAAAGAGCGTTTATCACTCCCTGGGGTTCTTCACGGAGTCAAGAGCAGAAATAAAACGATATTTCGTGATAATTAAATTTATTCTGTCTGCTCTTCATAGGGTCAAGGACGAGCCAGGTCTTGGTAGTCATTTTTCATTTTCTGATCATGAACAATAATTACTGTCTGCGGCTACTGAACGGTCTTCCACAGACAATGTCGTATTTTCTTTCGTTTCGACATCGTCGTATGACGTGACCTGACACGACCTCATGTTGCATTTGGTGAACCTTGCTAAGAGACAGATATAGATTTGCTTGCCTGGCTTGAATGATGGGAAGGTCAGCGCCAGCCACTTCTGTCACCCACAATGCAAATCAGTCCAACTGTCATCATGCATGTGACCTGGCATGACCTCTAATGGTGACGTGTCACGGTTGTATATCCTTTTGGGGACCGTGTGCTATGTAACTTCAAATAATCCACGCATTATATTCGCGAATTTTTCGAAAAAACGAAGCATGTTCGCGCACCGCCTGAAGAGACCAAAACATGCATGCAAGGGTTGACTTATGGCGTCATATCTTCATGACCTGGCCTAACATGGGAATATCCTCTTGCACACGTAGTCTCGCAGATGCCCTTGCATTATACGAACAATGCTGCACGTCCAATGCGGCTTCAAATTCAGAAACGAACATAGTAGGGTGACCGACTGACATCTGTTACGCTGAATCGATAGTAGAATGATGCCTTACATGCAGGGACCACCAGAACCCTCCTCAGTCTCACCGTGTGCGTCCATTCACATGTTCATTTTTCCTAATTACCTCTGCGTCTGGACCTGTCACTGCACAAATGGCAGACAACTCACATCCACCCTGCGGGGATCCTGCCTCACGCGCGGCTCCCTCCTGTGGGGCGACCGCCCTGATTGCGGGGGGGAGCAGATGCCCCTACTGATTGCGGGCGGCGTGGGCGGCCTCACCACCTGTGGACCTCCTACGTAGAGGTGCCCGGCCACACGACGCGCGTGCCTGGGTGGTCGCTCACCGGCCGCCCGCGCGCTACCACCGCGGGCCGACCACACAGACGCCGCCGGCCGGGTCCATTGCGGGGCGCGGGGGAGGCCATGTCACCACGTCCACTTTTACGCACTCAAAAAATACAATTCTGCGGTTCCTCCAGAAATAAATAGTACATATTTCATGTAAATCTGCGAATGATTGGAGAGTAATGACGATACCTGTGTGAGGACTGCACGGGTAAGTCCAAGTGAATGCTCCCTACCTCCCCTCTGCGGACCTCCCTACCGCGGCGTTCCTGGACCACCCAGCGCTTCTGCCTCCAATTGGGCGGAGCCAGCGATCATTTCACGGGCAGGAATAAGTCGGGGGAGCTTCAGGCGACTAGTGTAGTCTCCCCTGTGCGTACTGCGTACTGTGTGGGCCCGGTGGTCAGCGGATGGAGGGAGCTAGACTGGCCCGATTTTTCCATTTATATGCATGAGTGAAAGTTACATGTAAATCTGGATCACGCACTTCATGGCCGTGGCGTTGCCTGTAAGGACCGGGATTAAGAACAGTTTGCAATTTGTGGCCCCACTAATTTTGGGAAAGTTCCGCTTGTTATATCGCAAAGATTCCCCTCGGACTTTGTCCGTGCTCTCCTCCCCCATGTCCAGAGTTTCTAAGCCCACGACAGGGCTGGGTGTATCGGATGCGCTAGGAGCAGGACATGAAGAGGGCATTTGGCACGCCCACAGTCTCACCCTCACCAAGCCACGTTTCGATGTCTTTCCTCGTCTTTGTTTCATGCTTACAACATTTGCATATTTCATACATATTTCATGCGGACATGTTTGCTATTTTACTATTTACTATACATACGTATTTACTTTTTTACTATTTATTATACATACATATTTACTTTTTTACTATTTAATATACATACACATTTACTATTTCTATTTCATACCTACATACAACACCCATCACAACTCGACGTAAATGATTTACCCTGTTTCAGAACGAAGTCGACTTGAACAACAACGCTCCCAACACACAAGAGGTCGACCCCAGCGCGGGTCGACTAGAGGCCATCCGTCGCAGCTGGATCAACTCGCTGTATGGCAGCGGACGATTCTACTGAAATCTGGCAAGAGCCAGTGGACTCTACCGAACCCGCGGCACGAAACCCGTAGACTCTACCGTCACCATCTAAGAACATTTTGTAAACGTCAGGAATGTTAGGACTAGCGCAAGGCTATTTAACCGACTAGCCCAGTACTTCAGAATAAAGCGGAACGTTTCGCTGGAATTGGAAAAATGGGATTCATGGATTCGCTGGTAACAAATCTGCTTCAGTCTGCGGCAATGTAAACCGCGCAATCTTTCCACTGCGCGGTTTCGGGTGAAGTGTTGCCTCGGTCCAAGTCAGATGTAAAACATGAACATCTCTGTATGTCGAAACTGACTATGAACATTTCTCTTGTATTCAAGACATCCTGCCACATTGAACAAAGCTAACTGTACAAGCCGAGGAACAAATGCAACATTCCTTCGCAGTCGCGGGGTCAGGTGTGTTTTTTTAACAGGGAACGTCTGTGCTCGAGCACATTTGTCGCTCAGACTCGCGCTTTATATTCAGACCTCGCCCATTCGTGTGAGGAAGGTATTCTTTTATGGATTTCGGCTCCAGCTTGGTTCGGAGTTTCTCTCCTCTTTATTTGTCCTTAAATTGTTTGATGAAATCCGGTAAAATTTCGCGAAACAACAGCAGCAGTGTTCTGTTTAAGTACTATATGAACGGGTTTCTCGTACCCTATTGTAGCGTTCTACGGAAGGATGTCATGCGATGTTACGGACTGCTCTCTGAGCGAAACTAGAACGTGCTCTGCCTGGAACTCCCGCCGTTCAAAACTACGACAACGCTCTGCGCATATCGCTATGAGCGTGAATTCGCGACCGCCACGAAATCCCATGCGTCGACATATACCTCAATAAGCCCCCGCGGTATGTTGCCAGTGCCACGCAGGAAAAGTTTTAAGACGCTGGACACTACGCAGCACACGATATCAATGTTCGATGTTTCGGCGTTCAGTGTCTGCTCGACGTCTACCCCCACTCCGCTCTCTGTGTTAAGCCCTTCCTCCGACCAAGGCCGTGTGTCCGCGTGGGAACGGTGAAGTACCGGATATTAGACATCGGACACTGGCTGACTGAAAGTTCCTACTCCACGGAGAACTCCAGAATTAATCAGGCAGTAAATGAGTCAGCGCGTTCAGGCCAAATGGACCTAGCGACTTTATTTCTTTCATGTCAGTAAATGGAAAAGTGTGAAAGGGAAACATGTAAGTCTCCGAAGGGTGGCGCTAGCGCATAATACTAATAGTTTCGTAGATTTCGTACGATATGCCTACGTGTTTTCTTCTCGCACGCCGTATAAGACCATCTGCAAATACTGCTGACTGCGACTGATGTTTAAATATTCACAGGCCGTTATCCCGGGACAATCTACCGTTATATATTTCCGGGCACGGACCTAAATTCCTAAACGAAATGTTGGAAAGCTTTCGTTTGGGCGAGTCCTCATATTGTAGATGTACAGATCGAATAGAATAGACATATTTTTAACGGTATTTGCAGTTATGGGATGTTTGGAACGTCTTGTTCGCTGGTAACATTTTTCGCACTATCTGTGAATTTACCTTGCTCGCAAAACGTCGCCACTTTCGATTCGGTTATGCTGCAAAACCATCCCCTTTCCGCACGGGACGGGGAGGGGGATGTTAGGGGGTGTGACACACCCATCACACCAATCCTGTTGTGAGGGGTGCGTCACAACAGGCTTGGTGGTTAGCATTACATTTCTCGGCCTTGCATGTACAGAAACGCAATGCAAAGCTCTTCGCCGACCGTCCGCCCCAGCTCTGAATCGATGGCGGAGCTCTTCCTCGCTCGGGCAAGGAAAGCTCCAAAACAGGTACACCAGCTCGCGAAACCAGGGCCAGGCCGTGTTGCCCTCAAGGCCGAACTTTCTGGTCCCGGACAAAAAGGTGTACCTCTCTTTCGCAGTTATCACGGGTATCAGATGGAGTTTGTGTGGTGTCACGTGTAACCACAGGTTTGCGGCGCCGGTGGTTTCAAACCCGTCATTTCTGCGCACCAACACCTCCTAATCTCTTCACTCCGTGACCCTGATATCGTCATTTCCTGGTTGTGATCAGTGTACGAGAGTTGCGGTTCGGATTGATGTGTTGCCGTTGTCATGACAGCGTCTACTCAGCCCTATATTTTGAATGAGGGAAATTTCTATGGAAAAGACTTGCGGCCAGTGAAAACTCCCTTTGAATCATGGTGGCATTGGTGACGCTGCGAATTCGCCACACCCGTTAGTTGATATGCTACTTAGTCATCTACCGAAAATCTGCGTTGAAATAAACAATCCTTAACGTCGTAAAATGCTTAACTGTTTGTAATGGTTCATGCCTAAAATGCCCAAGTAATTGTGGGCAGATTCCATTTATCATACGGGAAAGCACTGGGTGGTTTTCCCGGTTGGTCTAGCTGCTCATCTGAACCACGTATATTGGGATTTCATTGGTCAACACCGATAGAATAACTGTGATAAAGTAGCCCGCGTATGACGCCCTTTTCAACATCTGATAATTTCCCTGCAAAAGCCCATGAGCGGCACGTTTTATTCAAACAACATTGTTAGTATTAGGCAAAGACATTGCCGTTTATCAATGGAACGGACAGGGTAGTGCTACGTATACTCACTGTGCACGTCCACCTTTAGTATATCAGACGGATACAATTGATAGTCCTGGTTCTGCGCTTCAGAGCACACCAGAGTAATACTGGCGGTTACAGACTTTTCGAGTGTCGTCAGTAGCATCTGGAGACGCTTTACAATGTAAGACCAGCCATGCATGAGCTGTTGCCGTCACACGTCAGTAGTTGAGCTTCCCTCGTCAGCGGCCCAAGGAGCTTTTACGTACGTGATTCACGAAATCCCTGCCGTTAGAGTACGGTGATCCTATCTGACGCATTTTGGACTGAAGTCTTTTCGCGTTCCTGAACGGCAAATATTGGCAACTGCTTTTTCCAGAATTGTGCATATCATGTAAAGTAAAAAAAAATCATTGCGCCAGGTTTTTAACTACAGTAATGGAGTTTCGAAGGGAATCCGCAAAGTTTGTGATCAATTCTGGTTGCAATATTTATAAGGAAAAACGTGTTCGCATGTGCAAGTTGCTGATTTTAACACCACACAGACCGCCGTGTTCGTCTCAGATTTCGTGTCGTGTTAAACGATTCGGCTATCACACCCTTTTCGGAACAATAAAATGAGCAAAACCGAGTGCGTTTTTCTCTTAACATTCCATGAAATACCACAATGAAACTGGAATTAGCCTGTGAGCTGCTTGGGACATTTCCTGATCCTCCTTTTTTCGACATAATTTCTGAACGACAAACGCCATCGGTCTCAAATTGTCTGCAGCCCTCTCCGAACAACACAGCTACTTTTGGTAAAAATAGTAAAAGGGGTCGACGTAGGGTGGGTCGTATGACGTCATTCAGACACTGGTGAGAGAGGGACTGACTGCTCGTTCTCTTGAAGTCTGCGTTTGTGTCTGCCTGCGTTTTGAAGGTTTTTTCGTGATTTGCTGTGAGGTGCGGAACAAACTTGGTGCCAGATTTTGCGTTACGGCACTCGTAATGGCCTAGCCTGGGTTACAAATTCATGTACTCCTTGACCTCTTGAGCGAAGCCGGCGTTTCCAGTCTACTTACGACGCAGAGGTGCTACTAAAGTATGATCTTTTGGGACTTCCGCGTTTTTTTCTGAAATTAACACAGCAACAGTCTCCACACAAGGTATGTAACGACATCTTACATAGCATAAACGTTGTTTTAATGTCGAATCAGGAACAAAAGACGAAGCAGTCATGCCACCTTGCTGGAATCAAAATATTCAGTAAATGTTACGCCGGTGGCTTGAGTAACGTAATGTTCTCATTCCAATGAATGTAAAGTTTTTTTTTCCGGCCACGGTGCCGTGAGCGGCTTCATACGGCCGGGAGCGCTGGAGCGCCGTCGCTACCGCCGCTAGGGGAAGTGAAAGACGCGACCAGTATGACCACGAGAGGGGGGTGGGGCAACGGCGGTGTCCCGGCAATGCGGCCGCCAGACGGTGTCCGCGATGGAATCCCGGCCATCGAGGCACTCCGCACCGTGGCTTCTTTGGGGTAGGTCATGTGTGTATCGGGCCAAAGAGGGTCTCGAGATTTTGGGGTTGGGTTCCCCTGCGTAAATGTAGGCACTGCGATTGTGAGTGTTAGAATCGAACGTTTCGCTTTGAATGTTAAGGTAGGTTGCACATTTCTTTAGCTGTAATTTGTTGTAATTTGTGAATATATGGGATCCAAGAGATCAGTTATCTTTTCTCCTCGTGCGGATTGCCGAGGCTGTCCTACGGTGAAAGAACATTCATTCCCTACCCCGGCTGCGAGTAACTACCGCGTGGCAGGCTGTTAAAGAATAAATGTTGCTACACCCGGTGGTGACGTCTGTCGATTAAGACCCTCCGCCTTCTAACACGCCTGGCCAGCGAGTGACAAGGGGGTCCGTGGATACCTGAGGTATACCTTTCACATTAATGTATCTGGCAAATATCTCCCTAGTGCTACATCAAGTGGTTCTCACGACGTCTGCTTCATGCCTTACATGCATTAACGCGCATTTCGATTTTCAGGCCATGTTTACACTTTCGTATTTGTTCTTTCTTTTTTATGTGTCCTCAGAAAGGCCATCGAAGACTGAAAGCGGAAAGCACAAGGTCATGCAGGTCATTTACGACCAATGAGGCCACCAATGATCCCATGTCGCCTTCGCAGAGTGCGGCTTTCCTTATTTCCGGGACAGAGGCAGTTTCAGTGACAAAGTATTGGACCATTGTCATAACCACCATTATCGTCATACTCATCGCGTTTTAATGCAATGCAGCATGGTCCGACACTGTATCAGCTCCAATAAACAGTCTTAGGCGTAGTGCGGGATTTCAGGGCAAAAGAAAATTTTACTGTAAACTCGACTGACGTACTCTGCCATCGGTGTCCTGCAGTCTGTCTGTCCACGTATGTTGACTTCTGTGCGATCGATGTGTGCTCCATCCCGTGGCCCGTGGTGGCCAACTAATGTAATCAGCCGAAGCGACGAAGCTGGGAGGCCCTTCGTGGGTGTAACAGAAAATCACTGTCGCATTGCCTACGGCCAAATCAAAGATAAGGTCTACTCAAAGGAGAAGACGTCGTGCCGTTATACCGGGGCAACATTACGAAATTTAGTCCGCAGTTACGACAAAAATTTCAGCGGTCGAGCGTCTTCGCTGCGAGCTGCCTGCAAACCCAGCAACTGGCGGCCGGGCAGCCGTCGTCTTAGATGGTCCTGTCCTGGACCGGAAACCCAGGTTCAAAGCTGATTTAGCCCTCGCGTTTCGTCGTCCCCGCATCTACCGGCGTAAAAGACTGGCTGTGCCCAGTGACACCTTGAACTTGTGGTTTCCGCTGTGGTGCCCACTCTGCCCGTTATTGGTCCGCTTTATTCCTGCATTACCTTCGCAATGTTCCAAGCCAATGGTAACGTTGATGCCAGCCAAGGGTCGCTTTCAAAGGTTCCGTGGGCGATTTTTCAAAGGTGACTTTTTTGGTGGATGGCATGTGTTTGGGCGAGGTATCGTGCGTGACATTTCAAACGCTGTCATGGAAAGAGCAATTCACTATTCGGGATTATGATCCGTGTAAAAAGACGCACCAAACCACTAAAATACTCATAAGCCAAAAACAAAACATGAGGCAATCACAGCGCATCGACGACACCTGTTTTCCATTGGCAGGATATTTATGGTGGTGACGCCTCCTGTATTAAAGGCTGCGTCCGTTATCCGTCTGCGGTGGTATATGGAGCGCTGACGCCTTTCGTGCTGCTGGCGTCCACTTGCTGTCGGTGATGGTAATGGTGGTGGCACCTCTCGTGTTTGCGCCCGGTCCCGCTGCCCCTTGGTGTTGGCAACAGTGGTGGTGACGCCTACTGTGTTGTTTTGTTGGTCCGTTATCCGTTGGTGCTGTCAAAGGGAGTCGTCCCGCATCCTGTGTCGTCGCCCGGGTCCCCTTGCCGTTGGTGTTGATGGTGATGGTGGTGACGCCTCTGGTGCCCCTGCCCTGGTCCGTTAGCCGTTGGTGTTGGCGATGATGATGATGACGCCTTCCGTGTTGCTGCCCGGGTCCGTTAGCCGTTGGTGCTGGCGATGATGATGATGACGCCTTCCGTGTTGCTGCCCGAGTCCGTTAGCCGTTGGTGTTGGTGATGACGGTGGTGACGCCTCCCATGTTGTTGTCGGCGTCCAGGTTGTTGTTGTTGCTGTAGCTGGTGCTCGGCGCCGTGTTGGTGATGCTTGACGTCACCGGGTTGGTGTTGGTGCTGGTGACCGTGCTGGGCGGCGGCGCGGCCGCGGGGGGCGAGCCTCTTCTGGAATGGGAGTCACGTGACAGCCGGTAATACGGTCTGTTGGGGCCATGCGACACAGGGGATGGAGCTGACTGTTCGCGAGCGCACGGTTGCCGGGCCTGGGTGTAGCCAGGGCTTTGCCAAGAAGAGGACCAATACAAACCTGATTCCCTCAAAACTGAAACGTCCTCGGATTTCGTCTACTTCATTTTCGAGTACCGGAACTTTACATTCATTTTAATTTTTGTTGCACAAAAAACGTTAAAAGTTCAAACCCCAAGTGGGACCATGGCTCCCCCCTGACCCCGTCCTCGGCTATGCGTGCAGAGGACATGAAGCCTACAGTAGAAAGTGACGTGAGGCACCTGCGGGCTGGAAACCTGGCTCGACGTCACGGCACGAGGCGGTTGGATTAGTGTTGCTCGGAGTCGATGTGGGACTCTGCATGCATGTGGACGCGAGATTTCGGAATGGTGAGCAGTGAACGAGGCTCGCATCCGGGGAGAGAGAGGGGCTTAGGGTGAGTGTCCTCCAGGAGTGGAGACATGCTCAAATAAGTGGTGTTGCGTGGAATAGCTTCAGATCCATTCGTTCCATGCATCGCTACAAGGCTTATGTTATATTTCGGGATTGCTGGTGTTGCATTGGAAACACAAAAGTGCAGGTGGTTCCATTCCTTGCGCCCTCTTTCTCAATTTCTTTGATTTTTAAAAAAATCTTAAATCTGACAGAAAGGTTAGACGCAGAGACGCCACGCATTCCTTTCATTAGCGAGTCCTAACTTTACCGAAACCTAAGGAAAAAGTTCTGTTCTGTTAAATACCATAAACATCGAACAAAATCATTCAGTTCTGCGTCTAAACCAAGGACCAGCCGCCACCAAGAATACCTTATCATGTCGCTTAGGACACCTGTGAAAAACAAAAAAAAATAAAAAATAAAAAAAAACGCCGCGGCAGACTCACGAGATGTAGACGCTGTTCGGGGTGCTGGATTGGGAGCTGGCCTGCGCCGGCGCCGGGCCGAGGTCGCTGACCAGCACCCAGCTGCTGGCGCCCAGCAGCGGCAGCCCGGCCAGCAGAGGCGACAGCAGCAGCGCCAGCAACACGGCGCCGGACCGGCCGGCGGCAACGGTGGCGCCGCCAAGCGGCGGCGGCCCGCACTGACACAGCGTCCGGTGAGAGATTCGGACCTGGCGGCCCGCCGGAGGAAGCGTAGGTGTATGAACTGGAGATCATCAAATTCGCATTGCCAAGGACGTTTATCTCAATACTGGAGTATTTCCATCGATATTCTACAATGATAACAATAATAATAGCACGTAAAAAAATGAGCTACGTAATCTCAGTACGCACATCAGACCCGTTTTCTACGTTAACAATGACGTTTCGATGATAGGGTAAAGATACCACCTGATGATCTGTTTAAGTCACTGATAGGTAAATGCTAAAAGCCAAATCTCTCTTTACACAGAAAGCATCATTTTACCTCGTGTACAACATCTTCATCGACATCTTTATCTTGGGGCTTGGACCCATTTTCTTCCGCGGAAGAATGCTGCCCAGGCACCCGGTGCCGTGCTACCTTGGAGGCCTTAAGATCAGAAGTCCGCTGACCGCCAAAAGCTGGCCTGTTGCCGGCCGCCATCTTGCCTCCGACTTGCGGCCTCTTGAACAAGACTTCTTTTGTTCGTGGTCTCTGGTGTTTCTGCTGTTTCCGTCTACCGTGTCCATAAGGGTGACTGGGCCTCCGTCTTCTGGTGGGATGCCTCCTGTAGGTGAAGTACGTCCCTTTTGACATGAGACAGTCCTCATGTTCGCGTGTGCCGCGAAACAACTGAGAATAAAATAATTCACAAGTCGTCGATTGCCGCTTAAACAGCTCTGAACGGTGCGTGTGTAAAACATGCTTACTGCCCTGTGTGGATGTCTTAGTCGCTGGTCCGGAAATAGAGAAAAAAGGTTACTGAAAAGGAATTTTAAGCCAGGCTCAGATTAAGTTTTCGTATCTACCTGCAGCACACAAATCGCATGGTGATAACGCAATTCGACGAGCGTAAAAACAAGCTTCAAAAGTAGCCAGTGAAATCGCCGCGGATTTGCGGTCTCTATTTGCCCGTCATGGTTCGACATTCATTATCATTTATTTGCTGCTTAGTCTCCTGGTCCTGCTTACACCGAGTATCGTGTGCACAGGAATGTGTGTAACGTTGGTGTGTACAGACGCATTTTGAGACCGCTTTTTATGCAGAACTAGAGGGTTTAGGCTTACTTTTTCCAAACATGGTAACGCCGTCACCGCAGCTGCCTTGTGGACTGCCACACCATGTACATAAATGTGCAAAGAAACGACCGTCTTCGAGTCATGCGTACCTCGCTGGCCGTTTCTCGGCTGAGCCATTGCGTCTGGTTTTTCGTCGGAACATCAGCTGATCGATTGGTTGATCAGCAGAGGAATGTGACACCTTCATGCCTCTCTTCAGCAATTCTGCGGTCTGACGAAAGAAAACAAGCATCCATTGCGCTCACTGCTGAAGTGGCCCATCAGAATCACCTCGCCTTCAGAGTGTTCAGAGCAGGCTGTCGCCTTAAAATAGTCCGAGTTGGTGACGCCCAGAAACGAGTGAGGTTTGTAAGCCCAGCTCTTCACCGCACGACGAGAATAAATCTCCCTGATGAGAATAAATAACGATCGTGTCCAAAAGCTGGCGTCAGTTTCGTTGATAACGAGCATAAGAATCAGTATTGCAACTCTTAACATTATAAAAAAGCACTCATGGCGGCAAATCTTTGTCTTTGTGAAACAGAAATTATAGACGCGTAATACTTATAGGTCGCCGACTGGGGCCTTCGCCGTGAGCGACTACCGGAAAAGGAATATGACTTCGCAGGGAGGTCTTGCTGAACGGCGGTGAAGACTGGTCCAGGGAACGTCGCTGCTGTTGCTGACGTCGAACAGCAGTTCGCTTCACGTGCTCCGAATGTTGAAACGTCACATCTGCGGATAAAATATTTACAGACATGGGAAATTTTGTAAACGTCACAACGCGCAGTCCCTGCATGCACTTCCCGGAACTTGCCGGCTCGGAGTTCAAGTTTTCTCTCGGAGAACCATGAGATGGTTGGAAATGACACGAAAAACTGGCCATTGGTTCGAATTATGGATTAAGGCGTCCGCAATGCAAGAAACGTTGATACGTTTGTCCATATAGGTAATAAATAAAAGTTGCAAATTTGAAATATCGTCGTTCTTACCTAGGTCAAGTGGATCCCACGTCAGCTCCATAGGCGTCGCCAACCATGCGTTTCCCTCGTGCAGCGCAACGCCTGGCTGAATTGCGGCCCGAACTGGGTCAAGGTCACCGAGTGACGTCATCAGGGCGCTTCTCCTCCGGCGTGACGTCGACAGGATGGAGAACTGCGCAATGCTGATCAGCAATAACGGAATCCCTGAAACGGACGGAGGGTTGGTGAACCGCACTTCAGCACGCCAAACGGCCATTTGGGGAAAATTGGCACATAGTGCAAACAAGGAGAAACACATGTCTGGAATTCTTGCTCAAGTATATGTGGATAAGGAAAAGGGCTGAGGTTTTGGATAATTATTGGTGTTGTCAGCGCCACTTTAAGGTTTACTCTTACCACATCTCACCATGGGCTTAACGCTAAATTTTGGAATGACTGACGTTTCATCGGAAACACCAACAGTACAACAAATTCCACCTTTGCGCATCTAAGACAGGGCATTAAGAAACTTCTTCCCCGAAACCTGTTTCTCGGAGCCATTCCGAAAACAAGACCACCCACGTGTGTAGTTCAGTATTCTTTTGTGAGGGTTTCAGCATCCAATGGTGACTGGACACCCAAAGCATTGCGAATTTCACCCCGGACCCTGTGGAGTGGACACCCACAATGACTTGGGGTCCCCGAGATAATTCATCAGCGGGCACCCTAATCCATTTCGAAAAGCTGCATTCCCGGGACCATTTCTTTCCCATTAATTTCTTTGTCTCCCATCTCTCCCGCTCCTCACCGAGTACGATAATGAGTCGCGGATCCATCCACCAGGGGAGACCGGACGGTGGCAGGCAGCCGCAGGTCCGCTCGAAAAACTCCATCACGCCGCGGCGCTCCAGCAGGCCAAACACGCGCTTCTCCAGGTTCGTGCCGTTCTGGAGACAAACAAGCTTCAGAAGACGCATTTGGCTATCCTTGAGAAGCGAGCCGCTCCCAGCAAGATTAAGCGGCAAAACCACCCGTAAATTTGGGATCTGTCAAATCCATTGGTTAGAATCGGAATACTTTTGGCTTACTGTTTACTTGGTATCGAACATCTGCCAAAATCAACAAAATCAACAGGAAGGTATCACTTTGCCGCACGTTTTTGATGCAAGACTAATGCAGACTACATCCCCAGAATTTTCAACGGCAATGATGTTTCATTTCGAGGCATTTCTTTCCGGGTATCAGCATAATCGCTAAATGCAAATTATTTGGAAGAACTAAAATCTCCACAGTTCAACTTGCTGGGTAGGCCTCCCTCACACCCTGGGACTATGCTATGACTTTGACCTGCATCCTCCATGGCTTCTCGTAGGTTGTAACGTATATAACTCGACACTGACCTTGAAAAAAAACACTTGGTCATGGGACCACTTGCGATTCCGGTGAAATGCTTCACCCTTCTTCTTTGGACCGGTGCGCTTTTTGGACGTCTTCGTCTGTCCGAGTGAAGTGTTCCCTTTTCTGACAGACGAACGCGTAACGGACAACGGCTTTTCGCGCGAAATTTTCGGCGGCCTCCGACGACGAATCGTCGAATTCCGCGATCTCGGTGGCGGCTTCCATCTTCTTCGTGGTTTTGCTTGCTTTTGGTTTGCATGAGAACGCACGTGAGGTTTCAACGACTGTCTGCTAGGACCCAAGGGCTGTGCCCCGGTCCTCTTCCGTATGTTTCCCATTGGACGGTTTAAGAAACCCCGCTGCATGCTCAAGGTCAAACACGAACAGTCTTTCACTCGTCCGGATTTAATGAAACAAAATCATCGGCCACATCGCACGAGTCACACACATTGCAGCCGCAGCCCCTTTGAGTCACCTCCGAAAAGCGAAGCGAATGCCAGCCAGCAATTCTGACTTCACGTATCCCCAATCAGATTGTCCCCGCTTCACAACTTAACGCCTGACGCGAGGGCTATTCTGAACACCCACCGAATCCACAGCCTAACATCGTCAACTGTTCACAGTCCGGTTCAACCTACCCACTGCACCGGCGACGCATTTTCCGCCAGGGGCGCAGCGAGGATCCACGGAAAAGTGCCTCGCAAGACCAACACGCTAAATAAAGATACATAAACTTATTTTTAACCTGACAAAGCACACTGGGGTCGAAATCTTCCTCCCACCGGCAGCCGCCACCACCCCTTCTCCCTCCCTGGACGCGCCTCTGCGCGCAGTCGGCAGGTCACCCCGGTCGGCCGGGGGCGCCGTCATTACGTCACAGTTCCGCTCCGTCGGACCTGATGGTCCAGCCGCAGACCGTCTCGGACCAGGAACTTCGAGGTAACGGCCACAGACGGCAGCGGCCAGCCGGCCACGCGCGGCCGTTATCGAAATCGAGCCAGTCGGAAACACTTCCCTGCGCCGTGAAGCCGGCGGTCCAGCTTCGACGGTGTCCTGAGCGGGACGAGCACCGACGCACAGACGTCGGCATCAGCCGGCTGGCGCTACAGTGCGGGAGACGCTCCCCTTGTCGACAGGACAGCTTGTTTGTTTGGGGGGAAGGCAGAGGCGGAACCATACGACTAGCCCGGAGGATTTCTGCCGCCTGCTGTATCTGGAGGAGATCGACCACCTGTGCGTCATTTGAGGACTGATGCAGCGACGACAGAGGGCCGAGACCGAGCATACACTTCTAGAAGTGGACACGGGATGCGCTGTGGCGGCGGCTCAGTTCCACGTCTTGGATGAGGGTCACCATGGACTGAAACCCCAGACGACGCTCGCTGGTGATGGTCGTTTGCAATCGGAAGGCCTCCTGTCGCCAGCTCTCAATGATGCAGTCAGCGCCATTCGCCAGCCGCATTTAGCGCAGCTTTTCGCCGAGCGCGCCGCCTTGCTTCGCCCGGGACTGACGGCACCCGCCATCATATGCACCGCAGAGAGGTCGTTCAGTCAGCCCCGCCGGCAGCGCACCATTAACCCGCCCCCGACTGGGGGGGGGGGCAGCTGACCGCCCCCCCCCTGAGGTTTTTCTAGGATTGCAAAAGAACGAACAAATACAGAGCCAAGAAATCCCGTGTATCTTTTGCTTGATCATTTTAATACCTTGTGTCAAAGCTTGGCCTCAGGTCAAGTCAGATGTCTGACCTATGTCAGGTCAAACGGACCTATGTCCAAAAAAGTTTAGCGCCCTGCAACTTTTTCGCAAAACAAGAGAGCACGATAATACTTCCAGGGATTAGTGATCTTGACAGATGTAACAAATCTGCTGTCTCAGATTTTTCGGAATTTTCCGGGTCATTGACCTAAGGTCAAGCCCATATTTAACACATGTCGTTTTTTTCGGAAATCAGCGGGAGTTTTCATAACATTTTCAGTGTGGAGTGAAGCAGACATCTAGTTACCATCGTTGGGCAAAGTATCAATGACTTCAAGCCATTGGCCTGAGGTCAGGTCACGAATAACTTTGAGCCAAAATGTACCACGATTAAAACCAGCGATGAGTTACTCAGAATGGGTAGAAAATGGTTGAACTGGCTTGCACAGACGTAAGTAATACCAACAACCTCAAAAAGTTTTAAAAAATTGCATATTTTCGAAATAAACAGGCTCTCGCGAATAAAACTCCAATTCTGTAGCTTAGTACTTAATGAATGTTTCCAAACTTCAAGCATGAGAAACCATCACAAGAACCACTGAGATCAACAAAATCTACATGGATAGGTTTATGTCCCAAAAGTAAAGGGACGCTAAAATTAGTTCCCGTCAATTTCTTACTGCGTACTGTTTAACTCAACGTTTCGGCGTATATATTGAACAAATCTGAGAAATTAGACGTGTATCGGCATCTGTAGACCTTTACTTGTGCGCTGGTGACCCTATCTATGCGTTATTAGCTACAGCCCTTGAGATTCAGGCCGTTTCTCGGTCTCATGCAGTCGGCTTTGAGAAAATACATATGGGACGTAAATTGCTTATACATTACCTAAAACTAAGAATGAGACCAGTTTCGAGCTCCACTCGTCACAGACTTTCCAACTATGAGCTTATTTTTATTGTGCGACCAACCGTTCGTGAGTTAGAGTTAGAGTCAGTTAGTGAGTTAGATCACGCCCCCCCCCATCCCCCAGTCGGGCGTGATCGTAGCCGACCGACGGCCGTGCGCGGGTTAATACGCTAGACATCATCACCGTGGTGTGTGCCATGTGCCTGGAGCCGTGCGCTCCTGAACCTCGCTGGCCTGCTCCGCCAGTCCGCCGCTCTACAACTGCAGCGTGTAAATGCGCCCGATCGAGTGTAAATGGGCTCGTGTAATGTGTTACAGCTTTCCTCTGGTGCACCGGCGCAGCCCTTTAAACCCACATTTTTTGTGAAAACCATTGGACATTGTTTTCCCAGCTGGTGGTTTTCGCATGATTTCTGTTCACACTTAGCTCCCCCCTAAAGAAAATCCTGGCTGCGTCCCTGTTCTGGTGGGTGATAAAGTTTTCTTGCTAAAAGGTCCTAAGCTCCCAAATCAGTGGTTCTTATGAATGGCTACCGAATAGCTTTCGCTCTTGAAACGCTCACGCTATCCCGCGTGTCTATGACTATGACTATGTCTATGTCTATGACATAGTACCATAGACAAAAATGTCCTCGGGCCGTCCGGCCATCAGCGTTTTATTTAGCCTTCTTTAAAATGAGCAGCAATCAAAGAGATGAATTACCCACAAAGTAATTAAGAACCATGAAATGCCATGCCGGCAGAAATATCTAATCTTGGAAAAACCTTTCGGTAACTTAGTGCAACATGAGTCTTCACAGATGCGCACCCTGACGTTTACGCGACAAATCAACGATCTCACCTGGTGCATATCGACATTCCTAAGCCGTAAGTAGCTACTTCTTCCCTCCTCCGTGCCAAGTCCAGGACTCTCCGTCTGGGTCAAAGGAGTGCAACAGTCAACAGTCTGGTCTGGTCTGGTCAACAGTCAATAGTCTGGGCCAAAGGAGTACAACAGTCAACAGTCTGGTCTGGTCTGGTCAACAGTCAATAGTCTGGTCTGGTCTGGTCTGGTCTGGTCAACAGCAAACAGTCTGGTCTGGTCTGGTCAACAGTCAACAGTCTGGGTCAAAGGAGTACAACAGTCAACAGTCTGGTCTGGTCAACAGTCAACAGTCTGGTCTGGTCTGGTCAACAGTCAACAGTCTGGGTCAAAGGAGTACAACAGTCAACAGTCTGGTCTGGTCTGGTCAACAGTCAACAGTCTGGGTCAAAGGAGTACAACAGTCAACAGTCTGGTCTGGTCTGGTCAACAGTCAACAGTCTGGGTCAAAGGAGTACAACAGTCAACAGTCTGGTCTGGTCTGGTCAACAGTCAACAGTCTGGGTCAAAGGAGTGCAACAGCTGCTCGGACGCCTGACCACGGCTCAAGAACGGGAGAGCCTCCAGGTCGCGCTTCCAGAGGTGAACAGGACCTTGAACTAGTTATTAACGCAAAGAGCGGTGTTGAGTTTAAGTTAGTGTAGTTACTCACCACACGTTCGATTTGATCGCAAAGCAATTCAGTGCGATCTGTCTCCTAAGCTCCGCTCAGCGGTGGGTCTTCAACACGGACGGCGGTACCTTCGAGGCGCTGCATCCTTCCTTGAATGTCAGAATTTAGCATAATGCCTCCTGAATCCGTACGTTCCGTCTCCGACAGTTTCTGTACTTCTGACTAGGTGATGAGTTGAGCTACCACTGCTTGTACCTGCATTATGACATAGTTATTTATGACTGACTATGACAACAGTTGATTATGACAAGTCACAATCAACTATTGGAGTATTTTATAGCACACTGCTGTGAGGGCAAAATCACTGAGCTTTATATTAATGCCCAAAAAAGTGGCTGACCCACAGTTACAAGATTCAGTCAGCACTCCAATGAAATACTGAATGATGGTAACCCCACAAAGCATATCAGAACAGACTGTTCTGCAGTCTGAGTTCTGCTAGAACAATTATGCAATCAAAGGTGCAGAGTTGGTTGTGTATGCACTGCAAGGCCATCTGTCAAGGCCATCATTTGAAGAGCTCACAATGTCTGAATATTCTAATGATGCTTCTGCACAAGTAATGCTGAATTATCACAAAAAATTTTTTGTTCGAAAAATCTCACAAGAAATTTTCTTTAATGAAGAAAATGTTGCTGATGTATGGTCTTTATTTCACATGACAAATCAATTTGTCTTGCCCAAGCCTTGTCTGAGGAATCCCAGACTGGGTTAAATTATCACTCAGCATCTATTCACATATTCCAAGCAACACAAGTAAAGCACATTGCAGCCCACGACTGCCACTGCCACCACTTCAGTACAGTAAACTTACATCAAAGCAGCTGCAAGGGCAGCAATGACTGACAGTGCCACAACCAAGTACCCCGTCTTGTACACAGACTGAATGGAAAATCCCTTACCCATATCCCACGCCAAATGTCGAATGCCATTCAAGGTGTGGAAAAAGAATGGCCAGCTAAGAACAAATTTAGCCACTGCAATGCCTGCTTTTCCTGATGCAGAACCTGCAAGCAGGGTAAGGTAATATGGGTAGGAGTTTGGCAGAAGCACCATTGCACCTGCAAAGCCCAACAAGCCAAAATGAAGACCCATGCCAGTGGCACGGTGGGTGATGGACAGCATGGATGTCAGCTGGAACTTGTAGATCGACAGATGAGGTGACAGCGGACGGCCCATCTTCTCATTCTTCTTCTCCCATTCCTCTGCAGAATACGGCTTAATTGCCCATGCTCTGCTGCTGGTTGTTATCAGGCTCTTCTGCAGGATTTGGGCTCTGCACAGACCTGTTGCTGAACGTGACGCAAGTCTCAGATAGAGAGCCATTCTTCTGCTTCACGGAGGTGAAAGAGCACAACCAAATTGCCTGTCTTCAAGCTAGCTTTGTCCGACACCTGGACCGGCCAGGTAATTTATCACCAGTGCCACTCTCCTCCAAGGCAAAAACAAAAATATCAGACTGTTAGAGTCTTTCTCCGTGCCAGCACCTGGCACCTTCCTCGAAACTTTCAGCTTCCCAGCTCGTTCCTGATTGTGGCAATCCCGAACTTCAGCTGCAACATGTGCAAGGATAGTGCGCCATAAACCTTAATAATTTTTTCTCGCCACGATTGCCGCTGTTTCGAACAGCTGACTCGCGACATCTAGGTACTGCGCAACCTCCTCTTATGACGTTACAAGTCTAACACGCGTTTCATTGGCAGTATATTATGCATATTTCCATGGTGGTAGTTTCTGGGGGAGCTTTATCCTGGCTTTCTCCTAAAAAAAAAATTCTGACTACAACCTAGCAGTGATTATCGGGCGGTGTAACTTTCTAGCAATACATCCCTAAGGGCATTAGACCTATGACGTCAGAATTGTTCATGGGCGAGGGCGAAATTCGTCGCCTATTGTACAGTGTACATCCCGTTGATAAGTTGAACTGGATCGAGCGGATATTGAACTGGCGTGTTCTCGAGGTGTAGCATGGCGTGGAATTTTAGGTAGGTATTTCGAGATGAATGGTTGTATGCTTTATATGGTGATCGTCTGGGAAATCTGAACACGGGTTGTAATTGGCATCATGTGTGGTTTTACTCTAAGATCAGACCCAGGCGTAGGTTTACCGGGTAGGGGTGGGGGGTGTTGGTGGTGGTGGACTGTACATTTACAGTTATTATACATTGTACCTTGTACATTTTACATTGTACATTGTACACTGCACATATTGGGTTTGTACAGGGATCAGGCTTCCCACTCCTCAATTATTAATTTTGGACCATACATGACATTTTCACCAGGTGATGGAAAACAGCAGAAATGGTATAAAAGCCATACAACAAATGGTTCTAAGTTAAATTCTTCCAATTTGGTTGCTGCATAATGTCATTTCAAGATGAAGAAAATGAAAGAAATCACTCAAAAATATTGCCACCTCATTCGTCACTGACCGCTGTGTGATTTGTGTGTCTGACTTCTGCTGCAATCCTGTGGTAACAGAGGGCAGTCCCAAGGTGAAGGTATTTTGGTCCTAATGATGTCACCTGTCTTTTAGTCTATGCCACTGATCACACTACATCAGAGCAGTTGGGCACCTGCACTGATTGCCAGTGCTGCCACAGAGCATCAACAGTGAGCCAGAAAATGGCTTAAAATCAATGTCACACTCACATCCATATGGAACAAAATCTGCCACTATAGCAAGCAATTGTAATAGCACCCCCATGGATGATAGGGGGTCATGCTTTACTGTGTTCTGTTATGTTCTAGTACCAGGGATCATACCTCAGGTTTGCAAGTGCCATGTGGTGGTACCATCTCCAAGTCCAAGCGCTGACAGATCCAGACTGTGTGTTATGGCTGGGCAAATATGTCTCAACATTGTTAAGAGATTTTGAATGACCCAACATGAGTGTGGGTTCAAAAGAACTGGATGTCCCCTCCAAGAGTCTAATTCTGTCCAATCTAGGCCACTTTATTATTTCATTTTGCTCACCAACCACAGGCTGTTTATGTTTTTTCAAATTAAATCAAAAGATATTTCAACAAAAGGGTAAGGCTAAAAGAAATGCTATTTGAATGATAAAATGGAGGAGCAAAGCCTTGCACCCCACATTCCATAGATCTACCACTGGGCCCAAGTCTTCCTGTGGTATAGCAATACTGGATTCTTTGCAGGTTTTAGTTACTTGATATTGGATCTGTGAACACAGTTGCATTTGAAGCCACATAGTGTCATAAATTTATGCCCCTGCAAAGCTGAATTCCATTGTATTTTTTCAGAGAGGGCCATAGTTGTCTGCACTGGCTCCATTCAAAATATGTATATTTTTTACAGGATGCATGAGTAAGGAGCTGCCAGACCTGATAATGGCACATGACAAGGCAAGAGCACCACCCTCTGCAGATTTCATTGGAGCTGGGCTAGATGCCATTTTAAATTCCAGCAATGAGGATGAAGATTTATACCAACTGATAGGATGCCATCCTTCCTCAAGTGTGAGTGTTACTGTGGTTGTGAGTGATTTTTCTTACATTGGAATAGAAGAAGAAATTATGGAATTTTGAACTTTTTGTCAGTGGAAAGTTTTGGAAATTTTAGAAGGCATTGCCCCTATCTGTATAACAATATATGCAGTATGTTGCATGTGCTACCACATGCTCATATAATAACATGAGGATGTGGTAGTATCATGCTGTTGCTTGATGCAAATTCAAGCACAGTATTATTTCTTAGCAGGAAACATTTAAAAAGAAAACAAGGAAAACCCTCTATGTACTCATTGTCAGTGGTGAATTGCAAGATTTTTCTGGTGCTGACCACTGTGTTGTGCTGTTGTAGGTGGAACAGCTTCAGGCAGAATATAAAGTAAGAGCCCTACAGCTCCACCCAGATAAGAATCCAGGTGATACTGCTGCTGAAAAACAGTTCCAACAGCTCCAGGTGAGCTAGGATTACAAACAGAGCAGTCATCCTTGCTTCATTGCTACATAGCTCATTTAGGTTACTTTTTGACATTTTGCAGGCCAGAGATGTAAGATAATTCCAACTCAGAGCAAAGGATGTGTTTAGTGGTGCCATCTCTTGGCAGCATGTCAAAGACAGTGCCACTCAGGACAAGAGATGTGGGCTGCTTCCCAAGTTTGGGAAGGTTGAGTATTAACTCCATGACTGTGCATGGAAAGAAGGAAGAGTAAAATTCTTTGTCCCCTTATCTTAGCTATGCCTTACTATTGTTGAGAATACAGAATACATCGGGTCGTTGCTGTGATAACCAATGCTTTTGAGCGCCGAATGACCTTGAAGTCGGTGCGCCCTTAAGACCAGTAACCAACCGATAACCAATGCTGCCATCTGTCGACAAAATGCCAAGCTGTAAGCGGTGCTGCCATCTGTTGACAGTTCGCTAAGGACACGCTCTGCGACCCGGAGCGGCGCGCCACCTACGACAAATGGCGCGCCAGCGGCCTGGCCATACCGTTCCGACAGTGGCTCGCCATGAAGGACAGGGTGCAAACGGTGAGAGCGACCCCCCCTCGCCTCCCAGGGCTCCGTGAGAGCTTCATTGCCGGCGTCGCTAGACGTCTGGAGCGTTGAAACGTTTTCGTCGTGTTCGTTTGCTTTCTGTCAACACTCACATTCCTAACAGAAGCTGGCATTGGACAGTCTGACGAAGAATGACCCTGATAATGGAAAGTGCCAGGAACCAAGAGTTGCCAACCAGCTGTGTTTATATGCATAGGTGATTGGATTCTATGGTTTATGCAGTGCCATTCAGGAACCTCTGCTGTGCATGTAATGTGTGGAGGGCTGATGCGTGTAGAAGTGTGACACTTTCTTAAACATATTGTTTGAGCAAAGAATAGCCATTGTGTTACCTTCTGCCTGTACATATGCAATTTGAACCATTCAGTGGCAGAATGAGTCAAAATAGGCCTGTGATTTTCCAACTTCAGTATGCAAGAACCACCAATGTGTCGTGTGGTGTGTGCACCATGACATACTTCTCTGGGCTGTTGTTATTATCAGCCCCTTCTTACTAGCCTCGGAAAATGACGAAAAAATGTCAGTTGTTCTGATGTCATAAGTTTGCTGTGGCGTTCGCTCGAAAAAGCATTGCCATCTTGGTGGATGGAACTTTGTGGTCTCTCATGTGATGCTGGTGCCAAATAATGTTGCACTGTCCCACGTTTGGCGGGGCTTCAGCGGTGACTGCTTGCCATTTCCTCAGTCGATGCACTGGGCGACGCCGAAAACGTCGGGCCGAATGCTGGCTGGACAGCACGGTGCCGCGGGCGAGTCCACGTCGGCGTCGGGCCCGCCCGAGGGGAGGCCGCCGCCGGGCGAGTCCATCCGGTGGGGGAGGCCGGATCTGGTCGGCTGGAGGCGTTCTGAAGGCAGCGACCTGGTCCGCAAATTCAGGAATTACGAGATCTGAAGATCGGCTGAACAGTTTGTCGACGTATCGTAGCAGTAGCGAGCCTGCAGACAGAGCATAATTGTGCGTTATCAGGAAGCCCGATCTTGTCGTTATTTGTGGATGCAGCTTAATGCCACTATTGCATTCTGATATCTGGTGCTGGCACTTTCTTATTTTGCCGTAAGCAGGGCAGCATTGAAAGAGATGTCTGCATACGAGAGTACAACAAATTTGAAAACAACAAAATGACCAAAGTGAAAAGGGAACTGTGATGATAACATGGACTCATTTGGAAAAGCAGATGTGTCATTTATCAGTTTTACTGGGCATCCAGACATTCTTGGCACTGTAAGTAACAACGGTCACCCGTGGTTGTGATGTCTGTGGATACGAAAGTTTTGTGCAATGAATCGGCTGTGGTTCGATCTGAATCCGGCTCCTTCGTAGCAAGTGACCACAGGCGTTGGAACTAAATTTCATGTATTTTTCAGGAGGGCGTGGGTTCTCACCATTGGTTTCGAAAGTTAGGCTGGTGTGGAAGTCACTTTTAATGTGCGATGTGCACGTCGGTGCGTACTATTGTACATATGGATTTGGTATGTACTTGTTTACGTGCAATGTTAAAGCACAATCACGTTATGTTGTCAAATCGTTCCTTGTTTATTTTGTGCTAAAACATCGTTTACTATGTACAGTATGTTTCCGGACGTTTGTCACGAAGACGTGGCTCAAGTAGTTCTTCCTCGTACCGACTACAAAAGCATTTGCGTTTGACCGTGTGACGCGCATGCCTTGTTTGTACACGTTCCGTCTTAAGTGGTGGTCCTTATGGACCGTGTGAGCCGTACCCCGGGCCCCATGCCGCTCGCGAATGTATGGCGAAACCCCGTGGGCAACCAGCGCGAGAGACTGCCACGTGAAGACTTCATGTGCGCGGCGTGCTTTTTTGTCGCTCTTTTGTGCATGCGTATGCACTGTGTTTGCGTGGCCTACGTGGCTGGCATGTGCGTCGCTTGTTTCCTGGTTATCTGGTGGCGTGCCGTTGAGTCGTTTCGCGGGTTCGTTTGTGGTCGGTTTGGACTGAAGTGCGCGGTTGGTGGTCTGGTAAGGGATCTGTAAGTGGACACGGGCCCAGGTTTGGCGAGAGGGAAGTTGCATTGCAGGCCGGTGTCCGTAGATGGATGAGGGCGAGAGGCCGTTGTCTGAGGACGGATCGTCGGTGGACCTTGTGTTGATGGCGCACCCCTGTCGATGTCAGTGGCAGAAGTTCATAGTTCAATCCGGAAGTGGTGCTGTGAACACTGCACGTTCCTCTCGGCTCTTTTTAGACCATTTTAAGAAATCTGGCCGCAGTACGTAGCTCTGTGGCAATGTTAACTAAAACCATTGCACGTTGTCTGCACCCCGAGGTAGCTACAGAGTGCTTCACGTCGTCCTGGTGTCCAGAAGACGTGATGCGGCCGTGGTCCCGTTCGGACGGGTTCGATTCGCGCCATGCGTCAGGTCGCCGCGCGCGTGGCTGCAGCGAGCTTCTCCAGTCTGGTTCGCCGTGCCTGCGCTGCGAGTGTTTAATTGCACGTGTAGAAACAGTGTATGTTAGCAATATTTGCAGCTTGGGCCGCCGTGAGGCGGGCGTGGGAGCTCAGACGCTCGCATTGCTGGCCCAGCGTAGTTCCCCACGTTCGCTTGTGTGCTGCCACGTGCGATGTGCTGTGTACATGTGTACGGTGCGCCGTGTTTACGATGTCAGCGGGACCAAGATGAGTAGAGCACACGTGAAATGTTCTCGGGACCAATGCGGTACATGTTTTAGTTGTTGCGCGATTGTGCTGTTCCGGTTCTGAACTGTTTCCAGCGTATCTGGTGGCGAATTTCGTTGAGCATGCTATCCTCTCGTGCCCAGCGCTTAGGCTTGTGGTTCGATTGTTGACGGTTCTGGCAGCTCCTCCAAATAGACGCACACTACATGTAATGAGGTTTCTTTGTTTTAATTGGTAGCACTCGGTCGGTTCACGGACAGCCCTGGAGCTGCTTTTTTCAACGCGGAAATGTGTGCTCTGTGCAGAGCAAGGTAAACCTTGAGATAGGGTCCTTTCTAGAGGCGGGTGCACGAGGAAAATTGGTTTTCACTGCAGTGACAGCTGCATTCTGCTGAAACCTTTCTTATCGTGCTCATGCTGCTGGCATTTTCCATGGCATCTACTGATGTCGATAATCATAACTGTTTTGCCTGCCAAATCTTTGAAAGGGCATTGCACAGAAATGGGATAAGATGATATCTATCGGGCTTGCAAATGCGCTTGCTCGTTTTGTGTCGAACAACTTCGTCTTCATAAGGCCTGTGTTTGTCGAGTTCCTGGGCAGTACGGTGGAAGCCACTCCTAGTTGACCGCTGCCGGAACATTTTTCGGCCTCGATGCGGATAGGATCGGCCAGTTCCAGTGTACCGCCCGAACGTTCAGCAGACTGCATGCTGGCAGTCAAACTTTACGCGGAAAAATTGGAACGGGTCTTGGCCGTCGCGTGAAGGCTGACGAAGCTTGGTTCCTCAGCCGGACTTTGTTCCGGATTTTTTTACTGGATTTCCAACTCCGCTTGGGGCCAAAATGTCGCCGCAAACTGGTCCTATGGAATTATCGCCGTTCGCAGCGTGCTTTGCAGCGAACCGACGCCCGATGAGTCCAAGGTTTGGGAGAGATGAGGCGGATTTGCTTTAACACGCATACTCCCGGGTGTACGAATTGCCATTCGCTTACCGAGGGGAGAGAGGGGGAGGATGGGGTCTTTGAGAACCTCCAGTTATCTCAAGAAGCAAGAGAGCTACGGAGATGAGAGTGACACCAATCGAAACCTCGTCAAATTTTACGAATAATGAACTCATGTCTATTGACCCTGAATTAGTAGTTCAGGGGAAAGAGGTCAAACGTTGTGATGTCAGGACTTAAAATCTACTGGCAGTGAAAGGAAATTGCACGATCCCATAAACTGATCTTGACTACTAAACAGTCCAAAAGGGGCCACAAACGTTTTTTATTGCTGAAAAGTAGTTTGATATTCGTCAGGTCAGGTCAGGTCAGCGGCCATTGGAACACAATACTGATCTACGTCGAAACTGGCATGCACATAGAGTTACTCCAAGCGCACGTTTCGAAATCACCATTACGAATGTTTCGTCAGACATAACAACTTTTACCAGAGCAATCAGGTCATCTAAGATCAGATCTTATGATACCCGTATCTCGTGATTAGGGAAAGGTACGAATGTCAAAGAACGCCATTTGATCGCTGTAATGCTAACGCATTCTTCAATGACACGGAAGCCAAGAACACATCAGGTCGGGTCAGGTCCACGACGATATCAGGCAAAATACGTCTGTTTCTTTCGGAAAATCATGGTGCCACAGAGGAAAACGAAATATTGAAACATGCCTAAAATCATAAAAGCAACCTGAAGTCACTACAGCAAGAGTTCTTACGGCCCATAGTCATGCAAGGTCAACCGAGGTCAAAGGCATGATGTGTTGTATCTCAGAAGGAACTCAAGGTAAGTATATGAAACCAATTTTTTGCATCGTCTTAAAACATTTTATAAATTTCTACGGCGTCCTAAGTGACAAGTGACCTTTGAAATGATACCAGGCCATTTCATATCGCATAAGGTCATGCCGTTTCAGAGCCTTCACGAGCGTAAATTGGGATGTACATTATACGTCTATCATATCTCGCGAGAAGTGAATGAAAAATGCATTTCCGAGCCATTTTGTCGTATCTCCGACCTTGTAACCAACTGACCCAATCTCAGGTCACTGGTCCCTCACAATCGGTATGTTGCGTCATTCAAAACGCGTATCAGACGATCTGGATCCTTTTGTTGTCCAAAAAAGCTTTCTCTTCAGCCAAATTCTGACAGAAAGACCAAAAACAGCATTTTATAGTACGGGTGTCCTGAGCAAACACCTAAACGTTTTTCTTGGACATGCCTTGTTCACAGATCAGAGAGGTCGGTGACCTGAAATGGTCTGATTTTGAAATATTGTTGCAAGACAGAAAAAATGATGCACTGATAGCTCCTAAAACTTCACGTTTGAAGCTATCGTCGTTTTTGCATTACGTTTAGAAAACCTGAGGGAGGGTCCTCGAGACCCCCCTCCTCTTTCTCGGGCTGAGCAAAGGTTAAGTGAGCTGGAGGAGGATGGCGCACCCTTAGTCGATGCGGCTCTCGCCTGCATGTTTGAAGTACTCTGGGGAGTTAACTATAACGCGTAAATGGGCCACAATTTATTCGTCACGCATGCTGCAGATAAACAGGCGAAGCCGAATGCACGTAAAAGTTCGAGGGGATCATTGCGCCGTATCGAGTGTTTGGCAAAACGTTCGAAAACAGTACATTCCCGGTCGTGCTAGACATGACGGGTCTCGCAGAATTTTTCTCGGGAGACACCACAGCTCGTTAACATCCGAGGGTGAGCACCTCGCCTCTCCATGCGAAAAACGCGCCGGAATTCTTGCTTCATGCCCGCTCCTCGCCGCAGAGACGGGCTCCATCGCCCATCCCCCGCGCGCGCCAGCCTCACCACAGACTCGGCTGCACGTTGCCTTGCTGCCTCACGAAGGCAGCCGAGCCCGTGTACGGGTCGCGGAAGTCGAGCCCCAGCTCCTGCTGGCCGTAGCCCAGGTAGTTGGTGTACTGCACGCCGCTGAGGCGGCCTGCGTGGCCGTAGCCGCCTGCGCCGGCGTGCTGGACGCCGTAGGCGATCTGGTCGTAGCCGCGCGGCCCGTGCGGGCTCTGCAGTCCCTCCCGACGCTGGATGGTCACGTGCGAGACGGAGGAGGCGGCGGCGGCCGCCACCAGCGCGCAGAGGAGCAGCAGCTGTCGACAGAGCGGTGAGAGGCTAGTGATATCTAACGGCGGAGCTGCGATTGTCCGGGCGTAATCAATGTGACAACATCTCGGGAAATCTCCCTTGTGTAAGGAAACGGCTTGGATCTGTGGATCTGTTGTATAGGCCAAAATCTTGGAAATTTCTCGGCTGGGGATACCTAATTTATTTAATTAATTAAGTTTCACAAATCAAAGTTACCTTCAGGCAAAAACAGACGGAAATATAGCTTCTCTTTCTTTCCTGAGCACAGACTTCATCGTTTGGTGGCAAATTATCGCGTATTTTATGTGCATACTGTAACTTACCCATATCGTATGAAACATACTACCGTTTTCCCTGAGATTGTGTGCAAATTAGGGTTAGGATTATTTATAAATTTCATTGATAATCGTTTTGATTTTCTTTATCGGCTATCGAGAAAAAAACATCAATTATCAGTAAAAACATTTTATTACCAAAAGCATTTAATGAAGTCACCGACTAACCTTAATTTTGGGAAGATTACACAGACTATAAATATAAGCGCCTTATTACTACCTAAATGCGCACCAAAGGGGACAGGCCAACCCATACGACCCCCACACTCCCTTTAGGATCGACACCTCGTCACAAAAACAGCAGATGAATGCCTTTTTATTTTACATGTGCTATAAAAGCAGCTTTTACGTCAGAACATTATTTTAAAACACCGCATGGTAAAACGACTTAATTTCAGAAGTTTGAATGAAATTGGTCGGGTCCGGGCCCCCGTACGAGAATCCTGAGAATGCCCCTGTTACTATTCAGCCGGCCACCAGAGCGACACAACTTTTCGCGGCCTGTCCGCCGACGGATGGATGTTTTCATGACAGCTTGCGACATGAAGGCGATTTCTTAGGAAATGCGCATTGGGCTGCGCAGAATACGTTGTTACTGGGGTAATAGGGGGAAAAACCGTGTTGTTTTTACCATGATTTGACATTAAAACCATGAAGTCTGAATAACATTGGTAAGATTCTGGCCCTATACCAAAATCCTGGGGACGCCCTTGTTACTACCTCACCTAGCCACCAGACCAGCACAACTTTAACTACGTTAACAATATACCCCATTTTATCGTTAAATTTATTGACAGTCGATGGCTAGGATAAGAATCTGTCGTTTATCGATAAAAATCAAAACCTTTATCGATTCACAACCCTAGTGTAAATTCGCAATACTCCTAGCGGCCAAGTACCTAAACAGTATGCGCCATGTGAAATATATTAAAATGGATAATCAGAATCTCAAAATATCCTGTAATCAACTAAAATCTTCTTTAAATTTTGTTTTTGCAACCGCTACGTCGGGGTGTGGCCAGCTGAGCTGGCGCGCTGGTTCGTTCGTCTAGCCCTCGCCGCGCGGGCGCGGCCACTATTCGTTCCGCCCGTGATGAGCACTGCGTGAGGTTCGGCCGGTCATTTGTGGCGTTTATTGATCGCACCCAGCATGGTTTTATCCTTTTTTGATGCTGCGCATACTGGTGCGGATGGAAACAGTATTATTACAATGTTTGGGTACGGAAACTAGCGAAACACGGTATCTAGAGAAGTGGCACGCCAAAAAAGGAGTTTTTGTGGCGGAATCTTGGGAACTGTGGCCGGACCCGCGCAGTCACACCGGGCGCGATGCGTGCTAGCGATGAAGAAATATCCGTCATGAGATTACTTACAGCCCATGACGACCGACTGACGCCCGACGGAACAAGAGTTCACAGGAATGAAACTCGACACCCGAGCCCAAGGGGCGGTGTGTCCTAACTCACAAACGTACCAAGAAATAATTACTTGCAGCCGTATAATGGAGATGCAGCTGCAGCTGGAGATCTTAAGCAGTGAGATATTCTACGACAGATATCTTCTAAAATGGGAAACAGATCCGAGCACAACTGGATTCGCCTCTCGTGAGAACCACTCTTCTGATTGCCGAGGTTCTCAGGAAAATGTCTGACCGAAATTAAGCTTGGGAATGTTTAGAACTAGAAATAACATTGACCGAAAAACAATCTTTTAGTTGATTTTGTTATTTATTATTCAGTCTTAACTATATGAAGGATTTTCTTGATTTGGTACAGAATGAAGCATTGACTCAACTCACCTGCGGTAATTGACTGTAGGTCTGTGGTACCAAACGATTCAATGCAGTTGAATAAAGTGCCGAAGGTTTTCGTGCAGAAGTTCGTCGGACAAAAGCTCGTAAGGCAATAGTTCGTCGGGCAATAGTTCGTAAAGACAAAATTTCGTCGGACAAAATTTCGTCCAAGGCAGAAACTCGTCCCGCGAAAATTCGCATGGGCAAAGATCGTCCAGGACAAAAGTTCGTCTAGGATAAAAGTTCGTATAGGACAAATGTTCGTCTAGGACAAAAGTTCATCCAGCAAAAGTTCGCATAGGACATAAGTCCGTCTACGACAAAAGTTCGTCCAGTACGAAAGTTTGTCTCACAGAAATTCGTTTAGGACAGAAGTTCGTCAAGGACAAAAGTTTGTTCAGAAAAAGCCTGTCCGTGTCATATGGTTTTCGTACGAAATTACTTAATGTCACTATATATGTAGTCAAGAGAAACGGCCAACTGTCAGACGACTGCTGGTGGAATCATGCTGATGAATGAGGTTCGGATTCCCAATGGCCGGATCTGGAACTGATCCCATTCCATTCCAATCCGTGTATATCCAACTTTAGTCACTGTGCAACGTATTGACGTGCCCGAGTCACAGGCGAATGGGTAACCCATTCGGACTAAAGTTTGAGGGCTCGCATCGGAAAAGGTTTGCAGCCAAAGGTTCGTATGCATAAGGTTCGTATGGTGAATGGTGCGTACGGTAAAAGGTTCGTATTGGAAAAAGTCCGTGATGCAAAAAGTTTTTGCTGTGAAAGGTCCGTATGGAAAAGGTTTGTAGGAAAAAGGCTCTCAGGGGAAAAGGCTGTAAGGAGAAATGTTCGTAGCCAAAGATTCGTAAACATTGGTTGGTATCGGAAAAGGTTCATTCCGGGTTTGCGCCGAAGGCGCAGTACACGACACTAGAGGCCGCAGGCCGATAAAGGGTGCGATCGGACTTGGCTTGGTCCAAGAAAGACACTAGGTTAGATTAGGCTACTATTATAGGTCCGTTCCTTTTCCCGTACGAACCTTAAAATACGAGCCTTTGGTTACGATCATTGTCTTTACGGACATTTTCCCGTACGAAGCTTTTTCCTACGATCCTTTTCTCATACCAGCTTTCTGTAGTTTTTTCCATTAGCGAAACGGACTTACGAACTCTTGTTCTAGATAAACTTCTGCCTGAGTCCTATTTTGTTCCAGACAATTCTGTCCTAGACAAACTTTTGTCCCACACGAGCTTTTGCCTCATACGAACTTTTGTCGCAGACGAGCTTCTGAGAGAAGTACTTTTGTCGCAGACAAACCTTTGTCCTCGACAAACTTTTGCCCTGGGCGAACGTTTGTCCTGGACGAACTTTTACCATCGACGATCTTCTGTCCTTGACGAGCCTTTTTACGACGAACTTTTAAACGCCGAACATTTGTCCTACACGAAATTTTGACCAAAACGAACTTTTACACAATGAACTTCAGCACGACTAACTTTTGTCTGACGAACTTTAGTCCGACGGACGTTTGTCCGACGGACTTCTGCGACATGAACTTTTACCCTGGAATGGTGATGAATAACTCCGCTGTTCTGGAAGACAAGGCGCATATGCGAAGAAACATAAATAAAGACGTAATAATGATAATAATAATGTGTCAGTCTCTTGGGTGCCAGTCCTGAAATCCGAAAAAATGAAATGCTTTGTTCCAGCCCCTGCAGATTTTCTTCGCCATGTCATACGCAAACTGCGAAGATCCGTGACTCGCCAGAACTTCAGTTCAAAGTTCACAATTAGCTACCCATGGCCCAAACATACCGTCTGTTCCCAGCCTCATCAAACGCAGCACATTGCTGAAGCATAGGGACCCCAGCGGGACCCAGCCTACCTGCATGGTTGACTCCCGTCCACTGTCACAAAGGGGACTGCGGCGCACGCGAGCCCGGAGTCCACTTATATACCTGCCCCTCCCCATGGTTTGCCCCCATTTGCACCAGTGCTCCAGAGCCGCTGCGCGGCTGCGCCAAAACGGGAGCCGTGCACCCTAGCTGTCGCGCGTGGGAATGGCCCGCGGCTGCGCGCCGAGTCTGCGAGATGGAGCTCCGCGGCGCGGCTCGTGACTGCGCACCCTTTCCTCCTGAGGTGGTGCAGGCTGGTGGTCAGACGTTCCCAGAGGTAAACAGGCGGACAGAAATGGCGCGCCTCCGGCAGGTCTGTGACTGCAGCAGGATGGCACTCTCAGACTGACGGCTTTCTACCGAACCTGGTGCCTTGATGGGCACCATGTTAAGAGCCCTTTGCCGGTCCCACGTGTCTTTAACGGCACCATCGACTCACCCCGGATTCTCCTGGGAGGGGGAGGGAGGACTAGGCTTCGGCCTGGGGTCTTCCGAGACTCAGGGGCGTCTTCGTGTGGCAGAATGCATTGCGTTTGTTGCGCGACCGGCGGTGAACCCGGAATTTCGCTAAGCGGAAAGGGAAAGGGGACAGGTTTTCGGCCAGGGCGAGGAAGCCTATTTTGCCTTTGTATCGTAACTGTGAGCTAGGAAGTGAAATTTGAATAGGGGAGATTTGAAGTACGAGTGTCGTTTCCCGTAAATTATTAGAGTGGGTGGGCTCCACAACCTAACCGTTCCCCATATGTGAGGTTGTGAACGGATTTATGCCTCTAGTTACCGTTTAACGACGGCATTTGTTCATTTTTCTTGGTGAAAACACATTCATCTGATATATTTCGTTTCCATATATATTCGAGTGATTTGACAGTACCCTTGTTTTCATTTATGCAGGTTTTGTTTATTGCCGGGAATATTGTACCCTATGAGTTTTTTCTTATCTGTTCGCTACGTTTTTTGTATTACTTGTTTCTCCGATTTAGGCTAGCCCTCCTGGCAGCATAACCGCTTCTATCTGTAGCTTGAAAGAGACGAGCTCAGAGAAACAGATACGCCGCGCATACCACATACACGGATATCTTTAAAATCGAAATCCACCACACAGTTATCCATAACACGTATCCATGACACCAGTATTTCATGGCAACATCTACTGCTTCTCTCTCCTCAACAACATCCTCGCAGCCTGCTTGCAACGATCTAATACGCAAACGTCTTTTGTCTGCCACTAATTTAATGCGAATATTGTTGTTCACTGGGATGCCGTACGTCGAGCAATGCTTAATACCTACCTTCGACTCGAAATAGCTCTGTGAGCGTAAATACGTTTCAAAAATTCAGAATCTGTTTGGCCTCTTGATCAGTTTGGAATTGACCAGGAGCCGTTCTCGCTAAATATGGTACGAATCGATAATTTGTATTTTTTTTAATGAAAAACCATATTCTTAAGCTTTCAAGAGAAACTTTGTTTGCATAAATAAGGGATTGCTGTGCGATGTTCTGCACATTTATCTCAACTTTGGTATGGCTAAATAAGCCAGGTTTTAAGTTTTACTCAGGCACCTGTTTATTTGTTTACCAGCAATAAATTTGGATTGGTAGCCATTGTAACAATTTACTCTTTTGTCTGTGGCAGCCTACTAGCTAAGGGACAATATGATACGGGGAATAGTGTGTTACATTTTGCTTTCTTCAGGAAAACAAAAAATTCCCCGAAAAACGACTGCCGTTCCGATTCCTGAAGGATCAGAAAACATTGGCGTGTGAAATTATTGAACAATTCTTTTCAATCAAGCGAAATATTGCGCGTTTCTGGGCGTTTGCATAAGGTAACCCCGATTTCCCCGTCACATACATCCATATATAAATATATATATATAACTTTGCTATGATTCAGGGATTTTGGTAGTCATCAGAGCTATTCGTATAAACAATGATAATCAACGGTTTCATTCATTAGGCAAACAAAACATGCATTCAAATGAGTCAGCATTTGAGAACAATTCAAGAATGAACTCTCAGCACTTATGGACATCCATAAGATTCTGATTTGTGGCCCAGAAAGATGATTCTGATCTAATTTTGATTCACAGTTCGGAAAAAGAGAATATATTCTGATTCTGATTCACAAAAAGAGTGGGAAATTGGAATCGATTCTGACTCGATTCTGAATCGTTTGGAAGTCTTTTTAGCACCAGATCAAATTAGATGCGCTGAGAACTGCTTCACTAGTGTGCCGCATGTCGTCCATCCTTCTCCGATGGCCTGCGCGACCTCGACTCCGCCGGCGCCCGGTCAAGGCCACTAGTGATGCAAACTTTGCGGCTAGCTGTCCACCATTCGTCAGCCGACAGTGCTGCCACCTGTCGGCATTGGCATTTGGAGCTGCGATACTTTTGAGACCCGCTGTGAACATGTCCGCGACATCCTGGAACCGCGTGCCTCCGGCGTTTGTTGGCTGTGGAGCACCAAGCGCTTTCAAATTCCACTTCATCATCATCAGAGTGTCCTTCATCAGAGTAATGCCCTTTTATTGATTACATTACAGTAATGCCACTCGTGATCATAACTGCTACCGCACTTTTGCAGCACATGTTAATTGACGATGCTCATATTAGTTCGTAATACATTCATGCGGTTTTTGCAATATGGCTTCTCTTGCAGACGTGACGCGGGTTTTTAGTAATGCAGTGACGTCCAATCTCAGCAACGGCTCGACTGATTCCGATGAAGCCTGTCCTAGACGACATCCAGTGCACAATTTACATGTTGTTTCCTTTCTTTGTTACCTCAGCTCTTGACCTTGGAATGGACTAATAACCAATTTTAACAATGCAGCAACGCCCAGTCTTTGAAATTTGAATCTCGTTTTAGCAATAAGGATTTTTTCGCCGATTTTGGGTCCTGAGATTACCAAGTGCCAAGGGCTGCGTAAATTCCATGATAGAAGTCGACTAGTGAATGCTTCACGCTATATGGTCCAGCCACCAGTGAGGACGTGTTGTTCCATTCGCAGGAAGTCTTTTCACCAAGAAGTCATCAATCATTTGCAAGGTAAATAATGCCAGGGACACAGCCAGGATTTCCTCAACCCTACTCCCGGAGGGCTAGCGGTATGGCCGATTCCCGGCAGGAGAGGGGGCGGATTCGGCCCCCTGAGATCTCGAGAACTACTTGTCCGATTTCATTGTAACAAACGGCAATCGATTTGCCACGACGTAAACGGCATTTTTATCAAAAGAAGTTTTCAAAATTTCGAAAAGGGTGGATATAGGCGGGTAAAAAAGCCAAAACGTAACAAGGGGCTTTTGTTGGCGCTTCATGGCTCTCACTGGCAGTCTCGGGGGACCTTGTCCGTGCCACGAGCCTGCTTATTACAGTCGGGGACCCTCTGGCCGTCCAGCACCCCCACAAAACTCAAATATTGTCTCAGAGGACCTCTCATCGTCTTTGACTTGCAGGGGCCCAGCGATCTTTTTGGCGGTCTCAGGAGTAATCTTCGGTGTGCGGGCCCAACTCGCCGTCTCAGAAACCACCTGACTTTCCTGGGGGCCCCTGACAGCATCAAGAACTCCTCAAGGTTTCAAAAAGGCCAGTGTAGCCTATCTGTGGTTCCTCTCGAGGTTGAGAAGGTCACCGATGAATCCCCGTTCAGGGGGCCCCTCTGGCTGCCCAATGTCTCGTTATGCCGCGCTAGGCACGATCTTAAGTCTTGCCGTCTCAGAGACCTCTCTGATACTTTTAGCAGTCTCATGGGCCCTTTGCCGTATCGTGGCCCCTCTTACGGGCCGTGTTGCCCCTTGGGCCCAAGGGTCCTTCTTTCCATCTTAAGGGCCATCTTGTCGTGCCAGGGTCTCAACCCTCCCGGAGGCCCTCTGACTACATCAAGGACCTTCAGCTTTTCACTCACATGGGCCCCCTGGAGATTCAGTCCTCATCTTGGCCGTCTCAGGGGCCCTTTGAGCCATCTGGCGGTCTCAGGGACACTGCCGTTCTGGGACCCTGCTGTGGTCTCAGGGGTTCTTTGGGAATTTCAGGGGCCTTCTAAGCGTCTAAGAGGTCATCTAACCCTCCGGGAGGCCTCCCTGACTGCATCAAGGGCCCGTCAGGTCCTTATAGGGACCCCGTGAAGCTTGAAGTTCATTCGGGGCCACTTCTGGGCTCCTTTTAAGTCTGACAAGGGCCCCTTCTCAGGCCTCAGGGGGAAGGGAAATCGCCTCATTTGCTCCCTTCTGGATCCGTGCTTGGCCCTCGTTATCCGTGAGGCCCCATGTGGTTAAAATTACTGTCAGTTTGTGTAATCATTGGGGCCCCATGTGGTTAAATTTACTGTAGGTTTGTAAAGGGGCCCCGCTTAAGAGTAAGGGGGGCCCATGCTCGCCTGTACAGGCGTTCCTGCCGACCTGGCGGCTGCCTCTTATAGGTCGGCAGGGACATCTTTACAGGAACGCAGGGGCCCTTGAATAATCGTTTAGGGATCCCTGTTCGCCAGGGGGTCACTGCCTGTCTGTAGAGGGCACCCTATCCGCCTGTAAAGGGCCCCGTCGACCTCTGTGGAGGCAGGGGCAGGGGCCTTCTTCCAAACAGAAAGGAGGTACCTTCAAAGGCTGACAGAGGCCCTTTATGGGTCGACAGGGAGCCCTCCCCAGACATGCAGGGAACTTCCCTTCAAGCTAGCAGGGGCCTCTAAAAGCTCATTCAAACCACGGGCCTCTCTCATAGCACAAAAGTCTTCTTCTGCATTCGGGGTGCGTTCTCTTTAGGTTCGTAAGCTTTCCTCAATGTTTAAAATATCGTCATTTTGCTTTAATTGCCTGTTTCGGACAGAGCGTCCTGCGGGCGCCTCAGGCTATCCAAAGCACTGGGGTTTTCGGCCCCAGGGGGACCCGCTCTGCGGCCAGGGGAGCATGGCCCTTTTGCCCCCCCCCCCCCCTTGGCTACGCCACTGGACCCGCCCACGTCAGCGTAGGATAACATACAAACGGGGATAACCTGCATTCCATCGGCATCCAGGCACATGTTTGACGAAGAATAAATTATTTATCAGGAATTGATTGGCCGTAGTTTCATGGTGATCGTTGCGTACGCTTCGGAGATTGCGCGTTGCTGCAAAGAATTCGGCGATAGTCTAGTGTTATTCCTCGATCTGGCACTGTACATTTTCCTAGCGCTTGTGTGACATATGTAGCGCATAGTCTTTCTAAAGGCTTCTCTTGCCTACTGATCCATATGTTTTGCGAACCGTGCACTTTTGTTTAACGATAACGTCGATCTTCATTAGAATTCCTCATTACCGACGCTAAAAATGGTAGTAAAATTTTCAGACTAAAGACTGTAGCATCACTTATCCTTTTGCTAGAGTTTGTTATAAAACACCTCGTACAGTTATTTAAACGATAAATTGATAGGCACCGAAAATCATTTCCTCAAGTTATTGTTTTTGTAAGCACCAAGACATTGATTGGTGTGATACTGTATCCAGTGAACATATTTAAAGTTGTCTAATTGTGCCAGTTGGCAGAAAGCTGGGATGTGTTCTCAGCCTTTAAATTTGGTATAGATCGTGGCATAAACCCCACAAAATGTATAGACTCCTGATATCTGAGAATTTTCCCTGTGGATTTCTTGTAATATCAAAATGGTAAATCCTCATTTAAAATTCCACCTATTCAAGACCTTATTACCTTTCATTTTTCAATGAGTGGGCCATGCACATTTGATGCTCTGGATCTGTTCCTGTTCATGGCTGTATGTTACCAACTATTGTGGCAGTCACTGCCACAGCCATCTGGAAATGCCAGCTAGCAGCTTGGCATATCATGGAATTCCCATTTTCAGTTGTCTTTGCATTATCTGACCAGATATGCTCAAGTTCAACCTCTGAAGGTAGCAGGAAGGTTACTGAGATGCCTACAGTCAACTGCTAACCATGCACACCATTTCAGAGGGTATGTATGTGCTCAGTATTAGTGCTCTTGTGGACTGCAGTGATGCTGTGGGGAAGGAGTGTGTTGCACAGCTTTTGCCATGTGACTGTAGGCATAGTTTTTTTGGGGCAAGAGGTTACTTTTCAGATGTATCTACAACTTCCATTTAGTTTTGCTTGCCTATTTGTGTAATGTAGAGGCCAAATGTGATACACCATCAAGGTTCAAATCACTGTGTCTGGTACTTGGTGTTTGAAACATATTGTTGCACTGCAGCATGCCACTGAGTTCCTTGCACTGCCCAGGAGGTAATCATGCTATCCTGTCTTAGGGTGGCTACCATTATTGATGGGAAAAAGATAGCCAGTGACATCAAGAGTGAACTGAAAGCTGAGATTGACCAGCTCATCAATGGTGAGTTATCAAGTTGGCCAACTCTCATCATTTTGGTATTCAGCATGGATGGAGGGCCTTGAGGTAGTCTTCCAAAGGGATGAAGAGGTCAGGAAATGCATTTGTGCTTTTGAAGGCACAAAGCAATTTGAGTAACACTGTAATTTGTAGATCCATGCAACCAAACACCAGTAGGGTTCATTGCAGACCTTGTATTCTATTCTAAATAAGATCCGATGATGAATAGGGAATCAAGTTACACGTGCATGTTCATATCAACATTTGTAATTGTGTCATAACTTCTTCAAGATCAGTAAATGGTAAAAATGTCATTTACCTCAGGCCATGACTTTTACCCAAGGTTGTCTTCACCAATCTGAGTAAGAACGAAAGTGCAGAGGCCACTGACACCATGGATGTCACTCAAATTGTGTGCAGCTGAAGACTGTGAAACATGTTAAGTGCCTAGCCATGGATGACCATCACCTTTTGGTGACTTCTCCTTAATGTGCCTTCAAGAAAAGTCATAGGCTAGTGGCCTGCTCACTATTCTATGATGTTCACCTCGTGATAACAACCTGCCCAGATATTAACCTCAGGTATTCAGGATGTTTATAAAAAGCCCAAACCTCATTTATACAAATTTTAGAGTGATCTTAACAATCATTTGTCAAATTCGATTTTCTGCCGCCAGATGGCAGGAGGCGCCCTCACCTCAGCGTCGTCCTGGTGGGCGACGACCCGGCCTCGGCCGTGTACGTGCGGAACAAGCTGAACGCCTGCAAACACGTCGGTCAGTGGCTCACCGGTCAGACGGCCAGTCGAGGCACGTCCGATGGAGTCAACGTGTCTGCTCGTCCACGTGTCTGCGTGCCTGTGTGTCTGCATGTCCGTTGGTCCCCCGCGGCAGGCGCAAAAGACGCCGTCTTCGCCTTTTTATATTTGGGACTGTTTAGTAGGCGTATCTTCTTCCGTATTTGCTTTCGAATGGCGTCACCTTTATTTGGCATCATCGTTATCCTTCGTTAGGCTCGGGCTATCCCAAGCGGGTTTCACGTGGAGTCTTTATTTCGAACCGGGTCAAGCGGCGAGGGTAGGCTCCAGAGCTGGAGGCGGCCGTCGCTAGCGTCGGTAACAGAGCCGGACCTGAGGCAGGCATCTCCAGCGAGACGATCGTCCGGCCGACCAGCACGTCCGAGACGGAGCTGCTGGACACGATAGCGGCGCTGAACGAGAGCCCGACCGTGGACGGCATCCTCGTGCAGGTACGGGGGCTGGGACGTCCAGGCCGCGGCCATGGTCTGGTCCGTGGTCTGGTCTGCCTGTGGTCTGGTCTGTCTGTGATGTCATGCCATGGTCTGACTGCGACTGTCTGTCTGTGGTTTGCTCTGTCTGGTGACGTGTGATCGTCATCTCCCGGTGTGATGTATCGGATGTGTTCGTTTTCCCGCTGTGTGATGCCATGGTGTGAGCCTGTGTTCACACTGTCTGATTCCTGGGCATGTCTTCACGTTTTGCATTGGCGAAAAGCATCGTTCTTCGCGGGTCCTGCGTTGAACGCTCTCTGTTTCTTTGTATGCTTAATTTTATGTGAGCTTCGATGCCTCTGTCTTTCTTTCTTTTTTCTTTCTTCTTCAAGATTCCACCTTAGGCAGTGTCTAAAGATCCGCCTGTGGATGTGCTGCTGTGTCTGCCTCCCTCCTCTCTGTCTGTCTCTGTCTCTGTCTCCGCATCTGTCCCCGTCTCAGTCCCCGTCCCCGTCTCCGTCTGTGTCCGTCCTCCGTCGTCTCCGTCTGCGTCTCCGTCCCCCGTCGTCTCCGTCTGCGTCTCCGTCCCCCGTCGTCTCCGTCTCCGCCTCCGTCCCCCGTCGTCTCCGTCTGTCTTCGTCCCCCGTCGTCTCCGTCTGCGTCTCCGTCCCCCGTCGTCTCCGTCTCAGCCTCCGTCCCCCGTCGTCTCCGTCTGTCTCCGTCCCCCGTCGTCTCCGTCTGCGTCTCCGTCCCCCGTCGTCTCAGTCTCCGCCTCCGTCGCCGGTGACCGGCCCGACACCGAGGGGCGGGGGAGGCGGCTCCGGCCTCTGATTGGTCAGCTCCTGACGCGCCTCTCCCGTCGGCCCCCAGCTGCCCGTGCCGGCGCACATGAACGAGCGCCGCATCTGCAACGCCGTCCACCCGCGCAAGGACGTGGACGGATTCCACGTGGTGAACGTGGGCAGGTAGGAGCCGGCCATGTGCCCGCACGTGTGCACGGCGGGCACACGTGTTTGGGGGTTTGAGGCCAGTGTGGCCGCAGCATGGAATGCCCTGAACAAGGGAGGAATGACTAATGGGAAATAAGTCGTTATTCTTTTCAGTTTGAAGGCGTTTGACGTCGGTACCCCTTTCTAAAGAAGGGTTTACATAACTAAAAGGGCAGATTGCCCTTTTGCCATGCCATGCCATGCCAATGAGAGCCAGCCATGGGCCGTCATTGGCAGGGAAAGGGGTTAAAAATTGTCTTGCATACTGCTGGGTATTAGCCGTTTAATATGCTGCATTTAAAGGTTAAGCATGCGTGGTTACCGCTAGCTGTCCTTGTTTGTCGCCTGCCAAATGGCGTTGTCGACTTGGTGACAATCTCGTTGCTGGTCTGCTCGTAGCGTTTCTTGTTCCTCGCTTCGCGAACGTAACAAGCCACTGGGGAAACATTGCCGCACGCTGCCGCTGTCAACGGGGCCATGTAACCGCCTGCCAAGAACGAGGCTGAATGCGGGGCTTAACGTGGGCGGCGCGCCCGCCGCCGGCAACGCCGCCTATACGGGCGCGCAGCGCGCTGGTGGCGCCGCCTATACGGGCGGGCGGCGCGCCGGTGACGCCTCTGGCGGCCGACTGACGCCGGTGGCGGTGGCCGCAGGTTTGTGCAGGACATGCAGGCGCTGATGCCGTGCACGCCGCTGGGGGTGCAGCAGCTGATTCGACGCTCCGGTGAGCACGGCGGCGGCCGACGTCTGGCCGTCTGTCTGCCTGCGTGTCCTGTCGTCTGCATTCCTGCCTGCCTGCCCGTCTGTCTGCTGCCTCACCATTGGCTTGACCTGCCTTCCTCTCTGTCTGCCTGGGTGTCTGTCGTTGTGACCACCTGTTTGCGTTCCTGGCTTTTTTCTGCCTTTGCCGTGCGCTTGTTTTGGCCAGCCTGCCTGTGCAGGCGCGTGGTTTGCCCCAGACATTGCGCGCTCCCAGCTTCGGTGTTCGTCACACGTGCAAAACGAACTGGCGGCTCCTGGCAAAGCTGCGGCCGGCAGCGCTGTGCCATGGCCATTTGCTTCTGTCTGAGCCTACTGGTGACTGAAATGAAGCCTGGCGTCCCTGAGGACTCCACACGTATCAACTCATCTGGCATCCATCATGTATATGTACATGTATATCGATGTACGTATAACATCCACTCGCACACAACGGCCAGTGGATGTGTTGGCGGCTCTGGCTGTGGAAGCCAAAGCCCGCCGGCGCCGCTGACTGCCACACAGCTGTCGAGAAGCTGCTCCGGGAGTAATTCAGCAGCTCTAACTCTTTGCCGTTCGGATGGCGCTTTGTTTTCGCGTTTTGTAATGCAGCTAGACTCTTGTGTTTTCTTTTCGTGTGTGTTATGGTTAGAAATCGTTTTGGTATTGTGAAACGTATCGAGATTTTTGTGCGCACTGTTCGTTGTGCACACCAAATAAAACAACCTTTGTGTGTTTTGCGTGTTACTGATGATCTTAACTGCATCTTGTTTTGGGCGTGTTCATGCGGTCGGCTGCCCTGTCCTTGCATGCTGCTGGAAAGAAACTCTTCATTTACGTATACATGACAGTCATACCTCCGACTGTTTGTCGCGTCTGACGGGAGATCCTCTTATTGTTGTCTGTCATATCGGACAGGCGGAATTCTGACTTGTCTGTGTTGCCAGGCAGTCGGATTTCCGACTTGTCTGTCTGGCGTCTAATGACCGGATCCCTTATCGTGCAGGTGTGACAGCTGAACCTCCCATTGTTGCCTGCTGTTTCTGACGGTCGAACCTCTCATTGTCCGTCGCGTGTACCGGTCGGACCTCTGTGTCTGTCATGCGTGACAGCATGTCTGACAGTCGGGCCCCTTGACCCTAGGAGTGGAGACCTTCGGCAAGAACGCCGTCGTCTGCGGACGATCCAAGAACGTCGGCATGCCCATCGCGATCCTGCTGCACGCCGACGGAGAGGGTGAGATGCCTGTCTCTCTGTCTATCTGTCCGGCATGCCCATCGCCATCCTGCTGCACGCCGACGGAGAGGGTGAGATGCCTGTCTCTCTGTCTATCTGTCCGGCATGCCCGTCGCCATCCTGCTGCACGCCGACGGAGAGGGTGAGATGCCTGTCTCTCTGTCTATCTGTCCGGCATGCCCATCGCCATCCTGCTGCACGCCGACGGAGAGGGTGAGATGCCTGTCTCTCTGTCTATCTGTCCGGCATGCCCGTCGCCATCCTGCTGCACGCCGACGGAGAGGGTGAGATGCCTGTCTCTCTGTCTATCTGTCCGGCATGCCCGTCGCCATCCTGCTGCACGCCGACGGAGAGGGTGAGATGCCTGTCTCTCTGTCTATCTGTCTGCTGGTCTGTGTGTCTGTCAGCCTGTCCCTGTGCCTGTCCTTGCTTTTGTCTTGGTCTCTGCATACTCATTGTGTGTCCATGTACCCCAGTTGATCGGTCTTTGTGCACGTCGTCAATTTGAGTATCGTCGCTTTATGTGTCATCTCCTTCACGTTATCTCGGGCGGCGGTCCGCAGCTGCGGTGGACAAGCAGGCGGTAGGTGACCGACGTTTGTGAACATAAACGTGCGCGTGAAGTTTTTTGGAGTATACGTGAGTACTTGGGTTTGATCTTTTAAAGGGATGAAATATTTCTCTTGATAAGATCAAACGCACATATTCACGTATACTCAGAAACAACTTCTTTGTCATCTGCTAAGTAAAATGTCATTGCAGACTCTTATAAATGTGTGCAGTTTATTGCTAGCAAATCAAAATGCCTCATTTCACGCCAATTCCACCATTTGCCGCGGTTGCACTCCTGGCCTGACCTGACCTGGCTGCAACTGAGCAGACCTTGCCTGACCTGATCTGACCGGACCTGACCGGGTCTGGCTCAGCTGGCTTAACCTGACCGGACTTAACCTGACTGATCCCGGCCCGACTTGACCTTACCTGACTCGCTGCAGGTGAAATGGCATTTGATGCCACTGCCACCAGATTTGCCAGCTGGCCTGACCTAACCTGACCTGGCCTGACCTGCCCCACAGGCGAGGCACGGTGTTCGACGCTTACACCATCATCTGCCACCTGACCTGACCGAACCTGACCTGACCTGATGTGGCCCGACCTGATCTGACCCACAGGCGAGACGCGGCGTTTGACGCCTACATCACTATCTTCGACCTGACCTAACCGGACCTGACCTGACCTGACCTGACCCCCAGGCGAGACGGCGGCGTTTGACGCCACCACCACCATCTGCCACCGGTACACGCCGCCGGACCAGCTGCGGGTGTTCGTGAAGACGGCCGACATCGTGGTGACGGCAGCCGGTGAGCGGTCCGCCCGGCCACCGGCCGGGCTCTGGTCCGGCCTCGGACTCTGTTCCCTGCGTGTTGGGTCCGCCTAGGATCCGCCTAGGGTCCGCCTAGGATCCGCCTAGGGTTCGCTTAGGACCTGCCTAGTGTCCGCCTAGGATCCGCCTGGGGTCCGCCTAGGATCCGCGTAGGGTTCGCTTAGGGCCCGCCTAGGGTCCGCCTAGGGTCCGCCTAGGATCTGCCTGGTGTCCGCCTAGGGTCCGCGTAGGGTTCGCTTAGGACTCGCCTAGGATCCGTCAGCCCAGCCGCCGGCCGAGATCGTGCCTGGCTTTGCGGAGTGATTGAGGCGAGGTGTTGGTATTGGTGTAATTCGAAAAAATTCCTTCGTCCGTGGTCGTGCCTGGCCCCTGACACTGCCTCATGTGAGTCAGGTTTGTGTGGGGTGGGTGTCACGACTAAGGACGTCGAAGGTTGATGGTCTGTGTCGGATTGGGCGTTGGGTTAGGCTGGATGTGAGTGCTGGATAGGATTGAAAGCCGAGTTAACGGTAACCGGGGGCCATGTGTGGGTGTTTTCATGAAGATTTGCGAGCTTTTTAGCGGAAATGCAAGCTGTGGTAAACTCACTTTTTGTTGAAAAGTACATCACGGGCTACGCTGTGTTTCGGCGTTCATACATCATATGATATCATATCAAGGCGAACTTGACCTTGCGTCATTGCCGACCTTTGAATTGTCTCGGCTTTGCGGACCTCGACCGCTGCCGTCGGCGTCGTGTGGACACTGGACAGTGCTGTGGTGACAGTGGTGACAGTGGTGACAGTGGTGACGATGGTGCCTGCGCCCGCAGGAGTGGTAAACCTCATCACGGCCGACATGGTGAAACCGGGTTGCTGCATCATCGACGTCGGCATCAACAGGATCGTCGGCAGCGACGGCAGGTCGAGGATCGTCGGTGACGTCGACTTTGAAGGTGGGTCGCCCAGGCTCCCCTTCGACGGCGGCCGGCGGCAACTGTGTTTGCTCAGGAGGCCACCAGGTGGCCGCTGCTAGATACATCCTTTGCACGGGTTTCAACAGTTTGTTTATGATTATGGTTATGGTGTTGTACATGCGAATAAAATCGTTTTCGGGTGGAGCTGCTGCGAGAGACAATCAAGCCTCGTCTAGGTGCGGGTGGCAGAAACTTTATGGTTTGTGGTGGTGTGTTTCCTTTTTTCATGCCATACTGTCCTGTTGCTCCACCAATGTGAATCAGTAACATTTGTGGTGTTGGCCTGTTGTAGATAACGATGTATGGACAATGCTGTCCATACACAGTAAGGCTGGTTTCCGTTTTAGAGGTAACGTCCTGGAATTCGGTTGTCGCTCGTTTGAAGTCGATCTTCGAACCATTCGGTCGCGCTGCTGTCTGTCGTCGACAGTTAAAACTTCTTTTCTGCAGGTGTCCGCCAGGTGGCAGGCCACATTACGCCCGTGCCGGGCGGGGTCGGCCCCATGACCGTGGCCATGCTGCTGCAGAACACCCTGAGGGCATACAAGCAAGAGGTGCCCGACCTCTGACGACGTTGACCCGCTAGTCAGGCTTCGGCCTAAGCCAAGCTGCCCGGGCTCAACTAGGTCGTACAGAACAACTGCTAGTGAAGACATCACTTGAAGCCAATCTGCTACCTGCGATATCGCTTTACGGAGAATGGCGCCTCCCCTGCCCAGCTTTGTGATATTGGTCTTGTTGCCCGCTTCCAGAGTGTGTTGATGTGGCGTCGTCCTGACAGTTTTCTTATCGTTCCCGGCTGCTGATAATAGGGTTGTGGTCAGGTTCGATCCAGAGGCAGCTCAGAATAGGAGACGGCACCGCGCTGCCGCGTTAGCTTACCCGGCCAGCGAATCTCACAGAACTCGCAGGGCCCTTTGCTATTTGACATTTTGTGCGCCGCCGTCGTTGCTTTCGTCCGACCATTCCCGTAGGCTATTACGCCACGCGATCCAGTGGCGAACTAACCTGCTGCTCGAAAAACTAGTCCCTTTGTGACCGGTGGCAGCAATGGTTCTAACTGAAGAGCAGTCGCGGTGCTTTGCGCTTTGATAGTCTGGGTCGCGGGCGGCCACTATAAGTGCAGCTTGTCCGCGATGGACGTGTTTTGTTTTGTTTTTCTTTTGCAGCAGAACTAGTTGTGTAGTTTCATTCCCCACCGTTTCTGGTATGATTTAGTCCGAGCATTGGATCCGGGAAGAAGACACCTGTGTTGTGAACAACCCTGGGACCCATACTTATGTTGACAGATTGTGATTTTCTGGGAAAGGTTATGGGCCGTTTTGTGGGAGTCTGGAGTCAGGGAGCCATTTGATGGCTTGGTGACGGTCACAAGGTGAGCGTGGAGACGGTGAGCAATGCCTGAGAGCTTGGCGAAACATTTTAAATTCAGAAATTGCCATGTCCAGAACTTGCCGTGTGATAGCTGCCAATTGCAACGTCTTCGGCCGCGGCGCCCGAGAGAAACGCCTGATCGTGGCGGCACGCTGAGAACTCGCCGCTGCAGGCGTGATCTCTGCCTGCCGTCGTCAGGCGTGAACCGAGCTGATCGTCAGCCTGCTCAGAGGAAAGGCCACACGTTGATCGAGGTAGCTCTGCCGTGTCAGAAATGTCCGCCGGGTGTGTTTGATGGCGCTGGTCGCCGCAGGCACAGGCCCCGCCCCTGGGGCGTCGTTTTTCGTGCCGATTGGTGTGCCAACGCGTGCATGGTCTTCAGAGACCTGAATCATTGTTACCTCTCGTTACGGTCCCATGTTGAATTCACAAATATTTCAGAGGCTGGGCTGATACTGGGTACGCCAGCGTACCCCGAAAAGAAAGTAAGCGATGAAGTCTCATGTCCGATATGCAAAGCGTGCAGCGATTAATCGACAATCCATAGGTAGAGTGGTCATTACTGAAGTGTACGGTCGGGCGGGCACAAGCGTGGTTCTGGTCCTCCGCAATGATTTCTGAAATTCTGAAACGCTTCTTCCCTGTTCGGATGTGTTCCTAGCGCGAGGCCGGGCTCTCCGTAACCGTACTGCGCCCGGGAGGGGGGGGAGACTAACCCCTAATGGGACCCTGGTCATGGTATGCGGGTACTGGTTTTTCGTACTGGTTGTGGTGTGGAGACGTTATCTGCGTTTTTATGAAAGATATAACCTTTTCGACTGTTTTATTTCCCTTTACTACGACGGGGTAGCGGTGTTGGGCATTGGCTGGATGTCAACACTGGTATTGTTCGTGAACTATCTTCAAGCAGATGATGTACAGTGCTTCCGTGTAAAATGGCAACCTCCGACCGCCACGAGAGGGTGACGCTAGCCGGTTGGCACGCGGTCATACCCAGCGTCGCCCGTCCGAAGGTGGTTGCGTCCGCCAGTTCGTCTGCCCGTCAGCATATGACGCTCACAGACGGTTAGCCGGGCCAGGGGCGCCTGGTCCTCCCGCTGCGACTTTCCGTGACGTGTGCAGCACCGCCGCGAAACTGGCCAGCACCGGCGGACGCGTCGAAAATCGACTGCTCCCCCGGTGCCGTCGTCAGATGATAAACGGCGAGCATTTTGCCACCCGCGCCGGCCGCGGCGACACCGCGAACACGTCGCCTCTCCTGTCCCCCATGCGTTTTACGTCCTGCTCTGTCTGTAGACAGCTGGTGGCGACGGCTCGGTGGCCGCTCGCTGCCTGTTGGCGTGAACACAATTGGCGGCAAACACGTTCGCCCGGCGAGTCGCCTGGTCTGCAGCCGCCGCTGGCGCCGATCTTCTCCCACCTGATTGTCGGCATTGACGAGAGTGACCTGTTTTTTTTTTCGGCCCACGTCTGGTGCCTGGCGCCGTGACGGGGCAACTCGCGGCAACTGTTTTGGATTTTATCGACAAGTGTTACGCTAGATGACGAGCGATCGTTCGGTCCCGGCTTCGTCGGAACGAACAATGGATACGCCGACGTCTTTACGAAAAGCTGTCAGCTGTTGTACCGATATAGCGTGTTAAAGTGAATGGAATTCCGGGAGTGATTTTCCTAGGTTGGCCCCGCCTTTCTGACATTTTCGCATAAAACTTATTTACTATGTTTACAATACTATAATATACATATATATATATATATATATATATATATATATAAAACTGTAAACGCATGTAATATTTTTTCCATAAGGTGATATATCCACAAGTACCCGTATATACCAGTACCCAGATGTTTTAGTCGGGGCGTCAACTAACCAGTACAGCATTTCACAAGAGGAATGCTGGAAAAACGCAGACCCAAACCCAGCTAAGTCTTGAAAGTCATGGCCAGCATTGCTCAATGGTTCCAACACCTACAAGGTGGCCCAGAGTCATGTTTACCCACATACTCCCTTCACCCTTGTTTTGGCGTCTACTCGGATCAGCATTTGAGGGCGTCCGGGTCGCCAGGGACTGATCATTCATGGTTTCACCAGTGTACGAAGCCAGCATTCACCCATCGTTACCACCAGTCATTTAAGCCCATCGCAACCGAGTTGTTCCGTGACTCATTATAGCGGTTAAGTAGCTTACCAAGGCGTATTGCCATTTTACAAGCCGATCTCAAATTGTACAGTTAAAATGGGTTTACATCAATGGGGGATCCTTATCACCCTATGAGCGAGGTTTACCAGAAAAAAACCGTCAGCCAGCCAACATTCCGATTAACGTCCTCAGCTCGTATTCAAAATACGTAGCACATGTCATCTCGTAGAGGACTAGTGTAGGGCATTATTAATTGTTAGGGAGGGGTGGGTGCGGGAATTAAATTTAACAAGCTTTTCTGTTGAAGGACACGAAATTTGACCGAATCTTCCCGGTAAAACCGGAACTAGTCAGTTTATGCCCCGAAACTGTAAAGAAAGTTTGTAAATCCTCGACCGCTTTTGATAAACCATTCGCAGCGTATAGGTCAGTCTGATTTCATTTCCAACGAGCGGCAATGTCCAAGGGCACGTCAGTCAAGGACGCCATCAAGCAATGGGAAGAGAAGACTGGCCAGAGAGCGTCCGAGGCCACGGAGGTCAAGCTGATTGGTCTGTTCCCCTCGATTGAGAAGATGGACAGTGGGCTGAGCCAGCTGGTGCTCTGCGAGAAGCTGTCGCTGTCCACCAACGCCATCGACAAGATCAGCAACTTGAACAGCTTGAGGAACCTGAAGATCCTCTCGCTGGGGAGAAACAACATCAAGAATTTTGGTGGGTTGGAAGCCGTGGCCGAAACGCTGGAACAGCTGTGGATTTCTTATAACAACATCGAGCGGCTCAAGGGCATCAACGTGCTGCGCAAACTGACCGTGCTCTACATGTCCAACAACCAGGTGAAGGACTGGTCCGAGTTCATCAAGCTCAACGATCTGCCGAACCTCGTCGACCTCGTGTTCGTCGGAAATCCTCTAGAGGAACGCTATGCGGAGTCGGGTACGTGGCAAGAGGAAGCCGTCAAAAGGCTGCCTAACATCAAGCGGCTGGACGGCCTACCGATAGTTTGATTATTCGCCGCCAGAGGCGCCACTTCTGCGACGTGACCTGTGCGAGACTTTCCATCGCAGAAAAACCTGTTTGCCTCTGTTGTGGTAGTCTCAAGCGGAGCGCAGCGGCGGGATTGCGTTCGGTAGACGCCAGAGAACGCGAGAGATCGTTCTGAAATCTTAAGATAGTGTTGACGAAAATAGCTACTCCAAGACTCGTAAAAAGTCGCCACGAATACGAAAAGAAAAACGACTCATGCACAACGCTTTTCATCTTCTGTTGCTCTGATCGGTAAAGCCAGTCCTGCTTTGAATAATTTGCGACAATCATCGCAAGGAGCTTTTTTCATAGGTTGACCGCGCGAACGACGTGATGCATGCGCAAGGGGTGGATTTCCTTTGTTTATTTGGCCACGGGTTGAGCTGCCGTTCCGACCCTGAAGCAGTCCACTGGAATAAAGCCGCGTCTCGCTGCGTGTATTGAATGCCTTCTCGTTGGAGTGATTCACCCCCAGATGAAACAGATAACTCACTTCTCGGTTTCTTTTTCTCTTCCTTTTTGCGCAGCATACACGGAATGCGTACACCTCATTGGTTCTAAGCATATTGGAGACGCCGGGAGCTACTGCAAAATCGTGACCAATTAAACCATTTCTGTCTCATCCTGTAGTGGAACCAATGAATCGGCCATGCATTCGGAGAAGCTCCTCTTGGCAGGGGCTGTGGTAATACGCGTGGCTTTTCGGCGTTTACGGTACCGTCTTTTTCTTTGAATAAACGTATTCTGAATACCGATCATTTCTGCGCAAACGCTTCCTCCAGCTGAGCTAAACCGCAGACTGTGTAACTCGAGACCATCGCTTTACGGACTACCCGGCTGTCTATGATGGTGTTTAGGATATCATGGAAGTCGACGATCCACTTTTGTGAGAATATAACGACGTCAGTTCTTCGGTTTTGTGGGTTGGGCACGTTCGTGAAAACGGACGTACCAAATGTCGTAGTTAGGGAAGGGAATTTTGCAGAATGACGTGCAATCAAGGTCCAACTAGCGCAGAAGAGGCCGCAATTTCATCAGTCCCAACCGCTATGGCATGAGATTATTGGCAGCGTGGCAGCCCAGAGGTTATCATTGTCCCACAGGTGGCCTTCTTAAAACCATTCACAGTGATTACCGGCGAACGTTTCCCAAAATTACCCGAGATGTTCAGAACGCATTCAGTCAAAACAGAACGATTTTCGAGCAATTTTCCGGAGGCTGGATAGCGGAGACTGCTTTAGTTGTTGGCAGACGGTCCGGGACGGGCGGCGAGACTCCGGTCATGGAGAACTGTGGACAGCAGTGATTCTGCTGTTGAGAGCTTTGACCAGAAGTGACTGCTGTTCACGACTGTGGACAAAAGTGACTGCCATGGAGGAATGTAGGCAGAAGTTATTCTGCTGTGGAGAACTGTGGACAGAAGCGATTCTGCCGTTGAGAGCTGTGGACAGAAGTGACTGCCGTGGAGAAATGTAAACAGAAATTATTCTTCTGTTGAGAGCTTTGGACAGAAGTGACTGCTGTTAACGACTGTGGACAAAAGTGACTGCCATGAAGAAATGTAGACAGAAGTTATTCTGCGGTTGAGAACTGTGGACAGAAGTGATTCTGCCGTTGAGAGCTGTGGACAGAAGTGACTGTGCTGCGGAGGACTGTGGACAGAGGGAGCTTTGCCATGAAGAAATGTCAGCAGAAGTTATTCTGCCGTGGAGAACTGTGGACAAAATTAATTCTTTTGTTTAGACGGAAGTGGCTTTGCCATGGAAAACTGAGGACAGAAGTGACTCTACTGGGGAACTGTGGGCAGAAGTAACTCTGCTGTGGAGAACTATGGACAGAAGTGACTTTGCCATTGAGAACTGAAGACAGAAGTGATTCTACTCGTGAGGACTGTGGACAGAAATGACTCGGCGTGTGTGAACTGTGGACAGAAGTGATTCTGCCATGGGGAACTGTTAGCAGAAGTGACTCTGCTGTTGAAAACCATGAACAGAAGTGACACTGCCATGGAGAACTGTGGACAGAAGTAACTCTGCTGTAGGGAACTGCCGACAGAAGTGATTCTGCTTTGGAGAGCTGTGGACAGAAGTGACTCCTGTGGGCAACTGTCGACAGAATCGACTGCTGTGGGAAAAAAACTGTCGACGGAAATGTTGGCTACGGAAGACTGCCGACAAAAGTAAAACTGCGGTGGAGAGCCATCGAAGTGAAACTGTTGTAAATGATTGTCTACTACATCGGTCAACATTACTGGAGATAGATGTGACCGTTGATCGATCGCTGACAGAAATGACACTGCTGCTGAGTGGTGCTGACGGAAGAATTTGCCGCGAAGGACCGTCTACGTCCAGCATGAGTACAGCTTGACTTCAGACGATTATTGGCCGAAGCGTCTGTGTGAACCGTGAGGTGAAGTGCGGTCGAGGACTACAGAGACGATGTATTCACCTGTCAAAGTGTTGTCCGTGGTGCTCCGGTCCAGCGATGGCCGTCAGAGGCTCTGGGTCTCATTGATAGATTGACAGACGGCTAGCGGATACTGGCCGCGTGAAACCCAGTTGAAACCAGCCTTTTGAAGCGCTGTCGTTTTCCGCTCGTTTGGCACGTCTCCTCTGCGGAAGTTGGTTGTTCTTGGTTGCTGAAGTTGAAGTTGTTGAACTTCAGTTGGTTCCTCGGCCGCCCTCTCCAGGGGGGCGTGTGTCCCCCGCGGGGTCGGCTTATTCCTTTCTCGCCGTCTGTGACGGGGGGGGACGGGGGTCGTCGGCCACGATGGTGCCCTGGATCAAGGTGACGGTCGGCGCCACGCTGATGGTCAGCTTCGCCGCGCCCGTGCTGGTCGTCGGCGGCACGCGCGCGCTGCATGACGACGCCATGGCGCTGCTCGTGGGCAACCTGGCGCTGGCCGACCTGCTGTTCGGCGCGGCGCTGGCGCTGATCGGCGCCGCGGACATGGCGCTGGCGCAGCCCGTGCCGCCGTCTGCATGCGTGGCGCTGCAGGTCACCACCGTTGGCCTGGCGTTCGCGCTGAAGACGGCGCAGCTGCTGCTGGCGCTGGACCAGGCCGTTGCCGTGATGTTGCCGCTGCGCTACCGGGCGCTGCTCGGCGACTGGTGCGGCCGGCTGCTGGCGGCGCCGTGGGCGGCGGCGGCGGCGGCGGCGCTGGCCGGCGCGGCCGCCGCCGCCGTCGGCCTCGAGTCGGTGGTGACGTTTGGCCGGCGCGTCGGCGGCCTGGCGTCCGTGGGCGGCGAGTGCCGCTGGGAGGTGCTCCCCAACGCCTTCAGCCTCGGCATGGAGGCGCTGACGCTGCTGATGACGGCGGCGTCCGGCGCGGTCTTTACGTGGGCGGCCGTTGTCGGCGTGCGGCGCCGGCGCCGCGGCGACGGCGGCGCCGCCTGCGACGGCGCCGGCGGCGTGCTTGTCCGCTTCCGGGCGTTCCGCAGGATCATCAAGGTGCTGGCGCTGGTGATCGTGCTGGACGTGGTGCTGGCCGTGGTGCGCGTGACCAGCCGGTGGTACCACATGCCGACGCTGTCGGCGGTGCTGCACCTGATGCGCTGCCTGTGCCTGGTGACGGAGGCGTGGACGTACGGGCTGAACAACCCGTCGCTGCGCGCCGCCTACTGCCGCTTCTTCCGGGCGCTGGCCGGCCGCCGGCAGGCCGAGGCAGCGGGCAGAGCCGTCTGGAGCCTGGGCGAGGGCACGGTGCGGCCCGTGGCTGAACCGAGGCGCGGAACGGTCCCGGCCCGGGGCCGATCCGGCGGACGGGGTGGTGCGACCGGCGGCGAACCCGCGTGAGATACTGGTCCGAGCCATGTCCGACCTACCCCGCACAAGCGTCGGACAGCAAATGCCGGCCACCGAAGACGATAGGGAGCGGTAGTAGGGCTCATCGCGTCGGGGATGTGAGGTCGGCAGGTCTTCACTCTGTGACCTTTGGTCAACAGGGCCGCGCTGGTCACGAGATCAGGCATTTGTTTCAAGACCTGAAATCGATAGGTCTGTTGTCGGTCGTTGGCTGTCAGCAGATCTTTGCTAGGTGACCTGCGGCCAGCAGATCAGTGATTGTTCACTGACCGGACGCCTGTAGTGCGAGTGCAAAACGGCTCCCCACCTCCTCGCCTACTTTTATTGATTTAACGTCCATTTGATGTATAAGTGGTAACCCACCACAGTTCTTCTTGAAAGAAGAGTGGAAGGAGACGCTACTAAGCACGCATCTAAAAACTGCTTTCGCGGTGAATGGTCATGAGGACAAAAACGTGAAAAGAGAACTTTTGTGAGTTTCTGTAGGCTAAGGAATCCTTCGTGAATGCGACTTTTACGAGGACCACCGCCATGAGTCATATTGTCACCGCGTCGCTGTTAAAAGACAACAGAATAGCCGCCTCATGAACGCAAGTTTCACGTTTCTGTGTTTCTCATTGTTTCTTTTTCGGACTGCCTCGAATTCAACCAGGTGGCCGAGGGTTGGAGTCGGTCGGACTGCAAAGTGCCGTGAGCTCGGTCTTTACTGCTCTTTTGTGGACTGATCGCAGCGTCGCCATCGTAACTTTCCCGCTGTGTTTAGGCTAGTTGTATGACTGTGAACAACTGTTACCATGTTTTAGCGTGTAAAGAGGCGGAGAACTATCCTGAGAAATGTAAAACGCCCAGCTGCTCCAACGCAGATGCTATTTAACCTTCAAATAATTGGTACTAATTGGATGGTCAGTAGTTTTCTGTTACCACCTGTATAGTGGATACACCATTGATCAAGAACGTCATTCCAGACGAGACCCTGGCACGATTTTTATTTTTGTTTTAGGACAGTCACGTTGTGGTCGTTTAAACGGTCCCGCCATACGTTAGATGACGCTTTGGTCGTTGGACTGTTGTGCCAGCCCTGCGTATGAAGGCTTACCTCCGCCATGTTGACGTCATGTTCATTGTCGTGCTTCCGTGAACTGTTCGTCTGGTTCTGACGGTGGCCTAGGTCTACCTGAACCGTACTCGCGGTCCCTCAGATGGCTCCTGTCTGGGATTTGTGACGTCACAGCGCGACCCCTCGAAGCGTTTTGCTATTGTTGTTGGATATTTTCTCCGTGCTTGATGTGACGTCGTGCGTGACACGCAGCCTTGGCCAAACATCGAACAGTTGGTCCAGCGGTTCTGAAGATGGTCTGGTCATTGGCTGTTCACTTGGGGCAAAAATACAGCGCTCTGTTCAACACGACAAAAAGCCTTTGTCGTCTGAGAATGAGGGATTTTGCCTGTGACGTCATTTTCGTTTTTTTTCTAGTAACCGAATAATAAACCGGCGTGTTACCAAAATATGAGTGTCTCCTATGACAGCGGCATTTTACTACACCTCGGAATGCATCATTTTTTTTGCCGAGGAATACAGATTGGACCACGCCTGTCCCGGAAAGCGGGACGTCACAGCGCCACCCCTGAAACACCTGCACCGCCTCTTTATGGCGTGCTTTATCGAACGGAACAATAGAACAGTACCATAAAATCGTCTCGCAGCCGTTCGCCATACGTTGATTCTCACTCTATTGACATCATGAATGACTCAGGCGTCCTTTTAATGCATGTTTGTCATCGCCACGTGTGTCGCGCGTCGTCTTCGACGCGGCGCCTCCAGCGGTGGCGACAAGAACCAGGTGCGCCGGCGGGGGCGGCATTGTTCGGTCGCGATGGCCGAACAATGCCGCGGCCATAAAACCCGGCGGCGGCCGGCGGCGGCATCAGCGACCCGGCGAGCCACCCGCCACGATGAGAACCCTGCTGCTCTGCTGCCTGGCGGCGGCCGCCGCCGCCAAGCCGCGCCAGGCTACGCCCATTGACCAGGCCACACCCATCGACCAGTGGGTGACGGATGCCCCGCACCCGGGGGGCGAGCGACGCCCGGCGCTGCCCGCCGACGATCACTTCGAGTACCGCAACCCCGACCGCACCGACGACGGCCTGCCGCTGTTCGAGTCGGACATGGTGCTGACCGAGGCGCAGCGCGGCGCGCGGCAGGCGGCGACCAACCTCTGGACGAGCCCGGTCCGCTTCGCGATCAGCTCGTCGTCGGCGGCGGACCGGGAGGCCATCCTGGCCGGCGTCCAGCACTGGCGCGACCGCACCTGCCTCGAGTTCACCGAGGTGGCCGAAGGCTCGAGCGGGTCGCACATCAACTTCATCAAGAGCTCCGGCTGCTGGTCGTACGTGGGCCTAGTCAGCTCCGGCGCGCAGAGCATCAGCATCGGCAGCGGCTGCACCGGGCTGGGCACGGTCGTGCACGAGATCGGCCACGCTATGGGCCTCAGCCACCAGCAGTCGCGCACTGACCGCGACACCTACGTCCGGATCAACTACGAGAACATCCTGTCGGGCAAGGAGGGCAACTTCCAGATCGCGACCAGCTCGCTGAACCACTCGGTGCCGTACGACCTGACGTCCGTCATGCACTACGGCGCCACCTACTTCACGTCCAACGGGCTCAACACGATCCAAGTGCTCAACTTCCTCCACGAGGGGCTGATCGGCAGCCGCGGCGGCCTGTCGCACCGCGACCAGCACATCGCCAACGTCATGTACGGCTGCGCCGACTCCTGCTCCAGCCCGCCCACCTGCCAGAACGGCGGCTTCGTCGGCGAGACGTGCCAGTGCGTCTGTCCGGCCAACACGGCCGGCGCCAACTGCGAGACGCTCAACGGCGACTACTACGGCGACATCGACTGCGGCGACCTGGACATGTCGCAGCCGGGCACGATCACCTCGCCCAACTATCCGCAGAACTTCCCGACGAACATCGACTGCTACTGGGTCATCACGGCCGGCGAGGGCCAGCAGGTCAAGGTCACCGTCGACGACATGAAGATGCTCTACCGCCACAGCAACGGCCAGTGTCCCTGGGACTACCTGATCATGCGGTACTCGGGCGACGACTTCACCAACGATCAGAAGGCGTGCGACGAAGAGTTGACCGGCCAGAGCTTCACGTCCACCGGCAACCGCTTCATTGTCAACTTCCACTCGGGCAACTACGGCTGGTACCGCGGCTTCACGGCCAGAGTGGAGTTCGTGGGCACCGCCGTCACCACCGTAGGCACCACCACCGTCGCCACCACCGCGGCCACTACCGCCGCTACCACTGCTGCCACCACCGCCGCCACCACACAGTCGCCAGGGGGGAACTGCGGCGGAGCGCGCAGACTGCCGTAGGCCCTCCGCAAGGCGCGTAAGTGGCCCTGGGAGATCTGCAGCGACTACAGGCTCCTGTGGGAGGTCTTCAGCGTTTGAAGGCTGTCTCAAGAAGTCTTCAACAAATGAAGGCTGTCTTAAGAGGTCCTCAGCGACTGCAGGCGGTCTTGAGAGCTCTGCAGCGATGGTAGCCCGTCCCAGGAGGTCTGCAGTGACTGCAGGTTTCCCAAGGGTATCTGCAGAACTTGTTTGACTGTTTCTGGGTGTCCTTAGGAGTCTTGGTTTCAGATGCTCATAAATAGATGGCCAGATAATGACGGATAATATATGGATTGACCATGGACTGTTCGCCATGGCCAGCAGGGCGGGATTGTAAATAAAAAGCAGAAGCTGTGTACCTATAACTTGTTTTCCTCAAACCGGGGGTGGCGGGCGCTCTGCCCACTCTGGGGTGCGCGTATTACCTTGGCTGGTCGTCTGCGAAGGTGACGCCATCACACGGTGGCTCCAATGAATCAGTCAATCAAGTCTCCACACGACTGAACACGAGCACGGACAATCCAGGCGCAAGTGCACGCCGCGACTGCTACTGGCCGGCCGACAGTGCTGATCCACGAGGTAGGACGCGCAGGCCCTTCTGTCCAGGTGTCTGGGGCCTCAGTCCGCTGCGACATTTTACTCAACTGCTGACTGATTTCTGGGCGTACATGAGTATAATTGTATATGGTATAAAGACAAATATTCTATGAACCCAAAAATATATAATTTGAAGGAGTAACAAAATGTAAGAAACGTAACAACTTGTATCTTTCGGATTTTTTGGAAAAACGAAGATCAATGACCCGAGGTCAGGCCACTTTTGGGCACGTTTTGACATTTGGCCTAAATTTTAACGGACATTTTTTAGGCTTTTCTTCTCATATATTACCAAAAACATGGCCAAAGGCATATGCCACCATCATATCAGAACAAATGTGACCTTAGCTCAGGTCATGGCCGCCGAAATGGGTATGTGTCGCCTGCAGGATACGATTTCCACAGGACCAAAACTGCATGCTTAGAAATGATAATTCGTTATTTTCTAGGGTAGAAACAGACGAAGAAATAAAACTGAGACCAAAATATGCCTATTTTAGGTTAATGATATCTCACGACCTTACTTGAACCAACTCGAACTATACTGGGCAGTGACAAATGCTTATCAAATGTTTTATAATGCTAGGGGCATCATCTCCAATCAATTTGTTACAAAACCAACGGGTAAGTCGAAGCGCGATAAATCATAATAGCGCTGCAAATATGCATGAAATTAGGTCGTGGCTTGACCTGATCTCAATGATTAACTGGGTCATTTGTGGCATCAACGTGTTTGACATGCTAATCACCATCTCAGCATTCCACCAAAATGAAAATCACGTCAATTCCTTTTTTATCTGATTTCCATTCCAGCCCAGTCTGACCAATTCGACTCACCTTGATGACTTCTTTGTTGGCATTTCATTTTTTCCTGTGCGACGCGCAGAACCTGAAATCCTGGGGGTATTCCCATCAGGGCAGAGCAAAGGACATCTCAGGCCTGGCCGAAGGCGGGATATAGGAAAGAGAGAGACCACTTCCTTGTTCCTTTTTCTTTTTCAAGGACGCGCTTGGAACTCATCTGAAGACAGGCCGAAAGCAAATAGCCTGGCGGCTTTCCTTTTGAGTTATCCTGAAAAGAGCACGTGGGTCTCATCTCCGTCTCAACGAGACCCAGACTGTTTGAATATTTCTGTGCTCCTCTGCGCTTTAAGTCATCCTCGACCGTCTGCCTTAAGCACTAGGGGTTTCCTGCCCCAGTTGTGCGTCAAAGGAAAGCATTTTACACAATACCGCATTTTATGGTGCTGAGGCTGTTCTAAATAAAAGGAGATAGCGTACCAGCAAAACTGGTATTTGAGGCCCACGCTCAGATGCTGGACCCAACCGAAAGGAGCGTCGCTCTAACTAAATACACTTCACAAGGCCACGTACAAAGAAAAATAATAAGTCCGTTCAGAAAGAGAGTTTTTCCATTTTGGCGTGGCCGGAATGGAATTCAGCAGCGTTCTTCCCTGGTTCCGTCTATGTGATTGTTGTCGAACTGGACGAGGAGACGAGCACACGATCGTGGCCTGCGATGGTGTCCTGGTCGGACAGGGAGGTTTTATACGGCTCTCACGGATCCTAATCGATGCCTGCATGCCATTTGTTCCAGAGATATCACAGATGTTTCATTTTATGGCAAAAAGAAAAAAAAAGCTTTTGTAAAAATGTCTAAGTAAAATTTTTGGGTATCGGTTGAGCAGGCTTCCCACTTCTCATAACTCTAAAAACCCACGTAGTTGCCAAGCCATATTGGTGTCAAAAGATGCGCAGTTGAAAAACAGGTCAAATGCAGGCTTTTGTGCCTTATTAGTGCAACAACTTCTCCAAAATAACCTTTTGAAGTGGTCCAATCACCCACCGCCTTCACAATGAGCACGACGGCAAAGGACGGAGCATCTCCGCGAAACAGATCAACGCCAACCCACAAGGGTCCAAAGTCTGCGAAGGTTTTGTGGAATATGACGTCACTGAAAGACTTACTAAAATGCAGCAATCTCGAAACTCGAAAGAAGGAATCTGGCGGTATTGAACGGGACAGGTCGAGTTGGACTGGGACCGATCAACCTAACCTAACCTAACCTAACCTAATCTAACCTACCAAACCTTTTCCGTCCCTCTCTGTCCCTGTCCCGCCACCATCTCTTTACTTGCCCCTTTCCTGTCCCAGCGTCTTTCCACCGTCCCGTTTCAATACCCTTCAATGCCCGTTCCCATACAGTCCTGATCTCTCTCCCTATCCCATCCCGGTCCGATTCCATTTCCATGTGCAATGCCGGTGATCCTTCTCTGTCCCTGTTCTCTCCCAGGCACTTACGCCTGTCCTTGATCGGTCCCAGTCCACCTCGACCTGTCCCGTTTCAACACCGCCAGATTTCGTATTTCGAGATGGCTGCATTTTAGTAAGTCTTTCAGTGACGTCATATTTCACGAAACCTTCGCAAACTGTGGACCCTTGTGGGTTGGCGTTGATCTGTTTCGCGGAGATGCTCCGTCCTTTGCCGTCGTGCTAATTGTGAAGGCGGTGGGCGATTGGACCACTTCAAAAGGTTATTTTGGAGAAGTTGTGGCACTAATAAGGCACAAAAGCCTGCATTTGACCTGTTTTTCAATTGCGCATCTTTTGACACCAATTTGGCTTGGCAGCTACGTGGGTTTTTAGAGTTATGAGAAGTGGGAAGCCTGCTCAACCATTACCAATTTTTGTGGGTTGCCAAATGAAGTGGCCTTAATCTGGTCAGAAACCACATTTTGGGGGTTGGTTCAGTTTATCCATTGTGCCCCAAGTGGAGTGACTGACTGCCTTAGTTGGGGCAGAACCAGGGTTGGAAATTTGGTTTTTGTTATTGGTGTCTTAGTATAATTTTTTTAATCCAAAAACTTTGCAGCTGTGTTTAAGTTGGTGTTCTTGGTGCAAGTCAGTTATGACATACCTGCTTCATGCTGAGTGGAGACAGAGTCATATGTTTACAGAGTTAGAAATCAGTCAAAGTGATTATAATGTAGCTTTGTCATGGAGGCACAAGATGAAGCTTTTGGAGTATAAATGTTTTTGGAGCACTTATGTTCTGGTGTTCTTCAACACCAGAAAACAATGCTCTTCCAACCTTGGACAGAACATGTATAATATATTTCTGTACATGTATTTCACACTACACCTATAGCTACTACCATATCTATGTACACCAAATATCACATTGACCCCTGTGGCAGATGGAACATCAATGGCACATTCAAGAAACAGAAGAATTAAATGCATCTTGGAAAGAAATAAAGTGGAAATAAATATGAAATGAAGATAAAATGAGAAGAAATAATGTTCCAGAAGAAACTAAAACACTAATGTTGTTGACAGGTATCACAACCAGTCATCATGTCAAAACATCCTACACATAATTTTTCATTATGTTTGGAAATTTTGTCACCAGGCAGACATATTTCTGGATTATCACCTACTGCTGATCAGAACCTGAACACAACAAATGAATACAAAACAGAACAAACATGAAAGAATTCAATCATCTGGCAAACCCAACCTAACCATGCCAGTGCTCATGGCAGCTGCCTCTTTTATGTATTTCCAGCCTCTGTTCAATTTTGTCTTATTGCAGTAGTCTAATCTATTCATTACTATCAATTTTAAGTCAGTTTGATTAGAAGGCCTTCTCCAACACTACATACTTTGTCCATTTGGTTATATAATCTGTGTGCTCCATTACAGCCTCTGTCCTCTGCATGAGTCTCTACATGTCTTATAGTAGCATCTATTGGCCCAATAATAGGCTCTGTCCACTCAGTCGCAGTGTCATTGTGCTCTGTTATGGGGCATGTCCACCTTGGTACAACCTTTCTGCACAGTCCATGCATGGCACGTAGCAGGCTGTCTGCCCCATTACAGTCTCAGTAAGGGGTCATTCTGCACCATTATATGCTCTGTTCACACTGTTACACTGTGTCCACTCTGTCACAGGCTCTGCCAGCTCCATTACAATCTGTCATTTCCCCATTGCAGGCCCTGACAGCCATTATGTTATGTGCAGCTTCTTCAGCAGTGCAGTGGGGTTGGAAAGTGTGGTTGTTCTTGGTGTCAGGGTATAATATGTGTTCTGGAGTGCAAAATTGTGCAAGGAGTAATGCTGGTTTAAGTTTGCATTTTTGGTTTAAGTCAGTTATCACATCATATTGGCTTCTTGCTGAATGGATACAGAGTCATTTGCTTGCAGAGGCAGGAATGTGCTGCATGTAATGTAGCTTTTTGATGGAAGCCAAGATCAAAATTTTTGGGCATAAAATGTTTTGCAGCACATATTTTCTGGTGTTCCTCAGCACCAGAAACACATCTTTTCCAGCCTTGCTGTACAGACTCTTTGCACTCTTTTACATGTCATTTTGTCAACATTACAGGCTCTGTCTGCAGGGTTACATGCTGTGCCTCTCCGTGTATGTTAAGTGCAGTTGCTGCAATGGCTCTGCCCACTCTGTTACACACAATTCAGGCTCTGCCCACTCTGTTACACTCAGCATCTACCCCACTACAGGCTCTGTCTACAATGTAACACACCATGTCTGCCCAGTTACAGTCTTCACCCACTGTGTTTTACACCATGTATACCCCATTGCAGGCATTGTTTACTATTGTTACATGCAATGTGTGCCCTGTTGCAGGCTTTACCTGCCCTGTTGTGTGCCATTTCTTTCCTGTTGCAAGCTCTTGCCAGACTTTAACCGCAGGTTCTGCCCTGATGCAGGCTCTATCTTACCCGCCATGTCTGCCCTGTTGCAGGCTCTAACCGCCATGCTGCTGTCGCGGCTGACGCTGCTGGCGCCGCCGGCCGGGCTGGCCCGGTCGGCCGCCCGCTGGCAGCTGACGGCTCCGAGCCGGCGCCTCCTGTCCAACGAGGGGCGCTCGGCTTTCACCAAGCGCGCCACGCGGCGGGCCACGCTGCGGGAACAGGCCATGGCGCCGGCGGGGGAGGGAGGTGAGTGCACGGTGGGGAAGCGAGGACAGTGTCGTTGGCGTATTGTGAAACTGGGTGTGATGGGGAGACTTCGTGGGTAAATGCGTTGGTGGGGACCAACGGATCAATGTCTCTGTGGATGTTACATGTCCAGTGAAGTTGCGTTAATGTAGCTGGAGCTGTGAATGGATGTTAGCTCGTCGTGACGTGATGCTGCCGTTTTCTGTTGGATAAGGAGGCAGGTGGCGGAGGCTGGTGTGTGGCAGTCTCAGGGTTCGATTCCCAGCGCAGGCACCTTATTTCGTCAAAGACCACAACGGCCAGACTGTCACGGGACGGCCGTGTTTTGGAATTGCACGGCACGACAAAAATCCTCCATCGCTTGGCTCGGCACCCGGGAAAACTTACTCCTGGCTTTCTCCTGAATGAAAAGCTGTGCTTTGTCGCTTCTGGTCGCTGGCGTCCTTGTTGTGTCTTTTTGGGTGTTTCGGCCTCGTCATTATTTCCCACCCCGGTCGCTGACGGACTGTCCGTCCCGCCCGTGCTGCAGCGTTCACGGTCGGTCGCGGTCTGGTGGCCGGTGCCTCGGTGGTCGGCATCGGCGCGCTCTGCTATTACGGCGCCGGCCTCTCCAGCGAGATGGGCGCCATCGACCACGCCGTGTGAGTCTCACCCGCTGCTGCCAGCGAACTTGTGACCTCGAGTGGCGTAGGCTGTTACTGTATCACGGGCCACGCATTACCTTTTTTTTGTTCGCTGCGTTACTCGCTTTGTTATTATGTGGTAGGTTAGAGGTTAAGGGTAAATATAGGCTAGAGGTTTGGGGTAAATGGTACTGAGTTAACCACTAGGCCTATACTTTGTCCGTGCGTTGATTGACCGTTTTATTTTGCGGAAATGTAGCGATTCTGCCTGTCGTAAATAGGAGACCTACTCAACGTTTGGGGACGTAACAAGCGTGATTTAGTGACACCGAGTTACCCATAGCTTAAGACCTCGTCTTTCATGTTCCGGTACTTCTTTAGGAGCTCTGAACATATGCTGAACAGGATTTCCAGTGCTAGGAACGCTCGCATGCTATCGTCGATTTTTTCCTCGTGAGCTGACCTGTGTCCCCACCTAGATGGGTTCCATCCGCCACCTTTAACCTCAAGTCATCCGGACCGTGATGTTGCCTTTGTCCCCCCCCCCCCGAAACCTGTAACTCCCCCAGAGCCATCAACACCTATGGGGTCTTCCACGTGGCCATCGCTTGTGACCGTGCGGCGATGCCTGACCTCTCGTGACCCGTGACCCGTGACCTCGCCGTCAGGATGTGGCCCGAGTACGTGCGTGACCGGGTCAAGGCCACCTACCTGTACTTCGGCAGCAGCGTGGCGGTGACGGCCGCTTCGGCTGCCGCCATCTTCCGCTCACCGGTCATGATGAGGCTGGTCACTAAGAACGGATGGCTGGTGAGTGGTGGGGAGGAGGGAAGTTCTTGCCCGTTCCCGTTTTTCGAAAAGATTTGCTCAAGGCCGGTGACTTTTGGCTGATAAAAATCGATTTCAATTTGTGAATCGTTTGAAAAGTTCCGCCCTTCGTGCATGGTATGACGAAAGTATATTTACGAATGTTGGCTGATAAGAATAAACCCAAATCCATAAATTGTTTAAAAAGTTCCACGCTTCAGAAAAACACGACGACATGACGGTTTCGAACCCGATTGCACACCTCTATCCCCAGTACTTATTTCCCGGCCCGGATTACCCGCGACAACGTTCACGTCCACGGAATTGGTAGAGTTTGACCTTGACCTGCGATTTTGACCTTGACCTGACCGTGGCCCGCGGCCGGCAGGCGATCGGAGCCACGTTCGCGGCCATGATCGGCTCGGGGATGCTGCTCCGCTCGATCCCGTACCAGGAAGGGTTCGGCGTGAAACAGATGGCCTGGATGCTACACTGTGGCGTGATCGGCGCCGTCATCGCGCCGCTGGCCATGCTGGGAGGTCCCCTCCTCCTCAGAGCCGCCTGGTGAGCGCCTTGAATGTTGAATGAATGAATGAATGAATCCTCAGAGCCTGGTGAACTGCGGGTTTCCATTGTTGTTAGATGGACCGTTCTGCATTCCGTTCATTGTTGCTTTACGTTCCGAATATGCATTCGTTACGCACATACTTTAACGGCGTTGTGCCGTAGGCTTCAAATGTCAGACATTGTTTTGGTGTTAACGCTGTGATTGCGGTGAATTGTGCTGTTGGTTCTGTTGGCCTTTCTTCTGATTAGTTTTTCGACCTTAGGTGTTTTTTTTTCGACGACAGTTTTCGGTCGTTGCCATAGTCACCATAGGGTTTACTACGTGGCACGATGAAAAAAAACTGGTTTCCTACGTGGAGCGATGAAAAAAGTCAGGCAAACATGTGTGAATTTCAGATTCAAAAATATTTTGTTGGCACGTATTATTCGGCATTTGTTTTTTGGTCAGGTAATCTCCATGGACCGTTATCGCCGGGTGACCTAGAGTTCCCGGACGCTAGCCATGCGTAGAGTCTCTCCTTTTGCCGCCGCTGGCTGGAGCGGGCACATTATCGGACCATCGCCCTGCCTCTGGACGGCGGCCGGGCGTTGCCCGCCGACACGGGACAGTGAGCGGCGCCTGACCGCCGGCCGGTGCTGTCGACAGGTACACGGCCGGCGTGGTGGGCGGCCTCTCGGCCGTGGCCGTGTGCGCGCCCAGCGAGAAGTTCCTCAACATGGGCGGCCCGCTGGCCATCGGCCTGGGCGTGGTCTTCTGCGCCTCCATCGGTGAGTGGCGGGAGCGAGGGGTGTGTCTGTAGTGGTGTTGTGCAGGTGGCGCTCGTTGAGACTGTTGGACACCTCGAAGGTTCAGGTAATATGAGTCCGAACCATGACCTGATTGCCCCAAATACGAGATGGCCTAATAGTGTGTGGCTGTTTACGTTTTGTCTGCCAAAAATGACGTGTGAAGTACGCTGTATTGTGGCGTGTGAGTTTGGTGCGGGTGTGTTTCAGCGGTGCAGTGCCGCGTGATGTGGGTCAGAGTTGCGTGATAACACCGACGGATTTCTGTGTATCGCGAGCGGCCACTACTCGGTCGTGACTGCCGAGTCTGTATCGAGGGCTGCGAGGCCTTGAGTGTGCTTGAATCGGGGCGTGGGCCGGCCCAGTGCGGCGCCCGCTCATCCCCCGTGGACGCACTTGTTTTGAAGTGCCTGCTGCCTTGTGGGCACGGAGGAGCCACGAGCCATGCTCCGTCCTCTGCGCAGGCTGTCACCAAACGGAAGTTCTCCCGGACGTGTCGCCCGTTGACTCACTTGGTGGCGCCTCCTGGCGGCAGCTTCGCCGCAGTCTGACGGCTCTGCCGCGTCCGCAGGCAGCATGTTCCTGCCGCCGACGACGGCGCTGGGCGCCAGCCTCTACTCGCTGACGATGTACGGCGGCCTGGTGCTCTTCAGCATGCTGCTGCTCTACGACACGCAGCGCATCATCAAGAAGGCCGAGAACTACCCGATGATTGCGCAGAGGCCGTTCGACCCCATCAACGCGTGAGTGGCGGGGGGAGGGGCGGATCGCGGGAGAATGCTGGTCACAGGATGGTGTGGCGGTGGCAGGTCAGTGGGGAGGTCGGGAACGATCTCAGAATCGCTTTAGGCTTGGGGCGTCTGTGGGGAAACTCTCTGGCATTTTCCAGGATCTCGGTCCTTTGGGCGCCATCTTGTCTTCTACCATGTGCTTGTAGACTTGTAATAGTTATCTCTCTGTAACATGTATGTATCAGTCATTATCCGTGTGTCGTATCTACATACGTCATTTATTTGCCTTACATATCACCTGTCATTTCTATCTGCTGTATGTGCATATCATCTGCCATTGTCTTTCAGTCATATTCACATATCATCTGTCTTTGTGTCGTATCTACGTATCATCTATCGCTGTCCCGTGAAATGGAGATCACAGTACTCGTTCTCTCACTGCGCTGGCCGCGCTAGTCTCGTCATGCTGTGGCAGAGACGGTCATTGGCCATCGTCTCCGACCAAGTTTACAGTGATAATCTGCTGTGACAGCGGCAGTCTACCGGCATGCTGCAACCGACACCGCTTGTCTACCACCTTCTGATGTTGCGCCCCGTGCCCGAATGTCACGCCGTGTGCAACTCTTTACGCGTTTGTCTCCTCTCCACGACTTCGTCTCCGCCTCTCCCGCCTCGTGGCGATGTTCCCGTGTCCAGCTTTCCCGTGTGTCGCGTTGTGTTGTCCGTTTCTTCACGCGTTCGTCTCCTGTTCGCAGCTCGGTCTCCATCTATCTGGACACGATCAACATCTTCATGCGGATCGCCATGATCCTGGCTGGTGGCGGGAACCGGAAAAAGTGAAGGCCCGGTCGGCCGCGTGGGGCTGGACGCTGCGTCTGATTGGCTGTGGAGAGCAGGAGGTGGGCGAACCCGACGCTGGCCCCATCATTGGGCCGTCGGTGTGCGCGCCGGACCTGATTGG